>CM060921.1:165518483-166143483 GCA_030737875.1 Allium sativum
AATCGGTAGAGGACGATCCCTTGCCTCAGTTCACAGATGGAAATCCAATTTCCAAATACGATATGTACGGTTTTGATTGTAAACCTATATATGGCGACATAGTGGCATGGGACACTCATGTCGCCTATGATTGATATTTACGATTGTATATAAAATCAGAAAGTAACTGGAAAACGGGCCATGATGGGTGATTTCCTGGGTATTAGTCTGATGTTGGTTTCGGCCTTCGGGTTTAATACATAGGGAATCGTTCTCTTACTAATTTATGGTTGGAGTCTGATTAAGAATCAAAAGATGAAATTTCACTTATCAAGCATTCTTTGGCTGTTATAAGGTAAAACCCTATTCTCCGGCTTGCGTTGCATTGTGTGATGGGACCTGGGTCTTATAACAGCTTCATTTTTCTTTATTTAGCATTGCATTGTTGTTTTATGCACTGGTATTCTTGGGAGGAAACCCGTTCCGTGTTATATGGCATGGTCCCTTGATTTACCTAACTTTAAAGTAAAGTTTTAAATAACTTTTTTAGTTCTCACACCAGTCACATGACTGACCTGGAGTATATTGTTTTAACCTAAACTCTGGGTGCCCTTATTTTGACACGGGCAGCTAGTAGTTTTGGTTTTGTAGATTTATATTCACAGGATCCTGGCTTACAGCTGGAACGATATCTGGAAAGCTCTGTATCCGTATATCTCTTCTAGTTGTGTTTTGTATTATTTCCGCTGCGAGGTATTTAAATGTAGTTTAAATCTCTGATATTTTCTATGTAATATTTATTCATACTCTGTATATTCTTGTATTCTGATGGAATTGTTGTAATAAGCAATGAAATGTTCTTTTGTTTGCGTTCTGATTCGTCTTGTTCTCAAAGTATCCGCTCTTTCCTTACCGGGGAAGTTACGGGTCATCACAGTGGTATCAGAGCTTTGGTTTACAAAGCTGGAGAATAAGACACGTTAGAACCAAACGAAAGGATTCATCAGAGATTGGATTAGTAATATCCATCGAGAATGACTTGTTAGAGATAGGATCAGTAGCATCTTAGAACGAGTGTGAAGAGTTTTGTTTTTGAAATAAAAGTGAAAACAAGTTTTGTTTTGAAATTTAATTCAATTATTCGTATTTTAATATTTATTTGTATTGAATTTGGACCATCTGATATATAAAGATTTTGCATATATGCCTAGCTAGCGTGTATACGAAGTTTTAATGTATTGGATAGTTATAGAATCACACTCTTGTTGCCCGGGGATAATTCTAGTGACGAGGCACCATCGCCAATATTTATTTTCGAGTTTCGAAAGTGAGATTTCTATATATTTCCAATTGAGTGGTGTGAGAACCAAATTTATATAAGGCTTATTGTTGTGTTTTGGCATCAAAAATCTGATTTTTTTTTTGACTATGTATCAAAATTATGAATTTGAAACGTTAATCAACTAATTGATTGATGGTTGCGTTGTTTGATTATTGTTCGATTAATTAAATGTTGAACCTTTAGCCAATTTGATCAAATAGTGAGTTGTATTGAAAATTGTTAGAATTTGCATACATGTACATGTATATCTATTGAACAGGTCATAGCAAGGAGGCTAGAGAAGAGAAATAAAATTATTTGCCCGACAAATAGGTACATGTTTATTGTATTTCTTGGGTTTTGGATGATTTTATGAGCCGATTGGCTTTTTCTTTTGGATTGAAGAAAGTCATGGGAGGCTATATGAAATATCTTGAAGTCCCCGGTGCAAGGGAGGTTATGGCGAAATTTTTCGAAAATTTAGGGTGTTAGCCAAATTTTTGAAAAATTTGAAAAGTTCTTAGAAACTGAAAAGTTGAAGAATTTAAGCCGTAATGAAAATAATGGAAGTTGAGTTGATTTGTAAAACAACTTTCGGCTTCGTTCCTTTTCGGGGACGAAAAGTTTTAAGTGGGGGAGATTGTAATAATCCGGAAATCCGAGCCAATTTAAAATTTTTATTTTGGCAATTTTAGTGAATTTTGATTATTTAAAATGGATTATTTTAAATAATAACGATGGAAAATTTATTTTTGACGAAGTGAAAATGAATAATTTTATTTTAATTATAATTCGAGCCTGAAATGGCACGGTAGTTCGAAAATTCGATTTCGAATTTCAAATTTCAAATGAATATACAGAATTCGTTTTAAGTCGGAATTGGACGAAACAAGAAATATTTGAATCTGTTTGACGATATCTTTCTAACGAATGTAAGAAACTGAGATTTCACTTTATAGAGTGAAAGATATGTCCAGTTTAAAATTCAGAAAAGTCGCTGTGGAATTTATATATATTTTAATATATATAAAAGCCTTGAAAATAGCCATTTTGCAAACGACCTCGGTTTTTGATGAAACCGCTTTTGTTGGATCCGCGATGTCAAGTTATTGCTAGGTTTCAATATTCGTAATTTTTCGAATCAATATGTGAGCATGGTAAAGGAAAACACGTCTGACCAGTTTCAATTGATTTTAATCGACTGGAAAATGGCCATTTTTCAAACAGTCTCAGAATTTGATGAAATTAGTTTTGTTAGGACCGTATCATCAATATGAAGCTAAAAAATATTTTTCGGGAATTTTTAAAGTCCGTATGTGGCCCCGGTAAATTGAAATGTACGAAAAAATCAAATTTGAACGTTGTATTAATTTATATTTTAAATTTGATGAAAACTAATCGAAATGGCTAAACTGGTTTATGAAACATATCCCATTGTGTTCGAAATGGGGGTAATTAGCTATGGACGACAGTCGCTGGGTCTCGATTGGAGTTCGAATGGAACGAAAACTTTTTGGAGATGACAATAATTAAAATATATAAACATATGGGCAAGTCAAACTGAGGTCAAACCCTCATTCCCCTAATTACGTGGCCAAAGCTCGAAAACAACCACCTTTGAAACCCACGGCGGAAAACCGCTCAAAACTTTGACCCCCGATTCCTCCAAATCCATGAAGAATTAACCCGTGGGTCTTTGGCAAAGATCGAAGATCGCTCTCCCACCTTCACATCCATACAAGCCTCTCCTTCCCTCGTGGTGTAAATCGTTCGAATCGGCCTCTGGAAGTTGCTGCGCTCGCCGACGAGATGCTCTCTCCTGGCGCGTTTGAGTTCAGTGAGGGTGGGACCCCCGGGCGCGGATTTCCAAGCACTTTCGCGTGGTGGTTCGCGATCATCGAACGACGGCTTCAATGGCTGGTGGCGACGCGATGATGGTTCGGAGCAGGTTCGAAGGGGGAAAACCAGATTAACGTGAATGGTAACGTTTTCTTCACGTGATTAATTAGTTAAATTAAGAATTAGTATTGATTTATTTTAGTTTTTAATTTATAAATAATATGAAACAAAAATATGGTTTAAAATATAATATATATGAAATATATAGCATTGTTTAAAAATAAATATATAGCATTGTTTAAAAATAAATACATAGCATTGTTTAAAATTAAAATAAAATTTTCTTTGTTAATTAATAAAATTTGCTTTGTTATGAAATAGAATTGGCTTTGTTTTTGAAAAATATATCCTAGAATGTTGATTTTGAAAAATATAAAGTAGAATGTTGTTTTGAAGTATAAATCGCATTGTTTTTGAAATAAAATATACATTGTTTATAAAACAGAATTTTTATCTAAATAGTAGCGGTATAAAAATGTGATTTTTATCCATATAGCGTAGTAATAAAAATCTAATTTTTTATATACATAGCAACAATATAAAAATGTGATTTTTATATATGTAGTGAATACGGGCAACGAAAGTGACAAAAGGCGAGCACGACGAAGATTTCCTACATATGAAGAGTCGTGGCGTTTGGTTTAGCTAGTCGGTGTGAACTTCTCACCTTTAATTTTATTTTCTAGTTAAAATATATACTATGATGCAGACGGTGTTTAGTAGCACCCGACACCCGTCGTCCGCAGACCATGGACGGCTTGTTTGTTTGTTTGATTTTGATGTGTAGTTGATTATGTGATGTGGAATGGAATAAAATATTTATATAGTTAAAAATATTTTATAGTTAAAAAAAGAATTTTTAACATGTATATAAAAGGAAATAAATAAATATAAACAAATCGGACGATTTTTTTTATATACACACATTTGGCTGATATTGATTAGGACAATAAATTTTACACATCGCCCAACTGCACAAATAAAATATGTGTTTGATTGTTTGAAACCCCATACGGGTATTGGGATGATATGTGACATACACAAATCCCAATAATTAGCTGTATGTCGATCGATTGATTGATAGACTGTTATAAGCATTGAATATTTATATTTGATGCTTATACAGTGTAGAAAGCACTTTGGATGATGGTTGATTGTTTATCGTCATTGTTGTATATATGAATTGGATGAAATCCATATAACTAAAATTATATGGTAATTGACTGTGTCTGATTCCAGTTCAAAATTATCGAATAATTTAAAATAATATTCAATGAAAATTGAGTTGTGAAGCCATGTTAAGTAGTTGAACGCCATTTCAACATGAACGTGAATTTTGTCGATTTTATAATGAATATCGAGAAGTGATTTCAAAATCGAATATTTTGAAATGAATTCGAATTAAATCTAATATTTTGAAATGAATTTGAATTGAAAATAAAATGAATTCGAATTGAATTGAATAGAAAATGAATTCGAATTGAATTGAATATTTTGAAATGAAATTCAAATTAAATTGAATAGAAATGAAATTCAAATTAAATTGAATAGAAATGAATTCGAATTGAAATTGAATAGAAAATGAATTCGAATTGAAAATAAAATGAATTCGAATTGAATTGAATAGAAAATGAATTCGAATTGAATTAAATAGAAAATGAATTCGAATTGAAATGAATTTGAAATTTGAATTGAACCGAAATGAATTTAAAACGAATTTATAATGAAAAATCAATTTTGATTCAAAATTGAATACGAAGTTGAAACTGTTTTGAAAACGAATTATAAAATATGTTTTGAAAGGGAATCGACGAAATATATATTATATCTATAATATAATGGCCTGAATAGAACGCGCCATGCCGCGGGAGTTCGTGAATTTCGACCATTAATTTCGAATGGACATTACGAGTGATTCGACTGTCGGATTCTCCTGAAACCGGGACCATTGGGTTCGTATCAAAAAGATCTTTCTAACAAATATAAATGATTTGAAATCTAACGGTTGGATTTGGAATTATGTCCAAATAAAATTTGAAAAATGTCACTGTAAGTGTAGTTCGATGGCCGTTGATGGAAATCGACTGTACGGGCCTTGATAAAATTATTAAAAATAGAAATAATTTGTGTAAAATCATAAGAAATGATTTGGGAAGAATTGGGATGAAAAACTCCATATTTGAAAAGATAAAAATATATTTTTATTGAAATGAACTAGTTTTGAACTAGAATTATAATTCTATTTATTTTTAAATAAATAAATTGAATTTGAAATGGTTTTAAAAGTAACCAGAATTTCCAATAATTGAATTGGAATGGATTTGAATCGAAATTGTCTTTGGAATGTTTCGATGTTGGATTTCGTGATTATACAGATATTGTTATGGAAATTTGAAAGATATATTTATATCGTTATTTCCAATACGATATTTGTTGGTCGTAGAATTTGATATTGAATATAAGCCGATATATTTTCTATTCAGAGCCTTGTATTTAATATCAAATGTGATTTGGGTTTGTTGTGAATGGTGTCTTCATTAACATTTCTCTTAAACCCAGTTGAGAAAAAGATTAAATCTTTTAATTTAGAATTAATCAAGTGTACCAATTATATAATATTTAATTGGAATTGAATTGGTATTGATTTTTGGGTTTATCGTGAACAGTGTTTTAAATAACACTTGTTCTTTAACCCGATTAATAATGGAATGTGATTTTGGGTTTTCGTGAACGGTATCTTCAATAATATTGTTCTTAGACCCAACGGAGTTAAGAAAATCAGAAGCTAACTGGAGATTAGTAAAGTTGAATGGTTTCTTGGGTATTGATCTGATGTTGGTTTCGGCCTTCGGGGTTAATACTTAGGGAATTGCTCACTTGTTATTTTACAGTTAAAAGCTGATAGAATGGAATGTGATTTTGGGTTTATCGTGAACCGTGTTTTAAATGACATTGATTCTTTAACCCAGTTAAAGATTAAAACTAAGTGGAGTTTTAATGAATCTTTAATTAGATTGAAAAGTTCGAGAATGGAGTATCACCAGTTTTGCTCCAGGCGATAATTAAATCTTTAATTAGATTTGAGCGTGAAATGGTAATTGAATTTACCGATAACACCGTGGTGTTAGATATGAAGTATTACCAGTTTTACTTCATGGGATGAATATGTTGGGGTTGGGAAATTAAAACAAATGATTACTTCGGTAAGGTTCGTTAATCTCGGCTAGTTAGGATAAACCATAATTTGGTTTGAATTGATACTCAAAAGAAGATTAAAGAATAAATTTAAGGAATTTATCTTTGATAAAATTAATGGGAACCTATCCCTAAGAATGTGAAATTTAGCAACTAACTGAAGATTAGTTAAGTTGAATGGTTTCTTGGGTATTGATCTGATGTTGGTTTCGGCCTTCGGGGTTAATATTTTGGGAGTTGTTCTCTTACTAATTTTCGGTTAGTGACTGATGAATTGGAAAGAGGCGTATGTTGTGTTTGTGTAACAGTTGTTTATTATATACGCGAGTTATTCGGAAAGACCGGGTTTATCCCATTCTGAATAACTGATACGACGATAAGTCGAAGGTGAAGACGGTGGTCGAAGACCGGAGGTCTTCACATCATTTGGGTGATTATTGATGATCTTGATTGGGCTGTACACCCAAGAGGAGGGAATCAGTTGGCGATCGTCCAGACATACTTGGAGATCGATGGATATGCGAGGTACAAGGTGCGTCCGATTTCGTTCAGACCCCGAACGGACTTGTAAATGGACTGTGTGTCTGACATTGGATATCATTCTGTGTGATTGATGGATATCGATTGCTTGAGTGGTTTGCCTATGTGGCATGCTATGATGCAAATGATCAAGGCTTCTATTGAAAAGCAGAGTCTCGTGGTTGATGATCAAAGCACGACCTATGTGGCATAGCTTTGTGTAGCGTTGATTCGCGAGCCTCACACCCCGGTTGTGAACCAGAAATAGGAGAGGACCTCAGGGAGGACATGCGTTTCTTTCTAGTTAGAAGTGGCGTCAATGGTTTGACACGCCCTAACGAGTTTGACTTATGCGGTTGTTGTTGTTGCGAGGCGCCTCGGATATTTCGGTGACTATGTGAAGCCGATGGAGTCATTCATTGGCTCATTTACGCCCCATAGGGCAGGGAAACGCATTGTCCAGGCATATAATCCACATCGAGTGGACCGACCCAATCGCTCCATGGGGCAGTTGCGGCTGTTCCTAAGGCTCAGGCTAGAGAGTCTCGAATCTGTAGAGGACGATCCCTTGCCTCAGTTCACAGATGGAAATCCAATTTCCAAATACGATATGTGCGGTTTTGATTGTAAACCTATATATGGCGACATAGTGGCATGGGACACTCATGTCGCCTATGATTGATATTTATGATTGTATATAAAATCAGAAACTAACTGGAAAACGAGCCATGATGGGTGATTTCCTGGGTATTAGTCTGATGTTGGTTTCGGCCTTCTGGGTTAATACATAGGGAATCGTTCTCTTACTAATTTATGGTTGGAGTCTGATTAAGAATCAAAAGATGAAATTTCACTTATCAAGCATTCTTTGGCTGTTATAAGGTAAAACCCTATCCTCCGGCTTGCGTTGCATTGTGTGATGGGACCTGGGTCTTATAATAGCTTCATTTTTCTTTATTAAGCATTGCACTGTTGTTTTATGCACTGGTATTCTTGGGAGGGAACACGTTCCGTGTTATATGGCGTGGTCCTTGATTTACCTAACTTTAAAGTAAAGTTTTAAATAACTGTTTTAGTTCTCACACCAGTCACATGACTGACCTGGAGTTTATTGTTTTAACCTAAACTCTGGGTGCCCTTATTTTGACACGGGCAGCTAGTAGTTTTGGTTTTGTAGATTTATATTCACAGGATCCTGGCTTACAGCTGGAACGATATCTGGAAAGCTCTGTATCCGTATATCTCTTCTAGTTGTGTTTTGTATTATTTCCGCTGCGAGGTATTTAAATGTAGTTTAAATCTCTAATATTTTCTATGTAATATTTATTCATACTCTGTATATTCTTGTATTCTGATGGAATTGTTGTAATAAGCAATGAAATGTTCTTTTGTTTGCGTTCTGATTTGTCTTGTTCTCAAAGTATCCGCTCTTTCCTTACCGGGGAAGTTACGGGTCATCACAGTGGTATCAGAGCTTTGGTTTACAAAGCTGGAGAATAAGACATGTTAGAACCAAACGAAAGGATTCATCAGAGATTGGATTAGTAATATCCATCGAGAATGACTTGTTAGAGATAGGATCAGTAGCATCTTAGAACGAGTGTGAAGAGTTGTGTTTTTGAAATAAAAGTGAAAACAAGTTTTGTTTTGAAATTTAATTCAATTATTCGTATTTTAATATTTATTTGTATTGAATTTGGACCATCTGATATATAAAGATTTTGCATATACGCCTAGCTAGCGTGTATACGAAGTTTTAATGTATTGGATAGTTATAGAATCACACTCTTGTTGCCCGGGGATAATTCTGGTGACGGGGCACCATCGCCAATATTTATTTTCGAGTTTCGAAAGTGAGATTTCTATATATTTCCAATTGAGTGGTGTGAGAACCAAAATTATATAAGGCTTATTGTTGTGATTTGGCATCAAAAATCTGATTTTTTTTTTTTTGACTATGTATCAAAATTATGAATTTGAGACGTTAATCAACTAATTGATTGATGGTTGCGTTGTTTGATTATTGTTCGATTAATTAAATGTTGAACCTTTAGCCAATTTGATCAAATAGTGAGTTGTATTGAAAATTGTTAGAATTTGCATACATGTACATGTATATCTATTGAACATGTCATAGCAAGGAGGCTAGAGAAGAGAAATGAAATTATTTGCCCAACAAATAGGTACATGTTATTGTATTTCTTGGGTTTTGGATGATTTTATGAGCCGATTGGCTAGCCGCTTGGCTTTTTCTTTTGGATTGAAGAAAGTCATGGGAGGCTATATGAAATATCCCGAAGTCCCCGGTGCAAGGGAGGTTATGGCGAAATTTTTCGAAAATTTAGGGTGTTAGCCAAATTTTTGAAAAATTTGAAAAGTTCTTAGAAACTGAAAAGTTATAGAATTTAAGCCGTAATAAAAATAATGGAAGTTGAGTTGATTTGTAAAACAACTTTCGGCTTCGTTCTTTTTCGGGGACGAAAAGTTTTAAGTGGGGGAGATTGTAATAATCCGGAAATCCGAGCCAATTCAAATTTTTTATTTTGGCAATTTTAGTGAATTTTGATTATTTAAAATGGATTATTTTAAATAATAACGATGGAAAATTTATTTTTGACGAAGTGAAAACGAATAATTTTATTTTAATTATAATTCGAGCCTGAAATGGCACGGTAGTTCGAAAATTCGATTTCGAATTTCAAATTTCAAATGAATATACAGAATTCGTTTTAAGTCGGAATTGGATGAAACAAGAAATATTTGAATCTGTTTGACGATATCTTTCTAACGAATGTAAGAAACCGAGATTTCACTTTATAGAGTGAAAGATATGTCCAGTTTAAAATTCAGAAAAGTCGCTGTGGAATTTATATATATTTTAATATATATAAAGGCCTTGAAAATAGCCATTTTGCAAACGACCTCGATTTTTGATGAAACCACTTTTGTTGGATCCGCGATGTCAAGATATTGCTAGGTTTCAAAATTCGTAATTTTTCGAATCAATATGTGAGCGTGGTAAAGGAAAACAAGTCTGACCAGTTTCAATTGATTTTAATCGACTGGAAAATGGCCATTTTTCAAACAGTCTCAGAATTTGATGAAATTAGTTTTGTTAGGACCGTATCATTAATATGAAGCTAAAAAATATTTTTCGGGAATTTTTAAAGTCCGTATGTGGCCCTGGTAAATTGAAATTTACGTAAAAATCAAATTTGAACGTTGTATTAATTTATATTTTAAATTTGATGAAAACTAATCGAAATGGCTAAACTGGCTTATGAAACATATCCCATTGTGTTCGAAATGGGGGTAATTAGCTATGGACGACAGTCGCTGGGTCTCGATTGGAGTTCGAATGGAACGAAAACTTTTTGGAGATGAAAATAATTTAAATATATAAACATATGGGCAAGTCAAACTGAGGTCGAACCCTCGTTCCCCTAATTACGTGGCCAAAGCTCGAAAACAACCCCCTTTGAAACCCACGGCGGAAAACCGCTCAAAACTTTTACCCCCGATTCCTCCAAATCCATGAAGAATTAACCCGTGGGCCTTTGGCAAAGATCGAAGATCGCTCTCCCACCTTCACATCCATACAAGCCTCTCCTTCCCCCGTGGTGTAAATCGTTCGAATCGGCCTCTGGAAGTTGCTGCTCTCGCCGACGAGATGCTCTCTCCTGGCGCGTTTGAGTTTAGTGAGGTTGGGACCCCCGGGCGCGGATTTCCAAGCACTTTCACGTGGTGGTGCACGATCATCGAACGACGGCTTCAATGGCTGGTGGCGACGCGATGATGGTTCGGAGCAGGTTCGAAGGGGGAAAACCAGATTAACGTGAATGGTAACGTTTTCTTCACGTGATTAATTAGTTAAATTAAGAATTAGTATTGATTTATTTTATTCTTTAATTTATAAATAATATGAAACAAAAATATGGTTTAAAATATAATATATATGAAATATATAGCATTGTTTAAAAATAAATATATAGCATTGTTTAAAAATAAATACATAGCATTGTTTAAAAATTAAAATAAAATTTTCTTTGTTAATTAATAAAATTTGCTTTGTTATGAAATAGAATTGGCTTTGTTTTTGAAAAATATATCCTAGAATGTTGATTTTGAAAAATATAAAGTAGAATGTTGTTTTGAAGTATAAATCGCATTGTTTTTGAAATAAAATATACATTGTTTATAAAATAGAATTTTTATCTATATAGTAGCAGTATAAAAATGTGATTTTTATCCATATAGCGTAGTAATAAAAATGTAATTTTTTATATACATAGCAACAATATAAAAATGTGATTTTTATATATGTAGTGAATACGGGCAACGAAAGTGACAAAAGGCGAGCACGACGAAGATTTCCTACATATGAAGAGTCATGGCGTTTGGTTTAGCTAGTCGGTGAGAACTTCTCACCTTTAATTTAATTTTCTAGTTAAAATATATACTATGATGCAGATGGTGTTTAGTAGCACCTGACACCCATCGTCCGCAGACCATGGACGGCTTGTTTGTTTGTTTGATTTTGATGTGTAGTTGATTATGTGATGTGGAATGGAATAAAATATTTATATAGATAAAAATATTTTATAGTTAAAAATAGAATTTTTAACATGTATATAAAAGGAAATAAATAAATATAAACAAATCGGACGATTTGTTTATATACACACATTTGGCTGATATTGATTAGGACGATAAATTTTACACATCGCCCAACTGCACAAATAAAATATGTGTTTGATTGTTTGAAACCCCATACGGGTATTGGGATGATATGTGACATACACTAATCCCAATAGTTAGTTGTATGTCGATCGATTGATTGATAGACATAAGCATTGAATATTTATATTTGATGCTTATACAGTGTAGAAAGCACTTTGGATGATGGTTGATTGTTTATCGTCATTGTTGTATATATGAATTGTATGAAATCCATATAACTGAAATTATATGGTAATTGACTGTGTCTGATTCCAGTTCAAAATTATCGAATAATTTAAAATAATATTCAATGAAAATTGAATTGTGAAGCCATGTTAAGTAGATGAACGCCATTTCAACATGAACGTGAATTTTGTCGATTTTATAATGAATATCGAGAAGTGATTTCAAAATCGAATATTTTGAAATGAATTCGAATTAAATCTAATATTTTGAAATGAATTTGAATTGAAAATAAAATGAATTCGAATTGAATTGAATAGAAAATGAATTCGAATTGAATTGAATATTTTGAAATGAAATTCAAATTAAATTGAATAGAAATGAAATTCAAATTAAATTGAATAGAAATGAATTCGAATTGAAATTGAATAGAAAATGAATTCGAATTGAAAATAAAATGAATTCGAATTGAATTGAATAGAAAATGAATTCGAATTGAATTAAATAGAAAATGAATTCGAATTGAAATGAATTTGAAATTTGAATTGAACTGAAATGAATTTAAAACGAATTTATAATGAAAAATTCAATTTTGATTTAAAATTGAATACGAAGTTGAAACTGTTTTGAAAACGAAATATAAAATACGTTTTGAAAGGGAATCGACGAAATATATATTATATATATAATATAATGGCCTGAATAGAACGTGCCGTGCCGCGGCAGTTTGTGAATTTCGACCATTAATTTCGAACGGACATTACGAGTGATCCGACTGTCGGATTCTCCTGAAACCGGGACCATTGGGTTCGTATCGAAAAGATCTTTCTAACAAATATAAATGATTTGAAATCTAACTGTTGGATTTGGAATTATGTCCAAATCAAATTTGGAAAATGTCAATGTAAGTGCAGTTCGATGGCCGTTGATGGAAATCGACTGTACGGGCCTTGATAAAATTATTAAAAATAGAAATAATTTGTGTAAAATCATAAGAAATGATTTGGGAAGAATTGTGATGAAAAACTCCATATTTGAAAAGATAAAAATAGATTTTTATCGAAATGAACTAGTTTTGAACTAGAATTATAATTCTATTTATTTTTAAATAAATAAATTGAATTTGAAATGATTTTAAAAGTAACCAGAATTTCCAATAATTGAATTGGAATGGATTTGAATCGAAATTGTCTTTGGAATGTTTCGATGTTGGATTTCTTGATTATACAGATATTGTTATGGAAATTTGAAAGATATATTTATATTGTTATTTCCAATACGATATTTGTTGGTGGTAGAATTTGATATTGAATATAAGCCGATATATTTTCTATTCAGAGCCTTGTATTTAATATCAAATGTGATTTGGGTTTGTCGTGAATGGTGTCTTCATTAACACTGCTCTTAAACCCAGTTGAGAAAAAGATTAAATCTTTTAATTTAGAATTAATCAAGTGTACCAATTATATAATATTTAATTGGAATTGAATTGGTATTGATTTTTGGGTTTATCGTGAACAGTGTTTTAAATAACACTTGTTCTTTAACCCGATAATTAATGGAATGTGATTTTGGGTTGTCGTGAATGGTATCTTCAATAATACTGTTCTTAGACCCAACGGAGTTAAGAAAATCAGAAGCTAACCGGAGATTAGTTAAGTTGAATGGTTTCTTGGGTATTGATCTAATGTTGGTTTCGGCCTTCGAGGTTAATACTTAGGGAATTGCTCACTTGCTATTTTACGGTTAAAAGCTGATAGAATGGAATGTGATTTTGGGTTTATCGTGAACCGTGTTTTAAATGACATTGATTCTTTAACCCAGTTAAAGATTAAAACTAAGTGGAGTTTTAATGAATCTTTAATTAGATTGAAAAGATCGAGAATGGAGTATCACCAGTTTTGCTCCAGGCGATAATTAAATCTTTAATTAGATTTGAGCGTGAAATGGTAATTGAATTTACCGATAACACCGTGGTGTTAGATATGAAGTATTACCAGTTTTACTTCATGGGATGAATATGTTGGGGTTGGGAAATTAAAACAAATGATTACTTCGGTAAGGTTTGTTAATCCCAGCTAGTTTGGATAAACCATAATTTGGTTTGAATTGATATTTAAAAGAAGACTAAAGAATAAATTTAAGGAATTTATCTTTAATAAAATTAGTGGGAACCTATCCCTAAGAATGTGAAATTTAGCAACTAACTGAAGATTAGTTAAGTTGAATGGTTTCTTGGGTATTGATCTGATGTTGGTTTCGGCCTTCGGGGTTAATATTTAGGGAGTTGTTCTCATACTAATTTGTGGTTAGTGATTGATGAATTGGAAAGAGGCGTATGTTGTGTTTGTGTAACACTTGTTCATTATATACGCGAGTTATTCGGAAAGACCGGGTTTATCCCGTTCTGAATAACTGATACGACGATAAGTCGAAGGTGAAGACGGTGGTCGAAGACCGGAGATCTTCACATCATTTGGGTGATTACTGATGATCTTTATTGGGCTGTACACCCAAGAGGAGGGAATCAGTTGGTGATCGTCCAGACATACTTAAAGATTGATGGGTATGCGTGGTACAAGGTGCCTCCGATTTCGTTCAGACCCAGAGAGGACTTGTAAATGGACTGTGTGTCTGACATTGGATATCATTCTGTGTGATTGATGGATATCGGTTGCATGAGTGGTTTTCCTGTGTGGCATGCTAAGATGCAAATGATCAAGGCTTCTGTTGAAAAGTAGAGTCTTGTGGTTAATGATCAAAGCACGGCCTATGTGGCATAGCTTTGTGTAGCGTTGATTCGCGAGCCTCACACCCCGGTTGTGAACCAGAAACGGGAGAGGACCTCAGGGAGGACATGCGTTTCTTTCTAGTTAGAAGTGGCGTCAGTGGTTTGACACGCCCTGACGAGTTTCACTTATGTGGTTGTTGCTGTTGCGAGGCGCCTCGGATATATCGGTGACTATGTGAAGCCGATGGAGTCATTCATCAGCTCATTTACGCCCCCAAAGAGCGGGGAAACGCATTGTTCAGGCACTATAATCCACTTCGAGTGGACCGGCCATGTCACTCCATAGGGCAGTTGCGGCTGTTCCTAAAGCTCGGGCTAGAGAGTCTCGAATCGGTAGAGGACGATCCCTTGCCTCGGTTCACAGATGGAAATCCAATTTCCAAATACAATATGTGCGGTTTTGATTGTAAACCTATATATGGCGACATAGTGGCTTGAGACGCTCATGTCGCCTATGATTGATATTTATGATTGTATATAAAATCAGAAACTAACTGGAAAACGAGCCAAGATGGGTGGTTTCCTGGGTATTAGTCTAATGTTGGTTTCGGCCTTCGGGGTTAATACATAGGGAATCGTTCTCTTACTAATTTACGGTTGGAGTCTGATTAAGAATCAAAAGATGAAATTTCACGTATCAAGCATTCTTTGGCTGTTATAAGGTAAAACCCTATCCTCCGGCTTGCGTTGCATTGTGTGATGGGACCTGGGTCTTATAACAGCTTCATTTTTCTTTATTTAGCATTGCGCTGTTGTTTTATGCACTGGTATTCTTAGGAGGAAACCCGTTCCGTGTTATACGGCGTGGTCCCTTGATTTACCTAACTTTGAAGTAAAGTTTTAAATAACTGTTTTAGTTCTCACACCAGTCACTTGACTGACCTGGAGTTTGTTGTTTTAAGCTAAACTCTAGGTGCCCTTATTTTGACACGGGCAGCTAGTAGTTTTGGTTTTGCAGATTTATATTCACAGGATCCTGGCTTACAGATGGAACGATATCTGGAAAGCTCTGTATCCATATATCTCTTCTAGTTGTGTTTTGTATTATATCCACTGCGAGGTATTTAAATGTAGTTTAAATCTCTGATATTTTCTGTGTAATATTTATTCATACTCTGTATATTCTTGTATTCTGATGGAACTGTTGTAATAAGCAATGAAATGTTCTTTTGTTTGCGTTCTGATTCATCTTGTTCTCAAAGAATCCGCTCTTTGCTTACCGGGGAAGTTACGGGTCATCACAACTAAACTCATACGTCTTAGAGAAGGGTGTTAAGCCAGAGAATAAATTCTCCGACACCAAACAGATATATATTTAATGGAAATCAATCAACACAGAATAAAATCCAATGTCAGACAGACATCCATTTACAAGTCCATTTTGGGTCTGAATGAAATTGGAGGCACCTTATTCCTCGTCTCATATGTCCAATACAGGAGAGAGGTCCTCGCATATCCGGTCGATCTCCAAGTACGTCTGGATGATCACCACTTATTACCTTGTCTTGGGTGTATAGCTCAATCAGGACATCAGTAATCATCCAAACGATGTGAGGACCTTCGGTCTTCTACCACTGTCTTCATCGTCGACTTGTCGTCGAATTAGTTATTCAGAATGGGTATAAACCCGGCCTTTTCGAATAACTCGTGTATTTTATAAACAAGTGCTATGAAAACACAACATACGCCTCATTCCAATCCAGAATATTCTTTTATTCAAATATTCTTTCTTTTGGGAAAAGTTCCCATTAATTTTATCAAAGATAAATTCTTTAATCTCCTATTGGATATCATTTCAAACCAAATTAAGGTTTATCCAAACTAGTCGGGATTAGCGCACCTTACCAAAGTAATCATTTGTTTAATTTCCCAGTCCCAATCTATTCATCCCATGGAGCAAAACTTGTAATACACCATATCTAACATCGCGGTGTTATCGGTAAATTAAATAACATTTCCCGTTCAAATCTAATTAAAGATTTAACTATCGTTTAGAGCAAAATAGGTGATACTCCATTCTCGATCATTTCACAAATTTGATAATTTAAATTATCACATTCACATTTCGATCTAATTAAAGATTCATTAAAACTCCACTTGGTTTTAATCTTCTCTAAAATCAATATTAATGATTATTTAACTTTGGAAAATCAAACGTGTCGCATCAACAATCTACACCGTACTATTGATGTCTGCTGATATATAACCTCTAAGCTCGTACGCCTTAGAGAAGGGTGTTAAGAAAGATAATAAATTCTCCGCCATCAAACAGATATATATTTAGCAGATATCAACCATACAGTTTGAAATACAGAGTTAGACATGTAATCCTGTCTTTAACTGGGTTAAAGAACTAATGTCATTTAAAACACAGTTCACGATAAACCCAAATCACATTCCATTAATTATGGAACTTCACGGAAAACAGATCAATATATAATCGATATCAATTTCCGTATCCAACTAATTATATAAATGGAATAACGAAAAATCCTTTTGAATTCCATATATATTAACAGTCTTCCTCCATAGAAGCTCATTTCAATTTTTATCAAATCGAATTCCATTCAATTCCAATCTAATATGTTAAACTGGAAAACTTTACCTTGTAAAATTCCCAGTATATCTTAATGAAAAGATTTATAAATTCCAAATCACATTTCACTGATAATCGAGTTAAATAACAAGTCTTATTTAAAACACCATTCACGATAAACCCAAAAATCCAATTCTTTCATTCAATTCCAATTAAATATTAATTAATTGGAAATCTTCTCTAAATCTTAATTAAAAGATTTATTCTTTCCTCAACTGGGTTTAAGAATAGTGTTAATAAAGACACCATTCATGGCAAACCCAAAATCCCATTTGATATTAAATACAAGGTTCTGAATAGAAATTATATCGGCTTATATTCAATGTCAAATCCTGAAACCAACGAATATCGTATTGGGAATAACAATATCTGTATCTTCCAAATTCTCATAACAATATCCGTATAATCACGGAATCCAATATCGAAATATTCCGAAGATTATTTCCATTCTAATTTATTCATTAGAAATTTTTTAAAACCTTTTCGATCCAATTTATTTATTTAAAAATACTGGATTATTATTTATAGTTAATAACAAGTTCATTTCGATAAAAACTTATTTTTATCTTTTCAATTATGGAAATTTTCATCCCAATTCTTTCCAAATCATTTATTATGATTTTACACAAATTATTGATATTTTTAATAATTTTATCAAGGCTCGTACAATCGGTTTCCAATAGCGGCCACCGAACTGCACTTACAACGACCTTTTCCAAATTTTATTTAGACGTATCTCCAAATCCAACCGTTAGATTTCAAATCTCTTGTATTCGTTGCAAAGCTCTTTTCGATACGAACCAATAGTTCTGGTTTTAGGAGAAATCGACAGTCACCGTAATATCAATTCGAAGTCAATGGTCAAAATTCGCGAGCGGGCGCGACGCATTCTGTTCAAGCCATTATATTATATATATATATAATATATTCCATCGATTTTCATTTAAAACGCATTTTGTAAATCATTTTAATTTGATTTTAAAAACGAATTAAACTTCATTTTCAAGAATCAATTTTAAATCAAAATTGATTATTCTATATCATTAATATATAAATGATAATATTTTCAAAATATCAGATTTTGAAATAATTTCCTTTTCGATATTCATTACAAATATGAATAAAATTGATATAAATATCGTTCGCATCAAAATAGCGCATAACAGATCAACATGGCTTCATAAATTTCAATATTTTCATGTCTATCCCAAATTGGATATAAAAATCATATTTTTATCCTTTACAGAATATTATTTAAAATATTCGTTATTTCTGAATTGGAATCAGACACAGTCAATTACCATATAATTTTATTTATATGGATTTCATGCACACATGGACATAACAATAATCAAACACAGCCAACCATCATCCAGAGTGAATTACACAACTACATAAGCGTTAAATTTAAAGAATTAATGCTTACAACGGTCTGTCAACCAATCGATTGACATACAACTAAATATTGGGATTAGTGTATGTCAAATATCATCCCAATACCCGTGTGAGGTTTAAACCATCAAATAATTATTATTATTTGTGCAGTTGGACGATGTGTAAAATATATCATCTCTATCAATATCAGTTAAATGGGTGTACATAAAAAAACCATTCGATTTGTAAATGAACATTTATTTTCAATACATGACAATTTTATATGGTTCATATATTCAATAAAAATTATATTTTTATTGTTCAAATATTTTATTCCATACATGAGTATTTTATATATTTTATTCATTCAATAAAAATGATATTTTTATTGTTCAATTATTTTATTCCATACATGAATATTTTATATAGTTCATTTAACAAAAATGATATTTTTATTATTCAAATATTTTATTCCATAAATGAATATTTTATATATTTTATTCATTCAATAAAAATGATATTTTTATTGTTCAAATATTTTATTCCATACATGAATACTTTATATATTTTATTCATTCAATAAAAATGATATTCTTATTGTTCAAATATTACATTCCATACATGAATATTTTATGCAGTTCATTTAATAAAAATGATATTGTTATTATTCAAATATTTTATTCCATACATGAATATTTTATATATTTTATTCATTAAATAAAAATGATATTTTTATTATTCAAATATTTTATTCCATACATGAATATTTTATAGAATTCATTTATACATCACAATCACAATCAATTTCCACAACACAATACTATCAAACAAGTCGTCCATGGTCTGTGGACGATGGTGTTAGGAGCTACTAAGCCCCCTCTGCAACCTAATATATTTAACTGTAAATAATTAGAGTGAGAAGGGGTTCTCACAGTGGTTTCCACTCCACCAGTATTATTTCTGAATTTCTGGACCGTTTGAATTTGACTAAACTTCCAACATGCTCCAAACTGGGAATGGTTAGTCTTGTTGTGAAGCTCTCGTCTCCACGATCGCGACGAATTTGAAATCGTTCAGTTTCGACCTCTTATGAAAGAGTTATGACAATTTTTACATTGGACAATTAATTAAAATGATTAATTAATCTAATTAATCACCCTCATCATAAACCTTCTCCATCGGCCGTTGCTTTTCAAAATTGCTCAACCCTAGGGTTTCCAACCGCCACTTGTACATGCCGTTGTTCTCAGATCGGATCGCTTCACGACGTCAGGCTACGCACCCTCGACGTCCTCCAGGCACGACAAATCAAGGTCGACGGCCGCCACTTTGAGGTAGAAATCCGATCAAAATACCAAACGAAAATGAATCTTGCTTGTATCAGATTGAAGATCTTAAAGAATAGAACCGATTTCGATTTAGGATTATAAATCAATTCTTATCAGATTGAAAGGAATTTGGGAACAAAGATTTGAGCAATTTCGTCGTTAATCATATAGGAGCGGCGACTCCAGATAGGGTTAACTGCGGGTGTGTTTTGACTAGGATTTCTAGGATTTTTATATTTTATTTTATTATTATTTTAATTTGAAAATATCCTGTTTAATTCTTGAACTCCAAATCAAACCCAACGTTTGTCATCCTAGCTAAATACCCCCATTCCGAACACAATGGGATATGTTTCGTAAGCCAGTTCGGCTATTACAATCAGTTTTTCTTTAAATTAAAATAGAAATCAATATATATTGAATTCGAACGTACATCTTAATTTATCAAGACCACATATTGACTCCAAAAATTCCCGAAAAATAAATCTAGCTATGTTTTGATGATACAGTCCTAACAAAACTAATTTCATCGAATTTGGAGACCATTTGAAAAATGGCCATTTTCTGGTCGATCCAATTCAAATTTAAATTACCAAACACGTTTAAATTTACTGCGCTCACATATAAATTCCAAAAATTATGAAATTTGAAACCTAGCAATAATTTGACATTCCGGATCCAACAAAAGTGGTTTCGTCAAAAATGGAGGTAATTTGCAAAATATTTATTTCAAGGGCTATATTTTAAATAAAATTCTATGGCGACTATTCTGAATTTTCAACTGGACATAACTTTTTATTCCCGTTATGAAATCTGGATATTTCACCTTCGTTGGAAAGATATTTTCAAATAGATTCAAATATTTTTGGTTTTACTGAAAGCCGTTTTATTTTGAATCATGTACATTCATTTGAAATTGGATTTTCAAACTGCCGCGCCATTTCAGGCTCGTTATATAATTAAAATAATTTTATTCGTTCTAACTTCGACTTAATTAAATTTTTAATTGTTATTATTTAAAATATATCATTTTCAAATATTAAAAATTCATTAAAATTGGCAAAATAAAAAAAATTAAATTGGTTCCGATTTTCCGGGTTGTTACAATCTCCTCCACTTAAAATCTTTTCGTCCTCGAAAATGAACGGAGCTGAAAGTTGTTTAACCAACCAACTCAACTTTCATTCTGACGTTCATTCTTAAACTTTTCAGTTTCTAAAAAATTTCTAATTTTTCAAAAATTTGGCTAACACCCTAAATTTTTGGAAAATTTCACCATAACCTCCTTTGTACGGGGAGACATTTAAAACTGCAACTAGCCACACAGGGCCCTCATCAATCCAAAAGAAAAGGAAAAGCCAAGCGGCTCATAAAATCATCCAAACCTAATAAATTAGTAAACATGTACCTATTTGTCGGGCATACAATTTTATTCCTCTGCTTAGCTTCCATGCCATGACCTGTTCATTATACATACATGTATATGCATGCTTTTCAATCAATTTTCAATTTGGCTAAATTTACCATACATTCTTATATTAGTTTTAATTAATTACCATTCCAATATTTTTATTAGTTAAACTAAAAATCAAACAACTCAACCATTAATAAATTGGTTAATCAGATTTTCAAATTCATAACTTTGATATATATACACAAAATCATGTTTTTGATGCCGATTCACAACAACAACCCTATCTAGTTTTGGTTATCGCACCAGTCAACTGGAAACATATAGATATCCCACTTTCGGCACTCGAATATAGACTCTGATGATGATATATCAATCATCAGAATCATCTCCGGGAGACTAGAGTGTGATTCTATATCTACCCAGTATATTTGAGACTTCGTATACACGCTAGCTAAGTGTATATGCAAAATCTTGATATACTCGATTGTCCAAATTCAAAATAAGATAAATATTCAAATATGTATTATAGGGTTTAAAGTTTTAAAACAAAGTTTGTTTTCATTTTTATTTAAAAAATAACACTCTTCACACTCGTTCTAGGATACTACTGATCCCATCTCTAACGAGTGATTCTTATGGGATATTACTAATCCAATCTCTGATGAATTCTTTCGTTCGGTTCTATTATGTCTTGTTCTCGAGCTATGTAAACCAAAGCTCTGATTTCAACTTGAAACGACCCAAACTTCCCTGTAAAGGAAAGCCCGGATTGAGTTAAGAACATGACAAATCAGAACACAAACGATAAAATATTTCACTGTTTATTACAACAATTTACATCAGAGTACAAGAATATAATAAAGTATGAATAAATATTACACATTAGAAAATATAAAAGATTAAAATACATTAAATAGCAGTGGAAAAATAATACATAACACAACTGTAAGAAATACACGGATACAGAGCGTTCTGAATATTGCTTCAGCTGTAAACCAGGATTCCATGAATATAATATCTGCAAAACCAAAACTACTAGCTGCCCATGTGGATAATAGGGGCACCCAGAGTTAAGATAAAAACAATAAACTCCAGGTCAGTCATGTGACTGGTGTGAGAACTAAAACAGTTATTAGCTTGATTTTAAAGTCAGGTAAATCAAGGGACCACGTCGTATAACATGGAACGGGTTTACACCCAAGAATACCAATGTATAAAACAAGCATCGCAATGCTAAATAGAAAAATGAAGCTATTACAAGACTCATGTCCCATCACACAATGAACACAGTTGAGGATAGAGTTTTCCCTTATAATAGCCAAATATGCTTGATATACGAAGTTTCATCTTTTATTATTACTATAAGTGAAGAAATAAACTTCAAATATAAATGTATCAATCATATGCGGCGTAGGTACCATTATATTACGTCGCCATATATATATATATATATATATATATATACATATATATATATATATATTTACAACTAAAACCGAATATCATTTATTGGAAATTCGGTTTCCATCTATAAGCCTAGGCCAGGGATAACACCTCTCTACGAGACACTCTAGCAAATGCCTCAGGACTACGCACTCTGGGCAACCCTCGGATCTTCATGGCCGGTCATCCGTCAATGATAAGTTATACCATAAACTATATATTAACCGGTTCTATCGAACCTCTAAAATGATCAATATGTCGACCATCTCCCATCAGCCTCGTAGTGATTGATATATCCATCGATCCCGAAGTGACCGATATATCCGAGGTACCTCGTCTCCAATCAAGTAAAAATAGTGTGCAACATCCACGTGAGTTTCCCGTTTTTGGTTCACACCTGGGTGCGAGGCTCGCGAATTAACGCTACACAAAGCTATGCTATTTAAAGCCGTGCTTTGACCATCAACCACAAGGCTCTGCTTTTCAACAAAAGCCTTGATCCTTTGCATATCAGCATGCCACACTGACAATTCACGCCATGCGACTAATATCTATCGATATATAACCTCTAAGCTCGTACATCTTAGAGATGGGTGTTAAGCAAGAGAATAAATTCTCCGCCACCAAACAAATATATATTTAATAGAAATCAATCAACACAGAATAAAATCCAATGTCAGACACACATCGATTTACAAGTCCGTTTTGGGTCTGAACGAAACCGGAGCCACCTTATTCCTCATCCCATATGTCCAATACAAGAGAGAGGTCCTCGCATATCCGGTCGATCTCCAAGTACATCTGGACGATCACCATTAATTACCTTGTCCAATCAAGACATCAGTAATCATCCAAATGATGTGAAGACCTCCAGTCTTCAACCAGCGTCTTTATCATCGACTTATCGTCGAATCAGTTATTCCGAATCGATGTAAACCTGGCCTTTCCGAATAACTCGCTTATTTTATAACAAGTGCAATAAAAACACATCATACGCCTCATTCCAATCCATAATATTATTTTATTCAAATATTCTTCCTTTTGGGAAAAGTTCCCATTAATTTTATCAAAGATAAATTCTTTAAATTTATTCTTTAATCTCCTATTCGATATAGTTTCTAACCAAATTAAGGTTTATCCAAACTAGTTGCAAACTAGTTGGGATTAGCGCACCTTACCGAAGTAATCATTTGTTTAATTTCCCAATCCCAACCTATTCATCCCATTGAGAAAAACTGGTAATACTCCATATCTAACACCGTGGTGTTATCGGTAAATTAATTACCATTTTCCGTTCAAATTTAACTAAAAATTTAACTATCGTTTGGAGCAAAACTGGTGATACTCCATTCTCGATCATTTCCCAAATTTGATAATTTAAATTATCACATTCACATTTCAATCTAATTAAAAATCCATTAAAACTCCACTTGATTTTATTCTTCCGTAAAATCTATATTAATGATTTTTTAACTTCGGAAAATCAAACATGCCACATCGACAATCTACATCGTAGTATTGATTTTTACCGATATATAACCTCTAAGCTCGTACGTCTTAGAGAAGGGTGTTGAGAAAGAGAATAAATTTTCCGCCATCAAACAGATATATATTTAGCAGATATCAACTACATAGTTCGAAAAACAATGCTAGACATGTAATCCTGTCTTTAACTGGGTTAAAGAACTAATGTCATTTAAAACACAGTTCACGGTAAACCCAAATTATGGATTCTGTAACAACCCGGAAAATCAGAACCAATTTAAAATTTTTATTTTGGAAATTTTAATGAATTTTGAATATTTAAATTGAATTATTTTAGATAATAATGACTAGAAATTCATTTTTGATAGAATTAGAACGTATATATTTATTTAAATCAAAGTTAGAATATAAATATTTATTTTTAATTATAAAAGGAATTGGAAATGGCGCGGTAGTTTGAAATTTTGATTTCAAATTTCAAATGAATGTACAGGATTCAAAATAAAACGGATTTTGGTGAGACTAAAAATATTTGAATCTGTTTGAAAATATCTTTCCAATGAACCTGAAAAATTGAAATTTCATAGCGGGAATAAAAAGTTATGTCCAGTTGAAAATTCAAAATAGTCGCTACAGAAAATATAGCCCTTAAAAATAGCGATTTTTCAAACGACCTCCGTTTTCGACGAGACTACTTTTATTGGATTCAGAATGTCGAATTATTGCTAGACTCCAATTTTCATAATTTTCGGAATCAATATGTGAGCGTGGCGAATTTAAACGTGTTTGGTAATTTCAGTTTGAATTTAATTGACTGGAAAATGACCGTTTTTCAAACGGTCTCCAAATTCGACGAAATTAGTTTTGTTAGGACCATATCATCAAAAAATAGTCAGATTTATTTTTTAGGAATTTTTGGAGTCCGTATGTGGGCTCGGTAAATTAAAATGTGCGTTCATATCAAATATATACTGATTTATATTTTAATTTTGATAAAAAAATGATCGTAACAGTCGAATTGGCGTATGGGACATATCCCATTATATCTGAAATGGGGGTATTGTGCTAGGGGCGATAGTCGTTGGGTTCGATTCAGAGTCCAAAAGAAAATTGCACATTATAGAAATAAATATAAATATTCAAATAAATTGGGCCAAGCCCTTTGCCCCTACATACCCAGTCAACCCACCCCTTTTCATTTCAATCGTTCGACGCAGGAAAAAAAACCTAGGTCTCGCCGCGACTCCTCCTCCACTGGCCACCACGGCCTGCCGCCGCCATGCCCCGCCTCCGGGAACTCCCCCACCACCTCTCCGGCCTCCACGCACCTTCCCTCAGCCTCCCTCTTTGTGTTAAAGCCCTAGACCACACGAGACCGCGGTCGCTCACCTATCCTCCACCACCGCTGGAGGCGCGCACCCCCACCAACGCCACCGCCTGACCAATGCCATCCCAAACCCCAAAACGACCTATAAGTCTTTTATTTATTTATCTTTATTTAATTGATGTTTTCTGTTTATAAAACATAAGATTTTCATATTTTAAATGATATAATTTTTTTATTGAAAAAGATTCGATTTTTAATAATGTAAAGTTTTGATTTTCTATAATATAAAAATTGGATTTTTATATATTCATATAGCGAAGAAAAATTGGATTTTTATATATTCATATAGCGAAGAAAAATTGGATTTTGATATATAGGTTTGAAATAAAAATGTGATTTTTATATACGAACTAGCATTATAAAAATTCAATTTTTATATATGTATTGGCAATTTTAAAATGCGATTTTTATACATGAAGTTATATAACAAAAAATGTGATTTTTATTATGAAGAGAGCGGTATAAAAATATGATTTTTATGTATAGAGTTTCAAAATAAAAATACGATTTTTATGTATATTGTTTCAATATAAAAATATGATTTTTATATATATAATAGTGATATAAAAATGTGATTTTTATAATATAAACATCATATTAAAAATGTGATTTTTACTATGAACAGCGTGAAAAAAAGACTACGTTGGAATTTCGGGCAAATCGAAACTGTTCTGAAATTCGGAAATAAAATGGCGGAATGGAAACCAAAGATGAGAACTTCTCACTTTAAATTTTATTTTTTAGTTAAAATATATACTAGGATGTAGACGGTGCTTAGCAGCACCCGACACCGTCATCCACAGACATGGACGACTTGTTTAATTGTATGTTGTTTTGAAAATTGATTGTGATGTGGAATGAATTGTATAAAATATCCATGAGATGAAATAAATATTTTATAGTTAGAAATATAATTTTTAACGTGTATATGAATAAAATAAAGGTTCATTTATAAATCGGATGATTTGTTTATGTACACACACTTGACTGATATGGATTAGGACGATATATTTTACACGTCACCCAACTGCACAAATAATAATCAGTGTTTGTTGTTTGAAAACCCCACACGGGTATTGGGATGATATTGGACATGTACTATACCCAATAGTAAGTATGTTAATCGATTGGTTGACAGGCTGTTATAAGCGTTGATTATTCATATTTAACGCTTATACAATTGTGTAATGCACTCTGGATGATGATTGACTGTGTTTGATTATTATCGTGTACTTGTGTGTATGAAATCCATATAATTAAATAATTATATGGTAATTGACTATGTCTGATTCCAATTCGGAAAGAACGAATATTTTAAATTAACAAATATTTTAAAAAGACGAGTAATGAATATTTTAAAATAAATAATATTTTAAGATAATATGCAGTAATGGATCAAAATATGATTTTGATGTCCGATTTGGGATGGACACGAAAATATTTAAATATATAAAGCCGTGTCGATTAGATAACGCCATTTTGACATGAACGATATTTATATCGTTTTTATTCATTTTTATAATGAATATCGAAAAGGAAGTGATTTCAAAATCTTATGTTTTGAAAATACTATCATTTATATATTAATGATATGGAATATTCAATTTTGATTTAAAATTGAATACAAAGTTGAAATCGTTTTGAAAATGAATTTCAAACGATTTATAAAATACGTTTTAAATGGAAATCGGCGAAATATATAATATATCTATATATATATATATTATATATATTTAGTGGCCTGAATAGAACGCGCCGCGCGCGGCAGTTCGCGAATTTCGACCATTGACTTTGAATTGACAATACGGGAGATCTGACCGTCGGATTCTCCTGGAACAGGAACCGTTGGGTTCGTATCGAAAAGAGCTTTCCAAAGAATATAAGAGATTTGAAATCTAATGGTTGGATTTGGAATTATATCCAAATCAAATTTGGAAAAGGTCATTGTAGGTGCAGTTCGATGACCGTTTATGGAAATCGACTGTACGGGCCTTGATAAAATTATTAAAAAAATCGATAATTTGTGTAAAATCATAATAAATGATTTGGAAAGAATTGGGATGAAAAATTCCATATTTGAAAAGATAAAAATATATTTTTATCGAAATGAACTAGTCATGAACTAGAATTATGATCCAATATTTTTAAATAAATAAATTGGATTTGAAATGGTTTTAAAAATAACCAGAATTTCCAATATATGAATTGGAATGGGTTTGAATCGAAATCATCATCGGAATATCTCAATATTGGATTCCTTGATTATACGGATATTGTGGAGGAATTTGGAAGATATATATATATATATATCATTATTCCCAATACGATATTTGTTGATTTCAGAATTTGATATTGAATATAAGACGATATAATTTCTATTCAGAGCCTTGTATTTAACATTGAATTGTATTTTGAGTTTGTCGTGAACTGTGTTTTAAATGACATTGTTCTTAAACCCAGCGTGAAAAGAATAAATTTTTTAATTAAGATTTAAAGAAGAATTACCAATTAATTAACATTTAATTGGAATTAAAAATGGAACGTGAATTGGGTTTGTTGTGAACTGTGTTTTTAAAGACATTCGTTCTTTGACCTGATTTACATTGAAATGTGATTTGGAATTTATAAATCTGTTTAATAAGATTTAACGGGAATTTTCCAAAGTAAAGTTTTCCAATTTAATATATTAAACTGGAATTGAATGGAATTCGATTTGATAATAATCAAAACGAGTTTCTATGGAGGAAGATTGTTAATATATATGGAATTTAAAAGGGTTTGTCGTTATTCCATTTATATTATTAGTCGGATACAGAAATTGATATCGATTATATATTGATTTGTTTTTCCGTGAAGATTCCATTTTTATGGAAGAGGATTTGGGTTTATCGTGAACTGTGTTTTAAAAGACATTAGTTCTTTGACCCAATTAAAGATAGGATTATATGTTTAAGATTGTATTTCGATCTGTATGGTTGATCTCTACTAAATATACATCTGTTTGGTGGTGGAGAATTTATTCTCTTGCTTAACACCCTTCTCTAAGACGTACGAGCTTAGAGGTTATATATCAGCAGACATCAATAGTACGGTGTAGATTGTCGATGCGACACGTTTGATTTTCCAAAGTTAAATAATCATTAATATTGATTTTAGAGAAGATTAAAACCAAGTGGAGTTTTAATGAATCTTTAATTAGATCGAAATGTGAATGTGATAATTTAAATTATCAAATTTGTGAAATGATCGAGAATGGAGTATCACCTATTTTGCTCTAAATGATAGTTAAATCTTTAATTAGATTTGAACGAAAAATGGTAATTAATTTTACCGATAACACCATGGTATTAGATATGGAGTATGACCAGTTTTGCTCCGTGGGATGAATAGGTTGGGGAATTAAACAAATGATTACTTCGGTAAGGTGCGCTAATCCCGACTAGTTTGGAAAACCTTAAAATGATTTGATGTGATATCAAAAAGGAAGGTTAAAGAATAAATTTAAAAGAATTTATCTCTGATAAAATTAATGAGAACCTTTCCCAAATGATATGAATATTTGAATAAAAGAATATTCTGTATTGGAATGAGGCGTATGTTGTATTTTTATAACACTTGTTTATTATATACGCGGGTTATTCAGAAAGGCCGGGTTTATACCTATTCTGAATAACTGATTTGATGATAAGTCGACAATGAAGACGATGGTTGAAGACCGAAGGTCTTCACATCGTTTGGATGATTACTGATGTCTTGATTGGGATGTACACCCAAGACAAGGTAATAAGTGGTGATCGTCCAGACGTACTTGGAGATCGACCGAATATGCAAGTACCTCTCTTCTGTATTGGACATATGGAACGAGGAATAAGGTGCCTCCGGTTTTGTTCAGACCCAGAACAGACTTGTAAATGGACTGTGTGTCTGACATTGGATTTTATTCTATGTTGATTGATCTCTATTAAATATATATATATATATATCTGTTTGGCAACAGAGAATTTATTCTCTTGCTTAACGCCCTTCTCTGAGACGTACGAGCTCAGAGGTTATATATCGATAGACATCAGTCGTATAGCGTGAATTGCTTGTATGGCATGCCTGAGTGGCAAATGATCAGACTTCTGTTGAGAAGCAGAGTCTTGTGGTTGATGATCAAAGCACGACTTTAATATAACATGGCTTTGTGTATAACATTAATTCGCGGGTCTCACACCTCGGTATGAGTAAAAAACAGGATAAGGGAACCCAAGGAGGACATGACGTTTCTTTCTAGCTATGGGTGGTGTCAGGGTATTGCGAGCCTAGACATTTATATTATTTTTACCTTTGTGGTTGTTGGTGTGCAAGGCGCCTCGGCTATATCGTTCTCTACGGGGCTGATAGATATAGGTCCTATAGGACCGGGAAACGTGTGTTCAGGAGTAACTAATCAACTAATGTAAGTGTGGACTAGCCTTGGAGTATCCAAGGGTCTACTACGGGGGACACTGAGGCATTTGCTAGAGTGTCTCGAAGCCGGTGAGGAGTACATCCCTTGCCTCGACTCATAACGGAAATCCAATTTCCAATACATGACATTTCGGTTTTGATTGTAGAGCCTAGTATTAGCGACATAGTAACATGGGAAACCATGCCGCCAATGATTGATACATTTATATTTGAAGTTGTTTTATACACTACGCACTTATAATAGTATCAAATGATTTGTTTTAAACGTACCAAGCATGTTTGGCTATTATAAGGTAAAACCCTATCCTCCGGCTTGCGTTGCATTGTGTGATGGGACTTAGGTCTTATAATAGCTTCATTTTTCCAAAAAGCATTGCGCTGTTTGTTTTATGCACTAGTATTCTTGGGAGAAAACCCGTCCCGTGTTATACGGCGTGGTCCCTTGATTTACCAAATTTTAAAGTAAATTTTTAAATAACTGTTTTAGTTCTCACACCAGTTACATGACTGACCTGGAGTTTATTGTTTTAACTTAAACTCTGGGTGCCCCTATTTTCCACACGGGAAGCTAGTAGTTTTGGTTTTGCAGATTTATATTCATAGGATCCTGGTTTACAACTGGAATGATATACGGAAAGCTCTGCATCCGTGTATCTCTTTCAATTGTGTTCTGAATTATTTTCCGCTGCATTGTAAATTTGTAAATCTGTGATATTTATCAAATTATATTATTTGTTGATACTACGTATATTCTTGTACTCTGATGTAAATTGTTGTAATAAGCAATGAAATGTTCTTTTGTTTGTGTTCTGATTTGTTGTGTTCTCAGACAATCCGTTCTTTCTCTTCTCTTCGGAGATCGGGGAAGTTCGGGTCGTTGCAGAATCTTCGCGGAAAACAGATCAATATATAATCAATATCAATTTTTGTATCCGACTAATAATATAAATGGAATAATGACAAAGCCTTTTAAATTCCACATATATTAAGAGTCTTCCTCCATAGAAGCTCATTTCAATTCTTATCAAATCGAATTCCATTCAATTCTAATCTAATATATTAAATTGGAAAACTTTACTTTGTAAAATTCCCGTTATATCTTAATGAAAAGATTTATAAATTCCAAATCACATTTCACTGTTAATGGGGTTAAAGAACAAGTGTTATTTAAAACACTTCACGATAAACCCAAAAATCCAATTATTTCATTCAATTCCAATTAAATATTAATTAATTGGAAATCTTCTCTAAATCTTAATTAAAAGATTTATTCTTTTCTCAACTGGGTTTAAAGAACAATGTTAATAAAGACACCATTCACGACAAACCCAAAATCCCATTTGATATTAAATACAAGGCTATGAATAGAAATTATATCGGCTTATATTCAATATCAAATCATGAAACCAACGGATATCGTATTAGGAATAACGATATATGTATTTTCCAAATTCCCATAACAATATCTGTATAATCATGAAATCCAATATCGAAATATTCCAAAGATTATTTCCATTCTAATTTATTCATTGGAAAATTTTGGTTATTTTTAAAACCATTTCAATCCAATTTATTTATTTAAAAGTATTGGATTATCATTTCTAGTTAATAACTAGTTCATTTCGATAAAAATATATTTTTATCTTTTCAAATATGGAATTTTTCATCCCAATTCTTTCCAATCATTTATTATGATTTTACACAAATTACTGATATTGTTAATAATTTTATCAAAGCCCGTACAGTCGGTTTCTAATAACGTCCACCGAACTGCAATTATAGCGACCTTTCCCAAATTTGATTTGGAAATATCCCCAAATCCAACCATTAGATTTCAAATCTCTTGTATTCGTTGCAAAGTTCTTTTCGATACGAACCCAACGATTCCATTTTTAGGAGAATCCGATAGTCGGATCTCCCGTAATATCAATTCGAAGTCAATGGTCGAAATTCGCGAACGGCCACGGCGCTTTCTATTCAGGCCATTATATTATATATGTAATATATATAATATATATTCCATCGATTCCCATTTAAAACGTATTTTATAAATCGTTTTAATTTAGTTTTAAAAACGATTTCAACTTCATTCTCAATTTTAAATCAAAATTGAATATTCTATATCATTAATATATAAATGATAGTATTTTCAAAATATCAAATTTTAAAATAATTTCCTTTCCAATATTCATTATAAAAATGAATAAAATCGATATAAATATCATTTGCATCAAAATGGCGCATAACTAATCCACACGGCTTCATAAATTTCAATATTTTCGTGTCCATCCGAAATTGGACATAAAAATCATATTTTTATCCTTTATAGAATATTATTTTAAAATATTCGTTATTTTAAAATATTCTTATTTTTGAATTGAAATCAGACACAGTCAATTACCATATAATTTTATTTATATGGATTTCATATACACATGGACACAATAATAATCAAACATAACCGACCATCATCTAGAGTGCATTACACAACTGCATAAGCATTAAATTTAAAGAATTAACGCTTACAACCGTCTGTCAACCAATCGATTGACATACAACTAAATATTGGGATTAGTATATGTCAAATATCATCCAATACCCGTGTGAGGTTTCAACTATCAATAATTATTATTATTTGTGCAGTTGGGCGATGTGTAAAATATATCATCCCAATCGATATCAGTTAAGTGGGTGTACATAAAAAAACCATCCTTTGTAAATGAATATTTATTTTGAACACTTGACCATTTTATATGGTTCATATATTCAATAAAAATTATATTTTTATTGTTCAAATATTTTATTCCATACATGAGTATTTTATATATTTTATTCATTCAATAAAAATGATATTTTTATTGTTCAAATATTTTATTCCATACATGAATATTTTATACAGTTCATTTAATAAAAATGATATTTTTATTATTCATATATTTTATTCCATACAATATTTTATATATTTTATTCATTCAAAAAAAATGATATTTTTATTGTTCAAATATTTTATTCCATACATGAATATTTTATATACTTTACTCATTCAATAAAAATGATATTTTTATTGTTCAAATATTATATTCCGTACATGAGTATTTTTTACGGTTCATTTAATACAAATGATATTTTTATAATTAAAATATTTTATTCCATACATGAGTATTTTATACAGTTCATTTATACATCACAATCATAATCAATTTCCACAACATAATACAAATCAAACAAGTCGTCCATGATCTATGGACGACGGTATCAGGAGCTACTAAGCTCTGTCTGCAACCTAATATATTTAACTGTAAATAATTACAATGAGAAGGAGTTCTCGTAGTCAGTTTCCACTCCACCAGTTTTTGTAACAACCTGGAATTTTGGAGCCTTAGTCAAATTGGATCGACTAGAAAATGGCCATTTTTCAAACGGTCTCCAAATTTGATGAAATGAGTTTTGTTAGGACCGTATCATTAAACCATAACTAGAAGTAATTTTTCTGTAATTTTTAGAGTTAGTATGTGGCCCGGTAAATTTAAATGTACGATCAAAATAAATAAATAAATAAATGATTTATATTTTAAATTAATAAAACAAGCTAAAATCAATCGATTGGGCTGACGGATCCTAGCCCATTGCGTCCGAAACGGGGATATTTTGCTAGGGGCAACTCTCGTTGGGTTGAAATTAGAGCTGAAATGAATTAACAGGGTCTTATTTGTATATTGGAAAATGTAGTAATAAAATATTATAAATAAAGGGTTATGAAACCCTAACAATACACTAAAACCTGCCGCCTCCTTTTGATTCCAATGGCCAAGAACGTTCAATTTTAATTCTTCAATAAATCTCAATCTACACAAAATTAAAGCATGGATCTTAAGTGGAAATTGAAGAGATTTTATACACCATTGAATCCATATGGCTTTGATGATTTGTTGTGGCCTAAGTTGTTTGAATTTTGGGCTTAACCTATTCGACTTCGCACGAGGTTTTGGAGACCACCGGAGCTTTGATTTGGCCAGGACTGCGTTCAAGCGGAGAGGAGCGGGCAGCGGTCGAGGGGATTTTGTCCGATGGCGTTCCGGCGTGCTGAGGGACAGTGCAGTGCAGATCGATTTGGTGCAAGTCGTTTCGGTTGTGTGGCTGGAGAATGACGATAGAAGGAAGGAAGGTTTAGAGTTAATAAGGTTATTAATTTGTTAATTAAGTTTGTTAATTACCTTTAGTAAATTAATTAAAGTAATAAAGGTTTAAACATTCATATCTCATTCGATTCTTATCAGAATTCGACAAGACTGATTGCGTTGGAATCGTCTCAGTATGATCTACGTGTCAGGATCGACCAGGATCAAAATGGAGCGATCTACAATTTTGAAGAATTCAAAAACCAATGTGAGATCTCTATTTTAAAATAAAATTAATTATTTATTGCAATGTGAAATTTATATTTATTTTATATAAAATTCATGTTGGTGTTGTATATATTTATTGCAATGTTGATTGTTTTGTGATTGCGATGAACCACTGAATTGAATTGTGTGTATTCATGTCTGTCAGAAATTTGTGTATACAATAAAAACCATCTTTTTATTGTATATATAAAAATAAAATGTTAGGTTAGTCAAAATTATTGCATACCATAAAAACCCGATTTTTATTGTATATATAAAAATAAAGATGTTCATGTTTGATTAGATAAAAAGAATGACATGTTAAAAATAGGTTTTGTCAAAATTAGATTAGTAATAAAAATCTCATTTTTATTCTTTACATGAAACATGGTTTTTGTCAAAATTTTGTTTTCATTAAAATAAAGATATTATAATAAAAAGATTATAATAAAAAGATTTCATTTTGGTTGTCACTTTGTTTAATATAAAAAAAAGATTTCATTTTTGTTGTTACTTTGTTTAATACAATAAAAAGAGTAGAATTAAAATATGTGTTTTTGGTTGTTATTGTAGTTACAATAAAAAGAGTAAAATAGAAAAATATGTTTTTATTGTCATTTTGTTGCAATAAAAAGAGTAGTTATTAAAGATCATGTTTTTATTTTCACTTTGTTTAAAGAAAAAGAAGTAACATGAAAGATTATATTTTTATTGTTCATAGTCTTTCAATAAAAGATTGGATATAACAAAAATTACATTTTTGTTAAAGAAGATTAGAGTTAAACAATGATTACATTTTTGTTAAATAAATTTGATTTATAAGAGTTAAAACCAAATTTGTCACTTTTGTCAAATGTAATAGTTGAAACAAAATTTGCCTTTTTGTCAAAATATAATTGTTGAAACAAAAATGAACATTTTTGTCAAATTAGAATTGTTGAACGAAATACACATTTTTGTAAACATATACATTTTTATTCATTAAGAAAAATGAAACATATTTGTTTATTAAAAAGGATTAAAGGAAAATAAACATTTCTGTCAATTTAAAAGGATTAAACAAAAATAAACATTTTTGTCAATTAAAAAGGTTGAAACAAAAATATACATTTTTGTCAAAATAGAATTATTGAAACAAAAATTATCATTTTTGTTAATTAGAATGGTTGAAACCATAATTAACATTTTTGAATTGGGTTAAAACCAAAAAATTACATTTTTGTTGATTGGATAAGAGTTAAAACAAAAATTACATTTTTGTTAATTAGATAAGAGTTAAAACAAAAATAACATTTTGTTAAGGAGATTTGAGTTAAATCAAAACAAAATAACATTTTTGTTAAGTAGATTTGTGATAAAACAAAAATATCATTCTTGTTATATGGGAATTGTAAACAAATAAAATTATCATTTTTATTTGTTATGTTGAATAGAATAATGTATACAAATAAATTGTTCTTTTATTTGTCATTAGAATACATAGAATATTGTGCATAAATAAATTGTTCTTTTCTTTGTCATTAGAATACATAGAATATTTTACACAAATAAATTGTTCTTTTATTTGTCATTAGAATAATGTATGCAAACAAATTGTTCTTTTATTTGTCATTAGAATACATGGAAAAATGTATGTGAATAAATATGCCATTATATTAAATTAAAATTTGTCAAAAATGAATTGTCATTTTTGTTGAAACTAGGATTGTCAACAAAAATGAATGAATCATGTGTGTTCATTTTGTTAAATTAGAATTGTTAACAATATGAAATTATCATTTGTTATTCATTTTGTCAAATTAAAATTTATATGCAAGTATAAGAATCATTTTCATGGTCAAAACATACATTTGAATTTGTATGCAAATATCAGAATCATTTTCTTGGTCAAAAACATACATTTGAATTTATATGCAAATATCATAATCATTTTCATGGTCAAAACATACATTAGAATTGTATGTGAATTAAAATGAGATTTTATTGTTAAATTATATAATAGAATTTGTATGCAAATACAAGTGACATTTGTATTGTCGAATTATACATTATAATTTATGTACAGAATAAAGAGGCATTTCATATGTTTTGATTTGAAACTATACATGCAAATATAACAATTTCTTTTTATTCGTTAAAATTAAAAATAGAAATTGCATACGAATAAAGGAAAATGAAAATTATCTTTTTATTTGTCATCAACTACAATGCCATGTAAATAAATTACATTTTATTAGACATTAGGTACATGTAAGGAAATTATGTGAGTAAAATACATTTTTATTCGGCATTACGAATATAATAACATGTTTGTTTTTTATCATCAACATGTTAACGGAATTAAAATTGGTCAACTTCATTAACCAATGATTTATTTAGATGAACTGTTGTTGATTGAAAACCCCACACGGGTATTGGGATGATATTTGACATACACTAGTCCCAATATTTAGTTGTATGTCAATCGATGGATTGACTGGTTGCAATGAGCGTTATTTATTTATTTATTTTAATGCTCACACAGTTGTAAATTTCACTCTGGATTTGAATGGATTGTGTAATGATTATTTATCGTTATTGTCGTATACGCGCGATGTATGAAATCCATATAACCGAAATTATATGGTAACTGATTGAGTCGCATTCCGATTCAGAATATCCTTTAAATAAAGAATACCTTAAAATAAAGAACAATGTAATATGAATAATATTTTTACATAAAGAATTTTTTACGTAAAGAATATTTTTAAATAACAAATTTTTTAAAATAATATTCAACGAAGAATAAAATGATGATTTCTATGTCTGTTTCTGGATGGACAAAAGATAAAAATATATTTTTATCAAAATGAACTAGTTAATAAATAGAATAAATCTTTTAAATTAAGATTTAATGAAGTCTTCTAATCAATTAATATCTAATTAGAATGAAATAGAAGAATTGGATTTTGGGTTGTCGTGGATGGTGTCTTAAATAACACTGTTCTTAAACCCGGTATTAAAGAATAAATTTTTGAATTAAGAATATTAGAGTTTCCAATTATATTTAGTAATTGGAATAAAATGATATATGAATTGGGTTTATTGTGAACTGTGTTTTAAATGACATTTGTTCTTTAACCCAATTAACAAGAAAGATATAATTTTGAATTTATAAATCTCTTATTAAGATCTAAAAAGAAAATTTCCAAAGTCAAGTTTTTTCCAATTTAATATATTAAATTGGAATTGAGTGGAAATTCGATTTGATAATAATCGAGATAGGCTTTTGTAAAAGAAGACTATTACTGTATATGGATTTTAAAAAGGTTTTGTCGTTATTCTATTTATATTATTATTCGGATATGGAAATTTATAACGATTATATATAAATTTGATTTCTGTGGAAATTACATATTTAATGGGAGATGATTCTGGGTTTATCGTGAACTGTGTTTTAAATGACAATGGTTCTTTACCAAGTTAAAGAAAAGATTAAGTTCTTAAAAGTTGAATAATCGTAAAGTAATGATTTTTTATGTCAAAATCAAATTGGAGTTTTAATGGATCTTTAAAAAGAAGATTAAAGAATAAATTTAAAAGAATTTATCTTTGATAAAATTAATGAGAACCTTTCCCTAATAATATGAATATTTTATTAAAAGAATATTCTGAATAGGAATGAGTTGTATGATATGTATTTATAGCACTTGATTTTTGATTATAGAATACGCGAGTTATTCAGAAAGACCGGGTTTGATTATAAAATACGTGAGTTATTCGGAAAGACCGAGTTTAACCTATTTTGAATAACTATTACGACGATTTAAAGTCGAAGACATTGAAGACAATGATTGAAGACCGGCGATCTTCACCTCGAATGGGGGACTACTGATGCCCTGAACTGGGTCGCTCCTAGGAAAGGGTTAAAGTGGTAGTTGTCCGGACGTACTTGTTGATTGTCCGAATATGCGAGCGCCTCTCTTCCGTATTGGACATACAGGACGAGGAATAAGGTGTCTCCGGTTTCGTTCAGACCCAGAATGGACTTGTAAATGGATGTGTTTCTGACATTGGATTTCATTCCAAGTAAATTAAATTGATTTCTATTTAATATATATCTGTGGTGGCGAAGAATTTATTCTCTTGCTTAACACCCTTCTTTGGGACGCACGAGCTCAGAGGTTATATATTGGTAGTTATCGATCGCATGGCGTGGATTGTCAATTTGGCATGCCAAGATGCAAATGATCGAGGCTTTTGTTGAAAAGCAGAGCCTTGTGGCTGATGATCAAAGCATAGCCTATTTCAGCATAGCTTTTTGTATAGTGTTACCTCGCTAGCCTCACACCCCGGTAAGAGTCAGAAATGGGACAAGGGAACGTAGGGAGTGCACACGTTTCTTTCTAGCTAGAAGTGGTTTCTGGGTTTTGCAAGCCCTGACATTTTACTTATGTGGTTGCGCCTCAGATTTATTGGTCGACAGTGACCATTTTATAAGTTTAATAGGACCGAGAAGCGTGTGTTCAGGCATAACTAATCCACTAAAGTATTTGTGGACCGGCCCCGCAGGATCCAAGGGTTCGCCAACGTCCGAATCCTGGGACATTGCTAGGGTGTCTCGAATCGGTAAGGAGATCGTCCCAAGCCTTGACTCGTGATGGAAACCTAATTTCCAATACGACATTACAGTTTTGATTGTAAACCTATATATGGCGACATAGTAGGATGGGGTACTATACCGTCTAGGATTGATACATTTACTTTAAAGTATTTTAAAAATGATTAGACATTAATAATAATATTAAAATATTATTTTCTACGTATCAAGCATGTTTGATCATTATAAGGGAAAACTCTATCCTCCGGTTTGTGTTGCATTGTGTGATGGGACTTGAGTCTTATAATGGTTTCATTTTTCTAAAAAGCATTGCGTTGTTTTGAATAAAAATTTAAATAATTTATGCACTAACAATCCGGTGGAATAAACCCGTTCTGTATTAGTGGCTTGGTCCTGTGATTAGCCATATTGTTAGACAAGTTAGGGAAGATTTCTCATACCAGTCCCATGACTGACCCGTAGTCTGTTTCACTTTGCAAACTCGGGTGCCCTCTTTTCCACTCGGGCAGTCAAATAGCATATTTTGCAGATATACTGAGCAGGATTCTGGATCGAAGCTTAAAGCTATGTCCAGAGCATTGATAGTCTTCCACTGTGTTAGTTTATTGTTCCGCTGGATTGTATTTAATTCATTGTAAATTATCTTCCGCTCTATTTCTTCTCTGCACTCTGATATTCTGTACTCTTATGTAACATTATTATAATGTTTATAAAAGTCTTCTGTTATTTGTTCTGATGTTGTTGTATACCCAAAGTTAACGTATTCGGGTTTTAAACAATCTTGGTCGATTTAGTGATCGATTAAGTTCAGGCAAAATCTGAGTCATTACAGTTGGTATCAGAGCTCTGGTTAGCTCAAATCTTTAGGGTACAACTCGTTAGAACTGAACATAAGACTGATCATGGGTAGGATTAGTAATATTCTATAAAAAGAATACTCATTAGAGATAGGATCAGTAGTATCCTAGAATGAGAAAACTCGTTAGAGATGGGGTTAGAAATGCCCTAGAACGAGTTGAGAGTAACAAATTTATAATAAGCATATTTGTGATTATATATATAATCCGATCTTAGAAAATATGATTTTTGAATATATAAAAGTTATATATTTGAAAAGTTAATCAACTAATAAAATTATTGAAACCAATAAAAAAATGAAAGTTGAGTTGGTTAGTTAAACAACTTTCTGCTCCGTTCCTTTTCGAGGACGAAAAGATTTTAAGTGGGGGAGATTATAACAACCCGGAATTTTGGAGCCAATTTAAATTTTTTAGTTTAGAAATTTTAGTGAATTTTAAATATTTAAAATAATTTATTTTATGTAATAACGACTAAAAATTTATTTAAATCGAAGTTAGAATGAATATATTTATTTTAATTATAAAAGGAGTCAGAAATAGCGCGGTAGTTTGAAAATTTGAATTTGAACTTTGACTGAATGTACAAGATGCAAAATAAATCGGATTTTAGTGAAACAAAAAATATTAGAATCTATTTAATAATATCTTTCCAACAAATCTGAATAATTGAAATTTCATAGTGGGAATCAAAAGTTATGCCCAGTTTAATATTCAGAATAGTCGCTATAGAATTTATATATATTTTTTAATATTAAAAATAGCCATTTTGAAGATGACCTCCATTTTCAACGAAACTACTTTTGTTGGATCCGAAATGTCAAATTATTGCTAGATTCTAATTTTCATAATTTTTGGAAATAATATGTGAGCATGGCAAAAGAACATGTGTTTTGTCAATTTAAGTAAAATTGGATCGACTAGAAAAAGGCCATTTTTCAAACAGCCTCCAAATTCGACGAAATTAGTTTTGTTAGGACCGTATCTTCAAACCATAACTAGAAATAATTTTTCTGTAATTTTTAGAGTTAGTATGTGGCCCCGGTAAATTTAAATGTACGATCAAATTAAATAAATAAATGATTTATATTTTAAATTTAAGAAAACAAGCTGAAAAAATCGATTGGACTGATAGGACCTGGCCCATTGTGTCCGGAACGGGGATATTTGGCTAAGGGCAACTCTCGTTGGGCTGAAATTAGAGCTGAAATGAATTAACAGGGTCTTATTTGTAAATTGGACAATTTAATAATAAAATATTATAAATAAAGGGTTATGAAACCCTAACCCTACGCTAAAACCAGCCGCCTCCTTTTGATTTCAATGGCCAAGAACGTTCGATTTTAATTCTTCAATAAATTTCAATCTACAGAAAATTAAAGCATGGATCTTAAGCAGAAATCAAAGAGAGCTTCTCCACCATTGAATCCATACAGTTTTGATGATTTGTTGTGGCCTGAGTTGTTCGAATTTTGGGCTTAACCTAGTCGACTTCGCACGAGGTTTTGGAGACCACCGAAGCTTCGAGTTGGCCAGGACTGCGGTCAAGCGGAGAGGAGTGGGCGGCGGTCGAGGGGGTGTTGTCCGATGGCGTTCCGGCGTGCTGAGGGACAGTGCGGTGCAGATCGATTTAGTGCGAGCCCTTTCGGTTGCGTGCCTGGAGAATGGCGATAGAAGGAAGAAAGGTTTAGAGTTAATAAGACTATTAATTTATTAATTAAGTTTGTTAATTACTTTGTAGTAAATTAATTAAAGTAATAAAGGTTTAAACATTCATATCTTATTCGATTCTTATCAGAATTCGACAAGACTGATTGCGTTGGACTCATCTCAATACGATCTACGTTTTAAGACCAATCAGGATCAAAACGGAGCGATCTACAATTTTGAAGAATTCAAAAACCAATGTGAGATCTCTATTTTAAAATAAAATTAATTGTTTATTGCAATGTGAAATTTATATTTATTCTATATAAAATTCATGTTGGTGTTGTAAATATTTATTGCAATGTTGATTGTTTTGTGATTGCGATGAACCACTGAATTGAATTGTGTGTATTCACACTAAAACAAAACGACCCTATTACAACGGTGGAACACCGTTGTAATATACATTTTACAACGGTGGGCTAACCGTCATGTATTAAGAAGTTATAATAGACTAAAATCTTTTACAACTTTTTTGCACCATTGCAACACCGTTGTAATATGTATATTATACAACTTTTTTCCACCGTTGTAATAAACTTTATTATAACAGTTATGCACCATTGTAATAATATCTACTACAACTGTTATGCACTGTTGTGATTGACAGTTGCGTTTTAAAAAAATAAACATCTTTGCAGCTGAAATGAACAATACTCTAAATATAGCGATACTTCATAAGCAAAACAAATATTACAGTTATTTGCAAATTAATTTATTTAAATACTCAAATTTTCAATATTACAAATAATAATTTTTAGAAAATATTTACTGTATTATTATATAATCATACACCAACTTGCGTGCTTGACATCAAACAACAATGACACAAAAAAACACTTCCAAACAAACAGGCCTGGAAACATGACATGAGAGACTCACTTGCAACACCATTAAGTTGAGTTCCTTGACTTGCAACTTAGACCCAAACAAAGGAACATTTCCAAAACCTATTTTGCAAACATGGGCAAGAAAGAACGAGAAGATTAGCGTATAGCATAGGCATATATGGAATAATAGCTGCTTAAGGTCTACCAAAACCTGTTTTGCACAAGATGTTCTAATTACTTTAGGTTGCAGTAGATTTTTACAAAGTTCTTTGCGTCGATCTTGCATGCTTTAAGCGAGTCATTAGCTAGTACTTACTTGGCTTTAGATCTTTTTTTTTACAAAGAAAGCCGTGCAAATAGCAGTTCCAGCTCCTCCTCTTGAGATATAGTCCTCTGTCCATGAAAGTAAATACATATCAGCAAGGAGAACACAAATAGTCACACAAATACAGATAGTTCAATATCTTTATTACCCACCTACTAACTTTCTTAATTTCAGTGCACTTTGCATTCATTGGTGCTACCAGATTTATAATTGCAAGGCTACAGGTTCATGACAACACAATGGTTCAACAAGCTTTTGCATTTCCTATTAAGGGATACAATGATGTTAAAAGGTAGCTAAATTATAATTTAATTGGTATCTACTGAACTTGATAAAGTCAACATCAAGCTCAATTTCATTAAAAGGCTATATTATCCATAAAATTTAACATGCAAAATTAGAAATATTGAAATTTACCCACCTGCAGCACATATGAATAGAAACCACTCTTAAGCATTCACCAGGAACAGCGAGTACTTCAGAAAAGAGAGTACCATAATGAGGCAGTCATCCAAATTTTGAAGTGCACTTTTATAAGTAAGAAACCTGCACAACCAGGTAATCCATTTTTTTTAAGGAAATCTTCCGGTAGAAGGAAGCACAAGAATGAAAAATTTAATAGCATTCTGATGTGCGAGTTTTTCCATAAGATTACTAGAATGTGTGTGTGTATATATATATTCTCCCCCTGTTTTAGATACACGAGTACAAGCGCCATGCTAGTAGAACTGTAATCATGAGGCCACTTCAAGTTTTTCCACACTTATACCTTTTCTTAGATTAAATTTAGTCATACTTAATCTCATAACTTTGTATAATGATATGACTATTATCAAGTTTAGGATTTTTGATATTTACATGGGTTTAAGCATAAATCTATGGTACCATGGAATACTTAAGACTTTCTAACAACTCCCATTGACCACTATCCAAACAGTTTGCGTTAAAACAGTATACTGGCACATTATTGAACTAAATCTGGACAGTAATCCTCGATGAATTAAACTGCAAATTAAACTGACTTTACTATAATCTGCAAATTAACTAAACCAACAGACCAAAATACTCACCATAACAGCGTGAGCAAAATACTCACCATAACAGCGTGAAGTAACCATAGCCAACAGAGGAGCAGCAACGATGGATCGCGGACGATGCTACGAAACGATGATGGCGCGTTGTTGGACAGAAGGGGTAGGCGTTAGGCGGTTGCTTGAAAATTGCAGGGTTGAAGGATAGAGCAAAAAGGCGGAAACAGGTTGTCGAGGTCGGCTGGACCTAGGCATGGTAGTCGCTGCAGTTTAGGTGGCACCTCCGGTTGCGGCTAAAGGAGGTATGACCTTCGATTTCAGGGGGGAATTCCGTTTGGCGTTGGCAACAAGGCAGAGTGTTTGGTGGAAAGCTAGGGTTAGTGAACGGCGATGAATCTCGAACGATGGCAAGTTGAGCGAAGGTGAAGGTGCAGAGACTGAGAGGTGGTTGCGGTTGACATTGGTGAAGGAGAGTTACGGTCAAAGGCCATCAATCGAATTGGGGAAAAAGAATTTTGATTGGAAGCAGATTTTGAGGGAGGAAAAGTTTTTTGAGGAGTTGGGGATTGATTTTTTGAGGAGAGGCAGGTTTTTTGAAGAGAACACGAGAGGTCAGCACATAGAAGGCTCAAGAAATACAACACGATGCGAATTTTTTAGGAGCCAAAATTTCAGATTTACGCCTTTGAGTTTCATCGTTTTGATAGACCATCACTTTTCTACCGTTCTGCATAAAAATGTTTCTCTTTTTTATCCAAAAAATAAGAATATTACTAACTATTAATTAATAAGTAGTTAACATACATTAACTATTAAAAATAAATTACTACTTATTAACTATTAATTATTTAATAATAATTGACAAATATTATTGATTCTCAAGTTTATTATTAATTATTATTATTAACTGTTATTATTGAATATCAATATAACTAGTTATTTATTATAGATATTATAAACATTAAGTTTGTATTAGGAATCTCTATTACAATGAATAAAATGAAAAGTTATGATATATATGTTTATTACAATAGTGATTTTTTCGCAGTTGTAAAAAACATTTATTACAACAGTGCGTTCTGCACAGTTGTAAAAAAGCATTCATTACAACTGTGCTTTACGCACAGTTGTAAAATTAAAGTTGTTATATGGTGTTTTCGTTGTAGTGTCATGTCTGTCAAAAATTTATGTATATAATAAAAACCATCTTTTTATTGTATATATAAAAATAAAATGTTAGGTCAGTCAAAATAAGTGCATACCATAAAAACCCTATTTTTATTGTATATATAAAAATAAAGATGTTCATGTCTGATTAGATAAAAAGAATGACATGTCAAAAATAGGTTTTGTCAAAATTAGATTAGCAATAAAAATCTCATTTTTATTCTTTACATAAAACATAGTTTTTGTCAAAATTTTGTTTTCATTAAAATAAAGATATTATAATAAAAAGATTATAATAAAAGATTTCATTTTTGTTGTCACTTTGTTTAATATAAAAAAAAAATCATTTTTGCTGCCACTTTGTTTAATACAATAAAAAGAGTAGAATTAAAAGATGTGTTTTTGGTTGTTATTGTAGTTACAATAAAAAGAGTAAAATAGAAAAATATGTTTTTATTGTCATTTTGTTGCAACAAAAAGATTAGTTATTAAAGATTAAGTTTTTATTTTCACTTTGTTTAAAGAAAAAGAAGTAACATGAAATATTATATTTTTATTGTTCATAGTTTTTCAATAAAAATATTGGACATTACTGTAATAATTCGGAAATCTGAGCCAATTTAAAATTTTTATTTTGGCAATTTTCATGAATTTTGAATATTTAAAATGAATTATTTTAAATAATAACAACGAGAAATTTATTTTGAATAGAATAGAACGTATAAATATATATAGATCGTCGTTAGAATATAAATATTTATTTTAAATTATAAAAGGAATCGAAAATGGCGCGGTAGTTTGAAAATTCGATTACAAAGTTCAAATGAATGTATAGGATTCAAAAAAAACCGGATTTTAGCGAAACTAAAAATATTAGAATCTATTTGAAAATATCTTTCCAACGGATCCAAAAAATTGAAATTTCATAGCGGGAATAAAAAGTTATGCCCAATTGAAAATTCAGAGTAGTCGCTATGAAATTCTGGCCCTTAAAAAATGGAAATTTTGCAAGCGACCTCGGTTTTCGACGAAACCACTTCTGTTGGATCGGTGATGTCAAGTTATTGCTAGATTCCAAAATTCATAATTTTCTGAATCAATATGTGAGCGTAGCGAAGTTAAACGTGTTTTAACAATTACAGTCAATTTCGATCGACCAGAAAATGACCATTTTTCAAAGGTCTTCAAATTTGACGAAATTAGTTTTGTTAGGATCGTATCATCAATACGAAATAAGAAATAATTTTTCTGGAATTTTTAGAGTCAGTACGTGCCCCCGGTAAATTAAAATGTGCGTTGAAATTCAATATATATTGATTTATATTTTGAATTTGATGAAAAATGATCGTAACAGCCGAATTGGCTTGCGAAACATATTCCATTGTATTCGGAATGAGGGTAATTAGCTATGGGCGATAGTCGTTGGATTCGAATAGGAGTTCGAATAAAAAAGTTACTTTTTGGAAAACTAAATTAATATATTTATATAATAGATGGCCCCCTACTTCTCTCTCTTCTCCTTTCCTTACCCCCACCCCCGTTGACTTCGGTTATAAAAAAAATGAAAATCACGATCTAAACCACGACGCCCCCTCCCTCGCCATCGCACCGCTTGCTTCCGCTGCCGCCCGGCCTATTGCTGCCTCCCCCTCTAGTCACCGCCTCCTCGGCCAAGACCCCGCGCCCCCTTTCAAACCCGCACCCACCGAACCCAAAGCCCCCCAATTCGAGGTCGCCACCCTACAGGAGCCTGCCACCACCGCCGCGGTCTGATGAACCCCCACCCTCCGCGAGCAAGCACCCCTCCTCCTCGAAGACAGTGAGTTTTCAGTTTTTTTTATTCATTATATTTAAAAATATGATTTTTAACACTTTAAAGGTATGATTTTTATTGTATACAAAGGTATGATTTTTATTGTATACAAAGGTATGATTTTTATTTATTTAGAAAAGATTTTAAAACAAAAATAGAAGTTATGATTTTTAAAAATAGAAGTTGTGATTAACGAAAATAGAAAGGTATGATTTTAAAAAATGAAATAGTAGCAATAATTTATATATATATATATATATATATATATATGAAGTAGAGATAAAAATTCGATGTTTATATATGAGAAGTGGCAATATAGGAATGTGATTTTTTAAAATAAACATCATACTAAAAATGTGATTTTTATTATGAACAGCGGGAAAGGATCGCATTGGAATTTCGTGCAAATCCAAGCCATTCAGAAATTCAGAAATGAAACGGTGGAGTGGAACCCGAAGGTGAGAACTCCACACTTTTATTTATTTTCTAGTTAAAATATATACTAGGATGCAGACGGTGCTTAGCAGCACCCGACACCCGTCGTCCATAGACCATGGATGACTTGGTTGTTTGATTGATGTGTTGTGAAAAATTGATTGCGTGATGTGAGATGGAAGGAATAAATATTTTATAGTTAAAAATATATTTTTTAACGTGTATATAAAATAAATATTTATAAGCAAATCAGACGATTTGTCTTATAATGACCCGGTTTTTTGACGACTTTGGTTATCTCCATAAACTCACTGACGACTAACCAGACAGCGAAAATACCGATCATTATTGAAAGAAATTAGAGGATGAGGATGGATAAGATAGAAACTTAGAATAGAAGAAGAAGAACACAATATCAGAGTAACACGAATCTCACAGCGGAACGAATAAATATATTTCATAACATAACTTTGAAATACAAATCTGTACTTGAATATACATATCACTATCAAAGTACAGCACTTACAAAACAGCGAAAATAACTATAGCTATATGATCCTGAAGCCTCCTGCTCCAAGCTCTTCCAGTATATCTGTAAATCCTGACTACTTGACTGCCCGTACAAAATTGGGCACCCAAGAGTTTAGGGAAAACAACAAATAAACTCCGGGTCAGTCATGGGACTGGTATGAGTAAAACAGTTTAAAACAGTTTGAACAAGTAAACGATATCTCATAAGACCACGCCGTATAACGGAACGGGTTTTTCCCTTATGAGAATCCAAAATATCTTTATATCAAAAACCTTTTGATATTATAATAATGTCTATCAACCACAGTATAATAATCATCTAGCAGAACGCTTTCATCTCACGTTCTACATATATAGTATACAATCAAAACCGCAAGGATGTATTGAGTAATGGATTTCCAACTATGACAAGGTATGGAACCACCTTTCGCTCGTGTACCTATAGAAAGGAATACACAGGGTTCAACAAGAACATCTTGCAAGCCGGCCACACATGACCGACCACTCATTTCGCTTGAGTGTATCGAATGTATATCACCAACGGTTGGGATCAGCGACCGTTTCCCGAATGGGACAATATCAACAATAGATTTTTAGAAGTAAAAGAAACTCTAGATCAGGTGATTATACACCCTACTTCGGTGCGACCGACTTAGCCATGCTGCCTGCCCGATTTCTGTCATTTACCGGTTGATGAGGCTAGAAGCTACGCTTTATCATCACACCAGATTCACTTCGAATGCCACATCGTCAAATCCATCAAATCACCGATTGACGTCCTCAACCATACATTATGTGTTAGCTAAAAGAAGTTTCTATCTCCGCTTGCACTCTTGGTACGGTTAGAGAAATCAATATACGTGATTATCTGGAAATACTCTGTCAGACATCCGTCCATACAAGTCACCCAGGAACAAGATGAACCGAAGGCACTATTCTGTAAACAGGTTAGCCCTTGCATAACTCCGTCTTCAATTTCCTTTGGCATATGTGATTCGCAACGCTTATGCCAATACAGAGTGGTTCTTTGGATAATAATCCAACCGGTCTCTCCGTATTAACAACGTTAAAATGGTCAAAACTTCGATAGTCTGTGATTTAACTATCGAATAAAAACAAGTGTGCAAACAATGATATTATTTCCAAATGGAAATTTATATCGATCAAATATCATTCAACATTTATCTCTTTATTTCATAAATTTACTTATCTCCTGTTTCGCTATATTCAATATTCCTTATTTTCTAAATTGGGAAAATATACGTTATTAACAATGGAAAACATTTCCATTTCTTGTTTTCTTTATTAGAAAACATTTCTGGTTTCTTATTTGGAAAACATTTCCAAAGCTTCTTCATTGGACTTAGACAGATGTTTAAACAAACCATCGCGATGCCAACTCAAACCATTTCCTTTACTGCCGAACCTTAACTATTCCTTAGTTAAAAACGAAGCCAATCAAGTTGGGGTAGAACTACCTCTCAGACCTTAACTGAGCAACATTTCTAACTTTGAAATAGTCAAAGTTCACTTTATATTCCTTTTACTAACTTCCTTACTTAACCCTCCTTCGAATAGCTATATTCGATTTACTCTTTTCACTTAACTCTATTCGATTAACCCTTATCAATTAACTCTATTGGTCTAACACTATTGGATTAACTCTATTTGACTAACGCTATTGATTTACTCATTTCACTTAACTCCTTTCGAATAAACTATATTCGATAACTCCTTTTATTTTCTTTGAATAAACTATATTCGATTAACTCATTTTACTTTCTATTTGAATAAACTATATTCGATTAACTCATTTTACTTTCTATTCGAATAAACTATATTCGATTAACTCATTTGCTTTTATTCGAATAAACTATATTCGATTAACTCATTTGCTTCTATTCGAATAAACTATATTCGATTAACTCATTTTACTTCGATTCGAATAAACTATATTCGATTAACTCATTTGCTTCTATTCGAATAAACTATATTCGATTAACTCCTTTTAATTTCTATTCGAATAAACTATATTCGATTAACTCATTTTCTTTTATTCGAATAAACTATATTCGATTAACTCATTTTCTTCTATTCGAATAAACTATATTCGATTAACTCATTTGCTTTTATTTACTTTCGAAATATTTCCTTTCATAAAATTTGTTGATTTTATAAAATCCCTTTTATTTCAATATACATTGAAAAAATTCTTTTTACATCCCAGGGTCTTTTATGATATTAAAATATCGAATAACAATGATCAACATCATTCTAACACACATACTCCATAACATATATACATCACATCATATATCACAATATATGAAAACAGTAAATAAATGTTGAGGAATCCAGTCGGATTCCTCCAACCTATTTCCCTGCATCCACAGATGTTACACAATAAAATCAACATCACTTTCAGTTCCATATGATATATTCTATTAAACAGAATCAATATAGAAATTCAACTAACTGACTAGCAGTTCAATCAAACAATCAACAAATAGTCAATCAGCCAATATTTAACAGTTCTAAAAATACAACATGAAATTATAAATTGTTCAGAGTTAGTGAGATTTACTCACATTGGACGATCATCATCAATTAACGATAATTGTCGTTCGATTCAGATGGACAATTTATTTCACTATAAATTGTAACAAACCCCAATCCACTTCCAGTCAGCTTCATTGTGTTGCTCCCGTCCATACGATCCTAATGGATCTGACCGTTCGAAATTCTGATCACGTGCGATAAAGTTATGATGTTATAACTGAATTCACTATTTTCTTTTAAATTAAATTTAAATAAAAAAACTTATTGGACTTTTAACCTTGTCATTCGGCCCATACACCCTGACAAACCCATACCCGCTACTACCTTCTTCCCAATCCTGTATCTGTTCGAGTCTGCTCCTCTTTCCAGTGCCATTTACAAAACTTAGACCGACCTTTCCTCCTTCCTTACAACATGAAATTCAATTCCGTCGGTCCCTACAATCGTCTCTCCGCAAACTGCTCCTCCTCGAACCCACAACAATCAACTCGCGGCCTCCAGATGAACTCCGACGTCGAGTCAGATGCCGATGACATCCTGGAACGAGCAACATAAAAATGCCCAGATGTCCACCAGAAATACACGCACGATCTCTCTTGCGCCACTGATCAACAATCCGACACTGAAAACTCGAATTAGCGCCTCTAAATCCCCAAATCGCTAGCCCTAGTTCACGTTCATTTCAACCCAGCACAGTTTATAGACGTCGAACCCAACACGAATACTATAGAGCTGAAGAGATACTCCATACGAACTAAACCGTATGGGTTTTAGGAATTTTAGAATTTATCTTTGAATTCTTTTTGATTTTTCTTCACTCATAGATGTTTACTGGTAAACGAAGAACACGGCGGAAAATGGCTTGAATAGAAAGAGAATGAAATTAGGTTATAAGGATTTGTTAAGGGCTATTTATAAGGAGAGAAGATATTTTTCCCACCCATTATTATATTCGTTTTTAACCCCCCGTTATTTGTATTCGTTGTTAAAAATTCCTGAGGTCACATACTATACCCAAAAATCACATAAACTGGCATACAACTAGAGTTTGACATTACGGTCCCAACGAAACTGGTTTCGTCGAATTCCGACTTCGTATGCTCACACAACGTATTTTTAACCATCGAAATACTGACTGTTTCTCACTCTAAAAATTCGTACGACCACACAGTGACTCTAAAAATCACGAAACTGGAAATCTAACAACTATTTGACATTGCAGATCCAACAAAATTAGTTTCGTCGAATTCCGACTTCGTTTGCAAAACCGGCTATTTTTAAAGCTCTGAATGACTCATTTAAATATATAAATTTATTTAAATATAATTGAATTTAATATTTAAAATTAATATTATCGTCTATATTCACAGTGGAATACCATACAGCTCTAGAATATTCCTCTATGAATTTCTAGCTTGATATTTCAATCTGGGTCAACCCGATATTCGATTTATATTGAAATTCCTTTTTAAAATTTAAATAATTCCTTTATAAATTATAAAGGAATTCCACAACGACTTTTCTAAAATTTGATTTGGACGTGAATCAAAATCTACACGACGAAATCCCGATTTTTCTCTTCCACTAGAAAGACATACTCCACCAGCTCCACACGTTTCTTGTTTCACAGAAATCCGGCTTAAAACGAATCATGTACATTCAGTTGAAGTTCGAATCGCCAATTTACGAACTGCAGCGCCATTTCAAGCTCGATTTTAATTATATTATAACTCTACGTTCAAACTGTCGTTTATAATATATTCGTTATTCAAATTCAATTCCAGGCAGAATTTAAATATCACAGATGATCCGGTTCACACCATATCGTCATTTCAGCCAATTCTGATATTTCAGAATTAAATATATTATTAAATTTATTATTTTACTTAAATATTAACCATTGTTTAATTCCACGACCATTTAATTCACTATATCACTATTTAGATAATTAAATAAATTAATTATAATACCTCTGCCAATGCGGGTCATTACAATCTTCCCCACTTAAAATAATTTCGTCCTCGAAATTGTTAAAAGTTAGAGGACGACCCTATCAACTGGTTAGAAGATATTTGTTCGCTTCTTACCTTCAGTTTCAACTGAACCAGTTTAATTTTAAATTAAATATTAATTAATTCTTATCAACGAAAATTTTCAAAAATCCTGAAAATTTTCTAACTCCTCAACTTTTCGAAAAATTTCGCCAGCTCCTCCTTTGTACTGGTTAATATGTCAAACTCCAACTTGTCTCTCTGGGCCATCTCCAACCCAAAAGAAAATCAAACAGCCAAGCGTCTAGTCAATTCGGCTCATAAATCTTATATCCAATAGAAATATAAACTTGTACCTTTTGTCGGCATATCATTATATCCTTTCCACCTGTTATCAATTCAGTGGATACAAGGGTCATCCCAATCAAATTCCAATCTGCTTTTATCCACAACACAACCATTCGCTCATATCCGAGCCAAATATCATTTCAACTTGATTTTCTTCTCGATTCTCAACTCTTAACTTGATTATCACATTACACTTCAAATTTGAATCTCACAATCCCATTTGTCTTGATATCATCCTAATTCAATCTCAGTTACCACTTTACTGACTTTACTTTAATTCAAATTTGCTTTCACAAATTCCTGTTAAATTTGTTTTATTTTATTTTATTCAAACAGTCTTTCCCTGGGAGTTTTCAAACAGTTTACTCTTTTCAAAAATCAATTTTTCCTATTGAGCATGTCACTGAGCCCTTAATTAATATTCCATTAGTTAAATCACTTCTCTATTTCTTTATCAATATTAGTTAACCAAATATTTTCAATAACCATATTGGCCTTTTATGTTATTTGGAAAAAATTTCCAAATACCGCCTTCCTTTATTTTCAAAACTTTAGAAAATATATGTTATTTATAATTGGAAAATATTCCAATTACTTATCTCTTTTCCGATCTCTTTTATTTCTATACTTAGGAAATATTCTTTATTATATTTCCAAGCTTACACTTATTTGGGTTAAAACGGATGTTGTGTAAAACATCGTTACGACAGCCCAAATACTATATTCAACTAACTCTTATTCAACATTGATCTTTGAGCCTGAAATCTTACTATTTATTTGTTAATAATGAAATCAATCAAGTTGGGGAATAACTACCTCTTAGACCTTGACTGAATAATATTTATAACGTCAAAACAAATATGACTACTTACTCGAAAAATCAATACCATACAACTACTTATTCACTTTTAAACACGTATACGCTTCCTCTTTCTATTCTTACTAGATTTTATTCTTAGTCTCCCTTTTTGATTTTACTATTCTATTTTTAAGCTCGTTTCCTTATCGACTTATATATATATATATATATATATATATATATATATATCGATACTTTGATTTCTAACTATCAAGTTATCTTAAAAATATTCTAACTCCTTAAATTCCCGGAAAAAATCGCCATAACCTCCTTTGTGCTAGGAGCATCAGGATATTTCAAATAGCCTCCCATGGCCCTCACCAATCCAAAAGAAAAAGAAAAAGCCAAGCGTCTAGTCGATACGGCGCATAAAATCTCATATATGAATTAAATACATACCTTTTCATCGAGCATTCTATTTATATACCTTCATACCTTATCCATACCTACCTCATGTATATTTATACCTGCCCAATCTATTTTAACTATACCTGATCGTTTTAACTAAATTCGTTAATTAATTTGTTAATTAACTCTTTATTCTATTTCATTTTTATATTTGAACACGACATGTTCAAATATATTTTAACTTTCTTATTAACTATTTTGAATCCAAATTTCAAATTTAAGTTCTATATTCGATTTCGAATATCCATTTACAAATCCAATTCACCTTTCAAAGTTCAACTTCAAATTCAAAACTCGATTAAATAATTCCTCTTCGACTTAGTTAATTCTATTCAACTTCTATTCAAATTTTATATCATTTCTATTATTCAAATTCTATTGTTTAAATTCCATTGAATTCTATATTCAAATTCCATTTGAATTTTTATATTCAAACTCTATTTCAATTCCATTGAATTTCATATATTCAAACTCCCTTTGAATTTCTATATTCAATTTCTATTTGAAATCTCTTTGTTCAAATTCTATTATTACTCTATATGAATTCTATATTCAATTTTCCATTATTTAAATCTTCTTTATTCAAATCTCATTTGAATTTCTATATTCAAATCCCCTTTGAATTTTCTTATTTAAATTCTATGTTTGAACTTCCTTTATTCAAATTCCTTTAAATAAGTCTCGATTTCAATTCCTTTCGAAATCGATATTTCTACCTTTGGAAAATAGATTTCCCTTTCAATTCCACACTTGTATTTTTATTTCTGAATTATCTAATGATAATTCTTTCCACTTCATTTATAAACTTTGTTTATAAAAGAACTATTTATAAACTTCGTTTATAAAGGAACTTCTCGTTTTATATCTTTTAAAACAAGTTAATATTTCAAATCTATTTAAAAATTCAAATTCTATATTTTAAATTCCATTTGAATTTCAACACAACTTGTCTTTCCCAAAACAAATTCAAAACAGTATCTCTGGTAGTAATTCGTCACTTACAACTCGAAAATGAATACTGATGATGCAGTTGTCATCATCAAAATCTATTTTCCAGTGATCAAAGTAAGTTCAATACTATAAAACCATTTCTAAACATTTCCACTTTGAAATTCATTTCAAAATATAATTCACACGGCTTGTAAAACAATTTAAAATCTCCCAGGATCTTAAATTTTCCTTACCTTTAATCCAAATCCATTTACAAACACTTATCCAATTCTCCAGAGTTTTAACTCCATTTCTAGTTTAAATTTCAGATTTAACTCATCTGATTTCACGTATTTCACTTATATGAATTCTGATTGGTTATTTACATAACCATTTAATTTATAATCTTACTCGATTATAATAACAACCAATATATCCAATATATATCAAAATATACGTTGGGTAAACTATTTTCATTTACCCTCTTTTCAAAACATATCGTGCCGACCCATCGTATTCAAGTGTTTAGTAACTCCTACCGATACAGTGGATCAAACTGATCGACCAGAACTCATAAACAACTCAACCAATAAATCACCACAATATAAAACAATTTTTATATCAAATACAAAAAAGTTCACTCGTATATATACACTCAAACTCAATCTAGGGCATTACTAACCCCATCTCTACTGAGTCACGCCACAGAGCCAAGGTATTAACTAAACCTTTCCTCTGATACCAACTGTAATGACCCGGGTTTTTGACGACTTAGGTTACTGCCATAAACTCACTGACGACTAACCAAACATCGAAAAATACTGATCATTAATGAAAGAAATTAGAGTATGAGGATAGATAAGATAGAAACTTAGAATAGAAGAAGAAGAACACAATATCAGAGTAACACGAATCTCACAGCGGAACGAATAAATATATTTCATAACATAACTTTGAAATACAAATTTATACTTGAATATACATATCATTATCAAAGTACAACACTTACAACACAGCGGAAATAACTATAGCTATATGATCCTGAAGCCTCCTGCTCCAAGCTCTTCCGGTATATCTGTAAATCCTGACTACTTGACTGCCCGTACAAAATTGGGCACCCAAGAGTTTAGGGAAAACAACAAATAAACTCCGGGTCAGTCATGAGACTGGTATGAGTAAAACAGTTTGAACAAGTAAACGATATCTCATAAGACCACGCCGTATAACGGAACGGGTTTTTCCCTTATGAGAATCCAAAATATCTTTATATCAAAAACCTTTTGATATTATAATAATGTCTATCAACCACAGTATAATAATCATCTAGCAGAATGCTTTCATCTCACGTTCTACATATATAGTATCCAATCAAAACCGCAAGCACGTATTGGGTAATGGATTTCCAACTATGACAAGATATTGAACCACCTTTCGCTCGTGTACCTCTAGAAAGGAATACACTGGGCTCAACAAGAACATCTTGCAACCCGGCCACACATGACCGACCACTCATTTTGCTTGAGTGTAACGAATGTATATCACCAATGGTTGGGATCAGCAACCGTTTCCCGAATGGCACAGTATCGACAATAGAATTTTAGAAGTAAATGAAACTCTAGATCAGGTGATTATACACCCTACTTCGTTGCGACCGACTTAGCCATGCTGCCTGCCCGATTTCTATCATTTACCGGTTGATGAGACTAGAAGCTACGCTTTATCATCACACCAGATTCACTTCGAACGCCACATCGTCAAATCATTCAAATCAACGATTGATGTCCTCAACCATACATTATGTGTTAGCTAAAAGAAGTTTCCTTCTCTGCTTCCACTCTTGGTATGGTTGGAGAAATCAATATACGTGCTTGCCTGGAAATACTCTGTCAGACATCCGTCCATACAAGTCACCCAGGAACAGGATGAACCGAAGGCACTATTCTATAAACAGGATAGCCCTTGCATAACTCCGTCTTCAATTTCCTTTGGCATATGTGATTCGCAACGCTTATGCCAATACAATGTGGTTCTTTGGATAATAATCCAACTGGTCTCTCCATATTAACAACGATAAAATGGTCAAAACTTCGATAGTCTATGATTTAACTATCGAATAAAAACAAGTGTGCAAACAACGATATTATTTCCAAATGGAAATTTATATCGATCAAATATCATTCAACATTTATCTCTTTATTTCATAAATTTACTTATCTCCTGTTTCGCTATATTCAATATTCCTTATTTTCTAAATTGGGAAAATATACATTATTAACAATGGAAAACATTTCCATTTCTTGTTTTCTTTATTAGAAAACATTTTTGGTTTCTTATTTGGAAAACATTTCCAAAGCTTCTTCATTGGACTTAGACAGATGTTTAAACAAACCATCGCGATGCCAACTCAAACCATTTCCTTTACTGCCGAACCTGAACTATTCCTTAGTTAAAAACGAAGCCAATCAAGTTGGGGTAGAACTACCTCTCAGACCTTAACTGAACAACATTTCTAACTTTGAAATAGGCAAAGTTCACTTTATATTCCTTTTACTAACTTCCTTACTTAACCCTCCTTCGAATATCTATATTCGATTTACTCTTTTCACTTAACTCTATTCGATTAACCCTTATCAATTAACTCTATTGGTCTAACGCTATTGGATTAACTCTATTTGACTAACGCTATTGATTTACTCATTTCACTTAACTCCTTTCGAATAAACTATATTCGATAACTCCTTTTACTTTCTTTGAATAAACTATATTCGATTAACTCATTTTACTTTCTATTTGAATAAACTATATTCGATTAACTCATTTTACTTTCTATTCGAATAAACTATATTCGATTAACTCATTTGCTTTTATTCGAATAAATTATATTCGATTAACTCATTTGCTTCTATTCGAATAAACTATATTCGATTAACTCCTTTTACTTCGATTCGAATAAAATATATTCGACTAACTCATTTGCTTCTATTCGAATAAACTATATTCGATTAACTCCTTTTACTTTCTATTCGAATAAACTATATTCGATTAACTCATTTGCTTTTTTTCGAGTAAACTATATTCGATTAACTCATTTGCTTCTATTTGAATAAACTATATTCGATTAACTCATTTACTTTTATTTACTTTCGAAATATTTCCTTTCATAAAATTTGTTGATTTTATAAAATCCCTTTTATTTCAATATACATTGGAAAAAATTCTTTTTACATCCCAGGGTCTTTTATGATATTTAAAATATCGAATAATAATGATTAACATCATTCTAACACACATACTCCATAACTGATATACATCACATCATATATCACAATATATGAAAACAGTAAATAAATGTTGAGGAATCCAATCGGATTCCTCCAACCTATTTCCCTGCATCCACAGATGTTACACAATAAAATCAACATCACTTTCAGTTCCATATGATATATTCTGTTAAACAGAATCAATATAGAAATTCAACTAACTGACTAGCAGTTCAATCAAACAATCAACACACAGTCAATCAGCCAATATTTAACAGTTCTAAAATTACAACATGAAATTATAAACTGTTCAGAGTTAGTGAGATTTACTCACATTGGACGATCATCGTCAATTAACGATAATTGTCGTTCGATTCAGATGGACAATTTATTTCACTATAAATTGTAACGAACCCCAATCCACTTCCAGTCAGCTTCATTGAGTTGCTCCCGTCCATACGATCCTAATGGATCTGACCGTTCGAAATTCTGATCACGTGTGATAAAGTTATGATGTTATAACTGAATTCACTATTTTCTTTTAAATTAAATTTAAATAACAAAAATTATTGGACTTTTAACCTTGTCATTCGGCTCATACACCCTGACAAACCCATACCCGCTACTACCTTCTTCCCAATCCTGTATCTGTTCGAGCCCGCTCCTCTTTCCAGTGCTATTTACAAAACTTAGACCGGCCTTTCCTCCTTCCTTACAACATGAAATTCAATTCCGTCGATCCCTACGACCGTCTCTCCGCAAACTGCTCCTCCCCGAACCCACAACATTCAACTTGCGGCCTCCAGATGAACTCCGACGTCGAATCAGATGCCGATGACATCCTGGAACGAGCAACATAAAAATGCCCAGATGTCCACCAGAAATACACGCACGATCTCTCTTGCGCCACTGATCAACAATCCGACACTGAAAACTCGAATTAGCGCCTCTAAATCCCCAAATCGCTAGCCCTAGGTCACGTTCATTTCAACCCAGCATAGTTTATAGACGTCGAAACCAACGCGAATACTACAGAGCTGAAGAGATATTCCATACGAACTAAACCATATTGGTTTTAGGAATTTTAGAATTTATCTTTGAATTCTTTTTTATTTTTATTCACTCATAGATGTTTACTGGTAAACGAAGAACACGGCAGAAAATGGTTTGACCAGAAAGAGAATGAAATTAGGTTATAAGGATTTGTTAAGGGCTATTTATAAGGAGAGAAGATATTTTTCCCACCCATTATTATATTCGTTTTTAACCCATCGTTATTTGTATTCGTTGTTAAAAATTCCTGAGGTCACATACTATACCCAAAAATCACGTAAACTGGCGTACAACTAGAGTTTGACATTACGGTCCCAACGAAACTGGTTTCGTCGAATTCCGACTTCGTATGCTCACACAACGTATTTTTAACCGTCGAAATACAGACTGTTTCTCACTCTAAAAATCCGTACGACCACACAGTGACTCTAAAAATCACGAAATTGGAAATCTAACAACTATTTGACATTGCAGATCCAACAAAATTAGTTTCATCGAATTCCGACTTCGTTTGCAAAACTGGCTATTTTTAAAGCTCTGAATGACACATTTAAATATATAAATATAATTAAATATAATTAAATTTAATATTTAAAATAAATATTATCGTCTATATTCATAGTGGAATACCATACAGCTCTAGAATATTCCTCTATGAATTTCTAACTTGATATTTCAATCTGGGTCAACCTTCGATTTATATTGAAATTCCTTTTTAAAATATAAATAATTCCTTTATAAATTATAAAGGAATTCCACATCGACTTTTCTAAAATTTGATTTGGACGTGAATCAAAATCTACACGATGAAATCCCGATTTTTCTCTTCCACTAGAAAGATATACTCCACCAGCTCCACACGTTTCTTGTTTCACAGAAATTCGGCTTAAAACGAATCTTGTCATTTCAAGCTTGATTTTAATTATATTATAACTCTACATTCAAACTATCGTTTGTATAATATATTCGTTATTCAAATTCAATTCCAAGCAGAATTTAAATATCACAGATGATCCGGTTCACACCATATCATCATTTCAGCCAATTCTGATATTTCAGAATTAAATTTATTATTTTAATTAAATATTCACCATTGTTTAATTCCACGACCATTTAATTCACTATATCACTATTTAAATAATTAAATTAATTAATTATAATACCTTTGCCAATGCGGGTCATTACATGTCTATATACACACATTTGACTGATATTGATTGGGACGATAAATTTTACACATCGCTCAACTGCACAAATAAAAATCTGTGATTGTTGTTTTGAAACCCCACACGGGTGTTGGGATGATATTTGGCGTACACTAATCCCAATTATTTAGCTGTATGTCGATCAATTGGTTGATAGACTGTGTAAGCGTTAATTATGTATATTTAATGCTTATGTAATTGTGTGGTGCACTCTGGATGATGGTTAATTATTTATCGTTGCTATTATATACATATGTTGTAGGGAATCCATATAATTAACATTATATGGTAATTGATTGGGCCTCATTCCAATTTGGAAAATAAAGAATATTATAAAAAATATATTCATGTATTGAATAAAAGAAAATTCATGTGTTGAATAAAAGAAAATTCATGTGTTGAATAAAAAGAATATTCATGGGTTGAATAAAATATATATTCATGTGTTGAAGAAAATATTCATTTGTTGAATAGAATAACGAAGTTATTGAAATATTTAAAGCCGTGTTAATTAGATATGCGCCATTTTGACGTGAACAATATTTATATCGATTTTATTCATTTTTATAATGAATATAGAAAGGGAAGTGATTTCAAAATATAATGTTTTGAAAATATTATCATTTATATATTAATGATATGGAATATTCAATTTTGGTCTGAAATTGAATATGAAGTTGAAATCGTTTTGAAAACGAATTTAAAACGATTTATAAAATACATTTTGAAAGGAAATCGATGAAATATATATAATATATATATATTATATATATAATGGCCTGAATAGAATGCGCCGCGCTGCGGCAGTTCGCGAATTTCGGCCATTGACTTCGAATGGACATTACGGGAGATCTGACCGACGGATTCTCCTAAAACCGGAACCGTTAGGTACATATCGAAAAGAGATTTCTAACGAATATTAGAGATTTGAAATCTAACAGTTGGATTTGGAATTATGTCCAAATCAAATTTGGAAAAGGTCGCTGTAAGTGCAGTTCGATGGCCGTTGATGGAAATCGACTGTACGGGCCTTGATAAAGTTATTAAAAATAGCAATAATTTATGTAAAATCATAAGAAATGATTTGGAAAGAATTGGGATGAAAAATTTCATATTTGAAATGATAAAAATAGATTTTTATCGAAATGAACTAGTTTTGAACTAGAATTATAATCCATTTATTTTTAAAATAAATAAATTGGATTTGAAAGGGTTTTAAAAGTAATCAGAATTTACAATAATTGAATTGGAATGGATTTGAATCAAAATTTTCTTTGGAATATTTCGATGTTGGATTTCGCGATTATACAGATATTGTTATTGAAATTTGAAAGATATATTTATATCGTTATTTCCAATACGATATTTGTTGATCGTTGAATTTGATATTGAATATAAGCTGGTATATTTTCTATTCAGAGCCTTGTATTTAATATCAAATGGGATTTGGGTTTGTCGTGAATGGTGTATTCATTAACACTGTTCTTAAACCCAGTTGAGAAAAAGATTAAATCTTTTTATTTAGATTTAATGAAGTATACCAATTAAATGGTATTTAATTGGAATTGAATTTGAATTAATTTTTGGGTTTATCGTGAACGGTGTTTTAAATAACACTGCTTCTTTAACCCGATAAATAATGGAATGTGAATTGGTTTTATCATGAACTGTGTTTAAACGACATTCATTTTTAACCCGATTTACAGTGAAATGTGATTTGGAATTTATAAATCTTTTGTTTAGATTTAAAGGAGATTTTCCAAAGTAAAGTTTTCTAATTTAGTAAAACAAATTGGAATGGAATGGAATTCGATTTGGTGATAATCGAAGTGAATTTCTGTGGAGGAAGACAACTAATATATCTGGAATTTAAAAGGCTTTGTCGTTATTCCATTTATATTATTAGTCGGATGTGGAAGTTTATATCGATTATATATATATATCGATTTGTTTTCCATGAAGATTCAATTGTAAATGAATGTGATTTTGGGTTTATCGTGAACCATGTTTTAAATGACATTGGTTCTTTAACCCAGTTAAAGACAGAATATGGTTTCCCAAGTTATACAATCATTAATATTGATTTTTGGGAAGATTAAAACCAAGTGGAGTTTTAATGAATCTTTAATTAGATTGAAATGATCGAGAATGGAGTATCACCATTTGCTCCAGGCGATAGTTAAATCTTTAATTAGATTTGAACGTGAAATGGTAATTGAATTTACCGATAACACCGTGGTGTTAGATATGAAGTATTATCAGTTTTACTTCATGGGATGAATAGGTTAGGATTGGGAAATTAAAAACAAATGATTACATCGGTAAGGTTCGTTAATCCCGACTAGCTTGAATAAACCATAATTTGGTTTGAATTGATATTCAAAAGATGATTAAAGAATAAATTTAAAGAATTTATCTTTGATAAAATTAATGGTTACCTTTTCAAAAGTATAAGAATATTTGAATAAAAGAATATTCTGAATTGGAATGAGGCGTATGTTGTGTTTGTGTAACACTTGTTTATTATATACGCAAGTTATTCAGAAAGACCGGGTTTATCCCATTCTGAATAACTGATTCGACGATGTGTCGAGGATGAAGACGGTGGTCGAAGACCGGAGGTCTTCACATTGTTTGGATAATTAATGATGATCTTGATTGGGCTATACACCCAAGAGGAGGGAATCATTTGATGATCGTCCAGACGTACTTGGAGATCGATGGATATGCGAGGTACAAGGTGCCTCCGGTTTCGTTCAGACCCAGAACGAACTTGTATGGACTATGTGTCTGACATTGGATTTTACTATATGTTGATTGATCTCTATTAAATATACATCTACCTGGTGAAGGGGAATTCATTCCCTTACTTCACCCTTCTATGAGACATACGGGTTCAGAGGTTGTATATCGGTAGACATCAATCACATGGTGTGAATTGCCTGTGTGGCATGCCTATGTGGCAAATGATCATGGCTTTTGTTGAAAAGCAGGGTCTTGTAGTTGATGATCAAAGAACGACCTATGTGGCATAGCTTTTTGTAGCATTGATTCGCGAGCCTCACACCCCGGTTGTGAACTAGAAACGGGAGAGGACATCAGGGAGGGCCTGCGTTTCCTTCTAGCTAGGGTGGTGTCAGTGACCTACCTGCCCTAACATTTAAATTATTTTCACCTGTGTGGTTGTTGGATTGCGAGGCACCTCGGATATATCGGTGACTATGTGGAGCCGATGGAGTCATTTGGCTCATTGACACCCCCAAAGGGCGGGGAAACGCAGTGTTCAGGCATTTTAATCCACATCGGTGGACCGACCCTGATGATCCAAGGCTTGCCAGCGCGCTTGCCTAAGACATGGGCTAGAGCGTCTCGAATTCGGTGAGGACGATCCCTTGCCTCGGTTCACAGATGGAAATTCAACTTCCGATACATGACATTTGCGGTTTTGATTGTAGAGCCTAGTATTAGCGGCATGATATATGGTACCCATTCCCTCTAGGATTGATACATTTATATTTGAAGTTGTTTTATACACTATGCACTTATAATAGTATCAAATGATTTATTTTAACGTACCAAGCATGTTTGGCTATTATAAGGGAAAACCCTATCCTCCGGCTTGCGTTGCAATATGTGATGGGACCTGGGTCTTATAATAACTTCATTTTTCCAAAAAGCATTGCGCTGTTTTATTATATGCACTGGTATTCTTGGGAGGAAACCCGTTCCGTGTTATACGGCGTGGTCCCTTGATTTACTTTATTTTAAAATAAAGTTTTAAATAGCTGTTTTAGTTCTTACACCAGTCACATGACTGACCTGGAGTTTATTATTTTAACCTAAACTCTGGGTGCCCCTATTTTCCGCACGGGAAGCTAGTAGTTTTGGTTTTGCAGATTTATATTCACATGATCCTGGTTTACAGCTGGAACGATACTCGGAATGCTCTGTATCCATGTATTACTTTCAGTTGTGTTTTGTATTATTTTTCTGCTGCCATGTAATTTAAATTGAATCTCTGATATTTTTCTGATGTATAATATTTATTCATACTCTGTATATTCTTGTATTCTAATGAAATTGTTGTAATAAGCAATGAAATGTTCTTCTGTTTGTGTTCTGATTCGTCTTGTCCTCAAAGCAATCCGGGCTTTCCTTACCGGGGAAGTATCGGGTTCTTACAGTGGTATCAGAGCTTTGGTTTACAAAGCTCGAGCACATGACACATTAGAACCATACGAAAGAATTCATTAGAAATTGGATTAGTAATATCCAATGAGAATGACTCGTTAGAGATAGGATCTGTAGTATCCTCGAACGAGTGTGAAGAGTAGAGTTTTGAAAATTAAAAATGAAAACAAAATTTGTTTTGAAAATTTAAACCTTATTCAACATATTTGAATATTTATTTGTATTGAATTTGGGCAATCCAATATATAAAAAATTTGCATATACGTCTGATCCACGGGTATTCGATGTTTTAATATATTGGGTAGATATAGAATCACACTCTAGTCGCCGGAGATGACACTGATGATAGCAGCTGCATCATAAGTGGATTTATGTTCGAGTTTCGAAAGTGGGATCTCTATATATTTCCATTAGACTGGTGTGAGAACCAAAATATAGTTAGAATATATTGTTGTGACTTGGCATCAAAACGTGATTTTTGACTATATATCAAAGTTATGAGTTTGAAATGATAATCAAAAAATTGATTGCTGATTGTGTTGTCTGATTATTGGTTGGTTAATTAAAATTTGAACCATTTAGCCAAATTGTATCCAATGTTGGACTGAATTGAAAATTGTTTTAATTTACATACAGTACATGTATATTCATTGAACAAGTCATAGCAAGGAGGCTAGAGAAGAGGAATAAAATTGTTTGCCTGACAAATAGGTACATGTTTATTATATTTCTTGGGGTTTTTGGATGATTTTAAGAGCCGATTGGCTGTTTCTTTTTCTTTTTGGATTGAAGAGACCTGTATGGCAATTTCGGGATTTTCCTGATGCTCCCGTGCAGGGGAGGTTATGGCGATTTTTTTCGAAAATTTAGGGTGTTAGCCAAATTTTTGAAAAATTTGAAAAGTTCTTAGAAACTGAAAAGTTGAAGAACTTAAGCCATAATGAAAATACTGGAAGTTGAGTTGATTAGATAAACAACTTTCAGCTTCGTTCCTTTTCGGGGACGAAAAGTTTTAAGTGGGGGAGATTGTAATAACCCGGAAATCTGAGCCAATATAAAATTTTTATTTTGGAAATTTTGATGAATTTTAAATATTTAAAATGAATTATTTAAATAATAATGATGAGAAATTTATTTTGAATAGAATAGAACATATAAATATATATAGATCGTCATTAGAATATAAATATTTATTTTAAATTATAAAAGGAATTGAAAATGGCGCGGTAGTTTAAAATTTTGATTTCAAAGTTCAAATGAATGTACAGGATTCAAAATAAACCAGATTTCAGCAAAACCAAAAATATTAGAATCTATTTGAAAATATCTTTCCAATGGATCCGAAAAATTGAAATTTCATAGCGGGAATAAAAAGTTATGCCCAGTTGAAAATTAAGAATAGTCGCTATGAAATTCTGGCCCTTAAAAAATGGAAATTTTGCAAGCGACCTCGGTTTTCGACGAAACCATTTTTGTTGGATCTGTGAAGTCAAGTTATTGCTAGATTCCAAAATTCGTAATTTTCTGAATCAATATGTGAGCGTGGCGAAGTTAAACGTGTTTTAACAATTACAGTCAATTTCGATCGACCAGAAAATGACCATTTTTCAAACGGTCTTCAAATTTGAAGTAATTAGTTTTGTTAGGATCCTATCATAAATACGAAGCTAGAAATAATTTTTTTTGGAATTTTTAGAGTCAGTACGTGGCCCCAGTAAATTAAAATGTGCGTTCAAATTCAATATATATTGATTTATATTTTGAATTTGATGAAAACTGATCGTAACAGTCGAATTGGCTTGCGAAACATATCCCATTGTGTTTGGAATGGGGGTAATTATCTATGGGCGACAGTCATTGGATTCGAATAGGAGTTCGAATAAAAAGTTACTTTTTGGAAAATTAAATTAAATAAATATATTTATGTAATAGATGCCCCCCTACTTCTCTCTCTTCTCATTTCCCGACCTCCCCCCCTCGGTTGACTTCGGTTATAAAAAAAATGAAAATCGCGATCTAAACCGTGATGCCCCCAACCCCGCTATCGCACCGCCTGCTTCCGCCGCCGCCCGGCCTACTGTCGCCTCCCCCTCTGGTCACCGCCTCCTCAGCCAAGACCTCGCACCCCTCTTTCAAACCCCAAACCCGCACCCACTGAACCCAATGCCCCCCAATTCGAGGTCGCCACCCTGTAGGAGCCTGCCATCACCGCCGCGGTCTGATGAACCCACACCCTCCGCGAGCAAGCGCCCCTCCTCCCCGAAGACAGTGAGTTTTCAGTTTTTTTACTCATTATATTTAAAAATCTGATTTTTAACACTTTAAACTTATGATTTTTATTGTATACAAAGGTATGATTTTTATTGTATACAAAGGTATGATTTTTATTTATTTAGAAAAGATTTTCAAACAAAAAAAGAAGTTATGATTTTCAAAAATAGAAGTTATGATTAACGAAAATAGAAAGGTATGATTTTAAAAAATGAAATAGTAGCGATAATTATTTTATATATATATGAAGTAGTGATAAAAATTCGATTTTTATATATGAGAAGTGGCGATATAAGAATGTGATTTTTTAAAATAAACATCATATTAAAAATGCGATTTTTATTATGAACAGCGGGAAAGGATCGCATTGGAATTTCGGGCAAATCCAAGCCATTCAGAAATTCAGAAATGAAACGGCGGAGTGGAACCCGAAGGTGAGAACTCCTCACTTTTATTTATTTTCTAGTTGAAAGATATACTATAATGCAGACGGTGCTTAGCAGCCCCCGACACCCATCGTCCATAGACCATGGATGACTTGGTTGTTTGATTGATGTGTTGTGAAAAATTGATTGTGTGATGTAAGATGGGATGAATAAATATTTTATAGTTAAAAATATAATTTTTAACGTGTATATAAAATAAATATTTATAAACAAATCGGACAATTTGTTTATATACACACATTTGACTGATATTGATTGGGACGATAAATTTTACACATCGCCCAACTGCACAAATAAAAATCTGTGTTTGTTGATTTGAAACCCCACATGGGTGTTGGGATGATATTTGGCGTATACTAATCCCAATTATTTAGCTATATGTCGATTGGTTGACAGACTGTGTAAGCGTTAATTATTTATATTTAATGCTTATGCAGTTGTGTGGTGCACTCTGGATGATGGTCGATTATTTATTGTTTCCATTATATACATGTGTTGTAGGGAATCAATATAATTAACATTATATGGTAATTGATTGGGCCTCATTCCAATTTGGAAAATAAAGAATATTATAGAATATATATTCATGTGTTGAATAAAAGAAAATTCATGTGTTGAATAAAATATATATTCATGTGTTGAATAAAAGAAAATTCATATGTTGAATAAAAAGAATATTCATGTGTTGAATAAAATATATATTCATGTGTTGAAGAAAATATTCATTTGTTGAATAGAATAACGAAGTTATTGAAATATATAAAGCCGTGTTAATTAGATATGCGCCATTTTGACGTGAACGATATTTATATCGATTTTATACATTTTTATATTGAATATAGAAAGGGAAGTGATTTCAAAATATAACGTTTTGAAAATATTATCATTTATATATTAATGATATGGAATATTCAATTTTGATCTGAAATTGAATATGAAGTTGAAATCGTTTTGAAAACGAGTTTAAAACAATTTATAAAATACGTTTTGAAAGGAAATCGACGAAATATATATAATATATTATAATATATATTATATATATAATGGCCTGAATAGAACACGCCGCGCTGCGGTATTTTGCGAATTTCAACCATTGACTTCGAATGGACATTACGGGAGATCCGACCGTCGGATTCTCCTAAACCGGAACCATTGGGTTCGTATCGAAAATAGCTTTCTAAAGAATATTAGAGATTTGAAATCTAATGGTTGGATTTGGAATTATGTCCAAATAAAATTTGGAAAAGGTCGTTGTAAGTGCAGTTCGATGGCCGTTGATGGAAATCGACTGTACGGGCCTTGATAAAATTATTAAAAATAGCTATAATTTGTGTAAAATCATAAGAAATGCTTTGGAAAGAATTAGGATGAAAAATTCCATATTTGAAATGATAAAAATAGATTTTTATCGAAATGAACTAGAATTATAATCCGTTTATTTTTAAAATAAATAAATTGGATTTGAAAAGGTTTTAAAAGTAACCAGAATTTCCAATAATTGAATTGAAATGGATTTGAATCGAAATTGTCTTTGTAATATTTCGATGTTGGATTTTGCGATTTTACAGATATTGTTATGGAAATTTAAAAGATATATTTATATCGTTATTTCCAATACAATATTTGTTGGTCGTAGAATTTGATATTAAATATAAGCCGGTATATTTTCTATTCAGAGCCTTGTATTTAATATCGAATGGGTTTGGTTTTGTCGTGAATGGTGTCTTCATTAACACTGTTCTTAAACCCAATTGAGAAAAAGATTAAATCTTTTTTTTTTAGATTTAATGAAGTATACCAATTAAGTGGTATTTAATTGAAATTGAAATTGAATTGATTTTTAGGTTTATCGTGAACGGTGTTTTAAATAACACTGGTTCTTTAACCCGATAATTAATGGAATGTGAATTGGGTTTATCGTGAACTATGTTTTAACGACATTCATTCTTTAACCCGATATACAGTGAAATGTGATTTGGAATTTATAAATCTTTTGTTAAGATTTAAAGGAGATTTTCCAAAGTAAAGTTTTCCTATCTAATAAAACAAATTGGAATGGAATGGAATTTGATTTGGTGATAATCGAAGTGAATTTCTATGGAGGAAGACAACTAATATATCTGGAATTTAAAAGGCTTTGCCGTTATTCCATTTATATTATTAGTCGGATATGGAAGTTTATATCGATTATATATATCGAATTGTTTTCCATGAAGATTCAATTGTAAATGGAATGTGATTTTGGGTTTATCGTGAACCGTGTTTTAAATGACATTGGTTCTTTAACCCAGTTAAAGACAGAATATGGTTTCCCAAGTTAAACAATCATTAATATTGATTTTTGGGAAGATTAAATCCAAGTGGAGTTTTAATGAATCTTTAATTAGATTGAAATGATCGAGAATGGAGTATCACCAGTTTTGCTCCAGGCGATAGTTAAATATTTAATTAAATTTGAACGTAAAATGGTAATTGAATTTACCGACAACACCGTGGTGTTAGATATGAAGTATTACTAGTTTTACTTAATGGGATGAGTAGGTAGGGATTGGGAAATTAAAAACAAATGATTACTTCGGTAAGGTTCGTTAATCCCGACTAGCTTGGATAAACCATAATTTGGTTTGAATTGATATTCAAAAGAATATTAAAGAATAAATTTAAAGAATTTGTCTTTGATAAAATTAATGTGAACCTTTCCCAAAGTATAAGAATATTTGAATAAAAGAATATTCTAAATTGGAATGAGGCATATGTTGTGTTTGTGTAACACTTGTTTATTATATACGCGTGTTATTCAGAAAGACCGGGTTTATCCCATTCTGAATAACTGATTCGACGATGTGTCAAGGATGAAGACGGTGGTCGAAGACCGGAGGTCTTCACATCGTTTAGATAATTACTGATGATCTTGATTGGGTTGTACACCCCAAGAGGAGGGAATCAGTTGGTGATCGTCCAGACGTACTTGGAGATCGATGGATATGCGAGGTACAAGGTGCCTCTGGTTTCGTTCAGACCCAGAACGAACTTGTATGGACTGTGTGTCTGACATTGGATTTTTCTCTGTATTGATTGATCTCTATTAAATATACATCTACCTGGCGAAGGGGAATTCATTCCCTTACTTCACCCTTCTCTGAGACGTACGGGATCAGAGGTTGTATATCGATAGACATCAGTCGCATGGTGTGAATTGCCGGTGTGGCATGCCTAAGTGGCAAATGATCAAGGATTTTGTTGAAAAGAAGAGTCTTGTGGTTGATGATCAAAGCATGGCCTGTGTGGCATAACTTTGTGTAGCGTTGATTCGCCAGCCTCACACCCCTGTTGTGAACCAGAAACGGGAGAGGACATTAGGGAGGGCATGCGATTCCTTCTAGCTAGGGTGGTGTCAGTGACCTACCAGCCCTGAAATTTATATTATTTTCACCTGTGTGGTTGTTGGATTGCGAGGCGCCTCGGATATATCGGTGACTATGTGGAGCCGATGGAGTCATTTGGCTCATTAACGCCCCAAAGGGCGGGGAAATTTAGTGTTCGGGCATTTTAATCCACATCGGTGGATCGGCCCTGACGATCCAAGGCTTGCCTGCGCGCTTGCCTGAGACACGAGCAGAGCGTCTCGAATTCGGTGAGGACGATCCCTTGCCTCGGTTCACAGATGGAAATCCAACTTCCGATACGTGACATTTGCGATTTTGATTGTAGAGCCTTGTATTGGCAACATGATATATGGTACCCATGTCGTCTAGGATTGATACATTTATATTTGAAGTTGTTTTATACACTATGCACTTATAATAGTATCAAATGATTTGTATTAACGTACCAAGCATTTTTGGCTATTATAAGGGAAAACCCTATCCTCCGGCTTGCGTTGCATTGTGTGATGGGACCTGGGTCTTATAATAGCTTCATTTTTCCAAAAAGCATTGCGCTGTTTTGTTATATGCACTGGTATTCTTGGGAGGAAACCTGTTCCGCGTTATACGGCGTGGTCCCTTGATTTACTTTATTTTAAAGTAAAGTTTTAAATAGCTGTTTTAGTTCTCACACCAGTCACATGACTGACCTGGAGTTTATTGTTTTAACCTAAACTCTGGGTGCCCCTATTTTCCGCATGGGCAGCTAGTTGTTTTGGTTTTGCAGATTTATATTCACATGATCCTGGTTTACAGCTGGAACGATACTCGGGAAGCTCTATATTCGTGTATTACTTTCAGTTGTGTTTTGTATTATTTTTCCGCTGCTATGTAATTTAAATTGAATCTCTGATATATTTCTGATGTATAATATTTATTTATACTATGTATATTCTTGTATTCTGATGAAATTGTTGTAATAAGCAATGAAATGTTCTTCTGTTTGTGTTCTGATTCGTCTTGTCCACAAAGCAATCCGGGCTTTCCTTACCGGGGAAGTATCGGGTTCTTACAATAACAAAAATTGCATTTTTGTTAAATAAGATTAGAGTTAAACAAAGATTACATTTTTGTTAAATAAATTTGAGTTATAAGAGTTGAAACCAAATTTGTCACTTTTTTCAAATGTAATAGAAATTACAAAAATTGCCTTTTTGTCAAAATACAATTGTTGAAACAAAAATAAACATTTTTGTCAAATTAGAATTGTTGAACAAAATACACATTTTTGTAAAAATATACATTTTTGTTCATTAAGAAAAATGAAACATCTTTGTTTATTAAAAAGGATCAAACAAAAATAAACATTTTTGTCTATTAAAAAGGATTAAACAAAAATAAACATTTTTTTCAATTAAAAAGGTTGAAACAAAATTATACATTTTTGTCAAAATAGAATTGTTGAAACAAAAATTATCATTTTTGTTAATTAGAATGGTTAAAACCATAATTAACATTTTTGAATTGGGCTAAAACAAAAAAATTACATTTTTGTTGATTGGATAAGAGTTAAAACAAAAATTACATTTTTGTTAATTAGATAAGAGTTAAAACAAAAATAACATTTTGTTAAGGAGATTTGACTTAAATCAAAACAAAATAACATTTTTGTTAAATAGATTTGTGATAAAACAAAAATATCATTTTTGTTATATGGAAATTGTAAACAAATAAAATTATCATTTTTATCTGTTATGTTGAATAGAATAATGTATACAAATAAATTATTCTTTTATTTGTCATTAGAATACATAAAATATTGTACGCAAATAAATTTTTCTTTTATTTGTCATTAGAATACCTTAAAATGAAGAACATTGTAATATGAAGAATATTTTTACATAAAGAATATTTTTAAATAACGAACATTTTAAAATAATATTCAACGAAAAATAAAATGATGATTTCTATGTCTGTTTTTGGATGGACAAAAGAAAAAATATATTTTTATCAAAATGAACTAGTTATTAACTAGAATAAATCTTTTAAATTAAGATTTAATGAAGTCTTCTAATTAATTAATATTTAATTAGAATTAAATAGAAGAATTGGATTTTGGGTTGTCATGGATGGTGTCTTAAATAACACTTTTCTTAAACCCCGTATTAAATAATAAATTTTTGAATTAAGATTATTAGAGTTTCCAATTATATTTAGTAATTGGAATAAAATGATATGTGAATTGGACTTATTGTGAACTGTATTTTAAATGACATTTGGTCTTTAACCCAATTAACAATAAAGATATAATTCGGAATTTATAAATCTCTTATTAAGATTTAAAAATAAATTTTCCAGAGTCAAGTTTTTTCCAATTTAATATATTAAATTGGAATTGAGTGGAAATTTGATGTGAAATTAATCGAGATAGGCTTCTGTAAAAGAAGACTGTTACTATATATGGAATTTAAAAAGGCTTTGCCGTTATTCCATTTATATTATTAGTCAAATACGGAAATTTATATCGATTATATATTTGATTCGATTTCTATGGAAATTCCATATTTAATGGAAGATGATTTTGGGTTTATCGTGAACTATGTTTTAAATGACAATGGTTCTTTAACCCAGTTAAAGACAAGAATAAGTTCTTAAAGGTTGAATAATCATAAAGTAATGATTTTTGATATTAAAATCAATTACAGTTTTAATGGATCTTCAAAAAGAAGATTAAACAATAAATTAAAAGAATTTATCTTTGATAAAATTAATGAGAACCTCTCCCTAATAATATGAATATTTTATTTAAAGAATATTTTGAATTGGAATGAGTCGTATGATGTGTATTTATAGCACTTGATTTTTGATTATAAAATGCACAAGTTATTCAGAAAGACTGGGTTATTCTGAATAACTATTACGACGATTAAAAGTCGAAGACATTGAAGACGGTGAATGAAGATCGGCGATCTTCACCTCGACTGGGTGACTACTGATGCTTTGAACTGGGTCGCTCCTAGGAAAGGGTTAAAGTGGTAGTTGTCTAACACCCCGTATTTTCTGTGATCATAAAGTAACAAAACAAAGTATACTTAATTTTAAGAGAATAATTCGGGAAAGCGGGTTATGCCATTGTGTTCTTCTTGGAATTCTACTTGAGATAGAGTCCGAGTTTGCGTAAATCGGACTCCGTATGAAGAAGTTATGGCACTTAGAAGTTTCAGGAATTTAAAATAAAAATCAGCCCAAATTCAAATTCAAAGTTTCAAAATTCAAATCACACATCTGGGCTAGGTAGGAAAATTCCCGCCCAGGACCCAGGTCGACCAGGGTGTCGACCTGGGTAGAACAGGTCGACCATGGGGTCGACCTCCCCCCTTTTCCAGATCCATGGACAGATTCGTTTTTCTATATTTAGACACCCGTTCTGACCAGATTTGTTGCTCCTAAGGTATATAAACACCCCCAAACCTCACTTTCTCTCCACACAGTTTCATTACACCTATACTCTATCCAAATTCAAATTAATATAAATCACTGGTGTCGTTACTTTGCTAAAACCTAAGCTAGAACAAGTGCTCCTTCTTCTTCCAATTTGAATAGGATTAAAAGCGAACAACTACAACCCCTTTTTCTTTTAGAATCCAACAAAGGTGAGTACAGTTATTTTCAGATATGAAAATTTAATTATGATCTTGATATGGTTATAAATCTGAATTGAAGATTATGCATATTCTTGTTTATCAGATCTGTTTTCCTGTGTAGGTCTATCTTATTCCTGTTTATCAGATCTTTTTTTTTGTGTAGATCTATCTTATTATTGTAACTATTCTGTATCTCTTCCTTCCTTCTGTTCTATAGCCAGGCTACCATGAGCCTGAGCCAAATCTCATAAGAGATTGACGCACGAATGCTAAATTTGGGGAAAATAATGAATGATGCATAATTGGACATGACTGATTTGTGATTTAAGATCAAGATCTAAGCATACTATATATGACGGTTTATGATTTGGAAGAAGGAGAATTATTGTATGACATCATATGACTTGTAATTTGGGAACATAATGCATGTTATAATTCAAGATCTGATTTTGAGGACATAATACATGTTGTAATTTAAGATCTAGATTTGGGGCATATTTTTTATGACGATCTATGGCTTGGAAGAAAAAGGATATATGATTTAGGCGTAAAAGATCTATATTAAAATAGGATAACTATTAATTGTGAATACGCCTAAATGGGGATTTTGGATATTTGACATACACTGAAAAACAAAAGCTATGATTTGGCATAATTCATATTGTATATCATGATTTGGGGTTTTTGAAGAATATTCTGTACTACGTAAATTTAACTAGGAATTTGGGGCATATGTTATGTTGTGAGTTATGACCATAATTTGAGCATGTAAAATTAGGCTTAATTTTATGATTAAACGAGGTATGTCAATGGAATTTTAAGGGATGATTAAATCTGTTAAGTTGCTTAATCTGCTAAATCTATTGAAACTGAATACGGTAATTTGGGTATGAAAATCTGTAGACTCGATCAAAAATTGAGCAAAACATGTTAATAGAACTTTGGATAATCTGCTGTAACTTATAAAGAAGTTAATTTGTTGAATTGACATAATTAGTCTGATATTGGCATAATCTGTGAATGAATACTTTAGCTAAAATAAGAATGCTGAGACACGAGGTTAGACTCTATTTGCGGTAGAAGCCTGCCCAGACCCAACTGGCTTAACCAGCAACCGCAAACTTTCAGTCTAATGTGAGAGGTCATAGGCATAAAGATGCTTAGACACAAGGTTAGGTCTGGCTTGTGGTAGAAGTCTGCCCGGAACCGCCCGGCACATCCAGCGACCACAAGCTACTGACCTAATGTGAGAGGTCTGTGCATTAATATTTAATTAATGCAAATCTAAGACAAATATGATGCCTAAAACGTATTGGGTAGATAAGGTTAGATCAATTGGACCGATGAATCTAAAAAAAACCATTTGAAAATCTGTAGGCCCAATACAAGATTAGGTGAAACAATCTGTAAGTCTGTTAATCTGTATATCTGATCCGTTAATCTGAAAACTTGTTAATCTGTATATATGATCTATTAGTCTGAAAACTTGTTAACTTGTATGTCTGATATGAGAACTAGTTAATCTGAACTTTGTATATCTGAAATCTGTAAGCAAGTTAATCTGAAATCTGTTAGTCTGGGAACACAAGGTTAGGAGGGGTAATTACTTGTGTCATATGTTGTTTGGGACCCATATTAGTCAGTAACCCTTTCTGGTATCAAAACTATGACCCAACACTAGGTAGGGTCCAGGGCACGTTTACTAAACTAATTGTAAGAGGTTCACTCTGATAATGGTGAGGGGTGTTGATGGCGCATTCCAACCGGGTCATGTGCGTGCATGGATCCGGTCTGCTCTAAGGATGTAAGACACCATGACATCTGTAAATAGGTCTATGTCTATAGGTTGCCACTTTAGGGAGTGATTCACCCTTCTGTTGGGCCAACACAGGGTATTTATGTATTAAAGAGCCGATCGCTTGGGGTGGAATTCAGGGTACACTTAGTTCTGTCTATTTCTGTTGGGGTACCATCTGTTTTTGTTGGGGTGGTACCACCAGTCTGTTTCTGTGTGGTGCCATCTGTTGGGGTGGTAAAGGCTCATTGCTAGTGTACACCTAATTCTAACAGTCTATTTCCATAGAGAATATTCTGTTTCGGTCTCTGATTTCATTTTTGCTTCTGTTTCTATACCGTCTGTCTCTGTTCGAGTGGTAAAGGCCTATTACTAGCATTCTGTTTCGGTACATCTGTCTCTGTTAGGGTGGTAAAGGCCCATTACTAGCATCGTGTTTCTGAAGAGATCGTTCTATTTTCTGTTTAAATACTAGGACAACACCTAATTCCGTTATACTAGTATTAGTGCAGAGAAGTGAAAACCAAGTAAGAAGCTTAGTTTAGCCTATATCATTCTGTCTCTTCTGTTAACCTGCTACTCCTGTTATAGTTATCTCTCATCCAGTTTTATTTACATGTCATGATACTGTTATCTGTTTATTTGCTGAAAGTCACTGGACTCACCAGACTTATGTCTGACCTAGTTTGTTTCGCCTCTTTTCTTCAGTTTCTCCCCCCAAGGTTCTCAGGGTGGAAACATAGGAGCTTGATTCAGGTTCCATCTGCTTGAAGTGCTAGAAGTGCTTGAAATATTGCTTGGCTTTGATTCTACCTATTTATGGCATTCTCTGTTGAGGATTATGGCTTTAAAATTATGCATTCTAAAGAATTTTGTATAAGCTAATATTTGTGTACTTGGGTTTTGGTATTGTGATGTAACCAAACTTATTCCTGTTTCTGCTGTAATAAAGTTATAAAATTTTCAAGTACTACTTTACATATCTGTCTTGTAAATTTATGTTCTATTTACTTATAATGTTTCACCAAAGTTAAGACATTCCCTTTGTGAGTGAACTTAACGAAAGTTGGGTGTTACACTTGGTATCAGAGCTGAAGGTTACCAGATTGGATAAAAAGTTTTTTTTGAAAACTATTTTCAAAAAGGTTTTAAAAAGGAAGTATTTTCAAAAGTAAACTTTATTTTGAAAAACATAATCCCCAAAAGCCATATATCTGTGTTTCGATTCTCCGTTTTGAATATCTTCATTTTCTTTTCAGCATGTCTGGGTTACCCGAGATACCCGAGGGCATACCGATACCAACTTGGTTCAAAAGGTATCTAGAGGCTATGGCCACTGCTTCAGGCCCAGCAGATGTTCCTCCTCCTCCCCCCTCACCACGTTGATACTTTTTCGAAGATATGCAAGGACTTTAGGGCAATGGGCGGGAAACCTTTTCATGAATCAGATACGTTTGTTGAAGCTTGGAATTGGCTTAAGGAGGTGGAAGATTTGTTTGGTATCTTCGAGATAGGAGATGCAAGGAAGGTCCAATTAGCTGCTTGGTTAATGGAGGACGAAGCCTCATTTTGGTGGGAGGTCACGAATGGAGAGCATCCGGTAGAGACATGGATGGATTTCAGGCATAGATTCGAGATGAAATTCCTCTCACGAGCGGAAGAGAATCTATACATGGAGAGGTTCTTAGCATTGAAGTAAGGGAACTCATCATTAAAGGAGTACATCAATAAGTTCAATCAGTTGGCGAGATTCGTCTTAGACTTGGTGAACACACCTGAGAAGAAGGCCCTGAGATTTGTTAAAGGTTTGAATGAGCTGCTACATGGGTTGGCTATGACCCACATTCCTATGGAGGCTACCTTCGAGAAATTGGTTGACATGGCGTTAATGCATGAAGAGGAAGCCAAAAGTGAGAAGAAAGAAGAAAAGCTCGAAGGACCACAAAACAAGAAAGAGTGGCCCAAAAAGGAAAGACAAAAGAAGAATGAAAAGTCTGAAGATAAGAAGGAGAAAAAGTGCTTTACTTGTGAAAGCTTGACTCATCTGAATAAGGATTGTAGAAAGAGGAAGGGCGCTTGCTTCAACTGTGGAGAAATGGGACACTTCACTAGGGACTGCCCAAAGAAACGTGGGCAAGGGCAGAGGGCAGAACCTACTTCTGGAGGGCAGGCGAATGCTCACGTGACTGGTAGATAGGGTAGAGATAGGAAAATTTCTGTAGAAGGTTTAATTTCCTTATATGATTATTGAGATAAAACTCTTTTTGATTCTGGCATTTTGATTCTGTAATTGAGACTCTGCACTTTAATACTAGTCTTGTTTCTGATCCCGCTATGGTCTCAAACCCCATAGGGGTTACGACTCAACTGTTTATGATAAGTTGGGGTTTGAGGGTATCTGTGTTAGGCATTAAGTTGACCATGATGCATACATTCTGGTTTTGTGGGATATGGTGGGGTTTTATCATGCTTAGTTTCCTAAGAATCATTTGATAATCTGGTATGTACCAGCAGTCTGTAAGTATCTGAATATTTCTGAAAAGGATAGGGTTTTTACTCGAAGCGTGAAGTAGATTTCCAGTTTTGACATTGTTTAATGGGATTAATTCTCTGAGTGTCAATCTGATGTTGATTTCGGTCTTCGGGGTTGATACTTAGGGATTTATTCTCTTAACTAATGTCTAATGGTAACAAAACTTTTATACTTGCTTCTATCACTCGGCCGTATCCTATCGATCGATTCTTCGACCTTTAGGTAGAAACTAATGGGTGTAAACATGTGTTTGAGACATGTTATGTTTGATGGTTGCAAGTGGATGCAAGTGGTTGCTAGTGGTTTCTTATGGATGCATACACACACATTAGGCACTAGATCGACTCAAAAACACTCTCATATGGCATATGGATGTGTGTGCATTTTTCGATTTTTGTGCATGCAAAATGATTAACTCATCACATGGATGTTGCATTTGGATGAATGGTTGTGCACTCATATAAAGATGATGTGTATCAAATAGGATTTCTTGCATAGATAAGTGGACTCATGGCACTAACATAATTCGCATTAAGGAGGTCAACTGAATCAGTAGACTGCCTGATCTTTGCATTAGATAAGAGACATATACACACACTTTTGCATATGTTCATACAACATTAGAAGTTTTCTAAAGACAATGGATGCTTGTGGATGATGGTTGAGTAGATGGGTGATTGGATGGTAGGACACATTCTTCTTAACTTGAATATTTCGGGGACGAAATCCTTTAAGGAGGGGAGAATGTAACACACCATATTTTCTGTGAACATGAAGTAACAAAACAAAGTATACTTAATTTTTAAGAGAAGAATTAGGGAAAACGGGTTACGCTATTGCGTTCATCTCGGAATTCTGCTTGAGATGCAGTTCGAGTTTGCGTAAATCGGCCTCCGTATGAAGAAGTTATGACACTTAGAAGTTTCAGGAATTTAAAATAAAAACCAGTCTGAATTCTAATTCAAAGTTTCAAAATTCAAATCACACATCTGGGTTGGGCGGAAAAAATTCCCGCCCAGGACCCAGGTCGATCAAGGGGTCAACCTGGGTAGAACAGGTCGACCCCTGGGTAGAACAGGTCGACCATGGGGTCGACCTCCCCTCCTTTTCCAGATCCATGGATAGATTCATTTTTCTGTATTTCGACGCCCGTTCTGACCAGATTCGTTGCTCCTAAGCTATTTAAACACCCCTAAACCTCACTTTCTCTCCACACAATTTCATTACGCGTATACTCTGTCCTAATACATATTAATATAAATCAATGGCGTCGTTACTCTGCTGAAACCTACGCTAGAACAAGTGCTCCTTCTCCTTCCAATTTGAATAGGATGAAAAGAGAACAACTACATCTCCTTTTTCTTTTAGAATCCAACAAAGGTGAGTACAATTATTTTCAGATATGAAAATTTAATTATGATCTTGACATGGTTATAAATCTGAATTGGAGATTATGCATACTCTTGTTTATCAGATCTGTTTTCCTGTGTAGGTCTATCTTATTCATGTTTATCAGATCTTTTTTTCTATGTAGATTTATCTTATTATTGTAATTATTCTGTATCTCTTCCTTCCTTCTGTTCTATAGCCAGGCTACCACGAGCCTAAGCCAAATCTCATAAGAGATTGATGCACGAACGCTAAATTTGAGGAAAATAATGAATGACGCATAATTGGACATGACTGGTTTGTGATTTAAGATCTAGATCTAAGCATACTATATATGACGGTTTATGATTTGGAAGAAGGAGAATTATTGTATGACAACATATGACTTGTAATTTGGGAACATAATGCATGTTATAATTCAAGATCTGATTTTGAGGGCATAATACATGTTGTAATTTAAGACCTAGATTTGGAGGCATATTTTATATGATGATCTATGGCTTGGAAGAAAAAGGATATATAATTTAGGCGTAAAAGATCTATATTAAAAAAGGATAACAATTAATTGTGAATACGCCTAAATGGGGATTTTGGATATTTGACATACGTTGAAAACCAAAGGCTATGATTTGGCATAATTCATATTGTATATCATGATTTGGGGTTTTTGAAGAATATTCTATACTATGTAAATTTAACTAGGAATTTGGGCATATGTTATATTGTGAATTATGACCATAATTTGAGCATGTAAAATTAGGCTAAATTTTATGGTTAAGCGAGGTATGTCAATGGAATTTTAAGGGATGATTAAATCTGTTAAATTGCCTAATCTTTTAAATCCGTTGAAACTGAATACGGTAATTTGGGTATGAAAATCTATAGACTCGATCTAAAATTGAGCAAAACATGTTAATAGAACTTTGGATAATCTACTATAACTTGTAAAGAAGTTAATTTGTTGAATTGGCATAATTAGTCTGATATTGGCATAATCTGTGAATGAATACTTTAGCTAAAATAAAAATGCTGAGACACGAGGTTAGACTCTGTTTGCGGTAGAAGCCTGCCCGGAACCAACCGGCTTAACCAGCAACTGCAAACTGTCAGTCTAATGTGAGAGGTCGTAGGCATAAAGATGCTTAGACGCGAGGTTAGGTCTGGCTTGTGGCAGAAGTCTGCCCGGAACCGCTTGGCACATCCTGCGGCCACAAGCTACCGACCTAATGTGAGAGGTCTGTGTATTAATATTTAATTAATTCAAATCTAAGACAAATACGATGCCTAAAATGTATTGGGTAGATAAGGTTAAATCAATTGGACTGATGAATCTAAAAAAACCCGATTGAAAATCTATAGGCCCAATACAAGGTTAGGTGAAACAATCTATAAGTCTGTTAATCTGTATATCTGATCCGTTAATCTGAAAACTTGTTAATATGTATATCTGATCTGTTAGTCTAAAAACTTGTTAACTTGTATGTCTGATCTGAGAACTAGTTAATCTAAACTTTGTATATCTGAAATCTGTAAGCAAGTTAATCTGAAATATGTTAGTCTGGGGACACAAGGTTAGGAGGGGTTATTACTTGTGTCATCTGTTGTTTGGGACCCATATTAGTCAGTAACCCTTTCTGGTATCAAAACTATGACCCAACACTAGGTAGGGGTCCAGAGCACGCTTATTGAACTAATTGTAAGAGGTTCACTCTGATAATGGTGAGGGGTGTTGATGGCGCATTCCAACCGGGTCATGTGCGTGCATGGATCCGGTCTGCTCTGAGGATGTAAGACACCGTGACGTCTGTAAATAGGTCAATGTCTATAGGCTGCCACTTAAGGGAGTGATACACCCTTCTATGGGGCCGACACAGGGTATTTATGTATTAGGGAGCCGATCGCTTGGGGTAGAATTTAGGGTACGCTTAGTTATATTTGTTCCTATTGGGGTACCGTCTGTTTCCGTTGGGGTGGTAACACCTGTTTGTTTATGTGTGGTACCGTCTGTTGGGGTGGTAAAGGCCTATTACTAGTGTACACCTAATTCTAACATTCTGTTTCCGTAGGGAATATTTTGTTTTTGTCTCTGATTCCATTTTTGCTTCTGTTTCTATATCGTCTGTCTCTGTTCGGGTGGTAAAAGCCCATTACTAGCGTTCTGTTTCGGTACATCTGTCTCTGTTAGGGTGGTAAAGGCCCATTACTAGCATCGTGTTTCTGAAGAGATCGTTCTGTTTTCTGTTTAGATATTAGGACAACACCTAATTCCATTATACTAGTATTAGTGTAGAGAAGTGAAAACAAAGTAAGAAGCTTAGTTTAGCCTAAATCATTCTGTTAACCTGCTATCTCTCATCCAGTTTTATTTACATGTCATGACATTGTTATCTGTTTATATGCTGAAAGACACTGGACTCACCATACTTATGTCTGACGTAGTTTATTTCACCTCTTTTCTTCCGTTTCTCCCCCCTCCCTCAGGTTCTCAGGGTGGAAACATAGGAGCTTGATTCAGGTTCCATCTGCTTGAAGTGCTAGAAGTGCTTGAAATATTGCTTGGCTTTGATTCTACCTATTTATGGCATTCTCTGTTGGGGATTATGACTTTAAAATTATGCAATCTGAATAATTTTGTATAAGACTGATATTTTTGTACTTGGGTTTTGGTATTGTGGTGTAACCAAACTTATTTCCGTTTCTGCTGTAATAAAGTTATACATTTTTCAAGCACTACTTTACATATCTTTCTTGTAAATTTCTGTTCTGTTTACTTATAATTTTCCACCAAAGTTAATGCATTCCTTTGTGAGTGACCTTAATGGAAGTGGGGTGTTACAGTACTTGTTGATTGTCCGGATATGCGAGCACCTCTCTTCCGTATTAGACATGCGGGACGAGGAATAAGGTGTCTCCAATTTCGTTCAGACCCAAAACGGACTTGTAAATGGATGTGTTTCTGACATTGGATTTCATTCCATGTAAATTAAATTGATTTCTATTTAATATATATCTGTGGTGGCGGAGAATTTATTCTCTTGCTTAACACCCTTCTTTAGGATGCACAAGCTCAGAGGTTATATTTTGTTAGTTATCGATCACATGGCGTGGATTGTCAATGTGGCATGCCAAGATGCAAATGATCGAGGCTTTTGTTGAAAAGCAGATCCTTGTGGTTGATGATCAAAGCATAGCCTATTTCGGCATAGCTTTGTGTATAGCGTTACCTCGCTAGCCTCACACCCCGGTAAGAGTCAGAAATGGGACAAGGGAACGGAGGGAGTGCACAACGTTTCTTTCTAGCTAGAAGTGGTATCCGGGTTTTGCAAGCCCTGACATTTTACTTATGTGGTTGATGGAATGAGGCGCCTCGGATTTATTGGTCGATAGTGACCATTTTATAGGTTCAATAGGACCGGGAAGCGTGTGTTCAGGCATAACTAATCCACTAAAGTATTTGTGGACCGACCCTGCAGGATCCAAGGGTTCGCCAGCGTCCGAATCCTGGGACATTGCTAGAGTGTCTCAAATCGGTAAGGAGATCGTCCCTAGCCTTGAATCATGATGGAAATCCAATTTCCAATACGACATTACGGTTTTGATTGTAAACCTATATATGGCGACATAGTAAGATGGGGTACCATGCCGTCTAGGATTGATACATTTACTTTGAAGTATTGTAAAACTGATTAGACACTAGTAATAATATTAAAATATTATTTTCTATGTATCAAGCATGTTTGATCATAATAAGGTAAAACTCTATCCTCCAGTTTGAGTTGCATTGTGTGATGGGACTTGAGTCTTATAATGGTTTCATTTTTCTAAAAAGTATTGCGTTGTTTTGAATAAAAATTTATACAATTTATGCACTGGCAATCCAATGGAGTAAACCCGTTCTGCATTAGCGGCGTGGTCCTATGATTAGCCATATTGTTAGATAAGTTAGGGAAGATTTCTCATACATGTAACACCCTGAATTTTCTATGAACATTAAAATTAACAATCCTAAAAATACTTAATTATTAAAGTGAGAATTAAGGGAAACGGGTTTCGCCGTTGTGTTCGTCTCGAAATTCTGCTTGGAATAGAGTGCAAGTTTTTGTAAATCGGACTTCGTATGAGGAAGTTATGGCCCTCGGAAGTTTCAGTAATTTTATATAAATTAAAACAGTTCAGAATAATAAATTCGAAATTCAAATTCAAACAAGGTAGCAGGCTGGGCGGGAATTCTCCCGCCCAAGGGCCAGGTCGACCAGGGGGTCGACCTACCCATACAGGTCGACCATGGGGTCGACCTACCCCCTCCCCTCTTCCCCTTGCGCCAGATCTGAAATGTGATGATTTCTGACTCTGTGCTGAGTCGTTAGGGCTGATATGGCTGTTCTAGATAACTCTGTCTAGTCTGGATGGTTGGGATTGCTCCTATGACAATCTAACGGCTCAGGTTCATTCCAACTTCTATAAAAGAGTGCCTAGACTCAAATCCTAAACCTAAACAAAATTTATCTGTTGGCCACCATACTGCTGCTAGGATAATTCTCCTTCCTAAAGCTTAGGATTTAGCAAGTCAGAATTTCAATTCAAAAGACAAACAAATCATTCTCTTCTCTAACCAATCTTTGTGAGTACTATTTCTTTCACAATATAATTGTTAAATTAATTATGATGGGTTGTAATTGGATAATGAGAACATGTCTGTTGAATCACGTGATGTTTAACTTTGTTATCTTATGTTGGTAGATCTATTTCATATTTAACGTGATTCATTTTATGTTAATTCATATGTGAATCTTACGAAAGTTTGGGATGTTAAATCGTATGTTAATTCTTAACATATGTGAATCTTATGCAAGTTTGGGATGTTAAATCATATGTTAATTCATATGTGAATCTTATGCAAGTTTGGATGTTAAATCATATGCTAATTCGTATGTGAATTTTATGCAAGTTTGGGATGTTAAATTGTATGTTAGTTTGAATATGAATCTTATGCAAGTCTATATGTGAATTGTACAAAAGTTTATATGTGAATCAAGTATATACATATGCTAGTTTATATGCAAAAACATATGATAAATTCATATGCATGTTGTAGAAATCCATATGCAAGTTTAGGTGAAAAACTATATTCATATTTTTGGGTGAAAATTATATTCACATATGCAAGTTAGGCGAGACCCATAATTTATATATGCAAGTTCACAATTTCATGTTTAGATCTATATTTAGATCCATGGTATTTTATGCAAATATATGATTCTATATGACCATTGTCTATGTAATTTTATGTTATAATTCTTATTTGCAAGTAAGATCTATTTTTATGTGTTATGCAAGTTGTGATATTTCTTTTTTTATATAAGTTAGACTATTTGCGACTCTAACATATTTCATATTTGAATGTACGAATAGCATGGGGACAGTAGGAAAATATTAATTATGTAAATTGTGAATTGGCATGAAATGGCTTTAAAAGCATATAATTAAATTGAGACATTAATTGGTATAATTTTCATACCTAAAAAGTAAGGACATAATTTAGGTGACAATTATGGACATAATTAATTGGAAATTATTGACAATTTGAATAGGGATAATTAATTCAAATTGGGGTGAAATAATGTGTAATAATAAATGCTTAAGACACGAGGTTAGACTCGTTTGTGGTGTAAGACTGCCCGGACCCGCCCGACAAATCCAGCAACCACAAACGGCAGTCTAATGTGAGAGGTCTAAGGCATAAATTAAATGCGTAACAATTGTAAATACACGAGGTTAGACACGTTTGCGGTACAAGACTGCCCGGACCCGCCCGGCAAATCCAGCAACCGCAAACGGGAGTCTAATGTGGGAGGTCTTACAAGGTTACGGTTATATTGAATTAAGAAACACTTAACCAAGATAAACATGTGGTGGGACATGGGGGTTAAGTGGGTGACATGGGTGAGATGTGAAATACGATTAGAAACACTTAACCAAATTGAAACATGTAAGAAGACATGAATAAGAAGGAGTTAAGTGGAAAATTCTAGTGGGGGGACCAAGCATAGGTGGAAGGCTTGTGTCAAACGTGAGGGACCGTTTTCAAACCAGTAACCCATTAAGTATCTTGTGAGCTCGAGTTAGATCGAGGACGGGACACGCTTACTGGGTTTGATTCTAAGAGGTCAAAATGGGTTAACGTTGGCAACGCAACCAACGGGGTCATGTGCGTGCGTGGGCCTGGGCTGGTAGGTAAGACGTTGTTGCATCGTGTAGATATAAGCCGTGCATCTTTAGTGGTATCGGGTTGCCACTTTGGGTAGTGATACACCCCACTATGGGACCAGCACGAGTATCTACGAGTTAGGGAGCCGATCGCATAGGGGTAGTGGGCACAACTAGTGGAGATAGGGGTAGGCGACACCTATGGAGATAGCCAGGGGTACACGAAACTACCATTATTATTATTATGTTCAGTAGGCGGGATCAACTCTTAGGGTGACTAGTAATGGTGCAGTATAGTAATTATCCTATAGTGATTAGGAGCGAGATTATTGCCAGAATATTCCTCTTGTTTGTTTTGTCTTGCCCACTTGTTTCACATTCATTCCTTGTTTTACCAGTTTATGCCTTATCCTAATTACTTTAATAATTATATTGTTAAAGTTATGGTACTCGCCAGACTTTATGTCTGACCCCCTTTGTTTTCACCTCTTTTCTTCCTTTCTCCCCCCGGTTCTCAGGGTGGACTAGTTCTAGTGGAGCTTGATCTGGATATTTCTCTCTCTTTTGGAAGTGCTTGGATTGCTGAAAGTAAAGTTCAGCTCATCTCTTTTATGGCTACTTATGTTGGGGTTATGCTTTTTTACTTTATGTACTCAGAGAACAATTTGTCAAGATGGTTATTAAGTGTACTTGGTTTTTCTGTTGGTTTATGATGTTGTTGTAATCAAACTATTTCTCCTCCGCAATAAAGTTGTTTTGAAAATTTTCAAGTACCGACATATGTATCTGTCTTGTTATATTCTGTTCTATTCACCAATAATACTCCATGAAAGTTAATGCATTATCTTTGAGAGTGTCACTAATGGACGTGGGGTGTTACACGTGGTATCAGAGCTAAAGGTTAACAGAACAGATAAGAGATTTTGAAAAACTGTTTTTCAAAAGCGTTTTTTAAGGAAATACTTTCAAAAGTATGTTTTAAGGAGAGTATTTTCAAGAGGAAAGTTTGTTTTAAAAACATAACCCCCAAAAGCCATATATCTTTCTTTCGAATTCTCCGTTTTGAATCTCTTCATTTTCTTTTCAACATGTCTGGGTTACCCGAGATACCCAAGGGAATATCGATACCAACCAGGTTCAGAAGGTATCTGGAGGCTAGGGCCACCACCATAGGCCCACCAAACATCCGTCCTCCCCCAGCTGCAGCCACTCCTCCTCCTCCCCCTCCTCGTGTTGGTACTTTTTTGAAGATATGCAAAGATTTTCGAGCAATGGGCGGAAAAACTTTTCACGGATCAGAGACATTTGTTGAAGCTCGAAATTGGCTTAAGGAGGTAGAAGATTTTTTTGGTATCTTCGAGGTAGAAGATGGAAGGAAGGTCCAATTGGCTGCTTGATTGATGAAGGACGAAGCCTCGTTTTGGTGGGAGGTTACGAATGGAGAGCGTCCAGTAGAGACGTGGATGGATTTCAGACATAGGTTCGATATGAATTTTCTCTCACGAGCAGAAGATAATTTATACATGGAAAGGTTCTTGGCATTGAAGCAGGGGAATTTATCAGTAAAGTAGTACGTCAACAAGTTCAATCAGTTGGCGAGGTTCGTCTTAGACTTGGTGAACACACCTGAAAAGAAGTCCCTGAGATTCGTTAAAGGTTTGAATGAGCCGCTACATGGGTTAGCTATGACCCACATTCCTATGGGGGCTACCTTTGAGAAACTGGTTGACATGGCGCTTATGCATAAAGAGGAGAAATGCGCTAATGCTAATAAAGCAGCAGAAAAGAAAGGGGATCAAAAGAAATCACAGCAGCAACCTAAGAAAGGTGGTAAGGACAAAAATAGTAAGGGAAAGAAAAGATGCTTAAATTGTGGAACACCAGGCCATCTGAGCAAGGACTGTAGGAAGAAGAAGAAGAGCGGCTGCTTCCACTGTGGTGAGGCATGACATCTGATCAAAGACTGTCCAAGAAGACAAGGACAAGGGCAGAGGACTGAGTCTATTTCTGGAGGGCAAGTTCAGGCTCTCATGCCACTAGGGCAGGCAAGAGGGAAAGTTCATGCTCTCATGGCACCAGGACAGGAGAGAGGTAGAAACATTTCTGTTGAAAGTTTGGTTTTTTTTGTTTGATCATCCTGTTCGTACTTTGTTTGATTCTGGCGCTTCACAATTGTTTGTGTCTACTTCATTAGTTGAAACACTTCATCTAAATACTAGTTTAGTTACGGATCCTATAGTAGTCTCAAATCCTATTGGTGGTTCGGCTCATCTTTCAATGATTTGTCGGGATTTGAGAGTGTCTATCTTGAGCGTTGGGTTTGAATGTAACGCCTTCGTTCTTGGCTTCACGGGCTATGGATTGATTCTAGGCATGGATTGGTTATCCAGTTATGGTGCCATCCTCGATTGTGAAAAGAGGGTGGTTAGGCTTATGACTCACCTTGGCAACACCCCCGAAATCTCTTGTAATCCCATACATTCAGTTATGCTTAGCTACCTAGAATCTCTTGATGTGTCTGTTGAAAACTTGCAGTCTGTTAGAGTAGTCCGTGAATACTCAGATGTATTTGAAGAGGTGAAGGGCTTACCTCTGAAGCGAGAGATAGACTTTCGCATATACCTTGTTGATAATGCAAAACCCGTAGCTCTAACCGTTAGACACATGGCTCTAAGGGAGAGAAAAGAGCTCAGTAAGCAAGTCAAAGAGCTGCTCGAAAAGGGATTTATAAGGCGGAGTATTTCTGAATGGGATGCTCCAGTACTATTCGCAACCAAAGTGGATGGTTCACTTCGCCTATGCGTTGATTATAGGGAGCTAAACAAGCTGACCAAGAAAAATAGGCACCTACTTCCAAGGATAGACGACTTGTTTGATCAGCTTGTAGGTGCGACAGTTTTCTCCCAACTAGATTTGGCTATCGGGTTCCATCAGCTAAGAGTGGCTGAAGACAGCATTGATAAGACCACGTTCAGAACCCTGGATGGTTTCTTTGAATGGCTTGTCATGCCTTTTGAATTGACAAACGCACTCACTTACTTCATTGACTTGATGAGCAGGGTGTTTAGAGAATTCCTCAATAAGTTTGTGGATTTTGATTTTCTCAAAGAATGAAGAAGAGCATGCTTTGCACTTAAGAGAAGTCATGGATACTCTTCGTGCACATCAGCTGAAAGCCAAATTCTCCAAATGCCATTTCTGGAGAGAAGAAGTGAGGTTTCTTGGACATGTGGTGTCCAAAGAGGGGTTAGCTATGGACCCCGCAAAAGTAGTTGCGGTGCAAGATTGGAAGGTTCCACGGAATGCAGTTGAAGTCCGAAGCTTCCTCGGGCTAGCGGGCTTTAACCGAAAGTTCATTAAAGACTTTGCAAAAATATCAGCCCCACTCACAAGATTAACGAAGAAGAACCTAACTTTCGCTTGGGATTTGGATTGCGATATTGCTTTCCAACATTTGAAAAGGGCTCTAACAATAGCCCCAGTTCTGACATTGTTGGATGGGAGCAAGATGTTTACCGTATACACGGATGCATGTGGTACAGGACTAGGCGCTGTCTTGATGCAAGAAGGGAAGGTAGTAGCTTATGGAGGCAGACAGTTGAACGCACATGAGAAAAATTACCCAACCCATGATCTAGAGTTGGCTGCCATCGTCTTTGCGCTTAAGTCTTGGCGCCATTATCTCCTAGGTGAGAAATTTGAATTGTATACTGACCATAAATCGTTGAAGTATCTTTTCTTACCGAAAGATCTTAACTTAAGACAGCAAAGGTGGATGGAATTTCTGGCCTCATATGATTTTGAGATTTCCTATACCCTAGGCAAGGGTAATGTGGTAGAAGACGCCTTAAGTAGGAAGAAGCTGACCTTGAGTCCTCTCTTTGTAGAAAGGCAAAGCTTGGAGTATATAGCAAACTTTAACTTTAGACCCTCCTCTGAAATTGTGCCTGGTCTGTTAGCATTGCTAGAGGTGTGGCCTACTCTTTTGGACTCAATAGGAAACGCGCAACGAGAAGACCCTCAACTAGTTGATGTGATGGATAAGCTAGTTAGGGGTGAGACTTCTTGTCACCTCACTAGATACTCCATCGATGATAAGGGTTGGTTGAGACGGGAGGGAAGGCTATGCGTCCCACAAGTAAGGGATTTAGTGAAGACGGTTCTCGAAGAAGCACACCATTCTAAGCTGACCATACACCCAAGCGGAGACAAGATATATAAGGATATAAAAATGGTTTTCTTTTGGAATGGCATGAAGAGTGATGTAGCTGAGTTCGACGCTAAGTGTTTGATATGATAGCAAGTCAAAGCGGAGCAAAAGAAGCTCGGTGGTCTGCTCCATCCTCTCGAGGTCTCATAGTGGAAGTGGGATAGCATTTCGATGGACTTTGTAGATGGGTTGCCTAGGTCAAGAAGGGGCAATACCAGTATTTGGGTAATAGTGGACATGCTCACTAAAAGCGCTCACTTTATACCTGTTAAAAGTAGAAGGACTGCATCGTCCCTAACATCCATTTGTCTTAAAGAAATATTTCGATTCCATGGGATACCCTCCAGCATAGTGAGTGATCGAGATCCAATCTTTACGAGCGAGTTTTGGAAGAGTTTGCAAGAGGCAGTAGGCACACAATTCTGCTTAAGCACGGCCTATCACCCCAAACCGATGGTCAAACAGAAAGGGTGAATAGAGTATTGGAAGACCTCTTGAGATTGTGCATTCTTGACTTTGGAGGGACATGGGAGGATCATCTTCCATTGGTGGAATTCGCTTACAACAATAGCTACCAAGCCACCATAGGCATGGCGCCCTTCGAAGCTTTATATGGAAAACCATGCCAATCACCAACTTGTTGGTGGGAGTCTACAGACAAGCTCGTATTTGGGCCATACATGATTAGAGGGACCTAAGAAAAGGTGGACTTGATAAGAAGACGGATGAAGGCTGCACAAGATAGACAGAAATCCTACACAGACAAAAGAAGGACCGACCTTGAGTTTAAGGTTGGAGACAGGGTGTTCCTTAAAGTATCTCCTTTGAGGAATGTCATTCGCTTTGGGTTCGTAGGAAAGCTAGCACCAAGATTTGTAGGACCATTTCCTATCATTGAAAGGATTGGGACAATGGCTTACAGAGTAGAGCTACCCGAGAGACTAGCTGGAGTTCATAATGTTTTCCCTATTTCTCAACTACGAAAATGCTTATATGAATCTGCGGAAGTGGCGGAGCCAAGTATACTAGAGGAAGTAGAAGTGGAACGAGAAGCGACTGTGAGAAGAGTTCCAACTCGTATCTTGGGTACAGAAGTCAAAAAGCTACGCAACCGTGAAATCAAACTTGTTAAAGTTCAATGGAGTGATGCCGAGGAAGACACAACTTGGGAAACTGAGAGGAAAATACATGTAGCGTACCCTTTTCTCTTTGAGGGCACCTCCTTGATCTCTTTTACCATAAGTTTATTCATGCTTATATCTATCTTTTAAGTATATCTCCTCAGTCCTATTCTTTATCCTTAGGCAGAAACCGATGAATGTAAACATGTATTTGAAACATGTTATGATTGATGGTTGCGAGTGGTCGCTAGTGGCTGCTCGTGGATGCATGTACACACACTTTATGCACTAGATCGGCTCAATCACTTTCATATTGCATATAAATGTATGTGCATGTTTAAATTAATGGATGTATAATGATTGTGTTATCATATGGATGTTGCATTCGGATGAATGGTTGTGTACACATGTAGAAGTAATATGTATCGTTAGGATTCATTTGCATGCATAATGGACGCATGGCACTATCATGATTTGCATTAAGGAGGTCAACTGAATCAGTGGACCGCCTGAATTTGCATTAGATAAGGAACATAAACACACACTTTTTGCATATGTTCATACAACATTAGAAATCTTGTAAGGATAATGGATGCCTGTGTTTTATGGTTGAGTAGATGGATGATTGGATGTTAGGATATACATTCTCCTTAACTTGGAGATTTCGGGGGCGAAATCCTTTAAGGAGGGGAGAATGTAACACCATGAATTTTCTATGAATATTAAAATTAAAAATCCTAAGAATACTTAATTATTAAAGTGAGAATTAAGGGAAATGGGTTACGCCATTGTGTTTGTCTCGAAATTCTGCTTGGAATAGAGTCCAAGTTTTCGTAAATCGGACTTCGTATGAGGAAGTTATGGCCTTCGGAAGTTTCAGTAATTTTATATAAATTAAAACAGTTCAGAATAATAAATTCGAAATTCAAATTCAAACAGGGGAGCAGGCTAGGCGGGAATTCTCCCGCCCAAGGTTCAGGTCGACCTGGGGGTCGACCTACCCATACAGGTCGACCAGAGGGTCGACCTACCCATCCCCCCCGGCAGATATGAAATGTGATGATTTCTTACTCTGTGCTGAGTCGTTAGGGCTGATGTGGCTGTTCTAGATAACTCTATCTATTCTGGATGGTTGGGATTGCTCCTGTGATAATCTAACGGCTTAGGTTGATTCAAACTTCTATAAAAGAGTGCCTAAACTCAAACCCTAAACCTAAACAAAATTTGTCTGTTGGCCACCATGCTGCTGCTAGGATAATTCTCCTTCCTAAAGCTTAGGATTTAGCAAGTCAGAATTTCAATTCAAAAGATGAACAAATCATTCTCTTCTCTAACCTATCTTTGTGAGTACTATTTCTTTCACAATATAATTGATAAATTAATTATGATGGGTTATAATCGGATTATGAGAACATGTCTGTTGAATCACGTGATGTTGTTTAACTTTGTTATCTCATGTTGGTAGATCTATTTCATAACTTGATTCATTTTATGTTAATTCATATGTGAATATTATGCAAGTTTGGGATGTTAAATCATATGTTAATTCATATGTGAATCTTATGCAAGTTTGGGATGTTAAATCATATGTTAATTCATATGTGAATCTTATGCAAGTTTGGATGTTAAATCATATGCTAATTCGTATGTGAATTTTATGCAAGTTTGGGATGTTAAATTGTATGTTGGTTTGAATATGAATCTTATGCAAGTCTATATGTGAATTGTACACAAGTTTATATGTGAATCAAGTATATAAGTATGCTAGTATATATGCAAAAACATGTGATAAATTCATATGCAAGTTGTAGAAATCCATATGCAAGTTTAGGTGAAAAACTATATTCACATTTTTGGGTGAAAATTATATTCACATATGCAAGTTAGGTGAGACCCATAATTTATATATGAAAGTTCACAATTTCATGTTTAGATCTATATTTAGATCCATGGTAGTTTATGCAAATATATGATTCTATATGACCATTGTCTATGCAAATTATTGGCTATGCAATTTTTTGTTATAATTCCTATTTGCAAGTTAGATCTATTTTTATGTGTTACGCAAGTTGTGATGTTTCTTTTTTATATAAGTTAGACTATTTGCGAGTCTAACATATTTCATATTTAAACGTACGAATAGCGTGGGGACAATGGGAAAATATTAATTATGTAAATTATGAAGTGGCATAAAATGGTTTAAAAGCATATAATTAAATTGAGACATTAATTGGTATAATTTTTATACCTAAAAAGTGTGGACATAATTTAGGTGACAATTATGGACATAATGAATTTGGAAATTATTGACAATTTGAATAGGGATAATTAATTCAAATTGGGGTGAAATAATGTGTAATAATAAACGCCTAAGACACGAGGTTAGACTCGTTTGTGGTGTAAGACTGCCCGGACCCTCCCGGCAAATCCAGTAACCACAAATGGCAGTCTAATGTGAGAGGTCGAAGGCATAAATTAAATGCGTAACAATTGTAAAGACACGAGGTTAGACACGTTTGCGGTATAAGACTGCCCGGACCCGCCCGGCAAATCCAGCAACCGCAAACGGGAGTCTAATGTGGGAGATCTTACAAGGTTACGGTTATAATGAATTAAGAAACACTTAACCAAGATAAACATGTGGTAGGACATGGGGGTTAAGTGGGTGACATGTGAAATACGATTAGAAACACTTAACCAAATTGAAACATGTAAGAAGACTTGAATAAGAAGGGGTTAAGTGGAAAATTCTAGTAGGGACCAAGCATAGGTGGAAGGCTTGTGTCAAACATGAGGGACCCTTTTCAAACCAGTAACCCATTAAGTATCTTTGTGAGCTCGAGTTAGATCGAGGACGGGACACGCTTACTGGGTTTGATTGTAAGAGGTCAAAACGGGTTAACGGTGGCAACGCAAGTCCAATGGGGTCATGTGCGTGCGTGGGCCCGGGCCAGTAAGTAAGACGTTGTTGCATCGTGTAGATATAAGCCGTGCATTTTTAGTGGTATCGGGTTGCCACTTTAGGGAGTGATACACCCCACTATGGGACCAGTACGGGTATCTACGAGTTAGGGAGTTGATCACATGGGGATAGTGGGTACAACTAGTGGAGATAGGGGTAGGCGGCACCTATGGAGACGGTTAGGGGTACACGAAACTACCGTTATGATTATTATGTTCAGTAGACGGGATCAACTATTAAGGTGACTAGTAATGGTGCGGTATAATAATTATCCTATAGTGATTAGGAGCGAGTTTAACGCCAGAATATTCCTCTTGTTTGTTTTGTCTTGCCCACTTGTTTCACATTCATTCCTTGTTTTACCAGTTTATGCCTTATCCTAATTACTTTAATAATTATATTGTTAAAGTTATGGTACTCGCCAGACTTTATGTCTGACCACCTTTGTTTTTGCCTCTTTTCTTCCTTCCCCCCCCCCCACAAGTTCTCTGGGTGGGACTAGTTCTAGTGGAGCTTGATCTGGATCTTTCTCTCTCTTTGGGAAGTGCTTGGATTGCTGAAAGTAAAGTTCAACTCATCTCTTTTATGGCTACTTATGTTGGGGTTATGCTTTTTTAATTTATGTACTCAGAAAATAATTTGTCAAGATGGTTACTAAGTGTACTTGTTTTTTCTGTTGGTTTATGATGTTGTCGTAATCAAACTGTTTCTCTGCTACAATAAAAGTTGTTTTGAAAATTTTCAAGTACCAGCATATGTATCTATCTTGTTATATTCTGTTCTATTCACCAATAATACTCCATGAAAGTTAATGCATTCCCTTTGAGAGTGTCATTAATGGACGTAGGGTGTTACAATACCAGTCCTATGACTGACCCGTAGTTTGTTTCACTTTGCAAACTCGGGTGCCCTCTTTTAGACACAAGCAGTCAAGTAGCTTGTTTTGCAGATATACTGAGCAGGATTCTGGATCGAAGCTTAAAGCTATGTCCAGAGCATTGATAGTATTTCGCTGTGTTAGTTTATTTGTTCCGCTGCATTGTATTTAATTGATTATAAATTATCTTTTGTTGTATTTCTTCGATGTACTCTGATATTCTGTACTCTGATTTAACATTATTATAATGTTTATAAAAGTCTTATGTTACTTGTTCTGATGTTGTTGTATACCCAAAGTTAACGTATTCGGGTTTTGAACGGTCTTGGTCGATTTAGCGATCGATTAGGTCTGGGAAAAATCCGAATCGTTACAACTTTATTTCTGAATTCTTGGACCATTTGAATTTGACTAAATTTCCAATGTGCTCCAAACTGGGTCCGGTTAGTCTTGTTGTGAAGCTCTCGTCCCCACGATCGCAAAGGATCTGAAATCATTCAGTTTCGACCTCGTATGAAAGAGTTATGACAATTTTTACATTGGACAATTAATTAAAATAATTAATTAATCTAATTAATCACCCTCATCATAAACCTTCTCCAACGGCCGTTGCTTTTCTAAATCGCTCAACCCCTAGGGTTGCCAACCGCCGCTTGTACACGCCGTTGTTCCTAGATCGAATCGCTTCACGACGTCAGGCTACACACCCTCATCCACCGCCGCAAGCAGGAGCCCGCTTGACGTCCTCCAGGAACCGCAAATCAAGGTCGACGGCCGCCACTTTGAGGCAGAAATCCGATCGAAATACCAAACAAAAATGAATCTTTCTTGTATCAGATTGAAGATCTTAAAGAATAGAACCGATTTCATTTTAGGATTATAAATTAATTCTTATTAGATTGAGAGGAATTTGGAATAAAGATTTGAGCAATTTCACCCGTTAATCATATAGGAGCGGTGGCTCTAGATAGGTTGACCGCGGGTGTTTTTTGACTAGGGTTTCTAGGGTTTTTATAATTTATTTTATTATTATTTTAATTCAAAAATATCCTTTTTAATTCCCAAACTCCAAATCAAACCCAACTATTGTTTCCCCTAGCTAAATACCCCCATTCCAAACACAATGGAATATGTTTCATAAGCCAGTTCGGCTATTGCGATCAGTTTTTCTTTAAATTAAAATAGAAATCAATATATATTGAATTCGAACGTACATCTTAATTTACCGGGACCACATATTGACTCCAAAAATTCCCGGAAAATAAATCTAGCCATGTTTTGATGATACAGTCCTAACAAAACTAATTTCGTCGAATTTGGAGACCGTTTGAAAAAATGGTCATTTTCTGGTCGATCCAATTCAAATTTAAATTACCAAACATATTTAAATTTACTGCGCTCACATATTAATTCCAAAAATTATGAAATTTGAAACCTAGCAATAATTTGACATTCATGATCCAACAAATGTGGTTTCATCATAAATAGAGGTCGTTTGCAAAATATTTATTTTTAAGGGCTATATTTTATATAAAATTCCATAGCGACAATTCTGAATTTTCAACTGAAATAACTTTTTATTTCCGTTATGAAATCTGGATTTTTCACATTCATTGGAAAGATATTTTTGAATAGATTCAAATATTTCTGGTTTTACTGAAATCCGGTTTATTTTGAATCATGTACATTCATTTGAAATTTGAAATCGAATTTTCAAACTACCGCGCCATTTCAGGCTCGTTATATAATTAAAATAAATTTATTCGTTCTAACTTCGATTTAAATAAATTTTTAGTCATTTTATCTAAAATAAATCATTTTAAATATTCAAAATTCATTAAAATTAGCAAAAAAAAAAAAAAAAAAATTGGTTCTGATTTTCCGGGTTGTTACAATTATACTAGATCCCGTATTACTTGCCAAAATCCAAGTATTGAAAACACCAGATAATTAATAGAAAGAAATTAGAGGGTGAGATAAGATAGAAAGAAATATTGGAATAGAAGAAAAGAAGATGAAACAAACTAGCCAACACAACATAGAGTCTCACATCGCGGCAGAATAAATATAATATCGAAATAAATATTTATTGAAAGCTTGTAATAGTACTTGCAATCATCAGGGTACCACATCTGGACAGTTATAATAATCTGTCCTCATATACAACACACAGCAGAATAAAAAAATCATACGCCTCAACTTATCCAGCTCGTCTGTGATCTTCACAGCATCCTATCCTGAATTTGTAAAACTCGGCCTGACCCGAACATTGCTAATGCCATGGATCAGTCCGGTGAACCAGCGTGAGAAAACTCACAAAGTTTATAAGTATCATCCAACTTGATTTTAAAGTCAAAATCACTATGAAAGAAAAAAAAAATCGTAAGGCCAGTCCACACATAAATACGGACGATTTCTACCTTACGATAACCCAATGATCATATCTATTCTGATATTATAATAGGGTCTAAATAAACTAAATAACTACCTAGCAGAACGCTTGCATATCACGCTCTACATGCATAGCATATAATCAAAACCTGCGGGCTCTTATTGGAGAATGAATTTCCAACTATGGCAAGGTATGAGGCCACCTTCCGACAGTGTACCTCTAGATAAACTACAGTAGGGTTCAGTAATACCATCTTGCAACCCTGGATAAACATGACCAACCACTCATTTTGCTTGAGTGTTCCAAATATATTATCACCTTACGGCTATAGCCACTGTATTCCCCAGAGATATATAAATAAAAGAGGAATAAATGAAATTTCTATATATGGTGACAATACACTCTAATGGGAGCAACCCACATAGCCATGCAACCTACCCGTTTTTATACCATTTCCTGGTTGACGAGGCTTGAGGTTACAGTTACCTTTATAGAATATCTGACCACCATTCACTTTGAATGCCACATTGTCAGATCCGCTAGAAAATCACTAACTGACTTTCACATAAAGAATTTGGGCGTTAAGCTAAGAGAATGTGTCTTTTTTGCCACTAATAGAAATATGTTTAAGGAAATCAACCTGCGTGACCCCTTTGGGAATACTCTGTCAGACATCCGTCCATACAAGTTGTCCTGGGACTGGACAAACCGAAGGCACCCTCCTACCGCATCCTAGGCATCACCCTATGAATCAGTAGTGAGTAGTCCTTGCAATCCGCAACCACGAAAGAATCACAGTTTATTTCTGGGAGCTAACCAAAGAATATAAGTAATCCTTTCGTTTTATGAAGATCTACCATCTTCAAATGCTCCATCTTCAATCAACATCTAACATCTTCCACGTTTACATATTTATTGACCAGAATGGTTTTTAAATATAAATTCGATCCCGAACTTTCCATACGAACAATCGTACAGGGCAAATTTTGATACTCGGTTATTTAAGTATATAAATGAACAACCATAAAAAAAATGGATCCCCTGGTTCAGTAAACAGCGTCACTTGACCCTTTTAATTTTCCGTTCATTAATTAAAACTTCTAAATCTTCCAACATTTGGAATACAACTTCTTACTTCTTATTTAATATAAGAATGTTCAATTACCATTTCACTTCTACTTTATTAACTTCTCATTGTAAGTTGGTAAGTGAATAAATCTCTAAGTATACAACCCCAAAGGCCGAAACCAACATCAGATTGATAACTCGAAAGTTATTGGAGTCAACTGACGTACAACATGTTCCAATTTCTTAAAAACTGCATCGTATTCCTTCACATACTTAGTATATCTTTAAAAACATTGTATATAAGCCTTGATTCTAATATAAATAAAATCCTATATATAAACTTATTATAAACTTACTTTAAACGCATTTTGATTATTACTTAATAAAACTTCATCTCTTACTAAAATATGCTATTTTAGATTGACTCCTTGTAACTTAACTCGCCTAACCATTTCAATTCAGTTTGGATTTCTGTTTTGATTTCCATTCCATTTCTTCATGCTTTTAAGCTTCCATTACAGTCATAAACCATTTTTATAACTTGTTTCAATATTTGAAATTATTTACAAGATATTCAAATAACTTTGCCTAACGTGGATTTTTATAAGATCACATTAAATAGAATTTCAATATGAGTTCAATTTAAACTTAACTTATATTACTATAATCATTTGACCAAACAAGGCCTTATGGTTTTATAAAACTCCGTTAATGAGTTCTAGTTTCAAATTCATCAATTTTATTATTTTTAAATAATTATTAATCTCAATGTTTATTTAAAAATAAAAATGGTTTACTTCATCATTAACTATTTCCATTAATTTAATTGATAACGAATTGATTTAATAATCACTTTCCATTAAAGTCGTTGACTCAGTCAACTCCACATGTTTAACTCGTTAATCAAATTCCAATCAGTCCTTCTATTTAAATTAATTAATAATATAATTAATTTAAGTTATCTAATTTAATCATCTCTTGGCAACGATTGATCCAACTCCAATCCTTAGGTTAATTTCTGCTCACTTGCTTATAAAACATAAGAATTTGCTTTATAAAATCATTTTATAATTACCTATAAAGTTAAATAAATATTTGTATATTTAAGATAACACATCGTATTTTAATCTAGTTTTGAAAACATATTAAGATCGACTTAACATCGATTCAATAAATCTTTTATTTGTCGATGACATTAAAGAGGCAAATGTCAATTATGGTACCCAACCCCATGATATCAACTAATTTCACATTAAATCAAACATATCAAATAATATTGATAAATGTTATCAATATCAGCGTGGAATCCAGTTGGGTTCCTCCAACCTATCATTCCACATATACAAATTTCATAATTTTCAACATATATTATAATATATAAATTTTAACAACTACTGATGAGGAATCCAGTTGGATCACTCCAACTTGTTTTTCCCTACATCCAAATAGGATACCACAAGTAGATCGTCCATTCAATATGGAAGTATAATATATGATACAATAAACATGAATAATTAATTCAACTTATAACAACCAACCAATAACAATAATTCAAGCATCCAATTTTTGATTTAAAAACGTTTATATTATTATAAACGTAACCAATAGGGCAAGTTACCTTGATTGGTATATAATCGTTAAAATACCGATTGGGTTCATTTAAATTAAATGAACATTTAACTTAATTAGTTAAGTCAACATATATAAATATATATTCAATAAGCATCCGACAATAAATAACCATAGCATACAAATATTAAACCCGACTTACATAAAATATAAGTGGAACTAACTGGGCGGGTCATACTCACTTTGATTCCATTTATCACTGAAGCAATTCGATACCAATTAGAAATTCTAGCTACTTCTAACCCTGTCAAAAATAGTTCCAAAATGTTCAGTTCTTCACCACGATTCTGGTGTAGCTTGTTTTGATCAATTCTATTTACCCTAATAAAAAAGATATTCTGGTTACAAGATTATACAATTGTAATTAACCCTTAATTATTTTATTAACAAATGAATTACATTTTTTTTGGTTGACTTTTGTTAAGACTTAATCAGGCCGAACTTATAACCTTCCATATCGTTCAAAATGTCAGCTGCCTTTCGTTCAACCCGCTATATCCTCTTCTAACTGCTTCATGCTCCCATTTAGAACACCCAACACGCACCTCAACACCTCGCTTCTGCAACAACCACCAACTCAAATGATCTCCAAAAATAATGAACCATATACCTTTCCTGACTCTAAAAGTCAATACAAATTCAATGGAATTCATTTTGCATCTTAATTCGTTTATTATCTTCAAATTATCAATAAATTCCTCTCAAATCGAATTAAATTTATTTAATTAACCATTGTAGTTTATAATCATTGCACAACAACTTGCTGAAAATTTGATTTGGACATAACTTTAAATCTATATTATGAAATTTCCAATTTTCTCTTTCATTAGAAAATAATAATCAAATAGATTCAGATGATTCTTGTTTCAAAAGGATTCCAACTTAAAATGGATTCTGTATATTCAAATAAAGTTCCAAATGTAATATTACGAACTTCCACAATAATACGAGCTCGTTTTTAATTAAATATAAATTGTGTGTTCAAACTTCGTTTTTAATAAATAAATTTCTATATAAAAATCCATTTATATTTCTGATATAACATTTTAAAACAAAATTAATTGACGCTAAAAAATCTGAGTCGTTGCATTCCTTCCCCTTAAAAGAATTTCATCCCCGAAATTTCTAAGTTAAATTCTATTCAGATAAAATTTTCAGTTCAACTTTCTGAATTTATAATTCCATTGATTTAATTGGTTTTAATTAAAACACCAATTTTTTGTTAACAAAATTTTCAGAAACATCCACATTAAATTCCTAGAAAAATTCAGCAGAGTCTCCCCTGTACAGAGGGACTTCTGCATTACCGCAGGAACAACAAATATATATCCATCGACCCACACGGTTGGAAAATAAATTTCAAAACCCAGAAATTTATATTTTGCGTATCCATACCTTATATAAGCTCCGTTGATCATACTTGCTCAACTTATATGCGATCTAAGCAACCAAAATAAATCCTCATAGCCTTCTGCTACCTGTACTTAAATCAATTTATCGTGCAAGTGAAAAATACATGAAATTTAAATTACACTTCATTAATCAACAAGTGTAACTATATAAATGTATTATACTGAAATCCATTTTGTATCTTTCAATTCATTCAACCTTTTTATTAGATTATTGATGAATTATATTCATATCTTTAACAAACAATGCACAACCAATTTAACTAAATCAATTTAACTAAATCAATTTAACTTGTATTTATTCAACTTCAAAATTCCAAATCTGTTTCTATTTAATTCCATTATCCATTCTTAACTCCACTTAACCAAGTTAAGTTCCAATTACATGTACAATTAACTAACTAATTTTCTAATATGTTCACTTCCATTTCATACTCTAAAATCTGATTCATTCATTCTCATTTACTAATTTCATATGTGAAATTTCTTTGGTTATATTAAACCATTCTAATTTTATAAATCAATTTAAATTCTTTTCAAATCAATCAAACAAACCAATATCTCAATAATTTGTTAAAAATATTTCTTTTCCATACAAAACTATAGTTCAGGAAAAATATATTTCATTTACCATCTTTACAAAACAATACCATGTTAGTTGCTAGTTCAAAACTGAATCGATCAAATTGCACAATATAAAACATTTTTATTCATTTTACAAATATTCTCTCTTAAATATATACACTCAAACTCAATCTAGGGTATTACTAAACCCACCTTTACTGGGTTACGCCATAGAGCCAAGGTTATCACTAAATCTTATGCTTTGATACCACTAAAACGACTCGGCGGAATCCGATTCCCCGAATCTCGACAATAGTACATAATCCCGTATTATTTGCCAAAACCCAAGTATTCAAAACACCATGTAGTTGATAGAAAGATATTAGAGGGTGAGAAGTAGAAAAGAAAAAAATGTTAGAATAGAAGAAAAGAAGGAGAATAACAACACAAAAAAATTAGAGTCTTACATCACAGCAGAATTAAATATTATATAGAAATAAATCTTTTATTGAGAGCTTGAAATAATACTTACAATCATTAGAGTACAACATACAAATAATACATTTAGATGTTATAACAACTTGTCCCCATATGCAACACACAACATAATGAATAGTAAATACATCTGAACTCCTCCAGTATGTCTTCTGAAGTCCGTAGCATCCTAACCTGAACCTGTAAAACTCGGTCTGACTTGAACATTGCACATGCCACGAATCAATCTGGTGAACAAGCGTGAGAAAACTCACTAAGTTTAGAGGTATCATCCAACAAATTTAAAGTCAAAAATCTTTTCGAAAGGAAAGGATTATCGTAAGACCAGTCTGCACATAAACACATACGGTTTTCACCCTACGATAACCCAAAACATTTTTGATATCAATTTCAATGATATTATAATAATGTTTATATCAAATAAATAACCATTTAGCAGAAATCTTGCATCACGTGCTCCACGTATGTAGTATATAATACAAGCCGCAGGCGCTTATTGGAGAATCGATTTCCAATAATGGCAAGGTACGAGACTACCTTCCAATAGTGTATCTCTAGAGAGGAATGTACTGGGTTCAACATAACTTCTTGCAACCCTACTAAACATGACCGACCACCCACTTTGCTTGAGTGTTCTGAATGTACGTCACTAACGGCTGGGATCAACAACCGTTACCGAAAGCATATAGCTATGATAAGATAAATAAACAATGGAATTTCTCTAGATCAGGTGACTATACACCCAAATGGGAGCGACCCACATGGCCATGCGACCTACCATATTTTATACCACATTGTCATATCCGCTAAATCACTAATTGACATCCATAAAAATACTCTGGGTGTTTAATCTAAGAGAAGGTGTTTTCTTTGCCACCAACAAAAATACGTTTGTAGAAATCAACGTACACGATCCTTCAGATTTACTCTGTCAGACAATAATCCATACAAGTCATCCAGGATCAGGATGAACCAAAGTCACCCTCCTACCACATCCTATGAATCACCCTATAGATCAGTAGCGAGTAGTCCTTGCAAATAAGAAGATTTAAACCATGACAGAACCCCGGTATATCTCTGGGTTGAATCAGAGATTTTAAGTGGTTCTTTTGTTTTATGAAGATCTATTGTCTTCGATTTCTCTATCTCGATCAGCATCTGATATCTTCCACGTTCACATTTTTGCTGGTCGGGAATGGTATTGAATATAAATTCGATCCCGGTCTTTCCGTACCAACAATCTGTAATTGGCCAAATTTGATTGGTCGTTATTTAAGTATCAAATAAAACAACCATTCAACCATGAAAATAAAATGAATGCACTAGTTCGGTACTCAACATCACTTTGCTTCTTTAGTTAACCAATTGTTAATTATAACTTCTAAATCTTCCAATATTAGGTAAACATTTCACCTTTTCTAATTTAATATAAGAATATTCAATTATCATTTCACTTTTACTTTACAGACTTCTCATTGTAAATTGATAAGTGAATAAGTCTTTAAGTATACAACCTTGAAGACCAAAACTAACATCAGATTAACACCTCGAAAGTTACTTGACTCAACCAACGCACAACAAGTTCCAATTTCCTAAAAACCACATCATATTATCTCATAACAATAATGTTACGGTCTATGAATTCTTTATTATATATGAAAAATAATCTTTATTATCAAAATTTATGTTTATCAATAACTTCCCATTTAGGTTTACTTCTAAAAACTCACTTAACTTCTTTATAATATCATTTACCAAACTATCATTCATTCTCAAACTAGTGCAACAATTTCCTATCCGCTTTTCCAAAATAATTTCTCTATGTCTTACATGCCAATGTTATAAATTTCCAGCTCTAGTTGATATCTATTTACTATTTCATTCGAAATACTAGGCTTTGAATCCAATACTAAATATTGATTTCATATTAAACTTACAAGTCTATATTTACATTCCATTTACAACATTTTAATGTTCATAACACGATCTGTAACATCCGAGATTTTTGACCATTCAAATCGACAATGATCCTTAATGTCGGCATAAATAGATCAAAAATACATATAGTTATAGGAATTAAAATAAGAAAAAGAAGAAAGAAAAAGACATATAGAATCTCGCAGCGGAAGGACAAAATATAATGAATAAATAACAGCTCATGAAGCTGTTAAAACATACATTTTATTATATTTTACAACGATTATCATAGTAAACAAACATACAACATACTAATGCATTTACAGCGGAGTAATAATAATAATACGTATGTTGAGCTCCATCTTCATCTTCATAATGGTATCTTCAAAGCAAATGAAACTTTGCTGACTGCAACTCGGTCTGACCCGAGCGTATTGCAAAAAAAAAAAAAAAACACAACAAACACTCGAATCGGAACTAAATCATTCTCGTATTAGTCAAATCAAATTTCATGTAATATTATGAGTGCAATAACTTAAGAGATGTTATAAGAATTTCTATCTCTTAAGGATCCGTCAAACTAATACTATATAATATAATACGCTATTATAATAATGTCCATGATTAAATATAACATAATAAAATAATGTAAGTGGGGTTACCATTATTACCCGTACACCGTTTATATCGTTATCGTAAAATTAGCATATAACACACCAGTACGTCAGCGGATAGGGATGCGACGTGATACGACAACGTTAAATCAAAATTGTATGGGGATTGATCAGGATAAATATGACAATGCATCGAGGCAATACCCATCGGTAGTGATTCTACTTGACTGCGGACCCTAGCCAGTGTTAACACATAGCCGCAACTACCGCCTACCCAAACATACCCCAAAATCATTCAAAGGCGCCAATCAATCACAAAGTATATATATGGTATCGAAGAAGTATGCCTGCTCAAAGTAGCTAACTCAATTAACCTGGGAATGGCTCCCGTTTTAGCCATTTAATTATGACCCGAAGGTCAAGGCTATCCATCATCGTCCTCTTTCTTCAAATCCAGTAATTGCCTCCAAATCCATCCAACACCATCTTTGGATCTTCACTGCATACACAGTTGTTAAAGTGGTTTTCAGTATTGGCAGGGAGTATGTGTAACGACCCGGATTTTCAACGACTTTGGTTATTGACATAAGCTCGATGTCGATAACCAATTCATCGAAAAATCCCGGTAATTAATGAAAGAAATTAGAAGGTGAGAATAGATAAGATAGAAACTTAGAATTCAAGAAGAAGAAGAACACAACATCAGAGTAACACGAACCTCACAGCGGAACGAATAACATATAATAGATAACATAACTTTGAAATATAATAGTTATGTATACAATAGCACTTATCAGAGTATAGCACTTACAACACAGCAGAAATAACTATAGCTATATGATCTTGAAGCCTCCTGCTCCACGCTCTTCCAGTATATCTGTAAATTCCTGACTACTTGACTGCCCGTACAAAATTAGGCACCCAAGTGTTTAAGGAAAACAAAACAAATAAACTCCGGGTCAGTCATGGGACTGGTATGAGTAAAACAGTTTAAACAGGTATATGAACAAGTAAACGATATCTCATAAGACCACGCCGCAGAACGGAACGGGTTTTTCCCTTATGAGAATCCAAAATATCTTTATATCAAAAACCTTTTGATATTATAATAATGTCTATGTACAAATAGATATCAACTAGCAAAAACGCTTTCATCTCACGTTCTACATATATAGTATACAATCAAAATCGCAAGCACGTATTGGATAATGGATTTCCAACTATGACAAGGTATGGAACCACCTTCCGATCGGTGTACTCTAGGAAAGATACACTGGAGTTCAACAAGAACATCTTGTAACTCAGCCACACATGACCGACCACTCATTTCGCTTGAGTGTATCGAATGTACATCACCAACGGTTGGGATCAGCAACGGTTCCCGTATATATATGGGACAACATTGATAGATTTAAGAAACAAATGAATATTCTCTAGATAGGTGATTATACATCCTACTTCGGTGCGACCGACTTAGCCATGCTGCCTGCCCGATTTCTGTCATTTACTGGTTGATGAGGCTAGAAGCTACGCTTTATCATCACATCAGATTCACCTCGAATGCCACATTGTTAGGTCCATCAAAAATCACTAATTGACGTCTACAACCATACATTACGTGTCAGCTAAAAGAAGTTTCCTTCTCCGCTTCCACTCTTGGTACGGTTGAAGAAATCAATGTACGTGACCTTTCTGGAAATACTCTGTCAGACATTCATTCATACAAGTCATCCTCATTCACTTAGAATGTCACATCGTCATACCCGCCAAATCACAAATTGATTTATCCAAAAGTAACACGGGTATACAGCTTAGAGAAATGAATTCCTCCGCCACCAAACGTGAATACGTTTGAACAGATCAACTTACGCGATCTATTGGATATACTCTGTCAGACCTTCGTCCATACAAGTTGTCCTGGGACTGGACAAACCAAAGGCACTATTCAGTATATCCATCTTAGTAACTGTTATCTAAGACTTATACAATAGCCCTTGCAATTTTACTTCGTCTTTAATTATCTTTGGCATATATGATTCGCTACTCTTATGCCAATACAGAGTGGTTCTATGGATAATAATCCAACCGGTCTCTCCATATTAACAACGTTAAAATGGTCAAAACTTCGATAGTCGGTGAGTTACCTATCAAAGAAAAACAAGTGTGCAAACAACGATATTATTTCCAAATTTAAATTATATCGAACAAACATCATTTAACATAAATCTCTTCAGTTCATTTATTTACTTATCTCCTGTTTCCATATATTCTAAATTCTTATTTTTCTTTTATCAGAAAACATTTCTGATTCTCGTTTGGAAAACATTTCCAAAACTCCTTTACGATCAAACCTTACCATTTCTTAGTCAAGAAGGAAGTCACTTAAGTTGGGGTATAATTACCTCTCAGACCTTAACTGAACAACGTTATAACTTCGAAATGGTCAAAGTTTATCTTTTAATCTTTAACAACTTCTTTACGCCTTTCTCGGATTCAATTTTACTAATCCACTTCTATATTTAAAACATTGGTTATAACGATAACGTTATAATCCCTACTTTCGAATTATCTAACTTTAATTATAACATCTATTCTTATTAGTGAATAATTAACATAACACTTATTTATTTATAAATAAATAAATATCTATTTAAACACTGGAAAGTATAAGTACTTTCCCGAATTCGATATAATCGAATTTGCCGATTAACTCTCTTCGAGAAATCTCTATTTGATTAACTCTTCTTCGAATAACCTATGTTCGATTAACTCCTTCTCGAATAAACGATATTTGATAATCTCTCTTCGAATAACTAATATTCGATAACTCTTCCTTTTCAAATATCTCATATTTGAAAATCTCACTTCGATTAAACTATAATCGATAACTCCCTTCGATGAAACTAACATCGATAACTCCTTTCGATGAAACTAACATCGATAACTCCTTTCGATGAAACTAACATCGATAACTCCTTTCGACGAAACTAACATCGATAACTCCTTTCGATGAAACTAACATCGATAACTCCTTTCGATGAAACTAACGTCGATTTATTTAACTCGACGAACTTAACTCGACTAACTTAACTTGACTCGACTAACTCGACTTACTTGGTTCGACCAATTCGATTCGATTAACTAGGCTTGACTAACTTGACTAACTTAACTCGACTTACTTGGTTCGACCAATTCGATTCAATTAACTAGGCTCGACTAACTTGGTCGAACCACCCGATCAACTCAACTTATTTAACTTAACTTATTTCTCAACTCGATCAACTCGATTAACTCCTATCGAATAACTAATATTCGATTAAACTCCATTCGCTTGACTCTAGATCGCAGCGATCACAATGGTTACGCCTGACACCCTTAGGAAACATCCGACCGCCGTAGGCTATTTACAGCCCTGCGAATTACGCTAGCAGTCGTACGAGATGGCAACTTACCCTGAATACTATGTTTGACTAACTCTGTCTCAAATAACTATATTTGATTAACTCTAGTTCGTTTTAACTCTAACCAATTAACTCTAACTAATTAACTCCAACTGGTTAACTCTAACTGATTAACTCTAACTGGTTAACTCTAACTGATTAACTCTAACTGGTTAACTCTATTTGACTAACTCGACTTGACTAACCCCTTTCGAATAACATATTCGATTAACTAACTTTCGAATACCATATTCGATTAACTAACTTCGAATACCATATTCGATTTCTCCTTTCGAATGTCTATATTCGATTAACTAACTTCGAATACCATATTCGATTTCTCCTTTCGAATACCATATTCGATTAACTAACTTCGAATACCATATTCGATTAACTAACTTCGAATACCATATTCGATTAACTCCTTTCGAATGTTTATATTCGATTAACTAACTTCGAATACCATATTCGATTAACTAACTTCGAATACCATATTCGATTAACTCCTTTCGAATGTCTATATTCGATTAACTAACTTCGAATACCATATTATACCATATTCGATTTCTCCTTTCGAATGTCTATATTCGATTAACTAACTTCGAATACCATATTCGATTTCTCCTTTCGAATGTCTATATTCGATTAACTAACTTCGAATACCATATTCGATTTCTCCTTTCGAATGTCTATATTCGATTAACTAACTTCGAATACCATATTCGATTTACTTTATTCACTTTATAAAGATTTCCTTTTTAACAACGTTTTATTCATTTGAAAAGACTTACTTTTAAATAACGGTTCTACACTTTAAAATTGATTTCCTTTTTATAACGTTTCCTTTTCAATTCTATTTGTAAATGGTTTACAAATATTTCCTTTTCAAATTTATTCTTGAAATATTCTAACTCCTTAAATCCTCTGAAAAATTCGCCATAACCTCCTTTGTAACGGGAGCATCGGGAAAATCCCCAAACCCGCCACATAGGCCTTTCCATTCAAAAAGAAATGTTTTGAATTTATTTTCCTTTTTAAAATATCTCCTATTTATAAATATCCCAATTTATAAATATTCCTTATTTATAAATATTTAAATTTATAAATATCTCTTATTTATAAATATTCCATTTATAAATATTCTATTTTCAATATCACTTTGAAAATTCCCTTATCTACATTCCGGTATGTTATGGTATTCAATCATATCAAATCACGATGTTCAATATCGTCCAAGCACATATAATCGCCCACAGATTTTATATCACATCATATAACAATATATGAAAAACAATAAAATAACTGTTGAGGAATCCAGTCGGATTCCTCCAACCTGTCTCCCTGCATCCACAGATGTTACACAATATGATTATCATCACTTTCAGTTCAATATAAATTATTCTGATAGCAGAATCAATATGTAGCTATTTAACGGTTTATATATATATAATTACATATATATATAATTACATATATATATATATATAATTTTCACTAACTGACTAGCAGTTCAATCAATCAACCAACACACAACAATCAACAGATGATTAACAGTTCTAAAAATACATTACGAAAATATAACTGTTCAGAGTTGGTGAGTTTTACTCACATTGGACTGTTATCGTTAAAAACGATTAACTGTCTTTGATTTAGATGGACAATTCATTTTGCAATAAATTGTAACAAGCTCGGATGGACTTCCAGTCAGTCTCATTGTGTTTCTCCCGTCCATACGATCCCAACGCAACTTACGGTTTGAAATTCTGATAAGGAATGGGCGAGATATTACTTTTACAAGTTTGAACAAACGTAAATTAAAAATAAACTTAAATTTCCTTTATAAATTGAATTGGGCTTAACCTTAAATCTTGGCCCAGTACCACTCAATGAAAACTACAGGCCCGCTCCCTTTTAATCCTTCTTCCTCCCATGCTCATGGCCATTGTGCCCTCTTCGATCCCCTTTTTCTTTCTCGTTCTACCAAGAAATCCCACAACCTCTTCACCAATGAGCCCTCTTTTCTGAACTATACTCTCTCCTCTGTATTACATCCAGTTCGACTGCCACCTTCCGACTCACGTTAACCCTCAATCGCACCCTCCATCTCACCACCGTTCACCGAACTATCACCACCATCGTTCACCTAGTCCCAATCTCCTTCTACCCGGCACCCTATTTCTGAACTCGACGTCCATCCCTCCATCTCGACTACAGGACTCCGTACCCGAATGCACAGTCGCGACCTCCACTTTATACCAAAATCCCCCAAAACGAATCAAACCCTTTGCGAGTTCATGCCACAAACCCGAATCCCAACCAGAAATTTACATCGATGCGTCAAGATATGAGTTTTCGAAAACCCTAGGACTCGCGTTACTCGCTGGAGTCGAACTGGCGGTCAATGGAAGTCGAACCTTCTGAAATTCATACCATGGTGTAGAGATTTCGATGAGTATTATATATAGAATAGATTCAAGGATAATAGTTTTTAGTTCGAATATATTTTGATTTTCTTCTTCATTGTTTTTGCGCTGTGGTGAAGTAATGTAGTGGCGGCTGAACAATTTGATTATATAAGGGACGGGATATGTTGTGTGGTGGGAGAAGGGGGCATGTGGCCTTCATTTTGACCTCCCATTGAATTTTAGATATTTTCTTTTACTTGTTTATGCACTCTAAAAATTCCTGTAGTCACATGTGATACCCAAAAATCACCAAACTGGACATGTAGATAGAGTTCGACATTACGGTCCCAACGAAACTGGTTTCGTCGAATTCCGACTCCGTATGCTCACACAGCGTATTTTTAACCGTTGAAATACTGACTGTTTTGCACTCTAAAAATCCCTACGATCACACACTGACTCTAAAAATCACGAAACTTGACATCTAACAATAATTTGACATTGCGGATCCAATAAAACTGGTTTCGTCGAATTCCAACTTCGTTTGGAAAACCGACTATTTTTAAAGCTCTCGATGACCCATTTAAATATATAAATATATTTAAATATTATTAAATTAAATTTAAATAAATTTATATTATCGTATATCTTCACGTATGGTATCGTACAGCTCCAGAACATCATATCAGAATTTTCAGTTTGATATCCAGATTTTAGATTTATCGATATTCAGTTTATACTGAAAATCTATTTATAACGTATATAAAGCGTTGCAAATTATAAAGGAATTCTACAGCGACTTTTCTGAAAATTGATTTGGACGTAAATCAAAATCTACACGATGAAATCTCGATTTTTCTCTTCCACTAGAAAGATATACTCCACCAGCTCCACACGTTTCTTGTTTCATAGAAATCCGGCTTAAAACGAATCTTGTACATTCAGTTGAAGTTCAAATCGCCAAATCGCGAACTACCGCGCCATTTCAAGCTCTATTATAATTATATTATAATTATACGTTCAAACCGTCGTCGATTGAATATATTCGTTATTATATTTCGAATCGAAACTCCACCAAATCTCGTATGCTATTCAATTCACATGATATTGTGAATTTCACTATTTCCGACTATTTCGACATTATAATATATTATTATATTATAATTATTAATTAAATATTCAATATTATTTAATTAAACGATCATTAACTTCTCTAAATCACCAATTATATAATTAAATAAATTAATTATATATCTCTAAAAATGCGGGTCATTACATTCTTCCCCACTTAAAATAATTTCGTCCTCGAAATTGCTAAGTTAGAGGACGGCCCTATCTATTGGAATTCCTAAGATTTGTTTACCCCTTATTTCTGATTTTAACTAAACCAATTAATATCGACTAAAATATTAATTTATTCCAACTAACTAAATTTTCAAAAATTCTGAAAATTTTCTAACACTTTAAACTTTCGAAAAATTTCGCCAACACCTCCTTTGTACTGGTCAATAGCTCAAATTCCAACTCGCCTCTCTGGGCATTCTTCAACCCAAAAGAAATTCAAAACGCCAAACAGCTTGCCAATTCGGCTCATAAATTCCAAATTCATATAAAATATAAACTTGTACCTTTTTGTTGGGCATATCATTATATCCCTACCACTTCCATATGCTATCAACTCAGCATATACCAGTGTTATCTCAATCAAATTCCAATCAGTTCATATCCTCAAATCCAAACCGAATTTTATTCGAACCCCAATATCAAATTTCAAATTCTTAACTCATCAACCCAATTCCATAACAGATTATTCTCTAATCCAATTCAATTCTATTCAACTCTTTTCAAGTTAAATTTCAATTTATTTTTACCATATCATTTTATTTAACTTCATTAGTTAAATTTTTAATTCCAGAACTTAAATTCCTGGGTTTCTTTCAAATCAATTTGAAATCATAATACCAATTCAAAACCTTTGAATTTCTAAACAACTTGTTTTCTCAAAACAATTCAAATCAAAATCTCTGGTAGTAATCCACCACTTAGAAACTCGAAAATCACACCGATGATACTGCGCAGTCATCATCGGAATTATTTTCCAGCGACCCAAGTGACTTCAATACTATATCATTTTCGAAACCATTACCAAATACATCCATTTTGAAAACATCTCAAAATCTCCCAGGAACTTAAAATTTCCTTATTTTAATTCCAAATCTGATTTAAATTCATATTTAATTCATCTTATTTCATATACTTTACTTATATGAATTCTGATTGGTTAGATATAACCATTTCACATTTTATAATCTTATCTGATTAAAATCACTACCAACACATCCTATATATGATAATATATCACATATCCATACTGTGTCGGTCCATCGTATTCAAGTGTTTATGTACTCCTACCGATACAGTGGATCAAACTGATCGACCAGAACTCATAAACAACTCAGCCAATGAATCTCCACAATATAAAACCATTTTTATATCAAATACAAATACGCACTCGTATATATACACTCAACTCAATCTAGGGTATTACTAACCCTATCTCTACCGAGTCACGCCACAGAGCCAAGGTAAACTTAACTTAAGCTCTGATACTAACTGTGACGACCCGGATTTTCAACGACTTTGGTTATCGACATAAGCTCGATGTCGATAACCAAAACATCGAAAAATCCCGGTAATTAATGAAAGAAATTAGAAGGTGAGAATAGATAAGATAGAAACTTAGAATACAAGAAGAAGAAGAACACAACATCAGAGTAACACGAACCTCACAGCGGAACGAATAACATATAATAGATAACATAACTATGAAATATAACAGTTGTGTATACAATAACACTTATCAAAGTACAGCACTTACAACACAGCGGAAATAACTATAGCTATATGATCTTGAAGCCTCCTGCTCCACGCTCTTCCAGTATATCTGTAAATTCCTGACTACTTGACCGCCCGTACAAAATTAGGCACCCAAGAGTTTAGGGAAAACAAAACAAATAAACTCCGGGTCAGTCATGGGACTGGTATGAGTAAAACAGTTTAAACAGGTATATGAACAAGTAAACGATATCTCATAAGACCACGCCGCAGAACGGAACGGGTTTTTCCCTTATGAGAATCCAAAATATCTTTATATCAAAAACCTTTTGATATTATAATAATGTCTATGTACAAATAGATATCAACTAGCAGAAACGCTTTCATCTCACGTTCTACATATATAGTATACAATCAAAATCACAAGCACATATTGGATAATGGATTTCCAACTATGACAAGGTATGGAACAACCTTCTGATCAGTGTACTCTAGGAACGATACACTGGAGTTCAACAAGAACATCTTGTAACTCAGCCACACATGACCGACCACTCATTTCGCTTGAGTGTATCGAATGTACATCACCAACGGTTGGGATCAGCAACCGTTCCCATATATATATGGGACATCATTGATAGATTTAAGAAACAAATGAATATTCTCTAGATAGGTGATTATACACCCTACTTCGGTGCGACCGACTTAGCCATGCTGCCTGCCCGATTTCTGTCATTTACTGGTTGATGAGGCTAGAAGCTACGCTTTATCATCACATCAGATTCACTTCGAATGCCACATTGTTAGGTCCATCGAAAATCACTAATTGACGTCTACAACCATACATTACGTGTCAACTAAAAGAAGTTTCCTTCTCCGCTTCCACTCTTGGTACGGTTGAAGAAATCAATGTACGTGACCTTTCTGGAAATACTCTGTCAGACATTCATTCATACAAGTCATCCTCATTCACTTAGAATGTCACATCGTCATACCTGCCAAATCACAAATTGATTTATCCAGAAGTAACACGTGTATACAGCTTAGAGAAATGAATTCCTCCGCCACCAAACGTGAATACGTTTGAACAGATCAACTTACGCGATCCATTGGATATACTCTGTCAGACCTTTGTCCATACAAGTTGTCCTGGGATTGGACAAACCGAAGGCACTATTCATTATATCCATCTTAGTCACTGTTATCTAAGACTTATACAATAGCCCTTGCAATTTTACTTCGTCTTCAATTATCTTTGGCATATACGATTCGCAACGCTTATGCCAATACCGAGTGGTTCTATGGATAATAATCCAACCGGTCTCTCCATATTAACAACGTTAAAATGGTCAAAACTTCGATAGTCGGTGAGTTACCTATCAAAGAAAAACAAGTGTGCAAAAAACGATATTATTTCCAAATGGAAATTATATCGAACAAACATCATTTAACATAAATCTCTTCAGTTCATTTATTTACTTATCTCCTATTTCCCTATATTCTAAATTCTTATTTTTCTTTTATCAGAAAACATTTCTGATTCTTGTTTGGAAAACATTTCCAAAACTCCTTTACGATCAAACCTTACCATTTCTTAGTCAAGAAGGAAGTCACTTAAGTTGGGGTATAATTACCTCTCAGACCTTAACTGAACAACGTTATAACTTCGAAATGGTCAAAGTTTATCTTTTAATCTTTAACAACTTCTTTACGCCTTATCGGATTCAATTTTACTGATCCACTTCTATATTTAAAACATTGGTTATAACGATAACGTTATAATCCCTACTTTCGAATTATCTAACTTTAATTATAACATCTATTCTTATTAGTGAATAATTAACCTAACACTTATTTATTTATAAATAAATAAATCTCTATTTAAACAATGGAAAGTATAAGTACTTTCCCGAATTCGATATTATCGAATTTGCCGATTAACTCTCTTCGAGAAATCTCTATTTGATTAACTCTTCTTCGAATAACCTATATTCGATTAACTCCTTCTCGAATAAACGATATTCGATAATCTCTCTTCGAATAAGTAATATTCGATAACTCTCCCTTTTAAATATCTCATATTTGAAAATCGCACTTCGATTAAACTGTAATCGATAACTCCCTTCGATGAAACTAACATCGATAACTCCCTTCGATGAAACTAACATCGATAACTCCTTTCAATGAAACTAACATCGATAACTCCTTTCGATGAAACTAACATCGATAATTCCTTTCGATGAAACTAACATCGATAACTCCTTTCGATGAAACTAACATCGATAACTCCTTTCGATGAAACTAACATCGATTTATTTAACTCAACGAACTTAACTCGACTAACTTAACTTGACTCGACTAACTCGACTTACTTGGTTCGACCAATTCGATTCGATTAACTAGGCTCGACTAACTTGACTAACTTAACTTGACTTACTTGGTTCGACCAATTCGATTCGATTAACTAGGCTCGACTAACTTGGTCGAACCACCTGATCAACTCAACTTATTTAACTTAACTTATTTCTCAACTCGATCAACTCGATTAACTCCTATCGAATAACTAATATTCGATTAAAATCCATTCGCTTGACTCTAGATCGCAGCGATCACAATGGTTACGCCTGACTCCCTTAGGAAACATCCGACCGCCGTAGGCTATTTACAGCCCTGCGAATTACGCTAGCAGTCGTACGAGATGGCAACTTACCCTGAATACTATGTTTGACTAACTCTGTCTCAAATAACTATATTTGATTAACTCTAGTTCGTTTTAACTCTAACCAATTAACTCTAACTAATTAACTCCAACTGGTTAACCCTAATTGATTAACTCTAACTGGTTAACTCTAACTGATTAACTCTAACTGGTTAACTCTATTTGACTAACTCGACTTGACTAACCCCTTTCGAATAACATATTCGATTAACTAACTTTCGAATACCATATTCGATTAACTAACTTCGAATACCATATTCGATTTCTCCTTTCGAATGTCTATATTCGATTAACTAACTTCGAATACCAAATTCGATTTATCCTTTCGAATACCATATTCGATTAACTAACTTCGAATACCATATTCGATTAACTCCTTTCGAATGTCTATATTCGATTAACTAACTTCGAATACCATAGTCGATTAACTCCTTTCGAATGTCTATATTCGATTAACTAACTTCGAATACCATATTCGATTTTTCCTTTCGAATGTCTATATTCGATTAACTAACTTCGATTACCATATTCGATTTCTCCTTTCGAATGTCTATATTCGATTAACTAACTTCGAACACCATATTTGATTTTTCCTTTCGAATGTCTATATTCGATTAACTAACTTCGAATACCATATTCGATTTACTTTATTCACTTTATAAAGATTTCCTTTTTAACAACGTTTTATTCATTTGAAAAGACTTACTTTTAAATAACGGTTCTACACTTTAAAAATGATTTCCTTTTTATAACGTTTCCTTTTAAATTCTATTTGTAAATGATCTACAAATATTTCCTTTTCAAATTTATTCTTGAAATATTCTAACTCCTTAAATCCTCTGAAAAATTCGCCATAACCTCCTTTGTAACGGGAGCATCGGGAAAATCCCCAAACCCGCCACACAGGCCTTTCCATTCAAAAAGAAATGTTTTGAATTTATTTTCCTTTTTAAAATATCTCCTATTTATAAATATCCTAATTTATAAATATTCCTTATTTATAAATATTTAAATTTATAAATATATCTTATTTATAAATATTCCATTTATAAATATTCTATTTTCAATATCACTTTGAAAATTCCCTTATCTACATTCCGGTATGTTATGGTATTCAATCATATCAAATCACGATGTTCAATATCATCCAAGCACATATAATCGCCCACAGATTTTATATCACATCATATAACAATATATGAAAAACAATAAAATAACTGTTGAGGAATCCAGTCGGATTCCTTCAACCTGTCTCCCTGCATCCACAGATGTTACACAATATGATTATCATCACTTTCAGTTCAATATAAATTATTCTGATAGCAGAATCAATATATAACAATTTAACGGTTTATATATATATATAATTACATATATATATATATATATATATATATATATATATATAATTACATATATATATATATATATATATAATTTTCACTAACTGACTAGCAGTTCAATCAATCAACCAACACACAACAATCAACAGATGATTAACAGTTCTAAAACTACATTATAAAAATATAACTGTCCAGAGTTGGTGAGTTTTACTTACATTGGACTGTTATCGTTAAAAACGATTAACTATCTTTGATTTAGACGGACAATTTATTTTGCAATAAATTGTAACAAGCTCGGATGGACTTCCAGTCAGTCTCATTGTGTTGCTCCCGTCCATACGATCCCAACGCAACTTACGGTTTGAAATTCTGATAAGGAATGGGCGAGATATTACTTTTACAAGTTTGAACAAACTTAAGTTAAAAATAAACTTAAATTTCCTTTATAAATTGAATTGGGCTTAACCTTAAATCTTGGCCCAGTACCACTCAATCAAAACTACAGGCCCGCTCCCTTTTAATCCATCTTCCTCCCAAATTCAGACCGACGCCTGCTCATGGCCATTGTGCCCTCTTCGATCCCCTTTTTCTTTCTCGTTCTACCAAGAAATCACACAACCTCTTCACCAACGAGCCCTCTTTTCTGAACTCTACTCTCTCCTCTGTATTACATCCAGTTCGACTGCCACCTTCCGACTCACGTTAACCCTCAATCGCACCCTCCATCTCACCACCGTTCACCGAACTATCACCACCATCGTTCACCTCGTCCCAATCTCCTTCTACCTGGCACCCTATTTCTGAACTCGACGTCCATCCCTCCATCTCGACTACAGGACTCCGTACCCGAATGCACAGTCGCGACCTCCACTTTATACCAAAATCCCCCAAAACGAATCAAACCCCTTGCGAATTCATGCCACAAACCCGAATCCCAACCAGAAATTTACATCGATGCGTCAAGATATGAGTTTTCGAAAACCCTAGGACTCGCATTACTCGCTGGAGTCGAACTGGCGGTCAATGGAAGTCGAACCTTCTGAAATTCATACCATGGTGTAGAGATTTCGATGAGTATTATATATAGAATAGATTCAAGGATAATAGTTTTTAGTTCGAATATATTTTGATTTTCGTCTTCATTGTTTTTGGGCTGTGGTGAAGTAATTTAGTGGCGGCTGAACAATCTGATTATATAAGGGACGGGATATGTTGTGTGGTGGGAGAAGTGGGCTTGTGGCCTTCGTTTTGACCTCCCATTGAATTTTAGATATTTTATTTTACTTGTTTATGCGCTCTAAAAATTCCTGTAGTCACATGTGATACCCAAAAATCACCAAACTGGACATGTAGATTGAGTTCGACATTACGGTCCCAACGAAACTGGTTTCGTCGAATTCCGACTCCGTATGCTCACACAGCGTATTTTTAACCGTTGAAATACTGACTGTTTTGCACTCTAAAAATCCCTACGGTCACACACTGACTCTAAAAATCACGGAACTTGACATCTAACAATAATTTGACATTGCGGATCCAACAAAACTGGTTTCGTCGAATTCCAACTTCGTTTGCAAAACCGGCTATTTTTAAAGCTCTGGATGACCCATTTAAATATATAAATATATTTAAATATTATTAAATTAAATTTAAATAAATTTATATTATCGTATATCTTCCCGTATGGTATCGTACAGCTCCAGAATATCATATCAGAATTTTCAGTTTGATATCCAGATTTTAGATTTATCGATATTCAGTTTATACTGAAAATCTATTTATAACGTATATAAAACGTTGCAAATTATAAAGGAATTCTATAGCGACTTTTCTGAAAATTGATTTGGACGTAAATCAAAATCTACACGATGAAATCCCAATTTTTCTCTTCCACTAGAAAGATATACTCCACCAGCTCCGCACGTTTCTTATTTCACAGAAATCCGGCTTAAAAGGAATCCTGTACATTCAGTTGAAGTTCAAATCGCCAAATCGCGAACTGCCGCGCCATTTCAAGCTCTATTATAATTATATTATAATTATACATTCAAACCGTCGTCGATTGAATATATTTGTTATTATATTTCGAATCGAAACTCCACCAAATCTCGTATTCTATTCAATTCACGTGATATTGTGAATTTCACTATTTCCGACTATTTCGACATTATAATATATTATTATATTATAATTATTAATTGAATATTCAATATTATTTAATTAAACGATCATTAACTTCTCTAAATCACCAATTATATAATTAAATAAATTAATTATATATCTCTAAAAATGCGGGTCATTACAGTATGACAATATCCGATCCCGGTCTCTTCGACAACCAAACGTTTACATTTTCACACCGGTCAGTTCTTTTACATTTCGAAGAGGTTCATACTTCATATCAAAAATATCAGATTTTCAAAATCATTCAATATTCAAAACAGAATATTTTTCATACAAAAATCTCCATTTAAACCAATTAAAATCTTGAATCAATTCCAACTCTAATTATTTGAATAATAAAATAGTTAACAGTATATTTAAAATAGTTTAGATATACAATTGAAATAGTTTGAAAATAAATAGTTTGTAATTAAAATAGAATTTATCAAATTTATTATAATATATATTTAAAACATTAAAGTAATTTATAAAATAAATAGCTAATTATAAAATAATTTATAAAATAAAATAGTAAATAAAGTAAAATAGTTTATAAAGAAAAATATTTTTTATTAAAATAGTTTACAAAATGGTTTAAAATACTATTGTTGGTATTAGAATCGTTTCTCTAACATTTTCAATTAAACTTAAAGTCATATTTCAACTTTAATTCAACCAACTCAATTTTCAATAATTCCATCGATTAAACTTCCAATTTACATTCATTTTAATTCGATCAAATTAATTCAAATAGTTACATTCCAAATCAGATTCTCATTTTCAACGATTTCAATTTATAACAAATATCGAGTTCACAATTCATATATAATTCAAATCAATGTTGATTCATAATAAATTTCAAAAGTGGGTGAAACTATTCAATTTCAATAAATTCGATTTACATTATATTTCACTTAATTTAGCTTCAGTTACAATACTAATCTATTTCCTCTTTTTGCTTATATTTCAAAATTCAAGGTTCAAGTTCAAAGGAAATAAATTATAAAATATTGCTTATATTGTCTTTAAAACAATATTTCAAAATTCAAGGTTAAAACAAATTTTATTTAACCAACCAGTGTCCATATATAATTTTCTATCCTATGGCCAAGTGATACTTAAAATTTAATTTTAGTACTTTGGGAAAGGATATATATCATTTCAATCCAGATCAGGGTCATAGGTATTTATCATTTTAACCTACGTTCTTAATTCATTTTAATGATTAACCCCGGGTTTATGCGATGCTCGTAATATCTAGGGTAATGATTGGGATTAATCAACACAACAATGGTCATATATAAATAAATGTGAATAACAGATAAGTTCACACAATTAACGTCAATATGTCAAACATATCAAAATTCAAGTCATTCATCACAGCAATACATATAAACAATCAAATATCATACAAATTTACCAATTATCAGCTGTCAGGTTTTAAAACAGTAATTAAATGCCAAATTTTAACTTAACTGTAAAATTAAATCTAACAACCAAATTAAACTACACTATCGATGCAAATCAATATAAATATGCAATTTAAACTATCAAACATCAATCCAAACAATCATATCATGACATAATATTATTTTAACTAATATTAGAGTACTTTAATTAAGCGTGAGTGGGTTAAATCACTCACCTTGGTTTCAAACGAGATTGAAATTCCAATTTTAGTCAAAAATCAAACAGTCTCAGAATCAGTCCAAATCAATGCTATCGCGAAGAGCTCATCGATACGATTCCAATGCAATAAACCGCATGTCAATTGGAGCTCATGTGAAAAAGTTATGTACGTTAGAACATTTGAATTTTAAAATATATAAAATAATAAAAAAAAATCCACCACTCACACGCTGCAACGTCAGCAGTCATCTTCTCGCCCATGTGAATAGTACTGCGCGCGCAACCTCTGTTTTCACCCAAACTTTGATCGCTCATAACTTCTTGCTCCGACATCCGTTTGACGTAAGACCACAGCCAAATCGAAGCTCTCGACGAGCAGCATCTTTATAAGAAATCTCAAGACCTCCGGCCCCCTGTGGTCCCCGCTATGTCTAGTCAAAGGTGCGGATTTTCGCACCTTAAAACGCAAATTCCTGGAGCTTTCGACCACCAATCGACACGAGACCTCTTGCATTAGCTTCGTATGAAGATTCTCTACAATACACATAAGTCGCTTTCTTTATTGAGCCCTAAATCAAAAACCCCAAAATCATAGCTTAGGATTATTTTTTCCAGCAACTTTGACCGTGAATTCCCATTGATTCGGGCGCAATTTTGCGAAATGAACGCCTCCTTCAGTTTGTATCGTCGAGACCTTTCAGAAAATATATAATTCGATATGGTTTGAGAGATTTGAATTTTTATTTTGAATCAAGGGTTTAGAATTTTTATTTTTTTCATTAGAGAAAGAAATGAACAGATGGAAAATATACGTACAATGAAAATTGGCTGATGAGGTGGAACTGAATTTTATTGGCATATGTATAGAGGGTCCAATAGGAGAAATAAACAATTATCCCATTGCATTGATTCCTATTAATTACAATTTTGATTGATTATCCAAATTCAATTAAATTCCAATTATAAATTAATTAATTCCATTTCATTCATATACTTAAATATTAATTTTAATACTTACAAAATAAACCAAATTTTAATTCCAATTATAATCTATAAGGTTACTATTGTTCAAGTAAGTCGAATTTCATTATTTACAAATTCAAAATTTTATTTCAATTATTAATTACACCAATAAATTTTCACAATCAATTACAAGAATTAAATTATGAATTTATTAACCCAATTTAACATAAAAATATATAATATCAAACTCAACTCTCAATAATTACCATATAAATCAATTTATAATTTATATTTTCAATTCACATAAATAATGACACTTATTACGAGTCGACCTTCATTACACAAACAACAAATGTATATTATTACCATACAAATTAACTTAAAATTTCCAACATGTATGAAATTCCAAAATTTATAAAGTCATTAATTTTAGTATTTAAAGCAATTTTGTTCCAAAACACATTAAATTTAATAATTTAAATTATTGCAAAATATCGGGATGTTACACTCTACCCCACTTAAACTTTCGGTCCTAAAAAAGGCCTAGTAAGATTTTTGGTCATAATTTTTTTTATTTGCACGATTTCATTGTTTATTTCACTTTTAAACAATTCATGTTTTCATTTGTTATGTTTCGTTCTCAAGTTCATTTCCAATATCAACGCTTGGTTTATTATATTAATTACTTATTAATTACCTAAGCCACGAGTTGTTGCCATTTTATTTAAACGACAAAATTATCCAATACATATTTAGCTGACTGACATTGAATTATGTTTCAAATTTAATTTCAATTTCCTTCAACAATTCTATTGATTTTATTATCGCCCAATTTTATTTATAATTAAATTTTAAATTGTGAATTTCCCTGGCGCAGCTTTTCTGAAATTTTGGTTTACACATATCTTGAAATTTACAAGTTGAAATTTAAAATTTTCTCTTTCATTAACAAAATATAATCCGATAGAACCGAATAATTCTTGTTTCAAAGAATTCTGGCATATTTTGGATTTTATACCTTTAATTGAACTTCAATCCGGAAAATTACGAACTACCGCTAAGCGACGAGCTCGTTTTTAATTAATTTAATTATTTCGTTCAACCATCGTTAAGTTTATAATTATAAGTCCATTCACTTATATTTTCACGAAGCAAAAACTAATATCAAAACATTTCAGTTTATTACCAATAATTCGCTTAATTAATTTTTTATTGATTCGTTTAATTCATATTACTAAGCATAACATAACTAAGCATATATCGTTTTTATTACATAACTTAAATTTTATTTATATTTATAACCAATCAAATTATAATTTACTTTCATTATCCCTTTTTATACTTGTGCATTATTTAATTGCTTATTCTTATGACATTTAACTTTTTAATTAATTGGTATGCTACAAAACAGAATTAATTATTACAAAAATTTCAATGGTTACCATTTGTTTCATTTTATTATCCAATTCTTAATAATTTTATTTTAATTATTACTCTCTTAATATCCAGAAGTTCCAATTCATTACTTATTCAAGATTTTAAGAATTAAATTTCGGGTTTCTTTTTAAATCAACTTTTTTTAATATAATATATCATTTACATAAAACCCTGTTATAAAAGATTTAAATAAAGTCCAATTCCGTAATACAAAGGGCAAAAGTATTAAATGTCTCCCGACTTAGAATCATAAAAATAAACACCAATGATGCGTGCACTCATCACCGAAATCATTTCCAAGAACAAGAGGGTATACACTTTTTTTCCAATAATTCATTTAAAACAATTTCTATATGAAACGCTTTTTAAAATATAAATATATTATTTCAAACCATTTGCAAATCAATATTACAAAATCACCTAAACTCAAATTCTTAAATTCACATTTTACTTCTTATTTCATTATCAATAAATTTTCAATATTTGATTTTTCTTAAACCAATCAACAACCAATGGTTTTAATTATTAATTAATCGAATGATAAATGATGAAAATTTAATATTATCATCAAATTTCATATATTTTCGAATAATTCTATATACAAAAAAAATTTAAAATAATATTATGTTAGTGAGTCTTATTCGAGTGTTTAGAAATCCCGATCGATGCCTTGGCATCCCAAGTACCGACCAGAATTCATAAATACTCAACGGAACAAACGAACACAAATAAAATCATTTTATACCCAAAATTACAAGTACGCTCTCTCATATACACTCAAACTCATTCTAGATGATTACTACTCCATTTCTAATGAGTTAATCCCAAATAGAGCCAAGGTTTTCGCTAAACCAAAGCTCTGATACCAACCGTAACGGCCCTAGGCTTTGCAACCATGAGGCAGTGGGCTAACCTCCCACTGTGACATACAATGATACTTCAGAACTGATTTTACGGTCAGCCTCTCGATTGCAACAACTAACCCAATCTTCCCATTGGGACGTGTAGGGGTAAGAGTCTCCTACTCACCACCAAATAGCCAAGCGAGAACCCCCTATCACGTTCTCTAACCAACTCTGATACCAACTGTAACATTCGAGATTTTTGACCGTACAAATCGACAATGAACCTTAATGTCGGCATAAACAGATCCAAAATACAAATAGTTATTGGGATTAAAATAAGAAAAAGAAGAAAGAAGAAAACAAGTACAGAATCTCGCAGCAGAAGGACAAAATATAATAAATAAATAACAGTTCATGAAGCTATTAAAAGATACATTTTATTATATTTTACAATGATTATCAGAGTAAATTAACATGCAACATACTAATGCATTTGCAGCGGAATAATAATAATACATCTGTTAAGCTCCATCTTCATCTTCATAATGGTATCTTCAAAGTAAGTGAAATTTCGCTAACTACAACTCGTTCTGACCCGAGCGTACTGAAAAAAAACAACAACAAACACTCGAATCAGAACTAAATCATTCTTGTATTAGTCAAATCAAATTTCATGTAATAATATGAGTGCAATAACTTAAGAGATGTTATGGGAATTTCCATCTCTTAAGGATCCATCAAACTAATACTATATAATATAATACGCTATTATAATAATGTCTATGGTTAAATATAACATAACAAAATAATGTAAGCGGGATTACCATTATTACCCTTATACTGTTTATACCTTGCCGCACAGTTTGCATATAACACACCAGTACGTCGGCGGATAGGGATGCGCCGTGATACGACAACGTTAAATAAAATTGTAGGGGGCTCGATCAGGATAAATATGACAAGGCATCGAGGCAATACCCATCAGTAGTGATTTTACCGGATTACGGATCCAGGCCGGTGGTAACGCATAGCCGCAACTACCGCCCACCCCAAACATACCCCAAAATCAATCAAAGGTGCTGATCAATCACGAAGTATGTATATGGTATCAAAGAAGTATGCCTGCTTAGAGTAGCTACCTCAATTAACCTGGCTATGGCTCCTATTTTAGTCATATTAATTATGACCCGAAGGTCAAGGCTGTCCATCATCGTTCTCTTTCTTCAAATCTAGTAATCGCTTCTAAATCCTTCCAACACCATTTCTGGAACTTCACCGCGTACACAGTTGTTAAAGTAGTTTTCGGTATTAGCAGGGAGTATGACAATATCTGATCCCGATCTCTTTGACAACCAAACGTTTACATTTTTCACACCGGTCAATTCTTTTACATTTCAAAGAGGTTCATACTTCATATTAAAAATATCATATTTTCAAAATCATTCAATATTCAAAATAGAATATTTTTCATACTAAAATCTCCATTTAAACCAATTGAAATCTTGAAACAATTCCAACTTTAATAATTTGAATAATAAAACAGTGAACATTATATTTAAAATAGTTTAGATATATAATTGAAATAGTTTGAAAATAAATAGTTTGTAATTAAAATAGAATTTATCAAATTTATTTAAATACATAATTAAAACATTAAAGAAATTTATAAAATAAATAGCTAATTATAAAATAATTTATTTAAAATAATTTATAAAATAAAATAGTAAATAAAGTAAAATAGTTTATAAAGAAAAATAATTATTATTAAAATAGTTCACAAAATGGTTTAAAATACTATTGTTGGTATTAGAATTGTTTCTCTAACATTTTCAATTAAACTTAAAGTCATATTTCAACTTCAATTCAACCAACTCAGTTTTCAATAATTCCATCGATTAAACTTCCAATTTACATTCATTTCAATTCAATCAATTTACTTCAAATAGTTACATTCCAAATCAGATTCTCATTTTCAATGATTTCAATTTATAACAAATATCGAGTTCAAAATTCATATATAATTCAAATCAATGTTGATTCATAATAAATTTCAAAAGTGGGTGAAACCATTCAATTTCAATAAATTCGATTTACATTATATTTCACTTAATTTAGCTTCAGTTACAGTACTAATTTATTTCCCCTTTTTGTTTATATTTCAAAATTCAAGGTTTAAGTTCAAGGGAAATAAATTATAAAACATCGCTTATATTGTCTTTAAAACAATATTTCAAAATTCATGGTTAAAACAAATTTTATTTAAACGACCGGTGTCCGTATATAATTTTCTATCCTATGGCCAAGTGATACTTAAAATTTAATTTTAGTACTTTGGGAAAGGATATATATCATTTCAATCCAGATTAGGGTCTTCGCTATTTATCATTTCAACCTACGTTCTTAATTCATTTTAATGATTAACCCCAGGTTTATTCGATGCCCTAACATCTAGGGTAATGATTAGGATTAATCAACACAACAATGGTCATATATAAATAAATGTGGATAACAGGTAAATTCACACAATTAACATCAATATGTCAAACATATCAAATTCAAGTCATTCATCACATCAATACATACAAACAGTCAAATATCATAAAAATTTACCAATTATCAGATGTTAGGTTTTAAAACAGAAATTAAATGTAAAATTTTAACTTAACTGTAAAATTAAATCTAATAGTCAAATTAAACTACATTATCGATGCAAATCAATATAAATATGCAATTTAAACTGTTAAATATCAGTCCAAACAATCATATCATGACATGATACTATTTTAACTAATATTTGCGATGACCCAAACCCCAGTGTGACGGTGGCAAGGATAATCAGTGGAATATAACATCTAAACAAATAATAGCAGAACAGAAATATATAATTACACCAGATAATGTACATCAAATTACACTGGAAATAATAACAACATCAGAGTTACATAGCATGATAGGATCATACTTAGCACAGAATATAGTTTCAGCATAATATAAAATGTCTACAGCGGAATCAAACATAATATACATAACGGTGATTGAAACAATACAACAGAAAGGATAAAGTCTAGCTCCAGCTCCATAGCTATTCAAAGATGAGTCTGTAAAACCTGAATACAAGGCTGCCCGTGTAGAAAATAGGGGCACCCAATTTCGCTAGTGAAACAAACTATGAGTCAATCATGGGACTGGCATGAGAAATCTACTTAACTGGTTTAAGCAACAATAATTAGGCAAATCATAGGACCACGCTGCTAACGCAGAACGGGTTTACTCCAGTGATTGCCAGTGCATGAAGTAAAGTAAAATATTTAAACAATGCAATGCTCTTTAGAAAAATGAAGGCAATATAAGACTCAAGTCCCATCACACAATGCAACGCAAACCGGAGGATAGAGTTTTACCTTATATCGGTCAAAATATGCTTGATACAAATAAAACGAAATCATTTGATATTATTATTAGTGTTTATATGTTTCGAAAACAATTTCAATCATAATATATCAATCATAGACGACATGAGCATCCCATGACACTATGCCGCCATATATAGGCTTACAATCAAAACCGCACATGTCGTATTGGAAGTTTTGATTTCCATCTTGAACCAAGGCAAGGAATCATCCTTACCACTTCGAGACTCTCTAGCTCGAGCCTTAGGACTCGTACTCAGTCAAGCCCTTAGGAAAATGCAGGGTCGGTCCACATATGAAGTGGAATATTATTCTTGAACACACATTTCCCCGCTCTATGGGGCGTAAATCCATCGAGGCTGTAGTGACCGATATATCTGAGATGTATCTCTTTCCATCAACCACATAGGTAAAAATATATAAATGTCAGGGCGTGTAAAACCCTGGTACCACCTCCAGCTAGAAAGAAACGTGTCGTCCTCCCTGCCTTCCTTCATCTCGTTTCTGGTTTATACCGGGCTGTGAAGCTCGCGAATTAATGCTATACACAAAGCGGTGCTGTATTAAAGCTATGCTTTGATAATTAACCACAAGGCCCTGCTTTTCAACAAAAAGCCTTGATCACTTCATCTCAGCATGCCACACAGGAAATTCACGCCATGGAGCATACGTATATCAATCACACGGAATGAAATCCAATGTCGGACACACAGTCCATTTACAAGTCCGTTCTGGGTTGGAACGAAACCGGAGGCACCTTATTCCTCATCCCATATATCCAATACAGGAGAGAGGCCCTGTAATAACCCGGAAATTTGGGCCGGTTTAAAATTTTTAAATTGGCGATTTTAATGAATTTTGAATATTTAAAATAGATTATTTTAAATAATATCGACGAAAAATTTATTTTGAATAGAATTCGAACGTATATATTATATAGATCGTCGTTAGAAAATAAATAATTATTTTAAATTATAAAAGGAATTGAAAATGGCGCGGTAGTTCGATAATTCGATTTCAAACTTCAAATGAATGTACCGGGTGAAAAATAAACCGGAATTTAGCGAAACCAAAAATATTAGAATCTATCTGAGAATATCTTTCCAACGAATCCAAAAAATTGAAATTTCATAGCGGGAATCAAAAGATATGGCCAAATGAATTTTCAGAATAGTCGCTATGAAATTCTAGCCCTTAAAAATAGCCATTTTGCAAGCGACCTCGGATTTCGACGAAACCAATTTTGTTGGATCCGTGATGTCAAGTTATTTCTAGATTCCAATTTTCATAATTTTTCGAATCAATATGTGAGCGTGGCAAAAGAAAACGTGTTTGACCAGTTTCAGTTGATTTTAATCGACTGGAAAATGGCCATTTTTCAAACGGTCTCAGAATTCGACGAAACTAGTTTTGTTAGGACCGTATCGTCGATATGAAGCCAAAAAATATTTTTCTGGAATTTTTAGAGTCCGTATGTGACCCCAGTAAATTGAAATGTGCGTTCAAATTCAATATATAGAGTTATATGTTGATTTTGATGGAAACCGATCGAAACGATCGAATCAGCCTACGATACATATCCCATTGTGTTCAGAATGGGGGTAATTAGCGAGGGGCGACATTCGTTGGGCTTGATTTGGGATTCAAATTAAAAGTCAACTATAAGGGAGAATTAAATGAAATTATTATATTATATATATATAACTTTTCACTTAAGCCCCCCTCTCTTTACTATTCTCCTATCGGAAACATCGATCCCAAAATAAAAAAAATGGCGCCTCTCTACCCAACGCCTCCACCTCCGTTGACCGTCGCCCAACCGGAGCGCCGCCCCACCTCCCCGAGCTCCGCCTCTCTCTCCCCTTCCTCTCCCATCGAAACTGCCCCGAACCCCCAACGCCCCATACCCCCAAATCGATTTGAAAACCCCCAGTTCGCCATAGCCCACCGCCCATCGCCTGAAGAAGCCACCACCGGCCCCGCGACCACCGGCCCCGCGACCACCACCAGCCCCTCCCTCTCCAGTGACGCAAACAACCCCCCTCCCTCTAAAAGAAACGCTGTGAGTTTAATATTTTGTTTTATTCTTTTTCATTTTTTTTTCTTTTCTTTCTCTCTTTTAGTTAGGAAAAAAACACAAACAAACATAGTTTCTTTTTCTGATTTTATTTAAGTTTTATTTTATAAAATTCTTATTTTTAAATTAGAGAAAGGACTGGATTTTAATATATTATAACTAAATAAGAATTGGAATTTTATTCATGTGAAAGATTGAAGTTTTAAAATAGAAAGTATGATTTTTATAAATCAAAAAGATGTAATTTTTATAAGGGAAAACGTTGTAAAAAGATAAGATTTTTATTCGTCATAAAGATGAGATCTTTATGTCTTTATGATATGAAAATATAAATTTTCTTTGATATGAAAATATAAGTGAATATTAGGCTCACGTCCCTATTTTGAAACTTAATTAGGCTCACATCCGGTCATAAACTTATTGTAAATTAGGTCCCTGTTTTCAAAACTTATAAAATAATAATTAAAAAAATAAAAAAAATTCGTAAATTAGTAATAAAATATATTACGCATTATAAAAATAATTCAGTTCAAAAAACAACAAAAATAATGTCAGAAAGAAGAAAACAGCAAAAAAACAGAAAAAACTGCAGTTAAATGCATAATATTATGCACCTTTTTGATTTTATGGCATGCATATATGCAATTATTGCAGTTCTTCCAATGGATAGATTTAACATAATTTTTCAGTTCAATTTTATTTGCATCCAAATGTGCAAATTTCTCAAAAAAATGCACACATGTGTGCAACATTTTTATAGGATAAAAAGTAGGGACCTAATTTATAAAAAAAACAAAGTTCTGAAATTTTTTAAAACCGCCCCCTATTTTATTTTTTCCGCCTTTTTGTATTTTTTTAAAAAAAATGTGCGTACGTTCATAAAAAAAAATTCTAAAATATGGAAATAATGTCAGGAATCTACGGAAATCGAAAAAAAATAGTTGCATACATTTATGCAGTTATTACTGATAATTGCATATATGTATGCAACTTTTCTGTAAGCTGTTTTCAGATTAAAATCTGAAAATAAACCTGCACAAATATATGCAAGTATTTGAAATTTTTGCGCACATGTATGCATTTATTTGCATGAATAAAAATCAACGAAGATGTATGTAGTGAAAAATATGCACGGATGTATGCAGGAAAGTAATATATGTGCATACTATTATGCATTTAACTGGAAATTTCGTTTTTTTTTTTTATTTTTTTTGATTTTTGACGCCTTCGTTGATGGTTTTTTGTTCTGAATTTTTTAGTGTTTACATGTTTTATTTAAATACGAATTTACGTGATTTTTTTATATTTTTTTATGACTTTTCAAAAAATAGGGACCTAATTTACAATAAGTTTATGACCGGGTTTTTTTTTATATTTTGAAACTTAATAGGAACCTCTAAAAAACGCACCCAAAATATAATTTTCTTTAAGATAAGGTTTAGATTTCTACGCTAAGAAAGTTTAGATATTTATTCAAGAAAAAGTTTGATTTTTTTTTTATATATAGAAAGGCGTGTTTTTATATATATGAATGGCGATAGAAATATTAGAATTTTAATGTAAGAAAAGATTTGATTTTTGAAAAACAAAAAGGGATGATCTTTGTAAACATCAACATGAAAATATGAAATTTTGAAAGAAAAGATATACATGGTTTTGAAATTAAAACAAGATTTTTTGTAGTGTAAACATAAATAAAAATATGATTTTTATTTATAAAGATCGTTGTGTAAAAATATGATTTTAATATATAAAAATGTGATTTTTATTATGAACAGAGTGAAATAAATGGCGATGGAACCGACGGTAATCAAAACAAAGTCCAGACCATTCAGAAATAAAGCACGGCGGAGTGGAACCCTCTGTGAGAACTTCTCACCTTCTAATTTTGTTTTCTAGTTAAAAATATATACTAGGATGCAGACGGTGTTTAGTAGCACCCGACACCCGTCGTCCACAGACCATGGACGGCTTGTATGCTTGTTTGTTTGATTTTGATGTGTAGTTGATTGTGTGATGTGATGTGAAACGAAATAAAATATTTTATAGTGGAAAATATTTTATAGTTAAAAATAGAATTTTTAACATGTATATGAAATGAAATAAATTAATATAAACAAATCGAACGATTTGTTTATATACACACCTTTGACTGATATTGATTGGGACGATAAATTTTACACATCGCCCAACTGCACAAATAAAATCTGTGTTTGATTGTTCGAAACCCCACACGGGTATTGGGTTGATATTTGACGTACACTAATCCCGATTATTTAGTTGTATGTCGATCGATTGATTGACAAACTGTTATAAGCGTTAAATATTTATATTCGATGCTTATACAGTGTAAAGTGCACTTTGGATGATGGTTGATTATTCATCGTTGTTATTGTGTACATGTGTTGTAGAAAATCCATATAATTAACATTATATGGTAATTGATTAGGCTTCATTCAATATCTGAAATAGAAATATTTGAAATAGAAATATTTGAATAGAAATATTTGAAAAAGAAATATTTGAAATAGAATATTTGAAAATAGAAATATATGAAGCCGTGTTGATTAGATTGACGCCATTTTGACGTGAACGATATTTATATCGATTTTATTCATTTTATAATGAATATCGATTTTATTCATTTTATAATGAATATCGAAAGTGATTTCAAAATCTGATATTTTGAAAAGAATTGAAATTCAAACTGAATTTGAATTGAATTTAATAGAAAATGAATTCAAATTGAATTGAATAGAAAACGAATTCGAATTGAATTGAATTGAATAGAAAGCGAATTTGAATTGAATTGAATAGAAAACGAATTTGAATTGAATTTAATAGAAAACGAATTTGAATTGAATAGAAAACGAATTCGAATTGAATTGAATTGAATTGAAAACGAATTTGAATTGAATCGAATAGAAAACGAATTCAATTGAATTGAATTGAATACGAATTGAAATAGAATTGAAATCGATTTGAATTGAAATCTAATAGAAGTGAATGTAAAAAGAATTTATAAGGGAAAATTCAATTTTGATTTAAATTTGAAATAAAGGTTGAAATTGTTTTTGAAACAAATTTGAAATGATTTATAAAATTCGTTTTAAAAAGGAAATCAACGAAATATATATAATATATATGTATTATATATATAATGGCCTGAATAGAACGCGCCGCGCCGCGGCAGTTCGTGAATTTCGACCATTGACTTCGAACAGACATTGCGGGAGATCCGACCGTCGGATTCTCCTAAAACCGGAACCGTTGGGTTCGTATCGAAAAGGGCTTTCTAACAAATGTTAGAAATTTGAAATCTAATGGTTGGATTTGGAATTATGTCCAAATCAAATTTGGAAAAGGTCGCTGTAAGTGCAGTTCGATGGCCGTTGACGAAAATCGACTGTACGGGCCTTGATAAAATTATTAAAATTAGTAATAATTTGTGTAAAATTATAAGAAATGATTTGGGAAGAATTGGGATGAAAAACTCCATATCTGAAAGGATAAAAATAGATTCTTATCGAAATGAACTAGTTTTGAACTAGAATTATAATTCTATTTATTTTTAAAATAAATTAAGTGGATTTGAAATGGTTTTGAAAATAACCAGGATTTCCAATATATAGAATGGAAATGGATTTGAATCGAAATTGTCTTCGGAATATTTCGATGTGGGATTTTGTGATTATACAGGTATTGTTATGGGAAATCTGAAAGATATATTTATATCGTTATTTCCAATACGATATTTGTTGGTCGTAGAATTTGATATTGAATATAAGCCGATATATTTTCTATTCAGAGCCTTGTATTTAATATCAAATGGGATTTTGGGTTTGTCGTGAATGGCATCTTCATTAACGCTGTTCTTAAACCCAGTTGAGGAAAAGATTAAATCTTTTATTTAGATTTAGTGAAGTGTACCAATTAAATAATATTTAATTGGAATTGAATTGGTATTGATTTTTGGGTTTACCGTGAATAGTGTTTTAAATAACACTTGTTCTTTAACCCGATAATTAATAGAATGTGATTTTGGGTTGTCGTGAACGGTATCTTCAATAATACTGTTCTTAGATCCAAAGGAGTTAAGAAAATCAGAAACTAACTGGAGATTATTTAAGTTGAATGGTTTCCTGGGTATCGATCTGATGTTGGTTTCGGCCTTCGGGGTTAATACTTAGGGAATTGCTCACTTGCTAATTTATGGTTAGGGTCTGATTGAAATGTAATGTGATTTTGGGTTTATAGTGAACCGTGTTTTAAATGACACTGATTCTTTAACCCAGTTAAAGATTAAAATTAAGTGGAGTTTTAATGAATCTTTAATTAGATTGAAAAGATCGAGAATGGAGTATCACCAGTTTTGCTCCAAAGAGATAGTTAAATCTTTAATTAGATTTGGACGTGGAATGATAATTAATTTTATCGATAACACCGTGGTATTAGATATGGAGTATTACCAGTTTTGCTTCATGGGATGAATAGGTTGGGATTGGGAAATAAAATAAACAATTACTTCGGTGTGGTTCGCTAATCCCGACTAGTTTGGAAAACCATAATTTGGTTTGAAATGATATCCAGAGGAAGATTAAAGAATAAATTTTAAAGAATTTATCTTTGATAAAATTAATGGGAACCTTTCCCTAAGAATGTGAAATTTAGAAACAAACTGTAGGTTAGCTAAGAAGAATGGTTTCCTGGGTATTGATCTGATGTTGGTTTCGGCCTTCGGGGTTAATATTTGGGGAATTGTTCCCTTGCTAATTTATGATTAGTGACTGATGAATTGGAATGAGGCGTATGTTGTGATTGTGTAACATTTGTTTACTATATACACGGGTTGTTCGGAAAGGCCGGGTTTATACCCATTCTGAATAACCGATTCGATGATAAGTCGAAGATGATGACGGTGGTCGAAGACCGAAAGTCTTCACATCGTTTGGGTGATTACTGATGATCTCGATTGGGCTGTACACCCAAGATGAGGGAATCAGTTGGTGGTCGTCCAGACGTGCTTGGAGATCGACGGATATGCGAGGAAAGTGCCTCCGGTTTTGTTCAGACCCAGAACGGACTTGTAAATGGTTGTGCGTCTGACATTGTATTCCTTTATATTGTATTCGTTGATCTCTGCTAAATATATATCTGTTTGGCGGCAGGGAATTTATTCTCTTGCTTAACGCCCTTCTCTGAGACATACGAGCTCAGATGTTATATATTGGCAGAAATCAGTGGTACGATATGGATTGATAGTGTGGCATGCTGAGATGCAGTGATCCAGACTTTTGTTAAAAAGCAAAGATTGGTGGATGATGATCAAAGCGCAACTTTAATATTGCATGGCTTTGTGTATAGCGTTGATTCGCGAGCCTCACACCTCGGTATGGTGGTAAACTGATGGTTTGATCAGTATGCTTTTTAGTGGATGGGCACCTTAGTGGTGTCGTGGATTCGGTCGACCGAGATGAGCTTAGTGCTCAGGGATATATAGAGTAAGCGGTGTTTTCTCTCGCTGAGACGTAAGCCGCGGTGATACTCTGGTCCCAAAAGTGCGGATGTGCAGACGGTGTTTACTCTTGTTGGGACGTAAGCCGTGGGGAATTTCATTACGTGATCGATCTTTCGAATCAGGAGCCACCATGATGGAAATCCAATTTCCAATACGTGTATTTCGGTTTTATTTGTAGAGCCTAGTATGGCGACATAGTGGGATGGGGGCGCTTATGCCGTCTATGATTGATACTTATGATTTGAAGATATTTTATACAATATGCACTTATAATAGTATCAAATGATTTTTTTTAAACGTATCAAGCATTCTTGGCTATTATAAGGTAAAAACCCTATCCTCTGGCTTGCGTTGCATTGTGTGATGGGACCTGGGTCTTATAATAGCTTCATTTTTCTTTATTTAGCATTGCACTGTTGTTTTATGCACTGGTATTCTTGGGAGGAAACCCGTTCCGTATTATACGGCGTGGTCCCTTGATTTACCTAACTTTAAAATAAAGATTTACAACTGTTTTAGTTCTCACACCAGTCCCATGACTGACCTGGAGTTTATTATTTTAACCTAAACTCTGGGTGCCCTTATTTTGACATGGGCAGCTAGTAGTTTTGGTTTTGCAGATTTATATTCACAGGATCCTGGTTTACAGCTGGAATGATATCCGGAAAGCTTTGTATCCGTATATCTCTTCTAGTTGTGTATTGTATTATTTTCCGCTGCTATGTAATTTATTGTAATCTCTGATAATTTGTGATGTATATTATTTATTCATACTCTATACATTCTTGTATTCTGATGGAATTGTTGTAATTAACAATGAAATGTTCTCCCGTCTGCGTTCTTTTGTGGCTTGTTCTCGAACTATCCTGGCTTTCCTCACCGGGGAAGTTACGGGTTTTCACAGTTGGTATCAGAGCTTTGGTTTACAAAGCTCAGAGGACAAGACACATTAGAACCATACGAAAGAATTCATTAGAATTGGATTAGTAATATCCAACGAGAATGACTCGTTAGAGATGGGATCAGTAGTATCCTAGAACGAGTGTGAAGAGTATATTTTTGAAAGTGAAAACAATTTTTGTTTTGAAAATTTAAATCAATTATTCGTATTTGATTACTTATTTATATTGATTTGGACAGTCCAGTATATAAAGATTTTTCGTATACGTCTGATCCACGTGTATTTGAAATTTTAATATACTGGATAGATATAGAATTACACTCTAATCGCCCGGAGATGATTTTGATGATGGAGCTCCATCAATAGAATTTATGTACGAGTGACGAAAGTGGGCTTTCTATATATTTCCTATTGACTGGTGTGAGAACCAAAATTAGATAGGGCTTGTTGTTGTGATTTGGCATCAAAAATGTGATTTTTGACTATATAGCAAAATTATGTGTTTGAAATTCTAATCAGCTAATTGATTGATGGTTGTGTTGTTTGATTACTGTTTTGATTAATTGAAATTTTAACCATATAGCCAATTTGATTAAATAGTGAGTTGTATTGGAAATTTGGTCGCATTTGCTTGCATACATGTACTTTCATTGAACAGGTTATAGCAAGGAGGCTAGAGCAAAGAAATAAAATTGTTTGCCCGACAAATAGGTACATGTTTATCATAATTTACTGTTTTGTTTGGGTGATGATGATTTTATGAGCCGATTGGCTAGCCGCTTGGCTTTTTTTTCTTTTTCTTTTTGAGATCAGAGGGCCTGTATGGCAATTTCGGGATTTTCCCGGTGCTCCCGGTGCAGGGGAGGTTATGGCGAAATTTTTCGAAAATTTAGGGTGTTAGCCAAATTTTTGAAAAATTTGAAAAGTTCTTAGAAACTGAAAAGTTGAAGAACTTAAGCCGTAGTCAAAATAAAGAAAGTTGAGTTGACTAGTCAAACAACTTTCGGCTTCGTTCCTTTTCGGGGATGAAAAGTTTTAAGTGGGGGAGATTGTAATAACCCGGAAATCTGGGCCGGTTTAAAATTTTTAAATTGGCGATTTTAATGAATTTTGAATATTTAAAATAGATTATTTTAAATAATATCGACGAAAAATTTATTTTGAATAGAATTCGAACGTATATATTATATAGATCGTCGTTAGAAAATAAATAATTATTTTAAATTATAAAAGGAATTGAAAATGGCGCGGTAGTTCGATAATTCGATTTAAAACTTCAAATGAATGTACCGGGTGCAAAATAAACCGGAATTTAGCAAAACCAAAAATATTAGAATCTATTCGAGAATATCTTTCCAACGAATCCGAAAAATTGAAATTTCATAGCGGGAATCAAAAGATATGGCCAAATGAATTTTCAGAATAGTCACTATGGAATTCTGGCCCTTAAAAATAGCCATTTTGCAAACGACCTCGGATTTCGACGAAACCACTTTTGTTGGATCCGTGATGTCAAGTTATTGCTAGATTCCAATTTTCATAATTTTTCGAATCAATATGTGATCGTGGCAAAAGAATACGTGTTTGACCAGTTTTAGTTGATTTTAATCGACTGGAAAATGGCCATTTTTCAAACGATCTCAGAATTCGACGAAACTAGTTTTGATAGGACCGTTTCGTCGATATAAAGCCAGATTTTTTTTTTGGAATTTTTAGAGTTCGTATGTGACCCCAGTAAATTGAAATGTGCGTTCAAATTCAATATATAGAGTAGTTATATGTTGATTTTGACGGAAACCGATCGAAACGATCGAATTAGCGTACGATACATATCCCATTGTATTCAGAATGGGGGTAATTAGTGAGGGGCGAAAGTCAATGGGCTTGATTTGGGATTCGAATTAAAAGTCAACTATAAGGGAGAATTAAATAAAATTATTACATTATATATATATATATATTACTTTTCACTTAAGCCCTCCCCCCTCTCTTTACTATTCTCCTATCAGAAACATCGATCCCAAAATAAATAAAAATGGCGCCCCTCTACCCATCGCCTCCACCTCCATTGACCGTCGCCCCACCTCCCCGAGCTCCGCCTCTCTCTCCCCTTCCTCTCCCATCGAAACCGCCCTGAATCCCCAACGCCCCATACCCCCAAATCGATTTGAAAACCCCCAGTTTGCCATAGCCCACCGCCCATCGCCTGAAGACGCCACCACCGGCCCCGAGACCACCACCAGCCCCTCCCCCTCCAGTGACGCAAACAACCCCCCTCCCTCTAAAAGAAACGCTGCGAGTTTATTATTTTGTTTTATTCTTTTTCATTTTATTTTTTTTCTTTTCTTTCTCTCTTTTAGTTAGGAAAAAAACACAAACAAACATAGTTTCTTTTTCTGATTTTATTTAAGTTTTATTTTATAAAATTCTTATTTTTAAATTAGAGAAAGGACTGGATTTTAATATATTATAACTAAATAAGAATTGGAATTTTATTCATGTGAAAGATTGATGTTTTAAAATAGAAAGTATGATTTTTATAAATAAAAAAGATGCAATTTTTATAAGGGAAAACGTTGTAAAAAGATAAGATTTTTATTTGTCATAAAGATGAGATCTTTATGATATGAAAATATAAATTTTCTTTGATATGAAAATATAATTTTCTTTAAGATAAGGTTTAGGTTTCTACGCTAAGAAAGTTTAGATTTTTATTCAAGAAAAAGTTTGATTTTTTTTTATATATATAGAAAGGCTTGTTTTTATATATATGAATGGCGATAGAAATATTAGAATTTTAATGTAAGAAAAGATTTGATTTTTGAAAAACAAAAATTGATGATCTTTGTAAACATCAACATGAAAATATGAAATTTTGGAAGAAAAGATATACATGGTTTTGAAATTAAAACAAGATTTTTTGTAGTGTAAACATAAATAAAAATATGATTTTTATTTATAAAGATCGTTGTGTAAAAATATGATTTTAATATATAAAAATGAATAATAAAAATGTGATATTTATTATTAACAGAGTGAAATAAATGGCGATGGAACCGACGGTAATCAAAACAAAGTCCAGACCATTCAGAAATAAAGCACGGCGGAGTGGAACCCTCTGTGAGAACTTCTCACCTTTTAGTTTTGTTTTCTAGTTAAAAATATATACTAGGATGCAGACGGTGTTTAGTAGCACCCGACACACGTCGTCCACAGACCACGGACGGCTTGTATGCTTGTTTGTTTGATTTTGATGTGTAGTTGATTGTGTGATGTGATGTGAAACGAAATAAAATATTTTATAGTGGAAAATATTTTATAGTTAAAAATAGAATTTTTAACGTGTATATGAAATGAAATGAAATAAATTAATATAAACAAATCGAACGATTTGTTTATATACACACCTTTGACTGATATTGATTGGGACGATAAATTTTACACATCGCCCAACTGCACAAATAAAATCTGTATTTGATTGTTTGAAACCTGTAACACCCCGTGTATTCTATAACAGTGAAATTCAAAAATTAAAGTATAATAAATTTCAAATCAAAGAATTAAGGGAAACGGGATACGTCATTGCGTTCGTCTCGGAATTCTACTTGAAATAGAGTCCGAGTTTGCGTAAAACGGACTCCGTATGAAGAAGATATGGCCTCCGGAAGTTTCAGAATTCAGTTTAAAATTCAAACAGACCAAAACAGCTTAGAAAACAAGTTTAAAATTCAAAAATCTGGCCGGATTGGCCAGGGCGGGAATTTTCCCGCCCAAGACACCCAGGTCGACTGGGTAGTCGACCTGGGGCACCCAGGTCGACTACATAATCGACCTGGGGGTCGACTGGGGGGTCGACCTGGCCCCTGAGCCAGGTCGAACCCAGCCCCCCTGGCTGACTTGGTCTGTGTTTGGTCGATTTTCTGAGCCTTGCCTTGTCACTAGGGCTAGGTGTCAGCTCCTGGTTGGTCTCTCCTTCAATCGAACGACTATTATTAAACCAAGCTCCATCGACGGTCCTAATCAACTCACAAACTCTATAAAAAAGACCTAAGACTCACCCTAATTCACACAAACAAAAATGGAGATGAGACTGTCATGCTGATGAGGAAAGACTAGGAATAGCCGTCAGAAATTGAGAGACAATTAGGATATAATTCGAAAGCTTTAAGCAACATCAATTAAATCAAAGCAACGCCTACAACAAAGGATAACATCTCCAAATTCAGAATTCAGATTCCTGAATTGAAGATTCGTCATACAGTGTAAGTAGAGTGCTATTCCGATGTGAATAAATAATTGTGTTTTGATTTGTGTAAAATGAGAAATGGAATTGTATTCGATTGTGGTGATAATAATCTATATTTGTATGTTGCTTTGACTCTAAACGATTTGGGATATTGTGGTTAGGCCTATTTGATATTCGCAAGTATATGATTCATGTTAACAACCATATGTTATGGTATTTTAATTGGGATTCATGCAAGTATTTGATTCACTATTATGCCAATATGATGTACATACTTTTATGAACACTTTTAGTGTGTAATTGGGTTCAACTAAGTACTATGGGTTATATGAATCTATGTTGGAATTGGAAAATCATACTTTTGTATTAGAGACAAAAGTAAGCATCCTTATGAACATGACTAAACTATGTTTGGTGTTATGCCTAGTTGAAACTATGTTTTAGGCCTATATTGTTATCAAAATCATATGGTGATATACGTGACACATAATTATGTTAGATTTACATTCCAATTGCAAGTTTACATGAATAGATTAAAAACTATGATTCATGTTTAGGGATGTTTATGCTATGATCATAAGAATAGAATGATTCATGTTTAAGTATGTTTATGCCATAATTATATGCTATTACCATGCAAGTTCCACATATGCCTAATTCATGTTAATTGGATCGTTATGTTGCAAGTTCATGCGCTCACACTCCCCTTTTTATGTCACTTGGAATATTTAAACACCATGTTGTAAGCCTCCCTTTTTTCATATGGCTAAGTTGGGTTTAAACGTTAAACCCAACATATGTTATATTTTAGTGAACGTATAAAATGGGGTTAATGACGATGGGGTTAAAACATAGAACATATGTGTTGGCATGTTTGACGCATGCCAATAGCCATGAAAAACAATTAAGTGGCATAAATAAATTTTTACCCAATAAAGATGAATTTGAATAATGGGCCGCAAATATTTACATATAAAAAGAAAAGAGACAAAATATGTAAATATAGAAAATACGATGTGTTTAACCCGAGGTTGGATTGAGTTGTGACGTAAACCTGCCCGGAACCGCCCAGCTGTCCAGTGGTCACAACAATACCTATCCAATGTGGGTGGTTAAACACGGAGCCCAATAAGGACTTGAGGTTATACTGAGTTGTGGCGTAAGACTGCCCGGACCCAACCGGCAACAGGCAGCCACAACAATACCTGTCTAATGTGAGAGGTCGAGGCTTTGATAAGACAATTAAGGCTGAGTCAGGATTGATTGGATTAAGTAAATTAAATTAATACTGAATCAGAATGGAACATGCTAAACTATACAGACTGTTTGGGGGTTAGGTTTACAAAACACTTAACCAACTTAGCATGTTGGCTAGAAATAGAAAACCTAGTAGCGGGGGACCCTTTTCAGCAGTAACCCTACAAGGTGTATCAGGATACCCTGAACTAGGCAGGGTGGGGCACGATTACTGGGCTGACTGTAAGAGGTCAAATCGACGGCGGTGGTGCAGCAGTGTAGGTTCTAATGGGGTGCGGGCGTGCACACACTCCGGCGCAGAAAAATAAGGCACTGGGCACCAGTAGCATACCTGTGCATTCTAGGATTGTGTCGGGCCGCCACCATGGGACTTGATACACCCCATGGTGGGACCAGCATAGGTAACTACAACATCGGGGGCCGAAAGACACATGTAACTATGCGAGTAGGAGCCGATCATTAGAAATGAATCACTTCACCCTGATTATGGGATGCCTATTGGGAACCAGTTATATGGATGCAGAGATTAATATGGGGTACGATAGTATATTCGACTCTAGAGGACTTAACTTAGTTTATGGGGCTTTCCCATTTCCAGTTTATACTTATCATACCCAGTTCTTTATTCATAGACTGAATAGTCCTACACTTACTCAGGCTTTATGTCTGACTCTACTTTTCTTTCGTCTTTTTTTCTTCCATTCCCCCCCCCCAAGGTCCACAGGGAGGGAATACCGCAGCTTGACCAGTTTCCGCATCCAGCTTGAAGAGAAGGAATGTATGGCTTGGATGTTTTCGTTTTGGACTATGGCTTTGGACATCAATTATGGGACTTATGCAGTTTACTTATGTTTTTATGCTTCTTTAAATAATGTAATCAAGACAGTTATGAAGATGTAATGGTTTTTGGAAGTATTGTAAGACAAGTTATGACATGGTTTGTGTAACACGCTGTTTGTTGAAATAAAAGTTGCTGTTGTTTTCCGCTGTTCAAAAATATGTGTATTCATATCTGTCTTGTACATCTGTGACTTATACTTATAAACCTCCACCAAAATTAGGGCATTCCCTTTGAGAGTGACCCTAACGGAGGTGGGGTGTTTCACTTGGTATCAGAGCATAGGTTTACCAGATAAGATAAAAAGTTTTGAAAATTTATTTTCAAAGGAAAATTTAAAGAAGCATTTTTAAAGATAAAATATTATATTTAAAAAAAAAGCAAAGTCCCCCAAAGCCATAGGTACTATCTTTTATCCTTCGTTTTGAATCTATCCTTTTTGTTTCAGCATGTCCGAAGAACTTAACTTGCCAGTGGGTATACCAATACCTGGTTGGTTTAGATGATTCTTAGAAGCAAGGGCCACTCAGCCAGGTCCTACCGTTCCTCCTCCCCCAGCTGCAGAAAATCATCCAGCTGCAGCAGCACCTCTTCCTCCACCTCCTCCGCGGGAAAATACTTTTGCTAAGATATGTAAAGATTTTAAAGCTATGGGAGGAAAGGACTTTCATGGAACCGAGTCCTTCGTGGTGGCCAGGAATTGGCGGAAATAAACCGAGGACTTATTCGTCATTTCTGAGGTAGAGGATAGGCAGAAGGTACAACTGGCAGTACGGCTACTTAAAGGTGAGGCTTCCTACTGGTGGGAAGTCACTAATGCAGAAAGACCAGTGGAAACATGGGAGGACTTTAGGACAAGGTTTGAGGCTAAATTTCTCTCAGAAGCTGAAAGGAGTCTTCAGTTGAAAAAATTCTTATTCCTTAAGCAAGGGAATATGACAGTCAAAGAGTATGTTAACCAGTTTGATCAGCTGGCTAGGTTCGGACTGGACCTAGTCAACACCCCGCACAAGAAGGCTCTCCGCTTTGTCAAGGGGTTGAATGAGCCATTACACAGTTTGGCCATGACCCATATACCCATGGGGGCTACGTATGAAAGGTTGGTGCAGATGGCATTGCTGAACGAAGAAGATAAAGGCAAGAAGGAGACAAAGGCAGAAAGCTCTCAAGGGAAGAAAGAGGGCTTGCAACCTAAGAAGACAAACTTTAAGAAGGGCGAGAAAGACAACAAAGAGAAGAGGAAGTGTAATTTCTGTGGCAAAGTGGGGCACTTAGTGAAAGATTGCCGAAAAATGAAGGCCAAGATGAATGGTGAGTGCTTTTCTTGTGGTGAGACAGGCCACCTGGCTAAGGATTGCCCAAAGATGCAAGGGCAGGGGGCTGGATCCACCTCAGGGGCACAAGTTCATGCGCTAGAAGCACCACCTCTGCAACAACGAGGTATAAATACTTCTGTAGAAAGTGTAGTTTATCTTTATGATCACCCAGTTCGCACTTTATTCGATTCTGACGCATCACATTCCTTTATCTCATCTGCTTTAGTAGAATCTCTGCACCTAGAAACTAGAATGGTAGAGGACCCCTTAATTGTTTCAAATCCAATTGGGGGCCCAGCTCATTTATCTATGATCTGTGTGGGATTGAAAATTTCTATTCTAAGCATATAATTTAAATGTAGTGCCTTTGTTTTGGGCTTTTCGGGATATGGTTTGATTTTGGGCATGGATTGGCTATCCAGTAATGGAGCCATCCTTGATTATGAGAAAAGGGTGGTTAGACTTCTGACCCAACTCGGTAACACTTTGGAAATTACTTGTAATCCCTCGTACGCGGTCATGCTTAGTTATCTTGAACGCTAGATGCCTCTGTCGACAATTTGAAATCGGTTAGAGTGGTCCGGGAATATCCGGATGTCTTCGAAGAGGTGAAGGGCTTGCCTCCGAAGCGAGAGATAGACTTCCGCATATATCTTGTAGATAATGGAAAGCCCGTTGCGTTGCCCGTTAGATACATGGCTCCACGGGAAAGGAAAGAGCTCAGTAAACAAATTAAAGAACTTCTAGAGAAGGGGTTCATTAGAAGGAGCATTTCAGAATGGGTCGCTCCAGTGGTGTTCGCTACAAAGGTGGACGGTTCACTCTGTCTGTGTGTTGACTATAGGGAGCTCAACAAACTAACGAAAAAGAATAGGCACCCTCTCCCCAGAATTGACGATCTGTTTGATCAGCTTGTAGGAGCGTCTGTTTTCTCCCAACTCGATTTAGCGACCGGATTTCATCAGCTAAGGGTGGCTGAAGATAGTATCGATAAGACAACATTCAGAACCCCAGATGGCTTCTTTGAATGGCTTGTCATGCCTTTCGGATTGACAAACGCACCCGCTTACTTCGTGGACCTAATGAGTAGGGTGTTCAGAGATTTCCTCAATAAGTTCGTAGTGGTCTTCGTAGACGATATCTTGATCTTCTCGAAGAGTGAAGAAGAGCATGCTCAGCACCTAAGGGCAATCATGGAAACCCTGCGAGTCCATCAACTAAAAGCCAAATTCTCCAAATGCCACTTTTGGAGAGAGGAAGTAAGATTTCTTGGGCACATAGTATCCAAAGAAGGGTTAGCAGTAGACCCGGCTAAGGTAGTAGCGGTGCAGGACTGGAAGACACCAAAGAACGCAATAGAAGTCCGAAGCTTTCTCGGGCTAGCAGGCTTCTATCGGAAATTCATCAAAGACTTTGCAAAGATATCAGCTCCACTCACAAAGCTGACCAAGAAGAATCTAGTGTTCGATTGGGACTTGGATTGCGAGTTTGCTTTCCAACGACTAAAAAGGGCTCTTACAACAGCCCCAGTTTTGACGTTGCCAGATGGGAGCAAGATGTTCACAGTTTATACAAATGCATGTAGGACAGGGCTAGGCGTTGTCTTAATGCAAGAAGGAAGGGTAGTAGCTTATGGTGGAAGGCAATTGAAAGTGCATGAAAAGAACTACCCGACCCACGATCTTGAGTTAGCTGCCATCGTCTTTGCACTCAAGTCTTGGCGACACTATCTCCTAGGTGAGAAGTTCGAACTTTACACTGACCATAAATCGTTGAAATATCTTTTCTCGCAGAAAGATCTTAACTTGAGGCAGCAGAGATGGATGAAGTTTCTTGCCTCGTACGATTTCGAGATCTCCTACACTCCGGGCAAAGGCAACGTAGTGGCAGACGCGTTGAGCCGAAAGAAACTAACCCTAAGACCGTTGCTTGTTGAAAGACAAAGCCTAGAGTTTATAGCCATCTTTGACTTTAGGCCCTCCTCCGATTTTGTACCAGGCTTGCTGGCATCTCTCGAAGTACGCCCGACTTTAGTAGACTCAATAGGGACAGCACAACGCGAAGACCCTCAGCTTGTGGAGACGATTGATAGGCTCATTAGGGGTGAGACTTCAAGTCACCTCAGCAGATACTCCATCGACGACAAGGGTTGGCTAAGACGAGACGGAAGACTATGTGTCCCACAGTCAAGGGATTTAGTAAAGAAGGTTCTCGAGGAAGCACATCACTCCAAGATGACGATACACCCAGGCGGGGATAAAATGTACAAGGACATAAAGAGGACTTTCTTTTGGAACGACATGAAGAAGGACGTGGCAGATTTCGTTTCTAAGTGTATGGTGTGCCAACAGGTTAAGGTGGAACAGAAAAAGCCTGGCGGTCTGCTCCATCCTCTAGAGGTCCCGCAGTGGAATTGGGATAGTATCTCAATGGACTTCATTGATGGGCTGCCTAGGTCTAGAAGAGGCAACACTAGCATTTGGGTAATAGTGGATAGGCTTACTAAAAGTGCCCACTTCTTACCTGTCAAGAGTAAAAGAACTGCCTCATCCCTAGCATCTCTTTACCTCAAGGAAATTGTTCGATTCCATGGAATACCATCCAGCATTGTTAGTGACCGAGACCCTATCTTCACAAGTGAGTTTTGGCGGAGTCTGCAAGAAGCAGTAGGCACATAGTTATGCTTAAGCACAGCCTATCATCCACAAACCGACGGCCAGACAGAAAGAGTGAACAGAGTTTTGGAGGACCTTTTAAGACTGTGCGTCCTTGACTTCGGAGGGACGTGGGAAGACCATCTTCCTTTTGTAGAATTTGCCTACAAAAACAGCTACCAAGCAACCATCGGAATGGCGCCCTTCGAAGCTTTATAAGGAAGACCGTGCCGATCGCCCACTTGTTGGTGGGAGTCTACTGACAAACTCATACTTGGACCGGATATGATCCGAGAGACTTCAGAAAAAGTAGACTTAATACGGAGAAGGATGAAGACAGCCCAAGACAGACAAAAATCCTACACCGACAAGAGGAGAACCGACCTTGAATTTGAGGTTGGGGACAGAGTTTTTCTTAAGGTATCTCCGCTAAGGAACGTTGTTCGTTTTGGAACCACAGGAAAGCTAGCACCAAGGTTCGTAGGGCCATTTCCTATCATCGAGAAAATTGGGAAAATGGCCTATAGATTAGAGCTACCCGAAAAATTAGCCGGAATTCACAACGTTTTCCATTTTTCGCACCTCCGAAAATGTCTACATGAATCTGCTGAAGTGGTAGAGCCAAATATCCTAGAAGAAGCTGAAGTGGAATGTGAAGCAACTGTGAGGAAAGTCCCAACCCGCATATTAGGAACGGAAGTGAAGAAGCTACGCAACCGCGAAGTCAAGCTCGTCAAAGTTCAGTGGAGCGACGCCGAGGGAGACGCAACTTGGGAAACTGAAGCTAGAATACGCGCAGCCTACCCTTTTCTTTTCGAGGGTATATCTTTGATCTTTCTTTTTCCTTAAGTTGCGCTTTTATCTATCTTTTTAGGTATATCTCCTCGGCCTTATCTTTTAGGAAGAAACCCTTTGGATGAAAACATGTAATTGAAACATGTTATGGATGATGGTTGCAAGTGGCTGCAAGTGATTGCTAGTGGTTGCTCGTGGTTGCATATACACACACAATCTAGGTTTTAGATCGGCTCAGTCACTTCATATTGCATATGCATAAATGTATTTATTCGTATATGGTTGAAGTTTAATGTGTTGCCATATGGATGTTGCATTTATATATGAATGGTTATGCACTCATGTAGAATCATGAATAGGAAAATTTGCATACATAATGGATTCATGGCACTTACATAATTTGCATTAAGGAGGTCAACTGAATCAGTAGACCAACTGATTTTGCATTAGATAAGTACATGTACACACACTTCGCATACGATCATGAAGCATTAGTAGTCTTTAAGGACAATGGATGTTCGTATTTGATGGATGAGTAGATGGATGTTTGGATGTTAGGATGTACATTCTTCCTGAACTTGAAGATTTCAGGGACGAAATCCTTTTAAGTGGGGGAGAATGTAACACCCCGTGTATTCTATAATAGTGAAATTCACAAATTAAAGTATAATAAATTTCAAATCAAAGAATTAAGGGAAACAAGATACGCCATTGCATTCGTCTCGGAATTCTGCTTGAAATAGAGTCCGAGTTTGCGTAAAACGGACTCCGTATGAAGAAGATATGGCCTCCGGAAGTTTCAGAATTCAGTTTAAAATTCAAACAGACCAAAACAGCTTAGAAAACAAGTTTAAAATTCAAAAATCGGGCCGGATTGGCCAGGGCGGGAATTTTCCTGCCCAAGACACCCAGGTCGACTGGGTAGTCGACCTGGGCTACCCAGGTCGATTGGGTAGTCGACCTGGGGCACCGAGGTCGAGTACATAGTCGACCTGGGGGTTGACTGGGGGTCGACCTGGCCCTTGAGCCAGGTCGAACCCAGCCCCCCTGGCTGACCTGGTCTGTGTTTGGTCGATTTTCTGAGCCTTCCCTTGTCACTAGGGCTAGGTGTCATCTCCTGGTTGGTCTCTCCTTCAATCGAACGGCTATTATTAAACCAAGCTCCATCGACGGTCCTAATCAACTCACAAACTCTATAAAAAGGACCTAAGACTCACCCTAATTCACACAAACAAAAATGGAGATGAGACCGTCATGCTGCTGAGGAAAGACTAGGAATAGCCATCAGAAATTGAGAGACAATTAGGAGATAATTCGAAAGCTTTAAGCAACGTCAATTAAATCAAAGTAACGCCTACAACAAAGGATAGCATCTCCAAATTCAGAGTTCAGATTCCTGAATTGAAGATTCGTCATACGTTGTAAGTAGAGTGCTATTCCGATGTGAATAAATAATTGTGTTTTGATTTGTGTAAAATGAGAAATGGAATTGTATTCGATTGTGGTGATAATAATCTATATTTGTATATTGCTTTGACTCTAAACGATTTGGGATATTGTGGTTAGGCCTATTTGATATTCGCAAGTATATGATTCATGTTAACAACCATATGTTGTGGTATTTTATTTGGGATTCATGCAAGTATATGATTCACTATTATGCCAATATGATGTACATACTTTTATGAACACTTTTAGTGTGTAATTGGGTTCAACTAAGTACTATGGGTTATATGAATCTATGTTGGAATTGGCAAATCATACTTTTGTATTAGAGACAAAAGTAAGCATCCTTATGAACATGACTAAACTATGTTTGGTGTTATGTCTAGTTGAAACTATGTTTTAGGCCTATATTGTTATCAAAATCATATGGTGATATACGTGACACATAATTAAGTTAGATTTACATTCCAATTGCAAGTTTACATGAATAGATTAAAAACTATGATTCGTGTTTAGGGATGTTTATGCTATGATCATAAGAATAGAATGATTCATTTTTAAGTATGTTTATGTCATGACTATATGCTATTACCATGCAAGTTCCACATATGCCTAATTCATGTTAATTGGATCGTTATGTTGCAAGTTCATGCGCTCACACTCCCCTTTTTATGTCACTTGGAATATTTAAACACCATGTTGTAAGCCTCCCCTCTTTCATGTGGCTAAGTTGGGGTTAAACGTTAAACCCAACATATGTTATATTTTAGTGAACGTATAAAACGGGGGTAATGACGATGGGGTTAAAACATAGAACATATGTGTTGGCATGTTTGACGCATGCCAACAGCCATGAAAAACAATTAAGTGGCATAAATAAATTTTTACCCAATAAAGATGAATTTGAATAATGGACCGCAAATATTTACATATAAAAAGAAAAGAGACAAAATATGTAAATGTAGAAAATACGATGTGTTTAACCCGAGGTTGGATTGAGTTGTGACGTAAACCTTCCCGGAACCGCCCGGCTGTCCAGTGGTCACAACAATACCTATCCAATGTGAGTGGTTAAACACGGAGCCCAATAAGGACCCGAGGTTAGACTGAGTTGTGGCGTAAGACTGCCCGGACCCAACCGGCAACAGGCAGCCACAACAATACCTGTCTAATGTGAGAGGTCAAGGCTTTAATAAGACAATTAAGGCTGAGTCAGGATTGATAGGATTAAGTAAATTAAATTAATACTTAATCAGAATGGAACATGCTAAACTATACAGACTGTTTGGGGGTTAGGTTTACAAAACACTTAACCAACTTAGCATGTTGGCTAGAAATAGAAAACCTAGTAGCGGGGGACCCTTTTCAGCAGTAACCCTACAATGTGTATCAGGATACCCTGAACTAGGCAGGGTGGGGCACGATTACTGGGCTGACTGTAAGAGGTCAAATCGACGGCAGTGGTGCAGCAGTGTAGGTTCTAACGGGGTGAGGGCATGCACACACTCCGGCGCAGAAAAATAAGGCACTGGGCACCAGTAGCATACCTGTGCATTCTAGGATTGTGTCGGGCCGCCACCATGGGACTTGATACACCCCATGGTGGGACCAGCATAGGTAACTACAACATCGGGGGCCGTAAGACACATGTAACTATGCGAGTAGGAGCCGATCATTAGAAACGAATCACTTCACCCTGATTATGGGATGCCTATTGGGAACCAGTTATATGGATGCAGAGATTAATATGGGGTACGATAGTATATTCGACTCTAGAGGACTTAACTTAGTTTATGAGGCTTTCCCATTTCCAGTTTATACTTATCATACCCAGTTCTTTATTCATAGACTGAATAATCCTACACTTACTCAGGCTTTATGTCTGACTCTACTTTTCTTTCATCTTCTTTTCTTCTGTTTACCCCCCAGGTCCTCAGGGAGGGAATACCGCAGCTTGACCAGTTTCCGCATCCAGCTTGAAGAGAAGGAATGTATGGCTTGGATGTTTTCGTTTTGGACTATGGCTTTGGACAGCAATTATGGGACTTATGCAGTTTACTTATGTTTTTATGCTTCTTTAAATAATGTAATCAAGACAGTTATGAAGATGTAATGGTTTTTGGAAGTATTGTAAGACAAGTTATGACATGGTTTGTGTAACACGCTGTTTGTTGAAATAAAAGTTGCTGTTGTTTTCCGCTGTTCAAAAATATGTGTATTCATATCTATCTTGTACGTCTGTGACTTATACTTATAAACCTCCACCAAAATTAGGGCATTCCCTTTGAGAGTGACCCTAACGGAGGTGGGATGTTTCAAAACCCCACACGGGTATTGGGATGATATTTGACGTACACTAATCCCGATTGTTTAGTTGTATGTCGATCGATTGATTGACAGACTGTTATAAGCGTTAAATATTTATATTCGATGCTTATACAGTGTAGAGTGCACTTTGGATGATGGTTGATTATTCATCGTTGTTATTGAATACATGTGTTGTAGAAAATTCATATAATTAACATTATATGGTAGTTGATTGGGCTTCATTCAATATCTGAAATAGAAATATTTGAATATAAATATTTGAAAAAGAAATATTTGAAATGGAATACTTGAAAATAGAAATATATGAAGCCGTGTTGATTAGATTGACGCCATTTTGACATGGATGATATTTATATCGATTTTATTCATTTTATAATGAATATCGATTTTATTCATTTTATAATGAATATCGAAAGTGATTTCAAAATCTGATATTTTGAAAAGAATTGAAATTCAAACTGAATTTGAATTGAATTGAATAGAAAACGAATTCGAATTGAATTGAATAGAAAACGAATTCGAATTGAATTGAATAGAAAACGAATTTGAATTGAATTGAATAGAAAACGAATTTGAATTGAATTTAATAGAAAACTAATTTGAATTGAATAGAAAATGAATTGGAATTGAATTGAATTGAAAACGAATTTGAATTGAATCGAATAGAAAATGAATTCGAATTGAATTGAATTGAAAACGATTTGAAATCGATTTGAATTGAAATCAAATAGAAGTGAATGTAAAAAGAATTTATAAGGGAAAATTCAATTTTGATTTAAATTTGAAATAAAGGTTGAAATTGTTTTTGAAACAAATTTGAAATGATTTATAAAATTCGTTTTAAAAAGGAAATCAACGAAATATATAATATATATATATATTATATATATAATGGCCTGAATAGAACGCGCCGCGCCGCGCCAGTTCGTGAATTTCGACCATTGACTTCGAACGGACATTGCGGGAGATCCGACCATCGGATTCTCCTAAAACCGGAACCGTTGGGTTCGTATCGAAAAGAGCTTTCTAAGGAATATTATAAATTTGAAATCTAATGGTTGGATTTGGAATTATGTCCAAATCAAATTTGGAAAAGGTCGATGTAAGTGCAGTTCGATGGCCGTTGACGGAAATCAACTGTACGGGCCTTGATAAAATTATTAAAAATAGTAATAATTTGTGTAAAATAATAAGAAATGATTTGGGAAGAATTGGGATGAAAAACTCCATATCTGAAAGGATAAAAATAGATTCTTATCGAAATGAACTAGTTTTGAACTAGAATTATAATTCTATTTATTTTTAAAATAAATAAAGTGGATTTGAAATGGTTTTAAAAATAACCAGGATTTCCAATATATAGATTGGAAATGGATTTGAATCGAAATTGTCTTCGGAATATTTCGATGTGGGATTTTGTGATTATACAGGTATTGTTATGGGAAATTTGAAAGATATATTTATATCGTTATTTCCAATACGATATTTTTTGGTCGTAGAATTTGATATTGAATATAAGCCGATATATTTTCTATTCAGAGCCTTGTATTTAATATGAAATGGGATTTTGGGTTTGTCGTGAATGGAGACTTCATTAACGCTGTTCTTAAACCCAGTTGAGGAAAAGATTAAATCTTTTATTTAGATTTAATGAAGTCTACCAATTAAATAATATTTAATTGGAATTGAATTGGTATTGATTTTTGGGTTTATCGTGAATAGTGTTTTAAATAGCACTTGTTCTTTAACTCGATAATTAATAGAATGTGATTTTGGGTTGTCGTGAACGGTATCTTCAATAATACTATTCTTAGATCCAAAGGAGTTAAGAAAATTAGAAACTAACTGGAGATTAGTTAAGTTGAATGGTTTCCTGGGTATTGATCTGATGTTGGTTTCGGCCTTCAAGGTTAATACTTAGGGAATTGCCCACTTGCTAATTTATGGTTAGGGTCTGATTGAAATGTAATGTGATTTTGGGTTTATAGTGAACCGTGTTTTAAATGACACTGATTCTTTAACCCAGTTAAAGATTAAAACTAAGTGGAGTTTTAATGAATCTTTTATTAGATTGAAAAGATCGAGAATGGAGTATCACCAATTTTTCTCCAAAGCGATAGTTAAATCTTTAATTAGATTTGGACGTGGAATGGTAATTAATTTTACCGATAACACCGTGGTATTAGATATGGAGTATTACCAGTTTTGCTTCATGGGATGAATAGGTTGGGATTGGGAAATAAAATAAATAATTACTTCGGTGTGGTTCGCTAATCCCGACTAGTTTGGAAAACCATAATTTGGTTTGAAATGATATCCAAAGGAAGATTAAAGAATTTATCTTTGATAAAATTAATGGGAACCTTTCCCTAAGAACGTGAAATTTAGAAACTAACTGTAGGTTAGCTAAGAAGAATGGTTTCCTGGGTATTGATCTGATGTTGGTTTCGGCCTTCGGGGTTAAAATTTGGGGAATTGTTCCCTTGCTAATTTACGATTAGTGACTGATGAATTGGATGAGGCGTATGTTGTGATTGTGTAACATTTGTTTACTATATACGCGGGTTGTTCGGAAAGGCCGGGTTTATACCCATTCTGAATAACCAATTCGACGATAAGTCGAAGATGATGACGGTGGTCGAAGACCGAAAGTCTTCACATCGTTTGGGTGATTACTGATGATCTTGATTGGGCTGTACACCCAAGATGAGGGAATCAGTTGGTGGTCGTCCAGACGTACTTGTAGATCGACGGATATGCGAGGAAAGTGCCTCCGGTTTCGTTCAGACCTAGAACGGACTTGTAAATGGATGGTGTGTCTGACATTGTATTCCTTTATATCGTATTCGTTGATCTCTGCTAAATATATATCTGTTTGGCGGCGGGGAATTTATTCTCATGCTTAACGCCCTTGTCTGAGACATACGAGCTCAGAGGTTATATATTGGAAGAAATCAGTGGTACGATATGGATTGATAGTGTGGCATGCTGAGATGTAGTGATCCAGACTTTTGTTGAAAAGAAAAGTTTAGTGGATGATGATCAAAGCGCTGCTTTAATATAGCATGGCTTTGTGTATAGCGTTGATTCGCGAGCCTCACACCTCGGTATTGTGGTAAACTGATGGTTTAATCAGTATGCTTTTTAGTGGATAGGCACCTTAGTGGTGTCGTGGATTCGGTCGACCGAGATGAGCTTAGTGCTCAGGGACATATAGAGTAAGCAGTGTTTTCTCTCGCTGGGACGTAAGCCGCGGTGATACTCTGGTCCCAAAAGTGCGGATGTGCAGACGGTGTTTTCTCTTGTTGGGACGTAAGCCGTGGAGAATTGCATTATGCGATCGATATTTCGAATCAGGAGCCACCATGATGGAAATCCAATTTCCAATACATGTATTCCGGTTTTATTTGTAGAGCCTAGTATGGAGACATAGTGGGATGGGGCGCTTATGCCGTCTATGATTGATACTTATGATTTGAAGATATTTTATACAATATGCACTTATAATAATATCAAATGATTTGTTTTAAACGTATCAAGCATTCTTGGCTATTATAAGGTAAAAACCCTATCCTCCGGCTTGCGTTGCATTGTGTGATGGGACCTGGGTCTTATAATAGCTTCATTTTTCTTTATTTAGCATTGCGCTGTTGTTTTATGCACTGGTATTCTTGGGAGGAAACCCGTTCCGTGTTATACGGCGTGGTCCCTTGATTTACCTAACTTTAAAATAAAGATTTACAATTGTTTTAGTTCTCACACCAGTCCCATGACTAACCTGGAGTTTATTGTTTTAACCTAAACTCTGGGTGCCCTTATTTTGACATGGGCAGCTAGTAGTTTGGTTTTGCAGATTTATATTCACAGGATCCTGGTTTACAGCTGGAATGATATCCGGAAAGCTTTGTATCCGTATATCTCTTCTAATTGTGTATTGTATTATTTTCTGCTGCTATGTAATTTATTGTAATCTCTGATAATTTTTGATGTATATTATTTATTCATACTCTATATATTCTTGTATTCTGATGGAATTGTTGTAATTAACAATGAAATGTTCTCCCGTCTGCATTCTTTTGTGGCTTGTTCTCGAACTATCCGCGCTTTCCTCACCAGGAAAGTTACGGGTTTTCACAGGCCCTCGCACATTCGGTCGATCTCCAAGTATGTCTGGACGACCACCACTTATTACCTTGTCTTGGGATGCCTCCCAGTCAAGGCATTAGCAATCATCCAAATGATATGAAGATCTCCGGTCTTCAAACACCGTCTTCATCATCGATTTCTTATCGTCGATCAATTATTTGAAATGAGATTTAAGTCGGCCTTTTCAAATAATTCACGTTCATATAGAATTCAAATCAATTCATTTCATGGTTAAATTATTTGACATCCATTTTCAATTCATTAATTTGATTCTCATGTCAAACACATCCGACCATCAAAATATCAAACAAACCAAGTAAATTCGTTTTATTTCCATCCCATATTGTTTGTAATATCTTATAATGATATATCGCTATTTTTATTTATTTAAAAATAGCCCGTTTTAATTAAATGGCGCTTCAGGCCATAACGCAATTTTTCTTCAGATTTGATTGTATCTGAAAATTTAAGCGCTGGATCTTTACAAAATTTATATCGTTGGAAAGATCTTTTCAAAGCGGACCCAATGGTTCCATTTTTGGGAAAATACGATGGTCGGATCTCCCGGTATCATCGTTTAAAACTACGATTCCAAAACGCGAACTATAGGGGCTCGATCCGTTTTAATTCATATATATATATATATATAATTCTTTCATCAATTTCTAAACCATTTTTACTTCCTATACAGGTTAAAAATAATATTTTTAACCATCCAATGTTTATTTCAACACATGAATATTTTTAGTGATTCATATCTGCGATAAAAATGTTAATTTTATTATTCAAACCATTATTCAACACATGAATATTTTCATACCTTCTCATATACGATAAAAAGGTGATTTTTATCGTTCTAACCCTTTATTCAACATACAAATATTTTTAGGAGTTCGTATACATAATAAAATATTAATTTTATTGTTCTAGCAATTTATTCAACACATGAATATTTTTAGCACTTCATATATTTGATAAAAATGTGATTTTTATCGTTCTAGTCCTTTATTCAACACATGAATATTTTCTATACTTCAGTCAAGCAATTAAAATGTGATTTTTATCATTCTAATATTTTATTCAACATATGAATATTTTCTATACTTTATATATGAGATAAAAATGTGATTTTTATCATTTCAAATATTTATTCAACATATAAATATATTTCGACACATGAATATAAATCAAACACATGAATATTTCAGAAAATTTTGTCAGCATAACGGTAGGGGTTTAAAACTGGCACCATCTCGAGTACGGCTCCTCGCGCTACCTTAGGCCTCGCGGTGTTCCCTAAGGGGCTTATTCCTATGATCTAAATATTTCGATCACTTTCATATCATATGAATATTTTTCCACAAACAACTCTAATTTTGCTTCATTCCAACAACCACAAACAACCATATCAATCTTTCACATTTATCAACCAAATTTCACATCAACCAAAATCAAGTCATCCATAGTTTGTGAACGATGGATGTCGGGAGTTTCTAAACTTTGTCTACATCCTAATATATTTTATTTCTAAATTAAACTGAATTTAGAAACCTCACATTGCTATTTGCTTTGCCAAAAATTGTAGCATGCTCTAAAAATTTCCTGGTCTCTTCTAGAATGTAGAAGACGTCCTCACGGTCCCGGTATCTCTTGTTTCACTGGATTTCGACCACAAACGAAAAAGATATGATTTTTATACATAAATAAACCTTTGCAATGCTTTTAAATGTGGAAATCAGTTTAAATAAAACAAACCATATACCTCTCTGAAGTGGTTCCAAACTAGGTTTGGAAATATCTTGCAATCCGCGACACGAGGTCGGAATCGGATGACACCATGTTGGAATGCCAGGAGTGGCACGCAGATCGAGGTAGGTGGGGCCCCCTGTGATGGCGTCAGCTCCTCTTGGCAGCGGTTCAAATGTCTCGACTTCAGGGAGCTCGTTCTTGGCGATGGCAAGATTATGCGGGGCGAATCCTATATGGATTTGAAGAGGGAGGTGAGTACTAAAAAAAGTTCAACTAAAGCCTTCGATAATATGGAGCGGATTAAGAGGAATCGAAGAGAGAAGGCGTGGGGGGTTTCCGCCTTCGATCGGGTGTCGGGGAGAGAGAAACCTGTCTTTTTATTTATTTTTTATTTTATGAATGAATTTTTATTATTGGCCCGCCATAAATTCAAAATTTTTAAGGTGTTTTTGCATCCGAACACCAAATCGAACCCAACGACTGTCGCACCTAGCTAAATACCCCCATCTCGGACACAATGGAATATGTTTCTTAAGCCCATTCGATTGTTTCAGTCAGTTATTCTTCAAATTAAAATATAAAACATTAAATTTTAGATTTGAACGTACATTTTAATTTGTCGGGACCACATACTGATCCCAAAAATTCTATAAAAATTAAATCTAGCTATGTTTGGATGATATAGTCCCAAAAAAACTAATTTCGTCGAATTTCGAGACCGTTTGAAAATTTTTTGGCCGATCCAATTCAAATTGAAATTACCAAACTCGTTTTCCTTTGCCACACCCACATATTAATTCCAAAAATTATGGAATTTGAAACCTAGCAATAATTTAACATTCCGGATCCAACCAAAGTGGTTTCATCGAAAATGGAGGTCGTTTGCAAAATGTCTATTTTTACGGGCTATATTTATTCTATAGCGACCATTTTGAATATTTAGTTGGCCAAAACTTTTGATTTCCGCTATGAAATTTCATTTTTTTCAGATTCGTTAGAAAGATATTCTTAAACAGATTTAAATATTTCTGCTTTCACTAAAATCCAGTTTATTTTGAATCATGTGCATTCAGTCGAAGTTCAAATTTGAATTTTCAAACTACCGCGCTATTTCTATCTCCTTTTAAATTTTAAAATAAATATTTATATTCTAACTTCGATTAAAATAAATATATACGTTCTAATTCTATTCAAAATAAATTTCTTGTCATTATTATTTAAAATAATCCATTTTAAATATTCAAAATTCATTAAAATTGCCAAAATAAAAATTTTTAATTTGTTTTGATTTTCCGGGTTGTTACAATCTCCCCCACTTAAAATCTTTCCGTCCTCGAAAAGGAATGGAGCTGAAAGTTGTTTAACTAATCAACTCAACTTTCATTCTAGCTTTCATTCCTCAACTTTTCAGTTTCTAAGAATTTTCTAATTCTTCAAAAATTTGTCTAACACCCTAAATTTTTGAAAAATTTCGCCATAACCTCCTTTGTACGGGGAGGGGTTTGGAAATTTATTGGGTCGTATTAGGCACCCAATAAATCCTAAAAAGCATACACATATTTATAGTGATATATTCTTGTGTCCACAAGGGAGTGTGTATAGATTATAACTCCAGAGAATAAATTCTCGTTACCCTATAAATAGTTTCTGTACCTTAATGACTAGAGGGACGTGATTATTGTCAATTCTTGAACCGTGTGGGGTTTTTATTAATCTGGCAATTTACCGTTACATTTTATATAGTCGATATCAGTCTTCGATTCAATTTGAAATATAGTCATCGCCATACAAGCCTCTCGCTTGTATGGTAATCTTCAACCTCGTCTCATAAGCTCCAAATGCTTATGTGGTATATGATAGAGTATGTTATCTTCACACAGTATGCCATGAAGTGTAGTTCAAAATTAATTTTTAATATCCTATGGCGATGTTTATAATCTCACACAGAACAACCAGCACTCCACATCCAATGGCATTCACAGTAGTTTGTATAATAAATAAAATTGTGCATCCAACTCATTAAGGTTTACCTATTTGTCGAGCATGCAAATAAATTCTTTACTCAATAGCAAATCCATTTACCTGTTTAATAATGTGTATATATATGCACATCTAAGCTAAGAATAATATTTTTAGTGAACAAACATTTATTTCACCATACAGCTATTTTTAGCACTTCATAGGCATGTTAAAAATAATACTTTCAATCATCAATCAATTAGTTGATTAAATTTTGAAATCTATAATTATTTTTATATACTTAGAAATAATATTTGCTAAGATTGGATTATATATAATTAAAAGTTTTCGTCCATAAAAAGGAAACAATAGTAAAGTGTGAAAACAATACGGAAACGCAAAATATGGTAAATGTACCTGCACCAGAGTTAATCAGAGATATCCACTCTGCAATTGGGATAAGCTCACTTAATGCTCTCCTCAGTTTCCCAAGTACAGTCTCTCGGATCTTCGCTCTATTACACCTTGACTAAGTGAACCTTCTTGTTCCTCGGCTCTTTAGTTTCTTTGCCAACAATCTTTATCGGCTCCCTTTTCACAGCCAATCCTGGAATAATTTCCAAGTCTTGTTGTGCGGCTTCTTCCACAATTGAGTCCGGATCATGTACATGCTTTCTAAGTTGAGATACGTGAAATAAATCATGTACACCAGGAAACCAGTCAGGTAATTGAACTCTATAAGTGAGAGTTCCTATTCGTTTAAGTATAGGAAATGGACCAATAAATCTGGCACCAACTTTCCTGTTTTGCCAAATCGGACTACTCCTCTCATCGGAGAAACCCTCAAATAAACATAATCACCAAAAGAAAAAGCCAAATCTCTTCTTCTTGAATCTGCATAGCTCTTCTGTCGGCTTTTAGTTGTTTACAATCATTTTTTTAATAAAATCGACTTTGTCCAAAGCTTCATGAATCATATCAAGACCCAATACAAGTCTATTGCTAGGTTCTACCCAACAGGCGGGAGATCTACATGGTCTACAATACAATGCTTAGAATGGTGACATTTTCAGGCTTGCTTGCTAACTGTTGTTGTATGAGAACTCAGCTAAATGCAAGTGGTCTTCCCATGATCCGCCGAAATCAATAATACATGCTCGCAATAGATCTTCTAGTATACAGTTCACCCTCTCAGTATGACCATCTGTTTGAGGATGATAGGTGGTGCTCAGGTTCAATTTTGTTCCCAATTTTTCTTGGAATGCTTCTCCGAATTTACTAGCAAAAATCGAGTCCCAATCTGTAACGATACTCATGGGAACTCCATGCAGTTTAACAATTTCTTTAAAATAAATCTGTGCTTGACTTTGAGCTGTTCTATTCGATTTGACAAGTATAAAATGGGCAGTCTTCGTGAAACGATCTACGATCACCCAAATATTGTCATTTCCTTTCTTAGTTTGGGGCAATCCATCTATGAAGTCAATGGAAATCTGTTCCCACTTCCAATTTGTAATTTCTAACGGTTATAACACTCCAGCCAGTTTCTGCTGATCGCTTTTGACTTGTTGACAAGTAGAACACTTGCTAACGTATATTGAAATATCCCTTTTCAAAAACTTCCAACAGAATGTTCGCTTGATATCATTATACATTTTTCTTACGCCTGGATGGATACTCAGCTTTGAGCTGTGACATTCATCTAGTACTACTCTTCTGAGTTCTGAAACTTCTGGAACACAAATTCGCCCTTGTAATCTCAGAATCCCTTTATCATCAAGTTGGAAATCTGAAGGTTCACCTTCCTTGATTCTCTTCCTAATTCTATGAACAAATTCATCATCTTTCTGAAGAACAGAGATCTTATCTATCAACGAAGGCGTAATAATAAGATTGGCAATGATCGCGATTTTTCTGCTAAGCGCATCAGCTACAACATTGCTTTTCCCGGAGTACACAAAATATCTAGATCATAAGCTGCAAGAAATTCTAGCCAACGCTGTTGTCTCAAGTTCAAGTCTTTCTGGGTGAACAATTTCTTTAATGATTGAAGATCGGTATATAGATCAAACTTATCACCCAATAGATAATGTTTCTAGATTTTAAGAGCAAATACGACGGCTAACAACTCAAGATCATGAGTAGCGTACTTCTTTTCATGTGGTTTCAGCTGACGGCTAGCATAAGTGACTACTTGGCCTCTTTGCATCAATACCGCACCAAGACCTCGATAATTGTTAACACTGGAGCAGTTGTAAATTTTAATTTCAGCTCCTGGAAAGCTGCCTCACATTCTGGAGTCCACTTAAACTTTGAATGTTCTTAGTGAGTTGTGTCATTGGACTGGATAGCTTCAAAAAAACCTTAACGAATTTCCAATAATAACTAGCCTATCCCAGAAAACTTCGTACTTATGTGGGTGTAGTAGGCTGTTTCCAATCTTGAATAGATGTTATTTTACTTGGATCCATAAAAATTCCTTCTTTTGATACTACGTGGCCAAGAAACTTCACTTTATCTTGCTAGAATATACACTTGGAAAATTTAGCTTTCAGTACATTCTTTCTCAGAATTTCCAAAACTTGTTCCAAATGTCTTTCATGCTCGGCATTTGACTTAGATAAGATCAATATATCATCAATGAATACCATCACGAATTTGTTCAAGACTTCGCGGAACACCCTGTTCATTAAATCGACGAAGTATGCAGGAGCGTTACATAAGCCGAACGGCATTACTAACCACTCGTAGAATAAGTCCTTACCTCTGAATGCTGTCAAAGGAACACACTCTTCGGCAACACGAAGCTGATGGAAACCTGTAGCTAGGTCAATTCTTGAAAATACTTGAGCTCCATTCAGACGATCCAATAAATCATCGATTCGAGGCAACGAATATTTATTCTTTCATGTCTTCTTATTCAAGTCACAATAATCCACGCATAGCCAAGTTTGATCGTCTAATTCTTCTTTTTTCCTTCAAGGTCATTCTCTGAATTGCATACACTACTGGCCTGGCATTTGGAATTAGAGCGATCTTGAAATCAATTTCTCTACGCGATGGTAAGCTATCAACCTCATCAAACACATCCACATAGTTCTTAACAACAGGAATATTTTCTATAGAAGCAGGAGTATTTTCTATAGGAGTAGGATAAACATCCAGAGCTGACCAAAATTCTTTTCTATCTGAATTTAGACCTTTAGATGGTATTGTTATGTACCTTCCGCACTTAGTTTTAGTCTTAACAACTCTCTCGCCGCACTTAACTTGGGCCTCAGATTTGGTTAGCCAATCCAATCCTAAAATAAGATCAAATTCGGTAAAATTCATGACGATCGAAATGGAAGGGAACCGATAACTGGCATAAGAGACAGGCACACCAACAAATCTAACTAAGATCGAGGGTACCCCCAATCGGATTATGGACACCGGTGGGTTCTTTGAGCCTTCACAATTTTAAATCCAGTTTCTTAACTGGAATATTTTTTACATTTAACGTACTTTCCAAAACATCTGGCCTTTGCTGACTAGCCGAGGGTGTTGCAGCACCTGTCGTGTTATTGACTTGAGCCTCCTTGGCCACTTCATTTACATGTGTTATTTCAGATTTCTTTAATAGTTGGAAATCCGTTGCAATATGACCTTTTTGGTGGCATTTATGGCATTTCCTTTTACAATGAGAGGTCTTTTGCTTCTTAATGGATTTAAATTTATCTTTCTTCAAAGATTTACAATTTACCGAGAAATGTCCTTGCTTATTGCAGTTATAGCATGTGGCAGTCGTTAACGGTTCATCCTTAGATTTGGCCCCTTTCTTATTGGCTTTAGACTTCTTTCTGACCTTAGGCTTCGTACTTCCCTTAGGGCTATCAGTTTCAAATTTCCTTTTGCTGCTAGAACCGTCTTCCTCTTCATCGTCTAAAAGACCTTGCTTATTTAGATCCTCATAGCGACAAGCCATTTCTATCACCTCAGAGAAAGGAAGCTTCAGATGTGCCATTACACTACTTTGTTATTTTCTTTGAAGGCCGTTAATAAATCTCTGATTTTTCCTCTTAGGATCTTGAATTAGATGCAGGCCGAAACGAGAAAGTTCATCGAATTTATTCTGATACTCCCGAGTGGTCATATCTTCTTATTCCATATTGTAGAACTCATCATATAGCTGCTCAACATCTTGTTCGGGAATAAATCTTTCTTTGAAAAGTCCCTTAAATCTATCCCAGGTAATATTACCTTCTGGATTTTGCATCTTGATCAAATCCCACCGGATTAAAGCTTCTTCTTTGAGCGCCCAAGATGCTAGTAATACTTTCTGATCATCTCTCAGCTTTAAGCCCCGAAAAATCCTCTAAGAAGAATGCACCCATGCTTGTGTTTGAATAACATATTCTTTGCCCAAGAACTGTACTCCACCCACATTTGATATTTCTTCACTAGAGCGTCTTGGACTGGTTCTGGTTACGGGAGCACAACTGGCTCATTAGATTGCTGAACCATAGAATTATTTCTTCTTTTTCTGCCACTCATTTTCTAGTATGTCTACAAATGGTAGACAAAGTGTCAGGTCAATAGAAGAGATATTGTAAAACATAGAGACATATACTTGAATGTAAATGTGTCTACTGGGGTGTATTTTATTATGCTATACTCATTCTAGGACCTTACTGATCCTATCTGTAATGAGTTATTCGCCCTAGAACACTACTGGTTCTACTTCTGATGAGTTCGTTATTATGTTATATTCTTGAGCTAAGATTAACCAAAGCTCCGATACCAACTGCGACGACCCAAACCCCCATGTGACGGTGGCAAGGATAATCAGTGGAATATAACGTACAAACAAATGATAGCAGAACAAAAATATATAATTACACCAGATAATGTACATCAAATTACACTGGAAATAATAACAACATCAGAGTTACACAGCATGATAGGATCATATTTAGCACAGAATACAGTTTCAGCATAATATAAAATGTCTGCAGTGGAATCAAACATAATATACATAACGGTGACTGAAACAGTACAACAGAAATGATAAAGTCCAGCTCCAGCTCCATAGCTATCCAAAGATGAGTCTGTTAAAACTTGAATACAAGGCTGCCCATGTAGAAAATAGGGGCATCTGAGTTTGCAAGTGAACCAAACTACGAGTCAGTCATGGGACTGGTATGAGAAATCTACTTAACTAGTTTAAACAATAATAATTAGGAAAATCATAGGACCATGCCGCTACTGCGGAACTGGTTTACTCCAATGATTGCCAGTGCATGAAGTAATGTAAAATATTTAAAAAACGCAATGCTCTTTAGAAAAATAAAGGCAATATAAGACTCAAGTCCCATCACACAACGCAACACAAACCGGAGGATAGAGTTTTACCTTATATCGGCCAAAATATGCTTGATACGAATAAAACGAAATCATTTGATATTATTACTAGTGTTTATATGTTTCAAAAACAATTTCAATCATAATATATAAATCATAGATGACATGAGCATCCCATGCCACTTTGCCGCCATATATAGGCTTACAATCAAAACCGCACATGTCCTATTGGAAGTTTGGGTTTCCATCTTGAGCCATGGCAAGGGATCGTCCTTACCGCTTCGAGACTCTCTAGCCCGAGCCTTAGGACTCGTACTCAGTCAAGCCCTTAGGAAAATGCAGGGCCGGTCAATCTCCAAGTACGTCTGGACGACCATCACTTATTACCTTGTCTTGGGATGCCTCCCAATTAAGAGATCAGCAATCATCCAAACGATGTGAAGACCTCCGGTCTTTAACCACCATCTTCATTGTCGATTTCTTATTGTCGATTAATTATTTGAAATGAGATTTAAGTTGGCCTTTTCAAATAATTCACGTTCATATAGAATTCAAATCAATTCATTTCATGGTTAAATTATTTGACATCTATTTTCAGTTCATTAATTTGATTCTCATGTCAAATAAATACAACCATCAAAATATCAAACAAACCAAGTAAATTCAGTTTATTTCCATCCCATATCGTTTATTATATTTAATAACGAAATATCGCTATTTTTATTTATATAAAAATAGCCCGTTTTAATTGAAAGACGCTTCAGGCCATAACGTGGCCATGGCGCTATTTTTCTTCAGATTTGATTTTACACATATCTGAAAATCTAATCGTTAGACCTTTATAAAATTTATATCCTTGGAAAGATCTTTTCAAAGCGGACCCAATGGTTCCAGTTTTGGGAAAATCCAATGGTCGGATCTTCCGGTATCATCGTTTAAACTTACGATTCCAAAACGCGAACTACAGGGGCTCGACTTGTTTTAATTTAATTTATATTTATATATATATTATTCTTTCGTCGATTTCTAAACCATTTTTACTTCATATACAGGTTAAAAATAACATTTTTAACCAGTTTCAACACATGAATATTTTTAGTGATTCATATCTGCAATAAAAATGTTAATTTTATTGTTCAAACCATTTATTCAACACATGAATATTTTTATAACTTCTCACATACGATAAAAAGGTGAGTTTTATCCTTCTAACCCTTTATTCAATATATGAATATTTTTAGGAGTTCGTATATACAATAAAATATTAATTGTATTGTTCTATCAATTCATTCAACACATGAATAACCTTAACACTTCATATATTTGATAAAAATGTGATTTTTATTATTCTAGTCCTTTATTCAACACATGAATATTTTCTATACTTCATTCAAGCAATAAAAATGTGATTTTTATCGTTCTAATATTTTATTCAACATATGAATATTTTCTATACTTTATATATGCGATAAAAATGTGATTTTTATCATTTCAAATATTTATTCGACATATGAATATATTTCAACACATGAATGTAAATCAAACACATGAATATTTCAGAAAATTTCGACATCATAACGGTAGGGGTTTAAAACCGGCACCGTCTCGAGTACGGCTCCTCGCGCTACCTTAGGCCTCGCGGCGTTCCCTAAGGAGCTTATTCCTATGATCTAAATATTTCGATCACTTTCATATCATAAGAATATTTTTCGACAAACAACTCTAATTTTGTTTCATTCCAACAACCACAAACAACCATATCAACCGTTCGCATTATGAACCAAATTTAACATTAACAAATTCAAGTCATCGATGGTTTGTGGACGACGGGTGTCGGGAGTTTCTAAACTCTGTCTACATCCTAATATATTTTATTTCTAAATTAAATTGAATTTAGAAATCTCACATTGCTTTTCGCTTTGCCAAAAATTGTAGCAAGCTCAAAAAATTCCCCGGTCTCTTCTATAATTTAGAAGACGTCCTCATGGTCCCAGTGTCTCTTGTTTCAATGAATTTCGACCATAAACAAAAAAGATATGATTTTTATACGTAAATCAACCTTTGTGACGCGTTTAAATGTGGAAATCAATTTAAATAAAACAAATTGTATACCTCTCTGAAGTGGTTCCGAACTAGGTTTGGAAATATCTTGCAATCCGTGACACGAGGTCGGAATCGGAAGGCACCACGTTGGAGTGCCAGGAGTGGCACGCAGATTGAGGTAGGTAGGGCCCCCTACGATGGCGTCAGCTCCTCTCGGCAGCGGTTCAAATGTCTCGACTTCGGGGAGCTCGTTCTTGGCAATGGCGAGATGATAAGGGGCGAATCCTATATGGATTTGAAGAGGGAGGTGAGTACTACAAAAAGTTCAAATGGAGCCTTCGATAATATGGAGCGGATTAAGAGGGATCGAAGAGAGAAGGCGTGGGAGGGTTTCCGCCTTCGATCGAGTGTCGGGGAGAGAGAAACCCATCTTTTTTTATTTTATGAATGAATTTTTCTGATTGGCCCACCGTTTGAAAAATAGTCATTTTCTTATCGATCCAATTCAAACTGAAATTACCAAATGCAATTTCCTTTGCCACGCCCACGTATGAATTCCAAAAATTATAGAATTTGAAACCTAGCAATAATTTGACATTCCGGATCCAACCAAAGTGGTTTCATCGAAAACGGAGGTCGTTTGCAAAATGCCTATTTTTACGGGCTATATTTCTTCCATAGCGACCATTCTGAATATTCAACTGGCCATAATTTTTTATTTCCACTATGAATTTTCGATTTTTCAGATTCGTCAGAAAGATATTCTTAAACATATTTAAATATTTTTGGTTTCACTAAAATCTGGTTTATTTTGAATCTGTGCATTCCGTCGAAGTTGAAAGTTGAATTTTCAAACTGCCGCACTATTTCTAACTCCTTTTAAAATTTAAAATAAATATTTATATTCTAACTTTGATTCAAATAAATACATATGTTCTATTTCTATTCAAAATAAATATCTTTTCATTATTATTTAGAATAATTTATTTTAAATATACAAAATTCATTAAAATTGCCAAAATAAAAATTTTAAGTTGGTTCTGATTTTCCGGGTCATTGCAATATTAGAATACTTTAGTTAAGCGTGAGTGGGTTAAATGACTCACCTTGGTTTCAAATGAGATTGAAGTTCCAATTTTAGCCAAAAATAAAACAGTCTCGAAATCAGTCCAAATCAACGTTAACACGAAGAGCTCGTCGATACGATTCCAATGCAACAAATCGCGTGTCAATTGGAGCTTGTATGAAAAAGTAACGTACATTAGAACATTTGAATTTTAAAATATATAAAATAATAAATAAAAAATTTCCACCACTCACACGCTGCCACATCAGCAATCATCTTCCCGCCCATGTGTACAGTACTGTGTACGCAACCTCTATTTTCACCGAAAGTTTGACCACTCATAATTTCTTGCTCCGACATCCGTTTGATGCAAGACCATAGCCAAATCGAAGCTCTCGACGAGCAGCATCTTCACAAGAAATCTCAAGACCTCTGGTCCCCTGTGGGCCTCGCTATGTCCATTCAAAGGTGCAGATTTTCCCAACTTAAAATGCAAATTCCCGGAGCTTCCGACCACCAATCGACACAAGACCACTTGCATTAGCTTTGTATGAAGATTCTCTACAATACCCATAAGTCGCTTTCTTCAATTGAGCCCTAAATCAAAAACCCCCAAATCATAGCTTAGGATTTCGTTTTTAGCAACTTTGGCCGCGAATTCCCGTTGATTCGAGCGCAGTTTCACGAAACGAACACTTTCTGTCAGTTCGTATCATCGAGACCTTTCCGAAAACATATAATTCGATATGGTTTGAGAGATTTGAGTATTTATTTTGAATCAAGGGTTTAGAATTTTTATTTCTGCCATTAGAGAAAGAAATGATCAGATGGAAAATATACGTACAATGAAAATTGGCTGATGAGGTGGAACTGAATTTTATTGGCATATGTATAGAGGGTCCAGTAGGAGAAATAAACAATTATCCCATTGCATTGATTCCTATTAATTACAATTTTGATTGATTATCCAAATTCAATTTAAATTCCAATTATAAATTAATTAATTCCATTTCTTTCAAATACTTAAATATTAATTTTAATACTTACCAAAACAAACCAAATTTTAATTCCAATTATATTCAGTAAGGTTACTATTGTTCAAGTAAGTCGAATTTCGTTATTTACAAATTCAAAATTTTATTTCAATTATTAATTACACCAATAAATTTTCACAATCAATTACAAGAATTAAATTATGAATTTATTAACCCAATTTAACATAAAATTATTTAATATCAAATCTCAACTCTCAATAATTACCATATAAATCAATTTATATTTTCAATTCACATAAATAATGACACTTTTTACTATTCGACCTTTATTACACAAACAACGAATGTACATTATTACCATATAAATTAACTTAAAATTCCCAACATAAATGAAATTCCAAAATTTATAAATTCATTAATTTTAGTATTTAAAGCAATTTTGTTCCAAAACACATTAAATTTAATAATTTAAATTATTGCAAAGTATCGAGATGTTACACTCTCCCCCACTTAAAACTTTCGGTCCTCGAAAAGGCCTAGTAAGATTTTTAGCGATAAATTTTTTTATTAGCATGATTTCATTGTTCATTTCACTTTTGAACAATTCATATTTTCATTTGTTATATTTCATTCTCAAGTTCATTTACAATAACAGTGCTTGGTTTATTATATTAATTACTTATAAATTACCCAAGCCACGAGTTGTTGCCATTTTATTTAAACAACAAAATTATCCAATGCATATTTAGCTAACTGACATTGAATTATGTTTCACATTAATTTCAATTTCCTTCAATAATTCTATCAATTTTATAATCATCCAATTTAATTTATAATTAAATTTTAAATCGCGAATTTCCCTGGCACTGTTTTTCTGAAATTTTGGGTTTACACATATCTTGAAATTTACAAGCTAAAATTTAAAATTTTCTCTTTCATTAAGAAAATATAATCCAATAGAACCGTATGATTCTTGTTTCAAAGAATTTTGATTTATTTTGGATTCTATACCTTCAATTAAACTTCAATTCGGAAAATTATGAACTGTCGCTATGCGACAAGCTCGTTTTTAATTAATTTAATTAATTCGTTCAACCATCATTAAGTTTATAATTATAAGTCTATTCACTTATATTTTCATGAAGAAAACACTAATATCAATACATTTTAGTTTATTGCCAATTAATTCACTTAGTTAATTTTTCATTGTTTCAACTAATTCATATTACTTAGAATAACATAACTAAGCATATATCATTTTTATTACATAACTTAAATATTATTCATATTTATAACCAATCAAATTTTGATTTACTTTCATTATCCCTTCTTATACTTGTGCATTATTTAATTGCTTATTCTTATAACATCTAACTTTTTAATTAATTGGTAAGTTATTCATGCTACAAAATAGAATTAGTTATTACACAAATTTCAATGGTCACCATTTGTTTCATTTTATTATCCAATTCTTAAGAATTTTATTTTAATTATTACTCTCTTAATATTCAGAAGTTCTAATTCATTACTTTTTCAAGATTTCAAGAATTAAATTTCGGATTTCTTTTTATATCAACTTTTTTTTATATAATATATCGTTTACATAAAACCCTGTTATAAAAGATTTAAATAAAGTCCAATTCCGTAAAACAAAGTACAAAAGTATTAAATGTCTCCCTACTTAGACTCTTGAAAATAAACATCGATGATGCGTGCACTCGTCACCGAAATCATTTCCAAGGACAAGAGGGTATACACTTTTTTTCCAATAATTCATTTAAAACAATTTCTATATCAAACACTTTTTAAAATATAAATATATTATTTCAAACCATTTGCAAATCAATATTACAAAATCACCCAAAATCAAATTCTTAAATTCATATTTTACTTCTTATTTCATTATCAATAAATTTTCAATATTTGATTTTTCTCAAACCAATCAACAACCAATGGTTTTAATTATTAGTTAATCGAATGATAAATGATGAAAATTTAATATTATCATAAAAATTCATATATTTTCAAATAATTCTATATATAAAAAAATATTTTTTCAAAATAATATTATGTCAGTGAGTCCGATTCGAGTGTTTAGAAATCCATATCGATGCCTTGGCGTCCCAAGTACCGACCAGAATTTATAAATACTCAACGGAACAAACCAACACAAATAAAATCATTTTATACTCAAAATTACAAGAATGCTCTCTCATATACACTCAAACTCATTCTAGAGTATTACTACTCCATCTTTAATGAGTTAACCCAAATAGATCACAAAACTAAAGCTTTGATACCAACTGTAACGACCCTAGGCTTTGCAACCATCAGGCAATGGGCTAACCTCCCACCGTGACATATAGTGATACCTCAAAACTGATTTTGCGGCCAGCCACTCGACTGCAACCAACCCAATCTTCTCATTGGGACGTGAGGGTAAGAGTCTCCTACTCGCCACCAAACATCCAAGCGAGAACCCCCTATCACGTTCTCTACTCAGCTCTGATACCAACTGTAACATCCAAGATTTTTGACCGTTCAAATCGACAATGATCCTTAATGTCGGCATAAATAGATCAAAAATACGGATAGTTATTGGGATTAAAATAAGAAAAAGAAGAAAGAAGTAAACAAATACAGAATCTCGCAGCGGAAGGACAAAATATAATAAATAAATAACAGTTCATGAAGCTGTTAAAACATACATTTTATTATACTTTACAACGATTTTCAGAGTAAATTAACATACAACATGCCAATGCATTTGCAGCGGAATAATAATAATAAAACGTCTGTTGAGCTCTATCTTCATCTTCATAATGGTATCTTCAAAGCAAACTTCGCTAACTGCAACTCGGTCTAACCCTAGTGTATTGCAAAAAAAAAAAAAAAAAAAAAAAAAAACTCGAATCAGAACTAAATCAATCTTGTATTAGTCAAATCAAATTTCATGTAATAATATGAGTGCAATAACTTTAGAGATGTTATGGGAATTTCCATCTCTTAAGGATCTGTGAAACTAATACTATATAATATAATATGCTATTATAATAATGTCTATGGTTAAATATAATATAATAAAATAATGTAAGCGGGATTACCATTATTACCCTTACAATATTTATACCTTGCCATATAGTTTGCATATAACACACCAGTACATCGGCGGAAGGGATGCACCGTGATACGGCAACGTTATATCAAAATTGTAGGGTGCTCGATCAGGATAAATATGACAAGGCATCGAGGCAATACCCATCAGTAGTGATTCTACCGGATTGCGTACCCAGGCCTGTGGTAACGCATAGCCGCAACTACCGCCACCCCAAACATACCCCAAAATCAATCAAAGGTGCCAATCAATCACAAAGTATACATACGGTATCGAAGAAGTATGCCTGCTTAGAGAAACTAACTAAATTAACCTGGGTATGGATCTTGTTTTAGTCATTTTAATTATGACCCGAAGGTCAAGGCTATCCATCGTTGTTCTCTTTCTTCAAATCCAGTAATCGCCTCCAAATCCATCCAACACCATTTCTAGAACTTCATCGCGTACAGAGTTGTTAAATTGGTTTTCAGTATTGGCAGGGAGTATGACAATATCCAATCCCGGTCTCTTTAATAAACAAACGTTCACATTTTTCATACTGGTCAGTTCTTTTACATTTCGAAGAGGTTCATACTTCATATCAGAAATATTAGATTTTCAAAATCATTCAATATTCAAAATAGAATATTTTTCATACTAAAATCTCCATTTAAACCAATTAAAATCTTGAAACAATTCCAACTTTAATCATTTGAATAATAAATTAGTTAATAGTATATTTAAAATAGTTTAGATATGTAATTAAAATAGTTTGTAATTAAAATAGAATTTATCAAATTTATTAAAATATATAGTTAAAACATTAAAGAAATTTATAAAATAAATAGCTAATTATAAAATAATTTATAAAATAAAATAGTAAATAAAGTAAAATAGTTTATAAAGAAAAATAATTATTATCAAAATAGTTTATAAAATGGTTTAAAATACTATTGTTGGAATTAGAATCGTTTCTCTATCATTTTCAATTAAACTTAAAGTCATATTTCAACTTCAATTCAACCAACTCAATTTTCAATAATTTCATCGATTAAACTTCCAATTTACATTCATTTCAATTCGATCAAATTAATTCAAATAGTTTGTAACAACCTGGATTTTTTTGACAATTTATTTTAAATATTTAATATGGTTTTAAATATTGAGTTGATAATATAAATGGATATTTATATGGAATTTATCGATTTACGATCGAGTATAATTTAATTCGAGTATATTGTATTATCATAAACAATAAATTATTGAAAACGAAGTCAAAAACTGAATCAAAACAATTCAGATGACTGGTATAAATTCTATTTGAATATACGATAATAATAACAATTTATTATCGAGAAATTTATTTGTTTGAATTTAAATTATATCAATTTAATATGGTTATTTTATATGTACGTTCGAGTTAAATTTTTATAGTGTATTCTGTTGAGTTCAGAGTAGTGTAATTACGTTGAAACATCGGTCGATAGGTTAAAATGGCGGTTCGTGATTTAAATTAAGGGACCCCGATATAGTTTAGTGGATAGAATCGAAATCAAATCGATATTGTTTTAAAAAGAATAAAAAACTCTTTAAATCAAATCATATTAATTAGAAATCAAATCGAGGTCAAATCGAATTTAATAAAGATGTACCTTACACAAACTATAATTCCTTAATTCTTAAGTCTTTAACATGTATAAATCTACACCCTCTCCATCTCTTTTCCCTTTTCTGTTCTCTAGCAAGTAACCGAAAGCTATATGTTTTGAAATTAAAATGGTTGTTCTTCTTTTCTTTTGTTCAAAGTAAAATCAAGCCCCGAATCCTCTCTGCTTATTTTCGTTCATCTACTATTAGCCCTAAATCAAAAACATTCCTTTCAAAATTCTTCATAAAATCACAATAAATCGAATCCTCCATGGGATCGATCGGTTATGGGTTCATTGCCATCATAAGGAGCGCTTCACTAATAGCTTAAATTCTGGCTGCGACATTGTTCAGTATTGTTAAAATTTGGGGACAACGCATTTTAGGGTTGATCGACAGTTATGATTTAGGGGGCACGGAGTTCCTGACAGCGAGGTGCGGAGTTCCTGACAGCGAGGCGCGTCTGTTGACTGAGTTCGTGGAGTATCGATATTGATGATAGCGGGTTCCTATGGCAGCCATGATAAGGTTCCAGTCACGATTAAGGGGGTCAAACCTGGAAGGATCAGCAGTGATTTGAGAGGAGGCCAGGATGGAGCCGTCTGCTGATCTCTGGGTGGCCTGAGGATAGATCGACGTGAAGTTTCAGGAGAAGTTCGGTTGATCTTGTTGGACCTGGTTTCAAGCATACGAGACAAGATGGATTAGGCTATAGATAAACATGCGGTTAGTAAGGTAACAACAAATAATTAAGATTTCTAATAAGGTTTAAATTATTTATAACTATGGGTAATCTTATAAAATAAATTTCTTATTCACACGGAATCAGATTTAAATGCGGTCAGTTATCTTGCAATCCTAGAAGAATTATCTGCATTCTGAAATTGTATTGAACTATATTGGAGTCAACGAGAATCAACTTTAGGATTTTAATTTAAATCGAATGTCGGTCGATTTAAGCTAAAATTGTTTCAAATTGCAAGTAAATCCACGGTGTGTAAATCTCACTCGGCTTTTATTTAGAATTATTTTTATCAGTTAAAAATAATTGTTTGTTGGTTGTTTGCTTGCATTGGAATTTTATTATGGCTATGTTAAATATATATTAGTTATTTAGGATTGGTGTTTGTGGCTATTATATATATTGGTGATTGATTGGATTCCCGCAGTACCATTAGCGGATGCCCGCAGTATCATTAGCGGATGAACCTATGCGCCCTACGCTATGATAGTTGATGACCTTCTACACCGCGATATCCTGCCTCGAAGTAGGATGGGTATTATTTATGTTGACTAACATTTGTGGATGCTGGAAAACAGGTTGGAGGGATCCAACTGGATTCCTCAAAAATATTATTATTTGTTTGTTTTCACATATATTATCATATATGATATGTTGATTGATAATTAGGTGGTTTGATTGTTTAATTATCACTGGGGCCTGAATGTTGATCTGTAAAAATATTGTAAAAGAGATTTTGAGATTTTAAATGGGAAATTGTATTTTTCTAAAAATAGGATTTGAAATTCGAATGGATTAAAAATATTGACTTGTTTCGAATAAATAAAACAAGTACTGAAATTTAAAAACGATGTTTATAAATTAAAATATACAAGAAATTGAAGTGATGAATTTATAATTGGTATTTATAAATAAACTGGAATGATTTTCATTGGAAAATCAAGGGATTGACGTGAATTTATAAACGGTGTTTATAAATAAATTGGAAAAATTATTATTTGATAATTCGAATATTTAAATTCAAATGTGAATTTAAAAATAGAAATGGGGAAATCGTTTTAAAGAAATAAACAATGGAATTTACTATGATGTTCAGAATATAAATTGAACTAAAATAAATCCATATGGATTTATGATTTGAATTCGATTAATTCGAATTTATTTAAATAGAAGAAATTGAATATGAAAATAAATTGGGTGTTATATATATAAGTTATTATAAATAGAAATTTCCAAAATAAGATTTTGGTTTTAAATAGATTTTGAAATAGACTTGTTCAAATATAAAACAAGGAAATTTATAAACTGGTGTTTATAAATATAATTAATTAATTATCAAAAGATAATTTGAATATTTAAATTCAAATATGAATTTAAAAATAGAATTTGAAATCATTCGAAAGGGAACAACGGTTTTTATTCCGCAATTCGGAATATCAAAGGTATGGAGTTTCAAATAGAAATTTAAAAAGGGAACTTGTTTAAATATGTGAAACAAGGAAGTTGAATTTATAAATAGTGTTATAAATTTGGTGAAATAAATTATCATTTGGATAATTTAAACCATTTAAATTCAAATAGGAATTTAAAAGTTAATTGGAAGCGTTTTGAAATAAAACGATTGGTTATATTTCGGAATTCGAAATATAAGTTGAATTGAGAAAAATTCAATGGGTTTGTAATCGGAATTTGATTATATTTAATTTTATAAATAATTTATTTATAAAAGGAATTGGAATTAAATATAGAAGATCGAAATATAAATAAATTTATTACCAAGTAAGGGAAAATCGACAATTATAGATAATCAGAAATATTAAGTTGAATTGGGAAAATTAGTTTAATATATATTAACGTATATTAGAAAGGAGTTGAAATTATTATAAATGAATTTTAAAAGTTTATATAAATATAATTAAATTGAACTCGTGGTAGCATGGCAGTTCGTAAATTGGCGATTCGAACTTCAATTGAGTGTATAGAACTTAGTTTAATTCGGAATTCTTTGAAACAAGAACCGTCAGGACCAATTAGATAATAGTTTTCTAATGGATGAGAAAAATCTGGATTTCGTCGAATAGATTTTGAGTTATATGAAAATCAAATTTTTATAAAAGCAGTGCCATAACCCTTATAAAACCATAACGGTTTATTTAAATAAATTAAAGGATTTTAAGCAAATAAAATCCGAAATTCGATTTAGGAAAATCCAGATTTGTGTAATAAAATATATATGAACTCAAGTGGAGTAATGAAATGATTTTTTGAAACAAAAATTAGATTTTGTTAATTATTGAATAGAATTAACTAATTTGAAGAATAATTAGTTATTTGTGTTTTGAATTGAAATTGAGCTTTGGATAAGTAAATTGGGTTTGTAAATTTATATTCGAAATCGAATATGCAACTTGAATCGAAAATGGAATTCAATTTTTTTACAAGAAAGTTGAGATTATATTTGAACATGTTATGTCCAAACAAAGAAGTGAAATAGGCAAAATAGCTAATTAGAAAATAAATTAGCGAATTGGGTTATGACGAATGGATTGAGTGAAACCGAATGGGAAAATTTGGATGTGTTAAGCAGGTATGGAAATGAAGTATATGAAGATTATAATTTGTGTGCCCAACAAAAAGTTACACGTTTAAATTCCATATGAGATTTTATGTGCCGAATCGGCAAGCCACTTGGCTTTTTGATTTTATTTTTGAATGGAAAGGGCCTAGAGAGGCGCGTTAAGGTTTGAACTGTTGACTGGTACAAAGGAAGTTATGGCTAAATTTTCTGGAAATTTAAGGAGTTAGTATATTTTTAAGAAAATTTGATAGTTAGAAATCAATGCGTCGATATATATAGAATTCGATAAGGAAAAAACTTAAAAATAGAATATTATAAACAAAATGGTAATCAAAAATCTGGTAATAGAAAGAGAATAAATATATACGTTTTAAAAATGAATAAGCGGTTTTTATGGTGATGATGATTTGGGATAAGTAGTCTTGTCTGTTTTGAAGTTAAAGATGTTACTCAGTCAATGTATGAGAGGTAATTATACCCCAACTCGATTGATTTCATTTTTAACCGATAAGTAGCAAGATCCAGTCTTGAAGAGAAATGTTTGAATAAGAGTTAGTTGAATGCAGTGTTTTGGGTTGTTGTAACGATGTTTTACATAACATTCGTTTTAACCCAAGTAAGTGGAAATTTGGAAATATAATAATAAATATTTCCTGAGTATAGAAATAAATAAATGGTCGTGGAAGAGATAAGTAAATGGGAATATTTTCCAATTATAAGCAGAAGATATTTTCTACGTATAAAAAATAAAAAAAGGTGATATATGGATATGTTTTCAAATAATGTAAGGGACCAAAATGATTATTGAAAATATTTGGTTAACAAATATTGGTAAGGAAATGAAGAAGTGATTTAATTAGTGAAATATTAATTAAGAGGCCCAGTGATTTGTTTGATGGTTGGAATGTTTTTTTATTTTTCTTCAATAGTTAAATAACCGACTATCGAAGTATTTGCCAATATCATTGTCAATATGGAGAGATCGGTTGGATTATTATCCCAGAACCACTCCGTATTGGCAGTAGCGTTGCGAATCAGATTATATGAAGATAATCTAAGATGGAGTAAAATGCAAGGACCTTTTTCTATTAACAGAAATGGTGCCTTCGGTTTCGTTCAATCCCAGAACGAACGTAAATGGAGGAATGTCTGACAGAGTATTTCCAATGATCATATATGTTGGTCTGTATAAATATATATGATGGCGAAGGATTTATTCTCTTAGCATAATATCCAGAATATATTTTTGCAAATCAATTAGTGATTAACGGATCTGACAATGTGGCATTCAAAGTGATCATGTTATCAATGAATGATAAGAAATCGTAGTCTCAGGCCTCAACAACCGGGAAATGACAAAAATCGGGCAGGCAACATGGTTATGTAGGTCGCTCCCATTAGGGTGTATAATCACCTATCTAGAGAAATTCCATTTGCTTCTTTAATCTATTGATTTGATCCCTTTTTGGGAAACGGTTGCTGATCCCAACAGTTGGTGATATACATTCGATACACTCAAGCGAAATGAGTGGTCGGTCATGTGTGGGTCGGGTTGCAAGATGTTCTTGTTGAACCCAGTGTATTCCCCTCTGGAGATACACTATCGGAAGGTGGTTCCATACCTTGTCATGTTGGAAATCCAATCTCTAGTAAGCACCATGCCTTTTTTTTAATTTTATATTATATATGGAGCATGAGATGCAATCGTTCCGCTAGATTCTATTCATTTGATGTAGACATTATTATAATATCACTGGATTTGATATCAAAAATATTTTGGGTTATTGTAAGGTAAAAACCATCCGTGTTTATGTGTGGATCGGTCTTATGATTATCATTTCTTTCGAAAGGATTTTGAAAGTTGAACAAATGGTTGGAGTTTACTCACACCAGTCCCATGACTGACCCAGAGTTTATTTTGTTTGTTTTCCCTAAATTCTAGGGTGCCCAAATTTGTACGGGCAGTCAAGTAGTCGGGATTTTACAGATTCACTTGGAGGAGTTTGAAGCAGGAGGCTTCTCCAGTTAGCTATAGACTATCATATATTCCGTTGTGTACCATGTTTGTATCTGGAAATAGGTGTTTATAACTGTTCCAGAAATAGCTGTTGTTCTCTGATGATGGTATGTATATAAAGTTACTGATTTGTATTTCAGAAGTTATGTTATTTAATATATTTTATTCGTTCCGCTGTAAGTTTGTGATCTTAGTTTTCTTCTATTCTAATATTTCTTTCTTTTCTATTTCTCATCCTCTAACTTCTTTCTAATAATGATTCGTATTTTCTGTACAATTTGGGTTGGACGTTTGGTGTTATTAGTCAACACATATAGTACGGATTTGCGGGCCGTTACATAGTTACATTACAAATCAGATTCTCATTTTCAATGATTTCAATTTATAACAAATATCGAGTTCACAATTCATATATAATTCAAATCAATGTTGATTCATAATAAATTTCAAAAGTGGGTGAAACCATTCAATTTCAATAAATTCGATTTACATTATATTTCACTTAATTTAGCTTCAGTTACAATACTAATCTATTTCCCCTTTTTGTTTATATTTCAAAATTCAAGGTTCAAGTTCAAAGGAAATAAATTATAAAACATCGCATATATTTTCTTTAAAACAATATTTCAAAATTCATGGTTAAATCAAATTTTATTTAACGAACCGATGTCCGTATATAATTTTCTATCCTATGGATACTTAAAATTTAATTCTAGCACTTCGGGAAAGGATATATATCATTTCAATCCAGATCAGGGTCATAGGTATTTATCATTTGAACCTATGTTCTTAATTCATTTTAATGATTAACCCCGGGTTTATTCGATGCCCGTAACATCTAGGGTAATGATTGGGATTAATCAACACAACAATGGTCATATATAAATAAATGTGAATAACAAGTAAATTCATAAAATTAGCGTCAACATGTCAAACATATCAAATTCAAGTTATTCATCACATCAATACATACAAACTGTCAAATATCATATAAATTTACCAATTATTAGGTGTCGGGTTTTAAAACAGTAATTAAATGTCAAATTTTAATTTAACTGTAAAATTAAATCTAACAGTCAAATTAAACCACTATCGATGCAAATCAATATAAATATGCAATTTAAACTATCAAACATCAATCCAAACAATCATATCATGACATAATATTATTTTAACTAATATTAGAATACTTTAGTTAAGCGTGAGCGGGTTAAATCACTCACCTTGGTTTCAAACGAGACTGAAATTCCAATTTTAGCCAAAATTCAAACAGTCTCAGAATCAGTCCAAACCAATGCTATCGCAAAGAGCTTGTCGATACGATTCCAATGCAACAAACCGCGTGTCAATTGGAACTCGTATGAAAAAGTTATGTATGTTAGAACATTTTGAATTTTAAAATATATAAAATAATAAATAAAAATTCCACCACTCACACGCTGCCACGTCGGCAGTCATCTTCCCGCCCATGTGAACAGTATTGCGCGCAACCTCTGTTTTCACTGAAACTTAGACCGCTCATAACTTCTTGCTCGGACATCCATTTGACGCAAGACCACAGCCAAATCGAAGCTCTCGATGAGCAGCATCTTCAGATAAAATCTCAAGACCTCCCCGCTTTGTCCAGTCAAAGGTGCGGATTTTTGCACCTTAAAACGCAAATTCCCGGAGCATTTGACCACCAATCGACACGAGACCACTTGCATTAGCTTCATACGAAGATTCTCTACAATATGCATAAGTTGCTTTCTTCAATTGAGCCCTAAATCAAAAAACCTCAAATCATAGCTTAGGATTTCATTTCAGCAACTTTGACCGCAAATTCCCGTTGATTCGAGCACAGTTTCGTGAAACGAACGCTTCCCATCAGTTCGTATCATCGAGACCTTTCCGAAAACATATTATTCGATATGGTTTGAGAGATTTGAATTTTTATTTTGAATCAAGGGTTTAGAATTTTTATTTCTACCATTAGAGAAAGAAATGAGCAGATGGAAAATATATGTACAATGAAAATTGGGTGATGAGATGGAACTGAATTTTATTGGCATATGTATAGTGTAACAATACGCATTTTTCCCGACCTTAATCGATCGCTAGATCGATCAAAATCGTTCAAAACCCGCATACATTAACTTTGGGCATAAAACACATTATAACAATAACACAGACTTTTATAAACATAATAATAATGTTACATCATAGTACAGAACATCAGAGTACATTGAATCATATTACCGCGGAAGACTAAATTACAATAATTTTAATACAATGCAGAAGAATAAATAAACTAATATAGCGGAAGGCTACCAATGCTCTGGACACAGCTCTAAGCTTCGATCCAGAATCATGCTTAGTATATCTGCAAAACAAGCTACTCGACTGCCCGTGTGGAAAAGAGGGCACCCGAGTTTGCAAAGTGAAACAAACTACGGGTCAGTCATAGGACTGGTATGAGAAATCTTACTTAACCTATTTAATAATAGGGCTAATCATAAGACCACGTCGCTAACGCGGAACGGGTTTACTCCATTGAATTGTCGGTGCATAAGTAAAGTAAATCATCAAAACAACGCAATGTTTTTTTATAAAAATGAAACCATTATAAGACTCAAGTCCCATCACACAATGCAACGCAAAACAGGGGATAGAGTTTTCCCTTATAATGGTCAAAAATGCTTGATACGATAAAACGGATTTGATATTATTATTAGTGTGTATGCGTTTTAAATCATTTCAATCATAATATCAATCATAGACGGCATAACTACCATATACTATGTCGCCATACTAGTAATACAATCAAAACCGCATGGGTCATATTGGAAGTTAGATTTCCATCATGAACCAAGGCAAGAGATAGTCCTTACCGAATTCGAGACACTCTAGCCCGTGCCTCAGGAACAGAACGCATCGTCCCATGGATCTTGCAGGGCCGGTCCACAAATATGTTAGTGGATTGGTAATGCCTAAACAATACGTTTCCCCGTCCTATGGGGCGCATAAATAGAGCCACAAGGGACTCAAATAACCGAGGTGCCTCATTCCATCATCCACATAAGTAAAAATGTCAAGCCTTGTAAAAATCATGACATCACTTCTAGCTTGAAAGAAACGTATGTCCTACCTGCAGTCCTTACTCCCGTTTCTGGTTCATACCGGGGTGTGAGGCTGGCGAAGTATCGCTATACACAAAGCTATGCTATTTAAAGTTGTGCTTTGATCATCAACCACAAGGCCCTGCTTTTCAACAAAAGCCTTGATCATTTGCATCTTGGCATGCCACATTGAAAATCCATACCATACCATTGATTTCTGCCAACATATAACCTCTAAGCTCGTACGTCTTAGAGAAGGGTGTTATGCAAGAGAATAAATTCTCCACCACCAACAAATATATATTTAGCAGAGATCAACGAATACAATATAAAAGAATACAACGTCAGACATACAATCCATTTATAAGTCCGTTCTGGGTCTGAACAAAACCGGAGGCACTTTATTCCTCGCATATCCGAACGATCAACAATACGTCCAGACAACTACCATTGGAACCTTCTCAAGGCAGCAACTCCAATCAAAGGCATCACTAGTCCTCATCCATTCGATGTGAAGATCGTCGGTCTTCAACCACCGTCTTCATATTCGACTCTTAATCGTCGTAGTAATTATTCAGAATAGGTTAAACCCGGTCTTTCAATAACTCGCGTATTTTATAATAAAAATCAAGTGCTATAAAACACATCATATGCTACATTCCAATTCAGAATATTCTTTTAATAAGATATTCACATTATTTTTATCAAAGATAAACTCTTTAATTTATTTTTTAATCCTTTCATTATCTCATTCCGATTATTTATTAAATCGAAGTCCATTCAATTCCAATTTATAATATTTATATATATTAAATTGGAAAACTTTACTTTGGAGAATTTCCAATTAAATCTTAAAAAAGGATTTATAATTTCCAAATTATACTTTCACTATTAATTAAGTTAAAGAACAAATGTCGTTAAAAAACACAGTTCACAGTAAACCCAATTCACAATTCCTTTTTATTCCAATTATTAAATATAATTGAACACTCTAATAATCTTAATTAAAAGATTTATTCTTTTCTTATGGGGTTTAAGAACAGTGTTATTTAAGACACGATTCACGATAAACCCAAAATCCAATTTATCTTATTTAATTCCAATTAAATATCAATTAATTGGAAAACTTCATTAAATCTTATTTTGAAGATTTATTCTAGTTAATAACTAGTTCAATTTGATAAAAATATATTTTTATCTTTTCAGATATGGAATTTATCATTCAAAAACTTTCCAAACCATTTATTATGATTTTACATAATTTTACTATATTTTAAATAATTTTAATAAGGCCTTTACAGTCGATTTCCATAAACGGTCATCGAACTGCACTTACAGCGACTTTTTCTAAAATTGATTTGGACATAATTCCAAATCCAACCATTAGATTTCAAAACCCTTATATTCATTGGAAAGCTCTTTTCGATACGAACCCAACGGTTCTGGTTTTAGAAGAATCTGACAGTCGGATCTTCCGTTACCCATTATATAAATATATATGATATATCGTCGATTTCCATTCAAAACGTATTTATAAATATTTATAAATTCATTTTAAATGATTTTAACTTTATTTTCAATTTTCAATGCAAAATTGAATATTTTATATCTTTATCATATTAGAATAATATTCCAAGATATTGGATTTTGAAATCGCTTCTTTTCAATATTTATTATCAAATAAATAAAATCGATCAATAAACCCGTTTGGGTTAAAAATGGCGTTTCTACTTAACTCGGCTTCATATTTTTCTTCTTCATTAGATATTATTTAAAATATTCGTTATTAAAAATATTCTTTATTTTAAATTTTAAAATATTTTTTTATTAAAAATATTCTGAATCAGAATGCGACTCAATCATTTACCGAACAAATTCGTCATATGGATTTCAAACATCGCATGTATATATATATAACAATAATGATACATAATCACCAAGCAATTCATTCACAACCAGAGTGAAATTTATAATTGTGTGAGAATTAAAATAAATAAATAAATAACGCTCAACACAATCTATCAATCCATCGATTGACATACAGTTAAATATTGGCACTAGTGTATGTCATCCCAACACCCGTGTGGGGTTTCCAAGCAACAACAATTCATCTAAATAGATTATTGGTTGATGAATTTAACCAATTCTGATGTCGAATAAAAATAATATTTTGTTCGCATTATAATTCTATTTTAAACACGGGAAATAAAAAGAAATATTTCTATTTGTATGACATGTTTCATATTTCTAGCGACGAAATAAAAGACAATTTTGTTTTGTCGACAATTCCTATTTCAACAAAAATGAAAGTGACAATTCTAATTTCAATATAAATGAAAATGAAAATGATACTTTGGTATGTCGACAATTTCCATTTAACAAAAGTGAAAATTTTAGATGCCAATTCCAGATTTGACAAAAGTGACAAATTTATATCTAAATAAACATTCCTAGCTACAATGTTATTTTTAATCTAAATAAACATCTCTAATGATAATGACCATTTTTTTTCTCATGCACATTTTATAACAAAATGTATTTTATTTTCATACAACATTTCATACTAAAATGTTATTTTTCTCTAGTGCAACATTTTATAACAAAAAATTTTATTTTTCTCTAATGTGCATTTTCTAACAAAATTTTCTTTTTATTCTAATATGCATTTTCTAACAAAATGTTCTTTTTATTCTAATATGCATTTCCTAACAAAATGTTCTTTTTATTCTAATAAGAGAATGACACAAAATATGTTTCTTTTTATCTAAAAAGAGAATGACCCAAAATATGTTTCTTTTTAAATCTGACAAATAAAAATGTAACTTTATTTGCATACAAATTTCTATCTTAATCATGATAAATAGAATGTAAAATTTATTGGCATACAAATGTCTATCTTTCACTAACAAATAAAAATGACTACTTTTATTTGTTTACAAACTCAATGTTAAATTTGACAAATAAAAATGAATGCTTTTATTTGTAAACAACCCAATGTTATTTGACAAATAAAAATGAATGCTTTTATTTGTAAACAACCCAATGTTAATTTGACAAATAAAAATTAATGTTTTTATTTGTAAACAATTCAATGTATATTTTGCATCAAAGAATGCAAATAAAGAACAACTCTTTTATTTTAATGTTTATTTGCATCAAAGAATGCAAATAAAGAACAACTCTTAATTCAATGAATATTTGCATCAAAGAATGCAAATAAAAAGAACAACTTTTTGATTCAAGTTTTATTTGCATCAAAGGATGCAAATAAAAATGTAAATTTTTATTTCATGATTTTTGTTTGCATCTAAAATTCAAACAAAAAATGAAATCTTTTCTACAGTGTTTATTTGCATCTAAATATGCAAATAAAAATGTAACCTTTTTCTTCGATGTTTATTTGCATCCAAATATGGAAATAAAAATGAAATCTTTTTCTTTGAATCGACAATTCTATTTCAATTCAATAAAATAATCCAAATAATGCTTTTATTTTGAATTGACAATCTAATTCAATTTGATAAAATAATGTTTTTATATCAATCTAATATCCAATTTATATTGTTGATTCTAATTTAAACAAAAATGATTAATTTAATCAACATAACAATATCATCAAACCACATCAGATCATACCAAACAACATCAATCAATCTATATCAAATCTCGTATAATATCAAATTGAACTTCATAGCGGATATGATTTCTAACATGGTCATAAATAAATAAATTTTAATTATTAAAAACAAAGAATTCTCACATTGGTTTCTGTCTGAATTTTCAAAGTGCCCTGTTTTAGATCTAGCCAACTCTACCGTGAAGCTCTCATTTTTCTGATTTCAACGGATCTGAAATCCTACGATTCTGTCGCTGTTTGAACAAGATATGAACGTTTATAGATTCAAACATTAAATAAATAATTAACTTCTTTAATTACATCATTTATTTAATTACACTGAGAAAAATTGGCCGATCCCTCTTAAATCTCTCTCTCCTTCCTCATTGCTTTAGCTGTAACCGAACCCAATTATCTCCCTAGTTCATCTACTGACGCACGACGCTCAGAGCCACCGGGAGTCGATCCATCGCCACCATCTGAAGCGCCCCAACGCCGCCGACCTCCCTTCCAAGCCCCGTCGAACTCGGTGGCTACCCGTGGCTGGAAAACTGCCGTGAACTGATCGACTTTGAGACCTTGCAACAACCACTACGATGACTTTGATCCGATCACCACCACTGGAAATGAAGCTCTCATCGAGCTCTTTAATTTATCCTTTACAAAGTTTGAAAATCATTGAGTGAATTTGATGAAAAGGGGAGGAGAAGTTCATAGCATCGTAGCTATGGAATGCGATAGATGGCGGATGTGTATGTTTGGTCCTAGGGTTTTGATAATTGGAGTTATATAATATTATAATAATTTAATTCTTTAAATTACAGAAAAGCCCGCTACTTCTAAATAACTCCAAACAAAAGTCGTTCCTAGGCAAATACCCACGTTCTGGACGCAATAGGCTAGGTCCCGTCAGCCCATTTGATCATCTTCAGCCTGTTTTATTTAATTTGATATTTAAATCATTTATTTTATTAATTCAATCTTACATTTAAATTCACCGTGGCCACATACAGACTCATAAAATTCCAGAAAAATTATTTCTAGTTATTTTTTAATGATACGGTTCTAACAAGACTAATTTCTCCAAATTTTGAGACTGTTTAAAAATGGCCATTTTCCAGTCGATTAAATTTGTTTGAAACTAACAAAACACATTTTCTTTGCCACGTTCACATATTGATTCGAAAAATTTCAAAAATTGAAACATAGCAGTAATTTGACATTCCGGTTCCAACAAAAGTGGTTTCGTCGAAAACAGAGGTCGTTTGCAAAATGGCTATTTACACGGGCTATATATATTAAAAAAAAATATAAATTCTATAGCGACCATTCAGAATATTCAACTGACCATAACTTTTGATTCCCGCTATGAAATTTCGATTTTTCGGATTCATTGGAAAGATATTTTTAAATAGATTTAAATATTTTTGGTTTCACTAAAATCTGATTTATTTTTGCATCCTGTACAGTCAGTCAAAGTTTAATTCAAAATTTTAAATTACCGCGCTATTTCTAACTCCTTTTATAATTAAAATAAAAATATTCGTTCTAACTTCAATATAAATAAATTTTTAGTCGTTATTATTTAAAATAAATCAATTAAAATTTATAAACTCCACTAAAATTTCTAAATTAAAATTTTTAAATTGGTTCAGAATTTTCGGGTTGTTACATATAGAGGGTCCAATAGGAGAAATAAACAATTATCCCATTAATTACAATTTTGATTGATTATCTAAATTCAATTTAAATTCCAATTATAAATTAATTAATTCCATTTCAGTCAAATACTTAAATATTAATTTTAATACTTACCAAAACAAACCAAATTTTAATTCCAATTATAATCAATAAGGTTACTATTGTTCAAGTAAGTCGAATTTCGTTATTTACAAATTCAAAATTTTATTTCAATTATTAATTACACCAATAAATTTTCACAAACAATTACAAGAATTAAATTATGAATTTATTAACCCAATTTAACATAAAAAAAATTAATATCAAACTTCAACTCTGAATAATTACCATATAAATCAATTTATAATTTATATTTTCAATTCACATAAATAATGACACTTATTACTAGTCGACCTTCATTACACAAACAACGAATGTATATTATTACCATATAAATTAACTTAAAATTTCCAACATATATGAAATTCCAAAATTTATAAATTCATTAATTTTAGTATTTAAAGCAATTTTGTTCCAAAACACATTAAATTTAGTAATTTAAATTATTGCAAAATATCGGGATGTTACACGATCATTATACATAAATTCATTAGTATGACCAGTTATATAACACTTAACCATTTATTTAATAATATCTTAGAATTTTCATTAGTTGTAATTTAAATGAATATAAAAACGTAAATAAAACTTTGACATTTACTTTAAAACAAACGTCGTATTTCAAATATATATAAATATAGCTTTGAAAATGTTTAGAATCGATTTAATATCGATTCCAAAAATCTTTTATTTTCGACAGAACTAAAGATAAACGTTATCAATATTAATGAGGAATACTGTTGGATTCCTCCAACCTGTCATTTCCTGCACCATAAATATATTATTTCATCATATATTATAATATATTAAATGAAATGACCCAAACTTCCTAGTAAAGGAAAGCCCGGATTGTTTTGAGAACAACACACATCAGAACACAAACATAAGAACATTTTATTGTTGTTACAACAATAACATCAGAGTACAAGAATATTCTAGAGTATGAATGAATAATATATATTGGAAATACAATATCAGAGTTTAAATTACATTTAAATAGCAGCGAAAAAATAATAAAAAAACACAACTGAAAGAAATACACGGATACAGAGCCTTCCGAATATCGCTTCAGCTATAGACCAGGATCATGTGAATATAATATTTGCATAACCAAAACTACTAGCTTCCCATGTAGAAAATATGGGCACCCAGAGTTTAGGTTAAAACAATAAACTCCAGGTCAGTCATGGGACGGGTGTTAGAACTCAAAAACAGTTATTTTAAATTGATTTTAAAGTTAGGTTATTCAAGGAACCACTCCGTTAAGACGGAATGGGTTTACCCCCAAGAATACTGGTGTATAGATAAACATCGCAATGCTTTTTGGAAAAATGAAGCTATTATAAGACTCAGGTCCCATCACACAATGCAACGCAAGTCGGAGGATAGAGTTTTCCCTTATAATAGCCAAATATGCTTGATACGCGAAATTTCATCTTTTAAAATTACTATAAGTGCATAGTGCAGAAATCAATTTCAAAAGTAAATGTATTAATCATAGACGGCATAGGTACCATATACTATGTCGCCATATATAGGGTTTACAAACAAAACCGTAATGTCGTATTGGAAATTGGTTTTCCATCATGAGACCGAGGCTAGGGATCGTCCTCTCCTATTCGGGCACTCTAGCAAATGCCTCAGGATCCCCCGCAGTGAACCCTTGGAGCGGTAGGACCAGTCCCCACCTAACGGTAGTGGATTAGTTATGCCTGAACACACGTTTCCCGGTTCCTTTGAACCTCCATATGGCCACTAACAACCTATAAATCCGAGGTACATCATAATCCATCATCCACATAAGTAAAAATGTCAGGGCTGGTAGGTCACTGACACTACTCTAGCTAGAAAGAAACGTGTGCACTCCCTACGTTCCATATCCCCTTTTTGACTCATACCGGCGTGTGAGGCTCGCGAAGTCACGCTATACACAAAGCTACGCCTAAACAGGCTATGCTTTGATCATCCCACAAGGCCCTGCTTTTCAAAAAATGCCTTGAACATTTGCATCTTGGATTGCTACATTGTCAGTCCATACCATAACATTGATTTCTGCGAATATATAACCTCTAAGCTCGTACGTCTCAGAGAAGGGTGTTAAGCAAGAGAACAAATTCTCCGACACCAAACAGAGATATATATATATTTAGCATAGATTAACAAATACAATATAAAGGAATACAATGTCAGACACGAAATCCATTTACCAGTCCGTTTTGGGTGTGAACGAAACCATATCGGTTAGATCTCCAAATACATCTGGATGATCACCAATTTTTCCCTCATCTTGTGTGTACGGTCCATTCAAGATATCAATAATCATCCATTTGATATGGAAATTTCCCGGTCTTCAATAACCATCTTCATCGTCGATCTTCAATCGCTGTATGAATTATTCAGAATGGGTTAAACCCGGTCTTTCTGAATAATTTGCGCAATTTAAAATCATGTGCTTTGAAACACAACCAACGCCTCATTCCAATCAAGAATATTCTTTGATTTTAATTTAAACCAAATTAAAGTTTATTCAACTAGTCGGGATTAACACCTTACTGAAGTAATCATTTATTAATACCCTATTCCCAACCTATACAACCCATGGAGTAAAACTGGTGGTACCCCATATTTAACACCCAATGTATTATAGTAAACTTAATTACTGTTTTAACGTTCAAATCCAATTAAAGATTTAACTATCACTTATAGTAAAACTGGTGGTACTCCATTATCGTTCGTTTCTTGAATTAAGTAAATTTAGTTACTTTTATCCGCATTCAATCCAATTAAAGATTTATTAAAAATATATTTAGTTTTAATCTTCAAGAAACATTATTTAATGATATTTAACTTTCAAGAAATAATCTTGCCTTTAACTGGGTTAAAGAACAAATGTCGCTTAAAACATCATTCACAATAAACCCAAAATCATATTCCAATTTAATATACTAAATTGAAAACTTCTCTTTTAAAATATTTAGTCAAATCTTAATTAAAAGATTTATGAATCACTAATCTAAATTTCACTGTCAATCGGGTTTTAAGAACTAATTTCATTTAAAAACATTGTTCACAATCAACCCAAAAGTAAGTTTCACTTAATTTTCAATTATGTTTAATAATTGGAAATCTTATTTAAATCTTAATTAAAAGATTTATTATTTCTCAAATGGGTTTAAGAACATTGTTATTTAAGACACTATTCACGACAAACCCAAATTCTAATCAGATATTAAATACCGTGCTTTAAATAAAAATTATATCGATTTATGTTCAATATCAAATTCTGAAAACTAACGTATACCAAATTGGGAATAACGATATTAATATCTTCCAAATTCCCGCAATAATATCCGTATAATAACAGAATCCAATACTGAAATAATCCGAAGATTATTTCCATTCAAATCCATTCCAATATGTGTATTGAAAAAACTTGATTTTATTAAAATTATTTAAATCCTTTTATTTATTTTAATTAATTTATTAAAATAAATAACTCACTAATTCTGATAAAGATATCTTTTATCTTTATAAACTTGGAATTTTTCATCAAAAACCTTTTTAAGTCATTTATTATGATTTTACATAATTTTTTCATATTTTTAATAATTTTATTATTGCTCGTACAGTCGGTTTTGGATAACGGCCACCGAACTGCATCCATAGCGACCTTTTCTGAAATTGATTTGGACATATCTCCAAATCTAACTGTTAGATTTAAAATTCCTTATATTCGTTGGAAACCTCTTTTCGATACCTGGTTTTAGCAGAATCTGACGGTCTGATCTCCCGTTACATCGATATGAAGTTAATGGTCGAAATTCGTGAATAGTCGCTGCGCGAAACATTTTATTCAAACCATTATATATATTAATATATATTATTGTCGATTTCCTTTCTAAACGTATTTTAAAACGTTTATAAATTCATTTTGAAAATGATTCCAACTTATTTAAATTTAAAAAAATGAGTTGAATATCCTATATTTTATCCTTTTTGAATAATATTATTTTCCAAAATATTAATTTTGAAATTTCTCTTTTAACATTCATAATTAAATGGATAATGTAAATCAATAAATACGTTCGAGTTAAAATGGCGTTACTAGATTAGAAAGTCAATTCATTATCTTATCCATTTATATTTTATTATGGGCTAGACCTCTCACATTAAGCCTACAACTTGCGAACGGTGGATATGCCGATTGGTTCCGGGCAGACTTGTCCCACAAGTTGGGCTTAACGTCATGGCTCAATTCGTATTTGCGCACTTGGACCTCTCACATTCGGTTCAACATTTGTGGCTGCTGGATATGCTGGGCGGGTCCGAGCAGACTTATACCACAAATGTAACCTAACCTCGTGTCCAAATACAATTATAATTAATTTATTGAAAATATTATTTTAAAACATCCTTTTAAAGTAAAGATATGATCTTTACATTAAATTGTTACTAATTTTATAAAACCCTTTGTTTCCGAATATCCTAACCGACATTTCAATTTTTAATGAAAAATTGAACTTTCTATATTATTATATTATAATATTAATCTTTTCAAAATGTTCAAATTTTGAAATAAAACCTTCTTATCTTAACATACTGAATGTAAAGATGTAATCTTTTTAATTGAATCCTTTTTATTATAACTTTTAAACAATAAAGATATAATCTTTCTAATTCATACGTCAATTAATTCCATTAACTGAATATTAAATTAAAATATTCCTTTAATTCAAAATTGGAACGAGACCCAATCCATTACCATATAATTTTAATTATATGGATTTCAAACATCCCATTAATTCCACAATAACGATAAAACATTCAATAACAGCCAAAGTGCATTTTAAACTAATCACAAAGGCGATGTGTAGTCAGAATATCAGCCCAAGACCTGTGCGGGGTTTCAACCAACACAAATTCAAATAATATATTAATAATTGTGCTTTTGGACGATGTGTGAAAAATTATTGTCCAATAAACATAAACAAGTCAGGCAACTTGTAAATGGCAGTGTAAAGATGTTTTAAATATCATAAATGTCATAACAACATGTTACATATTTCAAATTTCAAACAATTCACAACAGTCATCCAAATCAACATTTATCCAACAAACAATAATTCCAACACAGATAATTAATTAATATTTAATAATAAAAATAATTAACTGTTCAAAAACTTGAGTGAGATAAAAGTTCTCACCTTTGCCGGGCTTTAATTGACGGTTCGGGCCCAATTTTGGTCCAAAATCCAACTTGCTCTAAAATTGACGAATTTGGTGTCTACGCAAAGCTTATGACTCAATGATCATGGCAAATCCTATTTTGCATGATTTCGAGTTCGTATCAAAAAGATATGAATTTTCGAAGTTTAAATAATTTAAATAATTAATTTAAATTATGAAAATTACCCAAATTTTCAACTCGCTCAGAATTGAACGTAGTTAGTGTCATTGCGAAGCTCTCGACTCCACGATCGCAGCGGATATGAAATTGTCAGATTCCGAGTTTGTATGAGAGAGATATACAATTTCGAAGTCTGAGTTACAAAATCACCCCAAACCTCGGTCAAACCCGAGCTCCACCCCCTTTGACCGCCGTTTCCCGCCGTCATGGACCACTGACGCCGAGCCACCACTGCCAGCACCTCTGCCTTGGCAAGACGCCGCCACGCACCAAGTGTCGCCGCCCCCAGCCTCCCCGATCGCTGGAACCGACGAGATGAACGGATTCGGTTCAAGCCCCCTAGCTGCCACCTCACTGATCCAAACGACCTGAAAATTTGTGAGCATCTTCCCCTCGCGTAGAAGAAGAACTTTCATGTCGGCCCTTTGCCAGAAACTTCCTAGATTCGCCGGAAATCGATCATCTTTATTCTGAGCTCGCCAGAAATTTCTGTTTTGGTGCTTTTCAGTTCATCTCGATTTTCGTGCCAATCCGTCCACTTTCAGATCAAATGATACATAGCAAGGTTGTTCGTATTTCTACCCTCTACAATTTTTTCAATTGGGCCATCGCCTAATTCTCGATGGTTTGATCGCAAAACCCCAAAAACCGAAGTCAGTTTTCTGCATTTGAAGCTAGATCCCGGCGAATCCGTGCGACGATAGGCCGTGGAATTTTTGTGGTAGGTAGAGGCTATGATGGTCTTCAAAACCCAGAAAGGGTTTGGTCAGATTGTTTACTGTTTGTGAGATATAAATTATTTCATTTTAGGGTCTTATTTGCAAAAGAATTTTTAGTGGAGAAATGAGCCGCCATGAGAGAGATGAAAAAGGAGACTAGAATTAGGCTTAGAGAAATGGTTAGGGGGGATTATGAGATATTATATAGAGGTTGTTAATTTTTAAATTAAGTCCATGTGTAATATAACCTATTTAATTAATAACCCATATGTCCTATTATTTTATTATTTTAAGTCCTTTTCAGGGTTTTAAAATCTGTACGAGTACATACTGTAACGACCCCAAACCCCGCACTGACGGTGGCAAGGGTAATCTTTGGGATATAACACATAAACAGAAATAACAGAACAGAATTAAATAAATACACCAGATAATGTACAAATTATACACTGGATAAACGTCATCATCAGAGTTACACAGTATACAGGATCATACTTAGTACAAATACAGTTCAGCTACACATAAATGTCTACAACGGAAAACAAACATAATATGTACAATAGGAACTGAACAGCATAAAAAGAGATAAATGATAGAATCCATCTTCAGCTCCAGCTATCCAGAAAGAGCATGCTAAAACCTGAATACAAGGCTGCCCGTGTAGAAAAAGGGGCACCCGAGTTTGCAAGTGAAACAAAATACGAGCTAGTCAGGGGACTGGTATGAGAAATCTACTTAACACATTATATAATTTGGCTAATCACAGGACCACGCAACTTTCGCGGAACGGGTTTACTCCATTGGATTGCCAGTGCTTTACAACAAGTAAATCTTTTAACAATGCAATGCTTTTTATAAAAATGTAGCCATTATAAGACTCAGTTCCCATCACGTAATGCAACGCAAACCGGAGGATAGAGTTTTAACTTATAATGGCAAAAATATGCTTGATACAAATAAAACAAAAGAATTCTTAATCAAACTCCAACTGTAAAATAGTAAGAGAACGATTCCCTAGGTATTAACCCCGAAGGCCAAAACCAACATCAGACCAATACCCGGGAAACCATCCGTCTTAGCTCATTTCCAGTTAGTTTCTAATTTTATAAAACAATCATAAATATCAATCACGGACGACATGAGCGTCTCATGCCACTATGTCGCCAAATATAGGTTTACAATCAAAACCGCACGATGTCGTATTTGGAAATTGGATTTCCGTCATGAACCAAGGAAAAAGATAGTCCTTACCGACTTTGAGACAATCTAGCCCATGTCTCCGGAACAGCCGCAACTGTGCCTTGGAGCGACAGGGCCGGTCCACACAGAGTGGATTATAATGCCTGAACAATACGTCTCCCCGCCCTATGGGGCGTAAATGAGCCAACGAATGACTCCATCGGTCCCGGATCGACCGATATAACCGAGGCACCTCGCAACAACAACAACCACACAGGTGAAAATAATATATAATGAATATTCTATATTTTATCCTTTTTGAATAATATTATTTTGCAAAATATTAATTTTGAAATTTCTCTTTTAATATTCATAATTAAATGGACAACTTAAATCGATAAATATGTTCGAGTTAAAATGGCGTTACTAGACTAAAAAGCTCAATTCATTATCTTATCCATTTATATTTTATTATGGGCCATACCTCTCACATTAAGCCTACAACTTGCGAATGCCAGATATACTGATTAGTTCCGGGCAGACTTATCCCACAAGTTGGGCTTAACCTCGTGTCATGGCTCAATTCGTATTTGCGCACTTGGACCTCTCACACTTGGTTCAACATTTGTGGCTGCTGGATATGCCGGGCGGGTCCGGGCAGATTTATACCACAAATGTAACCTAACCTCGTGTCCAAGTACAATTATAATTAATTTACTGAAAATATTATTTTAAACATCCTTTTAAAGTAAAGATATGATCTTTACATTAAATTGTTACTAATTTTATAAAACTCCTTGTTTCTGAATATCCTAACTGACATTTCAATTTTCAATGAAAAATTGAACTTTCTATATTATTATATTATAATAATAATCTTTCCAAAATGTTCAAATTTTGAATTCAAACCTTCTTATCTTAACATACTGACCATAAAGATGTAATCTTTTTAATTGAATCCTTTTTATTATAACTTTTAAACAATAAAGATACAATCTTTCTAATTCATACGTCAATTAATTCCATTAACTGAATATTAAACTAAAATATTCCTTTAATTCAAAATTGGAATGAGACCCAATCCATTACAATATAATTTTAATTATATGGATTTCAAACGTCGCATTGATTCCACAATAATGATAAAACATTCAATAACAGCCAAAGTGCATTTTAAACAAATCACAAAGGCGATGTGTAGTCAGAATATCAACCCAAGACCCGTATGGGTTTCAACTAGCACAAATTCAAATAATATATTATTAATTGTTCTTTTGGACAATGTGTGAAAATTTATCGTCCAATCAACATAAACAAGTCAGGCAACTTGTAAATGGCAGTGTAAACATGTTTCAAATATCATAAATGTCATAACAACTTGTTACTATTTCAAATTTCAAACAATTCACAACAGTCATCCAAACCAACATTTATCCAACAAACAATAATTCCAACACAGATAATTAATTGATATTTAATAATAAAAATAATTAACTATTCAAAAACTTGAGTGAGATAAAAGTTCTTACCTTTGTCGGGCTTTAATTGACGGTTCGGGTCCAATTTGGCCCAAAATCCAACATGCTCTGAAATTGACGAATTTGGTGTCTACGCGAAGCTTATGTATCAATGATCATGGAAAATCCTGTTTTGCGCGATTTCGAGTTCATACCAAAAGATATGAATTTTTGAAGTTTGAATAATTTAAACAATTAATTTAAATTATGAAAATTACCCAAATTTTCAACTCGCTCAGAATTGAACGTAGTTAGTGTCATTGCGAAGCTCCCGACTCCACGATCGCAGCGGATCAAAAATCGTCAGATTCTGAGTTCGTATGAGAGAGATATACAATTTCGAAGTCTGAGTTACAAAATCACCCCAAATCTCGGTCAAACCCGAGCTCCACCCCCTTTGACTGATGTTTCCCACCGCCGTGGACCACCTGACGCCGAGCCACCACCGCCTGGGCAAGGCGCCGCCACTCAACAAGCGTCTCCGCCCTAGCCTCCCCGATCGCCGGAACCGACGAGATGAACGGGTTCCGGTTCGAGCCTCCTAGCTGCCACCTCGCTAATCCAAATGACCAGAAAATTTGTGAGCATCTTCCCCTCGCATAGGCGAAGAACTTTTGTGTTCGGCCCTTCGTCTGAAACTTCTTAGATTCGCCGGAAATCAATCATCTTTGTTCTGAGCTCGCCGGAAATTTCTGTTTTGGTGCTTTTCAGTTTATCTCGATTTTCATGCCAATCCGTCCACTTTCAGACTAAATGATACAGAGCAAAGTTGTTAGTCTTTCTCCCCTCTATAATTTCTTCAACTGGACCATCGCCTAATTCTCGACGGTTTGGTCGCAAAACCTCAAAAACCGAAGTGAGTTTTCTGTGTTCGAAGTTAGATCCCGGCGAATCTGTGCGACAATAGGCCATGGAATTTTTGTGGTAGGTAGAGTCTATGATGGTCTTCAAAACACAGAAAGGGTTTGGTCAGATTATTTACGGTTTGTGAGATATAAATTATTTCCTTTCAGGGTTTTATTTGCAAAAGAATATTTAGTAGAGAAGTGAGCCGCCATGAGAGAGATGAAGAAGGAGACTAGAATTAGGTTTAGAGAAATGGTTAGGGTGGGATTATGAGATATTATATAGAGCTTGTTAATTTTTAAATTAAGTCCATGTGTAATATAACCTATTTAATTAATAACCCATATGTCCTATTATTTTATTATTTTAAGTCATTTTCAGGGTTTTAAAATCCGTACGAATACATACGTTATTAAATTTGTTGAAAACTGGAAAATAACTATTTCTCGACAATACGAATCCAAAGAAACTGGTTTTGTTGAATTCTGAGTCCGTATGAATTATTAATGAATTTTTAAAGTCTAAAAATTGACCGTTTTCAATGAAAAATTAATAATGCCCACATATTGACTCCAAAAATTACAGAAATTTTTTTCTAGCTTTGTTTGACGATACGATCCCAACAAAACTAATTTCATCGAATTTGAAGACTGTTTGAAAATTGGCTATATTTAAGGCGTACATATATTATATTAAAAATACATATATAAATAAATAAATTCCGAAGATCGAAATATATCAGTATTAATACTTTTTTAATGCAGAAACATCATTTTGAACTCATGGAGGTGGTTTCTAGTCCTAATTCATTCGTATGTAAAAATTATCGTTTTGGGTCCTATATATTATATATTGAAAATTAGGCTCACATCCCTAAAACAGTTCAAAATTCACACCACATCCACTCAAAGTTTCATTAAGTTTCCAGTCCCTAAAAACAGATGTCGTCCAAAACTTTTTGTCCCTCCCGCCTCCTGCCACATCCCCCTTCGCCTTTTTCCAATTCTGACAAAAAAAAAATGCGTCACACACTAAAATAAAAAAAAATCCAAAAAATACGAAATATTCCCAGAAGCTCTCGCAAAAAAAATTGCATACTTTTGTGCAACTATTTGCTATAGTAGCATACATGTGTGCATATATTCATATAGTGTATTTATGTTGAAAATTCGGACCAATAAATGCTTACATGTATGCAACTATTAGTAAATAACTGCACACATGTATGCATACAAAGTTGAACTGAGATTCATGTGTTACAAAATGTTGCATACATGATGCAACTATTCTGTATATATGCATGCATGTGTGCAACAAATTTAAAAGTGATGATGGCTTCCGAATATGCTCATGAATGCATGCATGCATATATTCTGTACAGGAGCATATATGTATGCAACAATGTCTGAAAACGGCGGATGCTTGAATAAACAAGTCAAATTTGAATATATGCATAAAAGGATGCATATAATGCTGTTTAGCTGCATACATGTATGCATTTACACTGCAGTTGGGGCGCAACACTGAAATATAAGCATGAATGTATGCAACTATTTAAGAATAAGTGCATCTTTTGATGCAAAAGCCTGTTGTTTCGTTGTTTTTGTGTTATTTTGGATTTTGATGTGGTTTTTGATTGTTTTTCCACTTGAATTTTTTGGCATGAATGCGTTTTATTTACTAATGAATTTACGTGATTTTTTTTACCTATTTTTCAAAAACAGGAAAAATGTGTGAAGGACAAAAAGAAGGGAAAATTATGCCAAAAGGACAACAGGCAAAGAAATTAGCCAAAAGGACAAAGTGTAGTGTAAACTTTGAAATGATAGTGGGCCCCTGAATTCAAAGTTTAGTGTAAATTTGTCCTTGAGGCTAAATTTAATGTTGACTGTTCTTATGGGTAAAATTTTGGTTGACTTTGTCCTTATGGAAAAAAAAACTCTTTCAAAAAATAGGGGCCTAATTTACATGAAAAGTTTGACCGGATGTGAGCCTAGTTTTGAAACTTAATAGGGACCTGTGAGAAACGGACCCTATTATATATATATATATATATATATATATATATGCCATAGTGTTTTTCTGAGATTTTGAATTTGTCATAACTTACAAATTATAAACTGAAATCTTAATTTCTAAAATTCATTAGAAAGATATCATCAATACGATCCTAGCGTTTCTTGTTTCGCCCCATTCCGGCTTAAAATTAATTTTTTATAATTTTCCAAAGTTTGAAACCGAAATTTGAAATTACCGCGACATTTCAGGCTCGAAATATAATTAATATAAATTATTCATTCTAACTTCGATTTAAAATAAATTTTTTGTCGTTATTATTTAAAATAAATTATTTTAAATATTCAAAAACCAATAAATTAACTAAAATAAAAATTTTAAATTTGCCCCAAAATTCCATGTCATTACATTAAATTTTAATACTACTGGTGAGAAATCTAGTTGGATCCCTCCAACTTGTTTTTCCCTGCATCCAAATAGGTTGCCTCAAATAAAATCATTTAATTCAATTAAACGATGATTTCTATAAATGTCAATAACAACAATTTAACATCAATCATTTTATTTAACACTAACACTAACAATTCAAGCAATCCATTAAATTAAGTACGTTTATATTATAAATGTGACCAATATGGTAAGTTACACCGATTTATTATAATCGTTAATAATTAACAACCGATTTCATTTAAATTTAAATGAATGTTTGAACCAATCAATTCATTCAATATATATAGATAAATTTATCATACAACAAACAATTATCAACCATAATACACAATTAAATCTTGACTTTTATAAAATATAAGTGGGTCAAAACTGAGTGAGTTATACTCACTTTGATTCTATTTATCATTGAAGCGGTTCTATTATGGTTAACCTAAACAAGCTTTTAATTTAACTGTTTATCATTGAAGCGGTTCTATTGTGGTTAAACTAAACAAGCTTTTAATTTAACCAATATTTCCAACTGCTTTCAAATTTGTCCAAACTGTTTTAGAATGTAAATCTCGTAAAGACGGTCCCATTGCAATTTGTTTTGTTTAATTATGTTCATGAGATAATTCAAGTTATAACATACGATTTTAATTATATAATTAATTTCTTAATAGTCGTTAATTACTTTAATTAAAAACATAACCGGATGATATATTTCTAGGTATATAAATCGCGGTTTGCACTTCCTGAACTCTAGCTAAAATTTGTTTAAACCTGTCATGATTCACTATATGATTAGTTTATCATTTATAATAAAATTAACTAATATAATCACAATATAGTTAATTGTTTACTTTCTTTACAGCTAATAGCCTGATCCTCCTTTTATTTTGCACGTTGCTCTTCATTCCCTCCTATCTGTTTCTTTCGAAAACATTACCATGCCTTTGTTCAAACTGCTCATCCACGCATGCTGCCTTCCATATTGCACAGCTCCGTCGTCGTACTGTCCACCTGAGTACCATCAGAGGCTACCCTCGTGTGCGTCTAAGTTTGCTCGTCTCACGCATGAGTCTCATGCCAGTAGGTCAGACCTATCTCCTGCAAATTGGCATTAACATCCGGGCCTTTTGAGCTCTTTTCTGATCATTTTGGCTAATGATGGTCAACCGCCACCATCCAGCAAGAACATCTCACCGAGCTGAACGACTTTGTAGTTCTGGGATATGTGATTTGATTCATGGATTTCAAGATACGGTGAGAGTAATATTCGAAGCTTTATGATCATCGAATTTGTATGGAGGCACTGGTGAGAATGCATTGACCACGTATGAAAGAATTGACATAAAATTGGGGTTAGGGTACAGGGTATATAGAGGTGGGTAAGAATATTTTATTTTTATTTGAAACTTCAACATGAAGTAACATTCTAAAACTACCACAGTCGACCTCCAACCACGGTGAAATCATAATCTTAGCATAAAATAATATTTCAGACGCGATGGAAGCGATTTCGTAAAATTCTGATATCGTTTATAAAAATTCCTTTATATATATATATATATATCGTTATCTATAATTTCGACCAATACATAAGCAATTCAACCAAATAGTTAACACACAGCAACCAACGGATAATTATCAGTTCTAAGAATATGTTATAGAAATATAACTGTTCAGAGTAGGTGAGTTTTACTCACATTGGACGATCATCGTTAATAAGATAACCATCGCTTGATTCTGCCAGACAAATTATTTTGCTATAAATTGTAACTGACCCCAATTGACTCCCAGTCAGTTCCATTGTGTTGCTCCCGTTCATACGAATCAAACGGATCTTGTTTTGCCCAATTCTGATATCGTACGATCAAGTTATGATTTTTTACAATATTGGATATAATATAAACAATGCCCATATTAATTAAATTATTAATAACCTTCATTAGAGTCTAAATCTTTATTAGCCTAACAGCGGCTCCCCCTAATCCCTTCTCTTCCGATTACCAAATTCGAAGCTCCTGTAAACAATAGCCATTGGGAAATATTTTCTCCATTGTTCCTCTTCCACCTCTCAACTAAAAATCACAAAATAAATACCAATATTCCTCTCATTTCCCACTCTCTCGCTCTATACCCTATCTGCCCCTCTGGAACTCACAACTGGAAATTCTGTCGACGGTTTCTTCCGCAAACACAACCATCGCGACTCCACTCCTTCACCATTAACTCGTCCCCCCTTCGTAATTCAACAAACAAATAACACCACCAAACTCCACAAAAAATCTACATGCCACCCGCCCAAAAAGGAAGGACTCGAAATCCCCTTTCTTGTTGCGTCTCCCGTCCTATTTCATGGTATACAACAAGAACCGCGACCTCGTATCTCAGGGAATCCACCCAAAATTGGAAAACACATGCTATCCAATCTCTTAAACCCAATTACAACCTCAAAATCACAAAAGTACCAGCCTTAACTCGAAAAACCCAACGATGAATATTTTTGAGCGACAAAAACAAGGCTCGAACTCTGCAAACCAGATATGCGATTGAAGAGCAACACCATGGGAATTCAAATATATACTCGTTTGGATTATTGATTTTTGTTTAATTTTCTTTGAATTTATTTGCTTGCGTTTTGGTTAAGGGAGAGAGAGCATTGGCGGCTGAAAACATTTGACCAGAAGAAATGAGAATGGAAGGGTTACGAGAGGTTAACGATTATATATAGGATTTCTTTACTTTGTTGAGAGGCCTTTATTCTTCCACGTTGCATTTTACTTTAGTGGTGGCTGAATAAAGAAATGTGTGGCCTTTGTTTGATCCACAGAATGAAGTCTAGGGTTAGGATATTTGTTTTACATTTGAGAGTACTCCATTATGTGAAACTCTATTTGTCCACAGACTGATATGCACATATCATTAAATTGAGTAATGTGTCGTGATCCCAAAAATATAATAATATCGGTAAATTAACTCATTTTGTGAAACCTCAAAATGTTGATTATAGGGTGCAAAATACTCCAAATAAAAAGTTGTTTATTTAATTAATTAAAAATTACAATAAAATTCTAAAAAATAAATTATCACTACGTCTCAAAGGAATCTTGTCTAAATTCGAAACCGGTATCTAGTTATATCGAATAAACCGTTACGGTCGATAAACTATTCTATAGCGACTATTTTAAAATTTGATTTGGACATAATTAAAAATCTACACGACGAAATCTCGAATTTTCTCTTCCACTAGAAAAATATACTTCACCAGCTCCTAACGTTTCTTGTTTCACATAAATCCGATTTAAAACAGACTCTGTATATCCAATTGAAGTTCAAATCGCCAAATAGTGAACTCCAGCGCCATTTCGAGCCCGATTATAATTATAATATAATTATACGTTCAAACTGTCGTTCAAATAATATATTCGTCATTCTAATTAAATTCTAAGCTAAATTAAATACTTTGAATTGTCCAGTTCACATTATATTGTCAATTCACTATTTCTGATTATTTCAGAAATTAAATATATTATTCTATTATTTATATTAATTAAATATTCAATATAATTTAATTAAACAACCATTTCCACTATTTAAATAATTAAATAAATTAATTATTATCCGTATAAATATGGGTCGTTACATTCTTCCCCACTTAAAATGATTTCGTCCTCGAATTTGCTAAGGTAGAAAACAAACCCTATCGACTGGTTAGAACTTATTTGTTCACTTCTTAACTTCAGTTTCAACTGAACCAATTTAATTTCGATTAAATATTAATTAATTCTTATCATCGAAAATTTTCAAAAAATTTTCTAACACCTTAACTTTTCGAAAAATTTCGCCAGCACCTCCTTTGTACTGGTCAATAGGTCAAACTCCAACTTGCCTCTCTAGGCCTTCTCCAACCCAAAAGAAAATCAAACAGCGAAGCGGCATGCCAGTTCGGCTCATCATAATCTCAAACCCATATATAATATAAACTGGTAACTTTTTGTCGGGCATATCATTATATCCTTTCCATCTGCTGTTAATTCAGCATATACCAACGTCATCCCAATCACTCTCCAATCCATTTTTATCTTTCACACAACTATTCGCTTATCCAAGCCAAGTTCAATTTCAAATCAAAGTTCCATTCTCGATTTTCAAATTCTTAACTCATCAATCTAATACCATTTCAGATTTCTATCTCACGATGCCAAATGTGATTCTACTTGATATATTATGTTCCAATTCAATCTCCAGTTAATTGGTTCCAATTCAATTTGCTTCCACCAATTTCTATTTAATTTGTTTTAACTTAAACAATCTATTTCTGGGAGTTTTAAACAGCTTACCTTATCGAAAATCAAACTTTCCTTTTCAGGATTCAAACTGCTTGCTTTTCTCAAATCCATTCAAAAACAAAATCTTTGGTAGTAATCTGTCATTTACAACTCGAAAATGAACATTCATGATGTGGCCAGCATCATCAGAGTTATTTCCCAGTAATCGAAGTGAGTTCAATATTATATCATTTTTCAAAACCATTTCTGAATCATTTCTATTTTGAAATACATTTCAAAATACCATTCACAATGCTTGTAAAACAATTTAAATTCTCCCAGGATTTTAAAATTCTCATATATTTAATCTAGATTCATTTACAACACTTATTCAGATTTTTGAAATTTTAATTCCAATCCTGAATTAAATTCAGATTTAATTCATCTGATTTCATATATTACACTTATATGATTTCTGATTGGTTATATATATAACCATTCCAATTATAATCTTATTCGATTATAATAACAACCAATATATATATTTTCTCTATATCAGGACATAATTTGGGTAAATTTATTTCATTTACCCTCTTTTCAAAACATACCGTGTCAACCCATCGTATTCGAGTGTTTAGAAACTCCTACCGATACAATGGATCAAACTGATCGACCAGAATCCATAAACAACTCAAACAACAAATCTCCACAATATAAAACCATTTTTATATTAAATAACAAATATGCTCTCTCGTATATATACACTCAACTTAATCTAGGGTATTGCTAACCCCATCTCTACCGAGTCACGCCACAGAGCCAAGGTAATAACTTAACCTTGCTATGATACCAACTGTAACGACTCGGAAAAAGTCGATCTTGGTTATCCGATATACAACACATATCGAACATCCAAGGATCGAAAATACCGGTAGTTAATGAAAGAAATTAGAGGGTGATAATAGATAAGATAGAAACTTAGAGTAGAAGAAGAAGAAGAAGAACATACAAAATCAGAGTAAACACGAATCTCACAGCGGAACGAATAAATATATTTCATAACATAACTTTGAAATATAAATATGTACTTGAATATACATATCATTTTCAAAGTACATCACTTACAACACAGCGGAAATAAACAACAGCTATATGATCCTGAAGCTTCCTGCTCTAGCTCTTCAAGTATCTGTAAATCCCGACTACTTGACTGCGCGTACAAAATTGGGCACCCAAGAGTTTAGGGAAAACAAAAACAAAATAAACTCCAGGTCAGTTTTTGTTGAGTAGGATTTTCAACCATCCTCTCCAATCCCCAAAGCAGCAAGGTAATACCCCACCGTGGCTTACATTGGTACCCCAATCCCATGTTTTACGGCCAGCCTTTTGGCTTCACAACCAACCCTCATCTTCGGGACATGTAGGGGAAAGAGTCTCACATTCTCCACCTAACGAAAAGCGAGAACCCCTTATCATGCGCACATGCACTAAGTACACAACATGGACTGGTGTGAGTAAACTCAAATCATTTGTTTAACTTTAAAAATCCTTTCAAAAGAAAGAATAATCGTAAGACCGATCCATACATAAACATAGATGGTTTTTACCTTACGATAACCCAAATCATTTGTAAGAAAATATTATTCTGATATTATAATAATGTCTAACACAAGTAATATCAATCTAGTAGAAACACTTGCATCTAACATTCTACATATATAATACACAATCAAATCCGCGGGCTCTTATTTTGGGAATGGATTCCAACTATGACAAGGTATGGATCCACCTTCCGCTCAGTGTACTCTAGAAGCGATACACTGGAGTTCAACAAGAACATCTTGTAACTCGGCCACACATGACCGACCACTCATTTCGCTTGAGTGTATCGAATATATTGTCACCTTACAGTTGGTAAACAAACATAACCATTCCAGGGAGATACAGAATTGAAAGAAGTAACAAATATGAATATTCTCTAGATGGTGACAATGTACTCTACTTGGTTGCGAACCATTTAGCCATGCTGTCTGCCCGATTTCTGTCATTTCCCAGTTGATGAGGCTGGAGGTCATAACGTATCTTTCAACAGATTTCTCATTCATTCACTTTGAATGCCACATCGTCATACCCGTCAAATCACAAATTGATTTCCCCAAAAATACCATGGGTATAAGCTAAAAGAAACGAATTCCACCACCACCAACGTAAATACATTTGAAACGATCAACTCACGTGATCCACTAGATATACTCTATCAAACATTCGTCCATTCAAGTTGTCCTGGGACTGGACAACCGAAGGCATTATTCCGTACATCCATCCTAGGCAATCTCTACCTAGGACTTATACAATAGCCCTTGCACTTTACTCCGTCTTCAATTTGTATTCGATCTATTTGATTCGAAACGTTAACCCCCATACGGAGTGGCTATTTGGATAAGAATCCAACTGGCCTCTCTGTATTGACGATGAAAAAATGGTCAAAAACATTGATAGTCGGTGAGTTAACTATCAAAGAAAAACACGTGTGCAAACAACGATATTATTTCCAAATGGAAATTATATTGATCAATCATCATTTATCTCTTAAATTAATTTATCATTAATTTATTCATTCTCCATTTCCTATTTCCGTATATATACAGAAATTCTTATTTTCTAAATTTAGAAAATATACGTTATTAATCATTGGAAAACATTTCCATCTCCTTTCCATATATCACTGTCATTCCAGTATTCTTTACCATCTAATATTTCATTTTCTATGATTAGAAAATATCTCTGATTATATTTGGAAAACGTTTCCAAAACTCATTCCTTGGATTTAAACAGATGTTTAAATAAAACATCGCTATGCCAATTCATCATTACCTTCATTAACTATATTCACTTAACCAACCTTCACTATCAAACCTTACCATTCCTTAGTTAAGAAGGAAGTAAATCAAGTTGGGGTATAATTACCTCTCAGACTTAACTGAACAATGTTTTAACTTCGAAATAGTCAAAGTTTATCTTTTAAATCTTTAACAAACTTCCTTGCGTAACTCTCTTTCGAATAAATCTCTATTCGATAACTCTTTCCTTCGAATAAACTATATTCGATAATCTCTCTTCTTTGAATAACCTATATTCGAATAACTCTATTCAATTAACACTATTCGATTAACTCTAATCGATTTACTCTTATCAATTAGCTCTATTTGATTAACTTAACTCTATTAACTCTATTAGATTAACTCTATTTGATTAACTCTATTTGATTAATCCTATTGAATTAACTCTAACTCATTTACTCTTATCAATTAAATCCTTTCGAATAAACTATATTCAATTAACTCCTTTCGAATAACTAATATCTATTAACTCCTTTCGAATAACTAATATTTGATAACTCCTTTTGAATAACTAATATTCGAAAACTCCTTTCGAATAACTAATATTCGATAACTCCTTTCTCTATTCGAATAAACTATATTCGATTAATTCTCTTCTTCGAATAATCTTATTCGATAACTCTTTCTTCGAATAAACTATATTCAATTAACTCAAACCCGACTACTATAATTCAATTAACTCTATTTGAATAAAAAATATTCGACTAACCCTTGTTCGATTAACTCTATTCGAGTAACTCTAGTTCGATTTAACTATAATCGATTAACTCTAACTGATTAACTCTAACTGGTTAACTCTAACTGATTAACTCTAACTGGTTTACTCTAACTGGTTAACTCTAACTGGTTAACTCTACGTCCATATTCAGTTTTAAATATCGATGTTGAAATCGATTCTTACTTCTCTATATAAGTCCTGACTTATATATTCTATTTATCCAATGATAAATATTTTATTTTATTTATAAAATATTATTTATAAATTAATCTTCTCAATCTATTGGTTACCACAGATTCTATTCAAAATCTTTGCTTTAAATCCCTATCATGTTATACCCGTGTGCGAAGCATGGGTATAAACTTTCCTGATATAAAATTCTATTCATTTGCCAAATATTTCCTTATATGACATTCTTTTTATTTCCCAATAAATCCCTTTTATAACTCTATTTATTTTCTAAATAAATATTTCCTTTTTATAACTCTATTTATTTTCCAAATAAATATTCTTTTCCGATCCTATTTATTTAACAAATAAATATTTTCTTTTCAATTCTATTTGTAAATGTTTTTACAAATATTCCCTTCCCAAATCTATTTGTAAATGGTTCACAAATATATCCTTTTCATTTCTATTTGTGAATGGTTTACAAATATTTCTCTTTCTATTTGTTTTACAAATATTTTCCTTTATATTTGTTTTACAAATATTTCCCTTTTCTATTTGTTTTACAAATATTTTCCTTTATGTTTGTTTTACAAATAATTTCCTTTATATTTGTTTTACAAATAATTTCCTTTATAAAATCCCTTGATTTTATAAATATTCCTTTATATAAAATCCTTTGATTTTATAAATATTCTATTTCAATATACAGTATGAAATCTTCCTTCTATATAAAATCTTTCGATTTTATATAATATTTTATTTTAATATAGTTATTGAAATTTTCCTTTTTCATCCCATGGTTTTCTTACAGTATGTAAAAAAATAAACAACAGTGATCGATATCATTCGAACATACATAATCAACAACAGATTATATATCACGTCATATATCACAATATATGAAACAAAACAGTATTTTATACATTGAGGAATCCAGTTGGGTCCCTCCAATCTGTTTCCGTGCATCACAGATGTTAAACAATATAATTAACATCGATTTCATTTCACTATGAAATATTCTGCTAGACAGAATCAAAATTTGATTAACGATTTATATATATATATATATTGTTAACTATAATTTAGACCAATACATAAGCAATTCAACCAAATAGTTAACACACAACAAGCAACGGATAATTATCAGTTCTAAAAATATGTTATAGAAATACTACTGTTCAGAGTTCGTGAGTTTTACTCACATTGGACGATCATCGTTAATAACGATAACCATCGCTTGATTCTGACGGACAATTTATTTTGCTATAAATTGTAACTGACCCCAATTGACTCCCAGTCAGTTCCATTGTGTTGCTCCCGTTCATACGATCCCAACGGATCTTGTTTTTCCCAATTCTGATATCGTATGATCAAGTTATGATTTTTACAATATTGGATATAATATAAACAATGCCCATATTAATTAAATTATTAATAACCTTCATTAGAGTCAAAATCTTTATTAGCCTAACAGCGGCTCCCCCTAATCCCTTCTCTTCCGATTACCAAATTCGAAGCTCCTGTAAACAACAACCATTGGGAAATCTTTGCTCCATTGTTCCTCTTCCACCTCTCAACTAAAAATCACAAAATAAATACCAATATTCTTCTTATCTCCCACTCTATACCCTATCTGCCCCTTTGGAACTCACGATTGGAAATTCCATCGACAGTTTCTTCCGCAAACACAACCATCGCGACTCCACTCCTTCACCATTAACTCGTCCCCCCCTTCGTAATTGAACAAACAAATAACACCACCAAACTCTCCACAAAAAATCTACATGCCACCCTCCCTAAAAGGAAGGACTCAAAATCCCCTTTCTTGTCGCGTCTCCCGTCCTGTTTCACGGTATACAGCAAGAACCACGACCTCGTATCTCAGGGAATCCACCCAAAATTGGAAAAAACATGCTATTCAATCTCTTAAACCCAATTACAACCTCAAAATCACTAAAACACCAACCCTAACTCGAAAAACCCAACGCTGAATATTTTTGAGCGACAGAAACAAGGCTTGAACCCAGCAAACCAAATATGTTGAAGAGCAGCACCGTGGGAATTCAAATATATACTCGTTTGGATTTATTGATTTTTTTTTTTATTTTCTTTGAATTTATTTGCTTGCGTTTTGGTTGAGGGAGAGCGAGCATTGGCGGCTAAAAACATTTGACCAGAAGAAATGAGAATGGAAGGGTTACGAGAGGTTAAGGATTATATATAGGATTTCTTTACTTTGTTGAGGGGCCTTTATTCTTCCACGTTGCGTTTTACTTTAGTGCTGGCGGACCAAAGAAATGTGTGGCCTTTGTTTGATCCACAGAATGAAGTCTAGGGTTAGGATATTTGTTTTACAGTTGAGAGTACCCCCATTATGCGAAACTCTAGCCGCAGACTGATATGAACATATCATTAAATCGAGTAATGTGCCGTGATCCCAAAAATATAATAATATCGGAAAATTAACTCATTTTGTGAAACCTTAAAATGTTGATTACAGGGTGCAAAATACTCCAAATAAAAAGTTGCTCATTTAATTAATTAAAAATTACAATAAAGTTCTAAAAATTAAACTATCACTACGTCTCAAAGGAATCTTGTATAAATTAGAAACCAGTATCTAGTTATATCGAATAAACCGTTAAGATCGATAAACAATTCTATAGCGACTATTTTAAATTTTGATTTGGACATAAATAAAAATCTACACGACGAAATCTCGAATTTTCTCTTCCATTAGAAAAATATACTTCACTAGCTCATAACGTTTCTTGTTTCACAGAAATCCGGTTTAAAATGGACGCTGTATATCTAGTTGAAGTTCAAATCACCAAATAGCGAACTACAGCGCCATTTCGAGCTCGATTATAATTATAATATAACTATACGTTCAAACTGTTGTTCAAATTAAAATATTCGTCATTCTAATTAAATTCTAAGCTAAATTAAATACTTTGAATTGTCCAATTCACATTATATTGTCAATTCACTATTTCTGATTATTTCAGAAATTAAATATATTATTCTTTCATTTATATTAATTAAATATTCAACATAATTTAATTAAACAACCATTTCCACTATTTAAATAATTAAATAAATTAATTATTATTCGTATAAATACGGGTCATTACAATAACCAAACATGCTTGGTACGTTTAAACTATCATTTGATACTATTTTAAGTTCATAGTGTATAAAACAACTTCAAATATAAATGTATCAATCGTAGACGGCATGGGTTTCATATATCATGTCGCCAATACTAGGCTCTACTATCAAAACTGAAATGTCATGTATTGGAAGTTGGATTCCATTTGTGAACTAAGGCAAATGGATCGTCCTTACCGAATTCGAGACAATCTAGCCTACCATGTCTCAGGCTACAGTCGCAACTGCACCTTGGATCTTCAGGGTCGGTCCTCTCTAACGTTTGAGGATTGGCAAATCCTGAACAATGCATTTCCCCGCTCTATGGGGCATAATTGAGCCAGATGACTCAATATCCATCGGCTTCGTAGTAACTGATATATCCGAGGTGCCTCGCAATCCAACAACCACATAAGTAAAAAAAATTGGGCTCCATACCATGACACCACTCCTAGTTAGAAAGAAACGCACGTCCTCCCTGCAATCCTCTCCCGTTTCTGGTTCACACCGGGGTGTGAGGCTCACGAATTAACGCTATAAACAAACTATGCTATATTAAAGTCATGCTTTGATGATCAACCACAAGACTCTGCTTTTCAACAGAAGCCTTGATCATTTGCATCTCAGCATGCCACACAGGTAATTCACACCATGCGACTAATATTTACCGATATATAACTTCTGAGCTCATACGTCTCACAAAAGGGCGTTAAGCAAGAGAATAAATTCTCCGCCACCAAACAGATATATATTTAGTAGAGATCAATCAACATAGAATAAAATCCAATGTCAGACACACATCCATTTACTAGTTCGTTCTAGGTCTGGACAAAACCAGAGGCACCTTATTCCTCGTCCCGTATGTCCAATACAGGAGAGAGGTCCTCGCATATCCGGTTGATCTCCAAGTACATCTGGACTATCACCACTTATTACCTCGTCTTAGGTGTACAGCCCAATCAAGACATCACTAATAATCCAAACGATGTGAAGACCTCCGGTCTTCAACCACCATCTTCATTGTCGACGTATCGTCAAATCAGTTATTCAGAATGGGATAAACCCGGTCTTTCTAAATAACTCACGTATATAATAAACAAGTGCTATAAAAACACAACATACGCCTCATTCCAATTCAGAATATTCTTTTATTCTAATATTCACATCTTTAGGGATATGTTCCAATTAATCTTATCAAAAATAAATTCTTTAAAATTTATTCTTTAATCTTCCTTTGGACATCATTCAAACCATATTAAGGTTTTCCAAACTAGTTGGGATTAGTGCACCTTACCAAAGTAATCATTTATTTAATTTCCCAATTCCAACCTATTCATCCCATGGAGCAAAACTAGTATTACCCTATAACTAACACCACGGTGTTATTTGTAAAATCAATTACCATTTCCCATTCAAATCTAATTAAAGATTTAACTATTGCTTGGAGCAAAACTGGTGCTACCCCATTCTCAATCATTTCCCAAATTTTATGATTTTAATTATCACATTCTCTTTTCAATCTAATTAAAGATTTATTAAAACTCCACTTAGTTTTAATCTTCCCAAAAATCAATATTAATGATTATTTAACTTTGGAAATACAAACATGACGCATCGACAATCAACAATGTACTATTGATTTCTGCCGATATAACACCTCTAAGCTTGTACGTCTTAGAGAAGGGTGCTAAGCAAGAAAATAAATTTTCCGCCACCAAACAGATATATATTTAGCAGAGATCAACCATACAGTTTGAAATACAATGTTAGACATGTAATCCTGTCTTTAACCAGGTTAAAGAACTAATGTCCTTTAGAACACAGTTCACGATAAACCCAAAATCACCTTCCATTAATCATGGAATCTTCATGGAAAACAAATCAATATATATAATCAATATCAATTTCCGTATCCGACTAACAATATAAACGAAATAATGACAAAGCCTTTTAAATTCCATATATATTAACAGCCTTCTTCCATAGAAGCTCATTTCGATTATTATCAAATCGAATTCCATTCAATTCCAATTTAATATTTTAAATTGGAAAACTTTACTTTGGAAATTTTCCGTTAAATCTTAATAAAAAGATTTATAAATTGCAAATCATATTTCACTGTAAATCGGGTTAAAGAACGAATGTCATTAAATACACAGTTCAAAATAAACCCAATTCACATCCTATTTTATTCCAATTAAATGTTAAATAACTGGAAACTCTAATAATCTTGATTAAAAGATTTATTCCTTTGAAACTGGGTTTAAGAACAGTGTTACTGAAGACACCGTTCACGGAAAACCCAAATCCAATCCTTTTATTCAATTCCAATTAAATATTAATTAGTTGGAAAATTTCACTAAACCTTAATAAAAAGATTTATTCTTTCCTCAACTGGGCTTAAGAACAGTGTTATTTAAGACACCGTTCACGACAAACCCAAAATCCCATTTGATATTAAATACAAGGCTCTGAATAGAAAATATATCAGCTTATATTCAATATCAAATTCTGAAACCAACAAATATCGTATTGGGAATAACGATATATATATCTTCCAAATTCCTCCATAATATTCGTATAATCACGGAATCCAATATCGAAATATTCCAAAGATAATTTCGATTCAAATCCATTCCAATTCAAATCCATTCCAATTCATATCTTGGAAATTCTGGTTATTTTTAAAACCATTTCAAATCCAATTTATTTATATAAAAATATTGGATTATAATTCTAGTTCAAAACTAGTTCATTTTGATAAAAAATATATTTTTATCTTTACAAACATGGAATTTTTCACCCAAATTCTTGCCAAATCATTTATTATGATTTTACACAAAATATTGATATTTTTATTTATTTTATCAAGGCCCGTACAGTCGATTTCCATAAACGGTCATCAGACTGCACTTACAGTGACCTTTTCCAAATTTGATTAGGACATAATTCCAAATCCAGCTGTTAGATTTCAAATTCCTTATATTCGTTGGAAAGCTCTTTTCGATACAGACCCAATGGTTCTGGTTTTAGGAGAATCCGATGGTCGGATCTCCCATAATATCAATTCGAAGTCAATGGTCGAAATTCCCGAACAGCCCCAGCGCGGCACGTTCTATTCAGGCCATTAAATAAATATATATATATATATATAATGTTTATATATATATATAATATTTCATCAGTTTCCATTTAAAACGTATTTTAAATCGTTTTAAATTCGATTTCAAAATGATTTAAACTTCGTGGTCAATTTCAAATCAAAATTGAATATTCCATATTTTTAATATATAAATGATAATATTTTCAAAACGTTATATTTTGAAATCACCTCCTTTTCGATATTCAATATAAAAATGAATAAAATCGATATAAATATCGTTCGTGTCAAAATGATGTTAATTTAATCAACACGGCTTTATATATATAAATATTTTCATGTCCATCCTAAATCGGACATCAAAATCACATTTTGATCCATTACTGAATATTATTTTAAAATATTAGTTAAGTTAAAAAATACATTACTCGTCATTTTAAATTATTCTTCAATTTAAAATATTCGTTTATTCCAAATTGGAATCAGACACAGTCAATTACCATATAATTTTATTTATATGGATTTCATATCCACATGTACACAACAATAATCAAACACAGTCAACTATCATCCAGAGTGCATTACACAACTGCATAAGCATTAAATATGAATAATTAACACTTACAACAGCCTGTCAACCAATCAATTGACATAAAACTAAATACTGGGATTAGTGTATGTCCAATATCATCCCAATACCTATGTAGGGTTTTCAAACAACAAGCACTGATTATTATGGGCGATGTGTAAAATATTTCGTCCCAATCCATATCAGTCAAATGTGTTCACATAAACAAATCATCCGATTTGTAAATGAATATTTATTTTATTCATATACATGTTAAAAATTATATTTTTAACTGTAAAATATTTATTTTAACTCTTGAATTTTTATACAGTTCATTTATACTATAAAAGTGATATTTTCATTGTTCTAATATTTTTAGGAAATTTCGGCAACATAACGGCGCGATACTAGAATCGGAATAAGGTCTAGCCTTATCCCTCGCCTAATAATGGCTCACGCCATATACATATCAATTCTAATCAATTCATTTTATTTTTTAAACCAAATTCAACCAAATTATCCAATCAACCAAACAACCACGGTTTCAAATAAAGGTGTCTGGTGATGCTAAGCACCATCTGCATCCTAGTATATATTTCTAACTAGAAAATAAATAAAAGTGAGAAGTTCTCACCTTTAGGATCCACTCCTCTATTCTATATTTCTGAACGGTTCAGATTTGGATTTGTTTTCCACCAGTTCCATTGCAACATGTTTCACACGATTTTTGTATTAAAAATCACATTGTTAATATAATGTTTAAATATTAAAAATCATATTTTTATATCGCTATATATATAATAAAAATCATATTTTCATATAACTAAAAATCGAATTATTAATCTAACTAAAAATCAATTTTTTCTATAACTAAAAACATTATGATTCATACGATAAAAATCTCATTTTTATATTCCTAAAAATCTCGTCTTTATATTTTTTAAAATCTAGTCTTTCTAGTTTTAAAAGTCTCGCCTTTCTATTTTTAAATATCTCATTTTTCTATTTTTAAAAATCTCGTCTTTCTATTTTTAAAAATCTATACTTTCTATTTTTGAAAATCTAGTCTTTCTATTTTTAAAAATCTAGTCTTTCTATTTTTAAAAATCTCGTCTTTCTGTTTTTAAAATCTAGCCTTTCTATTATTAAAAATCTAGTCTTTCTATTTTTAAAACTCTATTCTTTATATTTTTAAAAATCTCGTCTTTCTATTTTAAAAATCATGCTTTCTATTTTTAATTCGATGTTTATGCTATAAAAATCATATTTATATACAAAAATCTGATTTTTAAACTAACTTTATATATGTATAAAAAAACTGATTTCTAAACTAATAAAAAAGTCACTTTGATTTCGTTGTTCATTCTGGCTAGGAGTCATAAGCCCGCTGCACTCGTTCGAACTCATTCCTTGCTGCGCTGTGGAGTTTGAGGGCTTACGGTGGTCTGGAGCTCGCCTTCGAAGGGGAGGGGTTCGCTGCTCGCGCAAAGATCGGAGGTGGTGGCGGATTCCGGTGTGGCAATGATGCGGTTTGGGCGTGGGGTAGGGGTCTCGCGGTTTTAGACATCGCGATGGGGGGGGGAGGTTCGATCGAGGGGAGACTGGAAGAGAAAGGAGGCGGAGGCAAGGGGAGAAGGTCGCGGTCTGGTGGGGACGACGATGGTGCACCCGGGGCGGCGGAAGGAGGTTCCGTCGACGGGATCGTTTTTTTTCTAATCTGGTTCGAAGACTGAATTGGGGATGGGGGATTGACCAGGTAAAAGGAGAAATAGACTGACCCATTTTATATATTAATATAGTTATTTAATTATTTTATTCTCAAAATAGTTAATTTTTTTCCATTCGAACTCCAATTGAAATTTCGATTTTCAATTAGACATAACTTTTTATTCCCTCTATGAAATTTGGATTTTTCAGATTCGTTGAAAAGATATTTTCAAACAGATTCAAATATTTCCTGTTTTACTAAAATTCGGTTTATTTTGAATCCTGTACATTCATTTGAAATTTGAAATCGAATTTTCAAACTACCGCGCCATTTCCAATTCCTTTTATAATTAAAATAAATATTTATATTCTAATTTCGATTTAAATAAATTTATATGTTCTAATTCTATTCAAAATAAATTTCTAGTCGTTATTATTTAAAATAAATCATTTTAAATATTCAAAATTCATTAAAATTTCCAAAATAATTTTTTTAAATTGGTTTTGATTTTCCGGGTTGTTACAATCTCCCCCACTTAAATCTTTTCATCCTCGAAAAGGAACGGAGCTGAAAGTTGTTTTACTAATCAACTTAACTTTCATTGTGGCTTTCATTCTTCAACTTTTCAGTTTCTAAGAATTTCTAATTTTTCAAAAATTTGGCTAACACCCTAATTTTTTTAAAAATTTCGCCATAACCTCCTTTGTACCGGGAGACATTTAAAACCGCAACTAGCCACGTAGGGCCCTCACCATCCAAAAAGAAAAAGAAAAAGCCAAGCGGCTCATAAAATCATCCAAAAGCAATAAATTTGTAAACACGTACCTATTTGTCAGGAACACAATTTTATTCCTCTTCTCTAGCCTCCTTGTTGTGACCTGTTCAATGTATATACATGTATAGGAATGCAATTGCAATCAATTTTCAAGTTAGTTCAATATTTGATACTATTTGGCTTAATGGTTCAAAATTTTAATAAATCGAACCAATAATCAAACAACATAATCAGCAAGCAATTAACTGATTATCGTTTCAACACATAACCTACACACACACACACACACACACACACAGATATATATATATATATATATATATATATAAAGAATCCATTTTTGACGCCAAGTCACAACAACAGACACTATCTAGTTTTGGTTCTCACACCAGTCAATTGGAAATATATAGATACCCCACTTTCGGCACTCGAACATAAACTCTGATGATGATGCATCAATCATCAGAATCATTTCTAGGCGACTAGAGCGTGATACTATATCTATCTAGTATATTAAAACTTTGAATATACGTTCATGAGGAGTATATGCAAAATCTCATATACTCGATTGTCCAAAATAAAATAAAACAATATACTCAAATACGTATAATTATATTAAATTTTCAAAACAAAATTGGTTTTCCTTTTTAATTTTAAATATAACACTCTTCAGATTCGTTCTAGGACACTATTGATCCTATCTCTAATGAGTCATTCTCATTGAATATTACTAATCTAATCTCTGATGAATTCTTTCGTTTGGTTCTAATGTGCCTTGTTCTCGAGCTCTGTAAAACCAAAGATCTGATACGAAAATGTAATGACCTGAACTTCACCGGTCTCCGAAGAGAAGAGAAAGAACGGATTGTCTGAGAATACGACAAATCAGAACACAAACAAAAGAACATTTCATTGCTTATTACAACAATTTACATCAAAGTACAAGAATATACAGAGTATGAACAAATAATATACATTTGATAAATATTAGAGATTTACAAATTACAGTGCAGTGGAAAATAATACAAAACACAACTGAAAGAAATACACGGATACAGAGCGTCCCGAATATAGCTCCGGCTATAAACGAGGATCCTGTGAAAATACATCTTCAAGACCAAAACTACTAGCTGCTCATGTGGAAAATAGGGCCACCCAGAGTTTAGGTAAAAACAATAAACTCCAAGTCAGTCATGTGACTGGTGTGAGAACTAAAACAGTTATTTAAAAATTTACTTTAAAATTTGGTAAATCAAGGGACCACGCCGTATAACACGGGACGGGTTTTCTCCCAAGAATACTAGTGCATAAAACAAACAGCGCAATGCTTTTTGGAAAAATGAAGCTATTATAAGACCCAGGTCCTATCACACAATGCAACGCAAGCCGGAGGATAGGGTTTTCCCTTATATTAGCCAAACATGCTTGGTACGTTTAAACAAATCATTTGATACTATTTTAAGTGCATAGTGTTGACGTCAAAAGTTGGTCACTAGTGACAGTCAACCCCAATTGTGTGACGAACACACGAACAGTGATTATAAAATGCATAAAAAGGTAAAAAGAATGGGGAGCACAAACAGAATTTTTATAGTGGTTCGGCAAAGACTGTGCCTACGTCCACTTTATATATTATTTATCTTTTTTGGATTACAAATACAATGCTTTTTCTATTTGAAGAAGAGAAAGAAGGCTGTTAGCTCCTCTTCCTTTTGGGGAGAGATTAAGAGAGGTAAATTCCAGAAATGAAGTGTAAAGGAGTCGGAAGAAGGTCCAACTCTCGATTCTTTTTTCTCTTTAAACTTAGAGGTATTTATTGGTGGAGATAGCAGTTTCGGCTATTGAGATATGGTCCGGCCATTCCGGGAAAGCCCAGACACATGGATTCCATTTCTTGGTTAGAATAACGGTTGGAAGACTGATTCCACTCTTCATAAATAGTATCCTCGGAAGTTGCAGCTGATGTGGCATCCACTGTGAGGTATATCAAAAGTAGAGCTTTGTCCGGATATGGTTGACCACTTTTATTGTCTGGAGAGTCGGGATGTACAGTGGATAGCTCTATTGAAGATTTCCACGCTGGCCTGAGATATTTGGTCGATACGCTTTATATGGAAGCATGATACTCGGTCGAGCGATTCTTCCGGAGTGAGCTATCGACGGATAAGGTTGGACTTGGGCCGATATGTTACTGTTTGGACCATACATCTACTGGGCTTCCTGAAGCACGGCATAATTCCAGTCGTGCATTTGTGCTTCGATCTGGCTCGTTGAAGCTCTTGCCAAAAAGAAGGTTAACACTTTGCCCCTTAGAATGCATCTTCGTCGATAGAGGGAGGTGCGTTCTGAAATTTGAACCGAAGCACAAACGCTCGAGCAGCTATGGTCATGCCGGACCATATTAAGGCCAGAAAACTGATGGTCCCGATGTTGTATTAAGGCTAGAAAACCGACAACCATACTAGGTCATATTAAGGCCGGAAAACCGACAACTATCGGGAACCGCATTAAGGCTGAGGTGATGGTCGCTACCTGTTTGAGAGTTGGTTCCTGCAAGTACAAAATAAATAATTCATGTTTTTGGAGAATGTTGATGGGTCGAGCATTTTATTACACTTGGCTTTGGAGGGTGGCAAGCATTAACCATACTTGGCTTAGTGGTGAACACTAACCATATTCGGCTTAGTGGCGAACATTAACCATGTTTGGCTTGGTGGCGAGCATTAACCATACTCGGCTTAGTGGCAAACATTAACCATGCTCGGCTTAGAGAGGTGGCGAGTATCAACCATACTCGGCTTAGGAAAAATGTTTTTTATGCTCGACTCATGCTAAGTTAGTTTGTCCAGTGAGTTATGAATGCTCGTGGTGTAAAAAGAAAAGAGATAGTATAACCCATACATTTTTTTAGAAAACATGACCCCATTCGGCTAAAGGAGTAGGTGTTTAAAAATGGTGGTGGGATTTCGCGCTGACCACATAAAGTAGAGGGTGAGCATTATCCATGCTCGGCTTAGAGGTTTTCAAACATTATCCATGTTTGCAAAAGAAGATTCATAACCGCTAAATAATTACTACAAAGAAGAGAAATTCTAAGGGGACAACAGTCAATTCCAGAGCATGCCAAGGAGCTAAATCCTAACTCCATACATGTCTACATCAAGGTGTCCTTATTATTGAAAGAAATACATCAAAAGAAAAGATAAAAATCTAATTAATGATAATTCCGCGAGTGAAAGTCTCAGGGTCCTTTCTGTTTCTAGGAGCTCGAGGACAACCTGAGGATCTTGGGCAAAAGGTTACGGCGGCATGGCCGGGGCGCGATTTTTGACATATTCGGAAGCTCTCCTTTTCTGACTCGTCTTTCGATGAGATTGCGCAGATGTCGGCATTCATTTGTGTTATGTCCAGCTACATTGTGGAATAAACAATGCTTGCCGGAATCGAGTTCCATCTAGCTTGGTTCTCGTCGAGATGGTCTTGAAGTGGACAAGGATCCTCGTACGAGATAGATATAGAGCAAATAAGGATTGAGCTCAGTGTACTGGTTGTACTTATTTTCATTCTGAGGTCGCACATTGTGCTCGCTCTTCTACGGGGCCTTTCCTCTTCCTTTATTCTAGCCGTTGCCGTTGGATGGATCTTATTGTTTGGCTACTAAAACCTCGAGGCTCTCCATTTCATGACTGGCATCCTCTTGTCGAAGGAATCATTCGGCCTTGTAGTAGAAGTCGTCTGTATCCTTGGGAGGATCTCTGGTTAAAGAGATTGAAAATTCTGATCGATTTTGAACTCCTGCGATGGCGGTCATGAGCATCAACGATGGCTCGGGCTGATCGACAGATGCTACAGCCGCATTGAATCTTTCAAGGAAGGATCTGAGTGTCTCTCCGGATCACTACATGATGGTATACAAGAACATAACACTTTTCGGTCGAGAGATATGTACTCGGAACTGCTCGATGAAGCGGGTGACCAGAGTGTTCCAACTGCTGATCGACTCCATCGTCAACTGTCGAAACCAATGCCAGATAAATCCGTAAGAAAGAGGGGTAACACTTAGCCATTACATTAGTCGATGCGCCAAGTACTTCCATATGTCGCATGTATCACATAAGGTGGATGGTCGGGTCAGTGCAGCCGTTGTATGGCTCGATAGCTGGGAACTTGAAGTCCGGAGGGTTTCGGGAGTTTCTGATTTCCCTAGTGAAGGGGCCTCGATTGAAATTATCTATGTCTTGCTACGGGGAAGTGCCCCGAGTAAAGCGTCGGATGATGCTTGCAAGCTGGCTCCCATCTCTGAGGAGTTGTTGCCATGAATTTAGCTCTGCATTCCGAAGAGCTTCTGTGCGGGGATCTGCCAAAAGCATGCCAGAAAGGGCGGCCGTTGACTGGACTCGACCTCCGATAGTTGAGTGAAAGTGTGAGGGTAGGTTGGATCGGGTAGGTGGTTCTAGGTAGAAAGGCCCCTCTCGAACCTGATGAGTAGTGGGTCGAGCCGTACTCATAATAGAGGGCCTAGGCTGATCCAACATAGCATGTGATATTCGGGGCTCGGGGTTGCCCCCGTTTGGAGTGAGGTTAGGAGGGTCTACAGTAGCTTTGTATTCTGCCGCTGTAAGGACCAGAACAGTGGGTTGGCTTCCCTAGTTCGAAGGGAAGGCCGCACCAGTTCTTCGTTGAAGATGAAGAGTGGTTAGACTGGTCTGTGGTAAGATTCCGGGTTGTAATGGGAATGACATTGATTCTGAGGGACCCGGTGGTTGTTCGACTGGTTCGATAGGTTGAACTTCTCCCAAGATTGGGGGAAAAGTATTCGACCAACCTAGATCTTGATCGCGAACCTCCTGAGGTTCTGCTGCTGCAGCTGCGTTGGTTGTTGGAAGTGATACTCCTGGTTGGGGACGATTGGTTAGTGGTACCAAACTAGGATGAAATAAAGGTGTAGCCTGATCAGTAGCCTGATTCTATGCAGACCGAAGATCAGTTGTTGCCCTAGTCTCGGCCAGTAGAGGAATTGATGTTGAAGCATTTAATCCCATCTCCAGTCGACCGAGAAGGTGATCCATCAACTGTTGCTGTCGTTCGAGGAGTTTTCCCTAAGATGCCATTTGTTCTCTGGACTCGACCATGATTTTATCCATGTCATCTCGGGTAACATGTCGAGATACATCTTTGTGAGAGGAGGCTTCTAGACTTACTTTTGTGGCGTTGTTGTTGCCAACATCGGCACTAGTAGGGCGAGAGGATGTTGCATCAATCTTTCCTTGTTCGCCATAATCAGAAGTGAGCTGAGGCTCTAACAGACTATCGGTGCGCTTCCCCCTTCCTGGTGCGCCAAAGTGTTGATATCAAAAGTTGGTCACTAGTGATAGTAAACCTCTAATCGTGTGATGAACACACGAACAATGATTATAAAACACAGAAAAAGGTAAAAAGAACAGGGAGCACACACAGAATTTTTATAGCGGTTTGGCAAAGACTGTGCCTACGTCCACTTTATATATTATTTCTCTTTTTTGGATTACAAATACAATTCCTTTTCTATTTGAAGAAGGGAAAAAAGGCGGCTAGCTGCTCTTCCTTTTGGGGAGAGATTGAGAGAGGTGGACTCCAGAAATGAAGTGTAAAGGAGTCAGAAGAAGGTCCAGCTCTCGGTTCTTTTTTTCTCTTTAAGCTTAGAGGTATTTATAGGTGGGGATAGCAGTTTGGGCTATTGTGATGTGATCCGTCCATTCCAGGAAAGCCCGGACACGTGGAGTCCATTTCTTGGTTAGAATAGCGGTTGGAAGACTGATTCCACTATTCATAAATAGTATCCTCGGAATTTGCGGCTGACGTGGCATCAACTGTGAGGTATATCAAAAGTAGAGCTTTGTCCGGATATGGTTGACCACTTTTATTGCCTTGAAAGTCAGGATATACAGTGGAATAGCTATATTGAAGATTTCCACGCTGGCCCAAGATTTTTGGTCGATACGCTTTATTTGGAAGCATAATACTCGGTCGAGCGATTCTTCCGGAGTGAGCTGTCGACAGATGAGGCTGGACTTGGGCCGATATGTTACGGTTTCGGACCATACATCTGCTGGGCTTCCTAAAGCGCGACATAATTCCAGTCGTGCGTTTGGGCTTCGATCTGGCTCGTTGAAGCTCTTGCCAAAAGGAGGGTTAACTCATAGTGTATAAAACAACTTCAAATATAAATGTATCAATCATAGACGGCATTATTACCATATATCATGTCGCCAATACTGGACTCTATAATCAAAACCGAAATGTCATGTATTGGAAGTTGGATTCCATCTGTGAACCAAGGCAAAGGGATCATCCTTACCGAATTCGAGACAATCTAGCCTACCATGTCTCAGGCTACAGTTGCAACTGCACCTTAGATCTTCAGGGTCGGTCCTCTCTTATGTTTGAGGATTAGCAATTCCTGAACAATGTGTTTCCCTGCCCAATGGGGCGTAATTGAGCCAGATGACTCAATATCCATCGGCTCTGTAGTAACCGACATATCCGAGGCATCTCGTAATCCAACAACCACATAAGTAAAAATGTCTGGGATCCATATCATGACACCACTCCTAGCTAGAAAGAAACCCATGTCCTCCCTGCAGTCCTCTCCCGTTTCTGGTTCACACTGGGTGTAAGGCTCGCGAATTAACGCTATACACAGGCAATTCACGCCATGCGACTGATTTCTATCGATATATAACCTATGAGCTCGTATGTCTAAGAGAAGGGCGTTAAGAAAGAGAATAAATTCTCCACCGCCAAACACATATATATTTAATAGAGATCAATCAACACAGAATAAAATCCAATGTCAGACACACATCCATTTACAAGTTCGTTCTAGGACTTAACGAAACCAAAGGCACCTTATTCCTTGTCCCGTATGTCCAATACAGGAGAGAGGTCCTCGCATATCCGGTCGATCTCCAAGTACGTCTGGAAGATCACCACTTATTACCTCGTCTTGGGCATAGAGCCCAATCAAGACATCAGTAATCATCCAAACAATGTGAAGACCTCCGGTCTTCAACCACCATCTTCATCGTCGACTTATCATCGAATAAGTTATTCAGAATGGGATAAACCCGGTCTTTCTGAATAACTCGCGTATATAATAAACAAGTGCTATAAAAACACAACCTACGCCTCATTCCAATTCAGAATATTCTTTTATTCAAATATTCACATCTTTAGGGATATGTTCCCAGTAATTTTATCAAAGATAAATTCTTTAAAATTTATTCTTTAATCTTCCTTTGGATATCACTCAAACCATATTAAGGTTTTCCAAACTAGTCGGGATTAACACACCTTACCGAAGTAATCATTTTTTTAATTTCCCAATCCCAACCTATTCATCCCACGGAGCAAAACTGGTATTTCCCCATAACTAGCACCACGGGGTTATTGGTAAAATTAATTACCATTTCCCGTTCAAATCTAATTAAAGATTTAACTATCGCTTGGAGCAAAAATGGTGCTACCCCATTCTCGATCATTTCCCGAATTTGATAATTTAAATTATCACATTCTATTTTCAATCTAATTAAAGATCCATTAAAACTCCACTTAGTTTTAATCTTCCCAAAAATCAATATTAATTATTATTTAACTTTGAAAACATAAACATACAGCATAGACAATCAACACCGTACTATTGATTTCTGCCGATATATAACCTCTAAGCTCTTACGTCTTAGAGAAGGGTTTTAAGCAAGAGAATAAATTCTCCACTACCAAACAGATATATATTTAGCAGAGATCAACCATACAGTTTGAAATACAGTGTTAGACATGTAGTCCTGTCTTTAACTGGGTTAAAGAACAAATGTCCTTTAAAACATAGCTCACGGTCACCTCCATTAATCATGGAATCTTCACAGAAAACAAATCAATATATAATAGATATCAATTTCCGTATCCGACTAATAATATAAATGGAATAATGACAAACCCTTTTAAATTCCGTATATATTAATAGTCTTCCTCCACAGAAGCTCATTTCGATTTTTATCAAATCGAATTCCATTCAATACCAATTTAATATATCAAATTGGAAAACTTTACTTTGGAAATTTTCCATTAAATCTTAATAAAAAGATTTATAAATTCCAAATCACATTTAACTGTAACTCGGGTTAAAGAACGAATGTCGTTAAAAACACAGTTCACAATAAACCCAATTCATATCCCATTTTATTCCAATTAAATGTTAATTAACTAAAAACTCTAATAATCTTAATTAAAAGATTTATTCCTTTCAAACGGGGTTTAAGAATAGTGTTGCTGAAGACACCGTTCACGACAAACCCAAATCCAATGCTTTTATTCAATTCCAATTAAATATTAATTAGTTGGAAAATTTCACTAAATCTTAATAAAAAGATTTATTCTTTCCTCAACTGGGTTTAAGAACAGTGTTATTTAAGACACCATTCACGACAAACCCAAAATCCTATTTGATATTAAATACAAGGCTCTGAATAGAAAATATATCGGCTTATATTCAATATCAAATTCTAAAACCAACAAATGTATTAGGAATAACGATATATATATCTTCCAATTTCCTCCATAATATCCGTATAATCACGGAATCCAATATCGAAATATTCCGAAGATAATTTCGATTCAAATCCATTCCAATTCATATATTGGAAATTCTGGTTATTTTTAAGACCATTTCAAATCCAATTTATTTATATAAAAATATTGGATTATAATTCTAGTTCAAAAATAGTTCGTTTTGATAAAAAAATATTTTTATCTTTACAAAATGGAATTTTTCACCTAAATTCTTTCCAAATCATTTATTATGGTTTTACACAAATTATTGATATTTTTAGTAATTTTGTCAAGGCGCGTACAGTCGATTTCCATGAACGGTCATCGAACTACACTTACAATGACCTTTTCCAAATTTGATTTGGACATAATTCCAAATCCAACCGTTAGATTTCAAACTCCTTATATTCTTTGAAATCTCTTTTCGATACGAACCCAACGGTTCCAGTTTTAGGAGAATCCGACGGTCGGATCTCCCGTAACATCAATTCGAAGTCAATGGTCAAAATTCGCGAACGGCCGCGGTGCGGCGCGTTCTATTCAGGCCATTAAATACATGTAATATATATATATATATTATATTTTGTCGACTTCCATTTAAAACGTATTTTATAAATCGTTTTAAATTCGGTTTCAAAACGATTTCAACTTCATATTCAATTTCAGATCCAAATTAAATATTCCATATCATTAATATATAAATGATAATATTTTCAAAACATTATATTTTGAAATCACCTCCTTTTCGATATTCATTATAAAAATAAATAAACCCAATATAAATATCATTCACGTAAAAATGGTTTTAATTTAATCAACATGGCTTTATATATTTAAATATTTTCTTGTCTACCCTAAATTGGACATCAAAATCACATTTTGATCCATTATTGAATATTATTTTAAAATATTCATTACTCATCATTTTTAAAAAATTCTTTAATTTAAAATATTCGTTCATTCTGAATTGGAATCAGACATAGTCAATTACCATATAATTTTATTTATATGGATTTCATACCCACATGTACACAACAATAATCAAACACAGTCAACCATCATCCAGAGTGCATTACACAACTGCATAAGCATTAAATATGAATAATTAATGCTTACGACAGCCTGTCAACCAATCGATTGACATACAACTAAATATTGGGATTAGTGTGTGCCCAATATCATCCCAATACCCATGTGGGGTTTTCAAACAACAAACACTGATTATTATTTGTACAGCTGGGCGATGTGTAAAATATATCATCCCAATCCATATCAGTCAAATGTGTGCACATAAACAAGTTGTCCGATTTGTAAATGAATATTTATTTTATTTATATACACGTTAAAAATTATATTTTTAACTATAAAATATTTATTTCAACCCATGAATATTTTATACAGTTCATTTATATAATAAAAGTGATATTTTTCTGGTTCTAATATTTTTAAAAAATTCGGCAACGTAACGGTGCGATACAAGAACCGAAATAAGTCTAGCCTTATCCCACGCCTAATAATGGCTCGCACCATGTACATACCAATTCTAATCAATTCATTTCATTTTCCAAACCAAATTCAACTAAATTATCCAATTAACCAAACAACCATGGTTTCAAACAAAGGTGTCGGGTGCTACTAATCACCGTCTGCATCCTAGTTTATATTTCTAACTAGAAAATAAATAAAAGTGAGAAGTTCTCACCTTTGAGATCCACTCCTCCATTCTACATTTCTGAACGGTTTAGATTTGGATTTGTTTACCACCAGTTCCATCGCAATTTGTTTCACACGATTTTTATATTAAAAATCACATTTTAATATGATGTTTATATATTAAAAATCATATTTTTATATCGCTATATATATATAATAAAAATCATATTTTCATACAACTAAAAATCGAATTTTTAATCTAACTAAAAATTAAATTTTTTATATAACTAAAAACATTATGATTCATACGATAAAAAACTCATTTTTATATTTCTAAAAATCTCGTCTTTATATTTTTAAAAATCTAGACTTTTATTTTTTAAAATCTCGTCTTTCTATTTTTAAAAATCTCGTCTTTCTATTTTTAAAAATCTAATCTTTCTATTTTTAATAATCTCGTCTTTCTATTTTTAAAAATCTAGTCTTTCTATTTTTGAAATTCTAGTCCTTTAAAAATCTAGACTTTTTATTTTTAAAAATCTAGACTTTCTATTTTTAAAAATCTCGTCTTTCTATTTTTAAAAATCTTGTCTTTCTATTTTTAAAAATCTAGTCTTTCTATTTTTAAAAATCTATTCTTTCTATTTTTAAAAATCTCGTCTTTCTATTTTTAAAAATCATGCTTTCTATTTTTAATTTGATGTTTACACTATAAAAATCATATTTTTATATATATGTTTTCACTATAAAAGTCATATTTTCATATAAATGTTCTTATATACAAAAAACAGATTTTTAAACTAACTTTATATATATATATAGATATATATAAAATCTGATTTTTTAAACTAATTATATAAAAAACTCACTTTGTCTTCATTGTTCGTTCTGGCCTGGAAGTCACGAGCCCACTGCACCTGTTCGAACCCATTCCTTGCTGCGCGGTGGAGTTTGAGGGCTTGCGGTGGTCTGTAGCTCGCCTTCGAAGGGAAGGGGTATGCTGCTCGCACGAAGATCGGAGGTGGTGGCAGATTTGGGTGTCGCGACGATGTGGTATAGGCGTGGGGGTCTCGCGGTTTCAGACGTCGCAATGGGGGGGGGGGAGGTTCAATCGAGGGGCGACTAGAAGAGGAAGGAGGCGGAGGGAAGGGGAGGAGGTCGCGGTCTGGTGGGGGGATGGCGGCGGCGCACTCGGAGCGGCTGTTGGAGGCTTCGTCGACGGGATCCCTTTGTTTTTATTTATTTATTTTTCTAATCGGGTTTGAAGACTGAATTGGGGAAGGGGGGTTGACCAGGTAAAAGGAGAAATGGGCTGACCCATTTTATATACTAATTTATTTAATTAATTATTTTATTCTCAAAAAAGTTAATTTTTTCGTTTGAACTCCAATTCAAACTCAACGACAGTCGTCCTTAGCTAATTACACCAATTCCGAACACAATGGGATATGTATCTTAAGCCGATTCGATTGCTTCAATCAGTTTTCATCAAAATTAAAATATAAATTAATATAACATTCAAATTTGATTTTAACGTACATTTTAATTTACCGGGGCCACATACGGGCTCCAAAAATTCTCGAAAAATAAATCTAGCTATGTTTTGACGATATGGTCCTAACAAGACTAATTTCATCCAATTTGAAGATCATTTGAAAAACGGTCATTTTCCAGTCGATTAAATTCAAACTGAATTGACCAAACACGTTTAAATTCACCACGCACACATATTGATTCCAAAAATTATGAAAATTGGAATCTACCAATAATTTGACATTCCAGATTCAACAAAATGGTCTCATCGAAAACAGAGGTCATTTTCTAAATCGCTATTTTTAAGGGCTATATTTTATATAAAATTCCATAGCGACTATCCTGAATTTTCAACTGGACATAACTTTTTATTCCCACTATGAAATTTGGATATTTTCAAACAAATTCAAATATTTTTGGTTTTACTCAAATACGGTTTATTTTGAATCCTGTACATTCATTTGAAATTTGAAATCGAATTTTCGAACTACCGCGCCATTTCCAATTCTTTTTATATTAAAATAAATATTTATATTCTAATTTCGATTTAAATAAATTTATACGTTCTAATTCTATTCAAAATAAATTTCTAGTCGTTATTATTTAAAATAAATCATTTTAAGTATTCAAAATTCATTAAAATTGCCAAAATAAAAATTTTAAATTGGTTCTGATTTTCTGGGTTGTTACGATTATGGGTTAAAGAAGAATAAGACAGAAGAAGAACTGAAATAACAAAATAGAATCACACTACGGAACGAATAAAATATAATATCATATATCATAACTTTGAAATACAAATCTATATTTGCATATACATACCATATTAGAGTACAATGCATATACATCACAACAGAAATAACTCTAAATAACTAACAGTGAGGCCTCCTGCTTCATGCTCCTCCAAGTGATTATGTAAAATCCTAAAACACTTGACTGTCCGTACAAATTTGGGCACCCAAGAGTTTAGGAAAAACAAACAAAATAAACTCTAGGTCAGTAATGAGACTGGTGTGAGTAAACTCCAACCATATTGTTTAACTTGAAAATCCTTTTTGAAAGAAAGGGTAGTAGTAAGACCAGCCCACACATAAACATGGATGGTTTTTACCTTACTATAACCAAAACCTTTTTTGACATCAAAATCTGATGATATTATAATAATGTCTAATCAAATAAATAACCAAATAGTAGAACGCTTGCATCTCACGCTCTACATACATAGTATAAAATCAAAAAACGCAGGGCGCTTATTGGAGATTGGATTCCAACTATGATAAGGTATGGGACCATCTTTCGCTCAGTGTACTCTAGAGGGGATACACTGGGGTTTAGCAAGAACTTCTTGCAACCCGGCCACACATGATCACCTGTTCATTTAGCTTGAGTGTAGCGAATATATTGTCACCCATGGTTGTCGTCCGTCCAACAATACTCCGTAAGATACGGAATCAAAAGAAGAATAAATAATGAATTTTCTCTAGATCGATGACAAATATACCCTGCTTGGGTATGACCTAACTAGCCATGCGGCTTGCCTGATTTTTGTCATTTCCCAGTTGTGAGGCCTAAGGCTACATTAATCTTTCAGAACATATGGCCACCATACACTTTGAATGCCACATCGTCAAACCGTCAAATCACTAGTTGATCTTTCCAAAAATATTTCGGGTATAGAAGCTAAGAGAAACGAATTTCTCCGCCACCATGGGTAATACCCAGAAAATTTCGTCTTATGTGATCTGTTAGGAATACTCTATCAAACATTCATCCATACAAGTTGTCTGGGTCTGGACAAACATAACATCCCTTGCATTCCACTCCGTCTTTAATTATCTTCGGCATAATCTAATTCGCAATGCCTATGCCTATACGAAGTGGTTTTTCGGATATTAAATCCGACCGGTCTCTCCGTATTGACAACGATGGTCCAAAAATCTTTGATAGCCGGTGATTTAACTATCAAAGGAAAACAAACATCCATCAAACAAATCATTGGCCCTTTTTGATTAATATTCTATTTTAAGTTTTCTTATTGAATTCTATATATCGGTATATCGATTTTGAGTTATCAGAACTTCTTAAAAATATTCAAACTCCTTAAATTTTCGGAAAATTTCGCCAGCACCTCCTTTGTACCGGTCAATAGTTCAAACCTCGACTCGCCTCTCTGGGCCCTTTTCATTCAAAAATAAAAACAAAAAGCCAAGTGGCTTGCCCAGTCGGCTTATAAAATCTCATATGGAAATTGAAACATGTACCTTTTTGTTGGGCACTCAAATTATAATCTTCATTATCTCCATTCCATACCTGTTTAAAATATAGATGGCCAATTCCAATTCATTTCAACCCCTTTACGTAACTCGCTTTACATTCGCTAACTAAATTCAAATTAGCTTTTTGGTTCCATTTTACTTTAAATTTGAACATATCACGTCCAAATGTGTTTGTATTCAATTATTCTCAATTCAACTCAATCTTCTTGCTTACAATTTCAAATCCAAGTTTTACATTCGGATTCCTAATCTTAATTTACAAATTCAATTCATTTAAACTAAGTTCAACTCGAATCAAACTCTATTAACTAATTCCTTTTGGAATTTGTTAACCTTAATCAATAAATAGATAAAAATCAGATTTTTTATTTATTTTGAAAATCAATCAATTTACTCGATTTGAGTTCATATTTAGTTCACAACTCAAATTTGGATCTTTTTAATGGAAAATCGGATTTTATCCACTTAAAATCGTTTTAATTTATTAAATAAACTATTATGTTTTAAAAACGATTATGGCGCTGTTTTTCTGGAAATTTGATTTTGATATAACCCAAAATCTCTACGACGAAATCAATATTTTTCTCTTCCATTAGAAAAGTATCATTCAATAGGTATGGGCATTTCTTGTTTCATTGAATTCCAACTTATTTTGAGTTCTATATACTTGATTGAAGTTCAAAATGCCAAACTGTGAACTACTACGCAACGGCGAGTTCGTTTAATTAAATTTAATAATAAACATTTAAAATTTGGTTTGTAAATAAAACTCCAACTCCATTCCTTAATATTTAAAATATAATTTAAAACCGTTTTTCCAAATCTAACTTACCCATCTCGATTTTCCAAAATCATTGATTATCTCATTCCAATTTCATAACTCGCTTAATATTTATTCAAGATCAACTTCTGAATTTAATTCCAACTTCCACAAATTATTCTATATAATTTTGATATAATCGAATTCCAGTTATATATTTCTTTTATAAAAATAATAAATTTACTCAAAATCCTTTACCATTATGAACTAATATCATCCCTTGATAATAGTGAAGTCGTTCAAGTTGTGGTATTTTATTTACCTCTCAGACCTTGATCGACAACGTTCTTATCTCGAGATGAATAAGAGTTTGTAATACACAACTGTCGTTACTTACCATAAAATCCACTTCTATCTCATTTAAAAATATGATTTGCAAATGTTATTTCTTTGGAAAAATCTATTTCCAATTAATCCAGTGACAATTTCTTCATTACATTTATAAACATTGTTTATAAATCGATTTCCTTATTTTATGTATAAAGACAAATTTCACTTTAATAATCTATTTGCAACTCAATTCCCATTTTGTATTATTATAGCTTATATACATAATCTTTTCCATATTAAATCTTAAATTTCTTTTTAATAAATTTCCAATATCTTCAAAAAATAATTTTGTTTCTATAAATTCGACATAGTCGAGTTTAAATAATAAATCCATGTGGATTTATTTAAATTCAGATCACAATCCGAATATCGGAATCAATTTGATCGTTATTTTTGAAACGATTCCAAAGTATAAATCCCTTTTTAAATCCATACTTGAATTTAAATTATAAATTATCCTATAAATTTTCCCTCTTTTTATTTATAAATATCATTTATAATTTTTTCTTCTTGTTTTTAATTTAAAACAAGTTTCTATTTCAATTTCCATTTCTATTTTCGAAAAATAAATTCCATTTTCAAAATTAAAACTTGAGTTCTCATTTATAAATTATCCAATGATAATATTTCTATCCAATCATAAACACCGTTTATAAATTCGACTACTTATTTTATTATTTAAACAAGTTAATATTTTCTAATCCATTCAAAATTCAATTTCTATTCTGGAAAAAAAATTCCCCTTTTTAAATCTAAAAATCCCTTTTCCTGATATTTTAAATATGATATCTAAGGCTAGAGATATTCTAATATCCAAACACACAAATCATCCATTCAATCCACATATCACACGCATATATAAACGTGTAAACCATAGTAAATAAATTTGAGGAATCCAGTTGGATTCCTCCAACCTGTTCTCCTGCATCCACAGATGCCAGACAACATAAATAATACCAATCCTGCTTCAAGGCAGGATATTGCGATAAAGAAGGTCATCCACTCATATATGATGGGGCACAGGGTCATCCGCTAATGATACTATGGGCATCCGCTAATGGTACTGCGGGAAATATCCAATACATATATAATAACCATAATCACCAGCCTAAGTAACTAATATAAATAACCACAATAATTCAATAATCTGTTCATGCATTCAAGCAACCAACAATTTATTTTTTAATGATAAAAATAAATCTTTAAGTGGGATTTACTCACCTTGTATTTCATTTGCCGAATATCGATCTGAATTCGTATCATCAAGGCTACGAATCGTCTTGAATAATCTCGGGTAAATTTCCCCCCTATGATAATTTGATTTTATTTCATCGATTAAACTCCTTATTCACTTAACTTAACTACTTAAAGAAATAAAGGAATTATCTATGCAATTTAAGTTTAATAAGGACGTGTACCTTGTTGCCTTCTATCAAATACAAGGCGAATCAAAAATCGTTGATCCATTTCTACATAAATCAGTCCAAAATTCTACTTCATCCACTCAGACATTTAATCGAACAACTTGCTGACAACTCCGTCTTCAGTTTCCATAACCGTTGTTTGCTACTGTTTCACTATCCATTGGCCTCACCACCACTGTTTGCACCCATCCCGTACAAATTCCTCCATCCAAAATATCATAGATCGAACTCAAAATAAAAATCACTTGCTGTTGAACTAACAAATTCCCTAGTCCATCATCAAATAACAACTTCGTTTCCTGTCGCACCATTCAACCAGCGACCTCCTTGTTGATTCACTTAATACCCAAATTGTCAAACCTCTTTCCCTTCCTACATTCGAACACCCAAGGCACTGTTGCCTTCTCCTTATCCAAACCTTCCACCTTATTGTAAATGTTTTCAGCTTACACCAGTCCATACATATCTCTTCAAAACCACAGCGTCGGTCTCGAGTTGGTAACCACAATCAGAGTCGCGACTTCCAGTTTTTTGCCTCCCAACATCCATCATAATTCCACGCCTTGCGTTGTTATAGGTAAACTCGTGATCCCTTGTTGAAGACAATCTCCATCAAGCCTTGCCAACCAGTTCGCTTAGCTGTTATAAACTCAATGCAAACAAACAACTAACCCCAATCTCCCTTAATCAATTAAAAGCTCGAACCCTAAGGCTCAACGCTGATCCACTGTCGAAGTTTAAACAAAAGTTGCGAGCAATTCCATCACATCTTGGAGCTTCTGGAAATCACGTGGATTGAATTGCGATGCTAATTCTTTTTTTTTTAATAATTGGAACTCGTGTTTTGATTTTCTGTGATAGGAATGCAAAGAAACGAAGGTAAACAGGAACTGGTTTCTTGGTTTTAGAATGGTAGAAAACAGAAGTGTTATGGCATAATTTATAGATGTGAGAAGAGACAAAGAGGACGAGCCATTAAATTGATGTCTTCCATGATACTAAAAGTGGGAGACCAATTTTCTGCGTGAGGAAACAAATAGGCAACGAGAAATTTAATGTATATGTCGGTTGAGAAGATTATATATTTATTTGATTAAATTTTGTTTTTAATTAAATAACTTAAAATATCTAGGGGACCCTGAACCGTTATTTTAACATAACGACTGACGTCACCAGATTATAACGTTATTATAAAATTCATGGAACTGATTCTGTAATTTAGTTCGACTTTATAGAGTAAATAATAAATTAAATTAATGATTTAAATTAAATTGAATTTAAAATATAAATTGATTTCAAACAATTAAATTCATCGATAATAAATAATTATTACTTTTCTAATTCAATATATAATTTACATTAGTCAACTAAATTATTTCGATTTAAATTCCAAATTCAATTATTATCATTTCCGAATTACTATAATCTTATTTTCTCAAAAATCAAATTGTATGTCGATTATTAAATCAATAAATTAAATAAATATCCATTTACTATTCCAAATTAATATTTAAAATAAATTTAAATATTCAATATTAAATGGCTAAAATCTGGAACGTTACATTCCTTCCCCTTTAAAATAATTCGTCCCCGAAATTACTAAGGCAGAAGAAATGCTACAAACCCATTAACTTCTCAAAAGCCCACTTTGTTATAACTCAGCATTTCAAATTCTATAACTCAAGTACCATACAATTTTAAGTTTTCATTGGAATGTTCAATTTCAATTCATTTAATTAGTTTCCATCATTTCGGTTTATTTAACTTGCTTAAGCAAAATTCCAGAATTCAAATTCATGGGTTTTTATTTCAAATCTTTTCGAATTGACATAAATATATTTATAAACATCTCAAATTTAAACATTTAAACTTTCCAAATAACTTGGTTTCTTCCAGGCAATTTTCATTACAAATAAATTCTAAGGTAGCAGTCTGTCACTTAGAAACTCGAAAATGAACACCAACGATGGCGCGCTTCATCGTCGGAATTTATTTTCCAGTGATCGAAGTGAATTCAGTGCTTTATCTCTTTCAAAACCCACTCAAAATGATTTTTATTCAAAAGTCCTTCCAAAGTAATTTTATATTATTTACATAACTCTTCAGAAAATATTTTTCAAACATCCGGGATTTAAATTCCAAATTGTTGTTTCAATCCAACGTTAATTCATTTCATTTGTATATATAAATTCTATTTGGTTATACATAACCATTTAAACTTTATAGTCTTATTTGATTATAATCTCAAGCAACAATTCCATATATGATAATAATTTCAGAAATTATTCTTTTCATATATAAAAATATAGTTTTGAGTAGAAAAAAACAAATATGTGCTTAAAAAGAACGGAGGAAAAAGTATCTAAAGTCTTGGAATGGCGACAGAAACTGATTCTTCTTCTTGGATTAAACATTTCCCAAATCAGCCTTTCTCGAACAGGAGTGGGAAGAGGGCTAGGGCTAAATTCTCACGCCCTATTTTGGTGTTCAATTCTAATCCGGTTGTACGATGTTATCGCTGCGGTGGAATCGGGCATATGGCGAGTGGATGCAGGTGGCGATTAAGATGTTACAATTGCGGTGGATTAGGACATCGTCGAGATGTATGTTCATCTGTCTCAAAAGGAAATATTACAAATGTGCCAAATATGATTGAAGGATTCAATATATGTTCGCAACTACTTCAAGAAGGGAGGAAGAGTTTTGGAAAGGTCAATACTGAGGCAAGTTATCGAACCCTGAGTTCAAGAATGATTTTGCTAAAGAACTACATTAAAATACAGGAACCAGATCCAAATTGTAAAGAAATGTCAAGAAATAGGAATTGGGAAAGCTGGGTTCTTTAGACCTAAATTTGCTAACGGCGCCAAAATGAATTTGTATATGATGTGCTTCGGCAAAACTTGGAATCCACAAACAAAAGGATATGATGATGAATCGCCCCATGAAATTCCGGATGAAATGCTGAAGCTGGTCAGGGAAGCCATAAATACTGCGCATAATGAAATCGAGAGGAATGAGGGCAGCGCAGAAGAACTTCCGAAGATGAACCCCGATACTTGCATTGTTAATTATTACAATTTAGAGGGCAAGTTGGGGCTTCATCAAGACAAGGACGAAAATCATGATAGTTTACTAGCCGGACTTCCAGTAGTTTCTTTCTCCATCGGAGATGCGGCAGAGTTCTTATACAAGGATATGGAGAATGATTCAGTGGTGAGAAAGTTATTATTAGAATCAGGTGATATCTTGATATTTGGTGGTAAATCACGAGACATCTATCATGGCATTTCGAAAATATACAAGGATACGGCCCCAGAGGAGCTTATTGAGGAAACTACTAAGAAACCAGGGCGTTTGAATCTCACATTCAGACAATGTGTACTTCAGCCGTATGAAGATGACCTGCAAAACTCAAATGTCGTAAGTGCTGTTCATCAGAAACATTATTCAGATAATGTACTTTCAGGTTCTTCTAACGCATCTTCATATGCTGATATAGCGAAAAAGTATCCTATTACTTTGAACTGGAATTTGGCCTCTGCTAAAAATCCTATTCATAGGAAAAAGGATAGTGATCATTTTTGTTTTAAATGTAGGGATTTGTTCCACTTAGCAAAGGAATGCCGTAATGGAATACGATGTTTCAACTGTGGATTTTTGGGACATAGAAAGTTTAACTGTCCGAAAAGGCTAAGAGGAAAATCAGTTAAAGATGTACTGCACTTAAACTGTTTGAGTATATGTCAGAAAATTATATCGCTTTCGGATCTTTACAAATTGGATTTTTCTGATAAAATGAATGAAGGGGGGTATATGTTATTGCTTTTAGGATGGCACTTAGAGGGTTTAGTTGATGGAATTGTATGGGGTAAAAGGTTTGGTAGTCATGTAGTTTTTCCTCCTTTGCCTCAGCCGTTAACAAGGAAGGATCACGCTATGTCATTTTGTATAAATCTTCTGAAGCTTCGTAAGATATATGCGGATTCATCGTCCAATAATAAGAGGAAATCTAGTTTGATTACAAACGAGATTCTGAAACATTTTGACGTCACTAATACCATTATTAATTGCGAGAAAAAGGTTGTAGCCTTTCAGTATATTCCAGTAAGTAATGACAGTACCCATTTGGAAATTGATTTGAACGTACCAAAAGTGGGTGATAAGTCACAAGAGATCAATGATCAGGCTAAGTATTTGAATTTGGTTGTGGATGAAAGGAAGTTCACTGATGAGGATTTGGAGGATTTGGCAGGATATATTTGGGATGGGGGAGAGTGGATCCTTTGTTGTATGATCCTGAGGTATTATATTGTATGGGTCATGAGGAGGCTTATTGCTGTTCCGAGAGTATGGTCAGTAAGGTAGGGAGGGTAAAAGATTTGATGACAGGTGACGATTTAATAGACTTGAGCGGGTATGGGGTGGTTGATGATGTTGGTGTTATGAAATCCAGCTCAGTTATTGTTGATGAAGGGAATCGGAAAGTGGCCGATGATATTGTTCTTTCGAACAACTTTGAACTTTTAGATAATTATGAAGAGGAGAATGATATGTATCAGTTTGTTTCAGGTGATACTGTAACACAGTCGGTCACAGTGATAAATAAAGAAGCAACTCAGGTTTTTTCTGAAATACATAGAAGAGGATACCGAGTTGGCCGAGTTAAATTAGGAAGACAAGTCAACAGGCAAGACAAAATTCGTATTAAGTCTGGGGATAAATTCAGTAAGGAATTATTACTTTCCTCAACTGATGTGGTGAGCAAAAATAAAGATAGTAGTTACGTACAAAATCCAGACTGTTCTTTTGAACTTCAGGCTGTTGGGTCCGAGGGTAGTGGGGGGTATGGATATTCAGATTATCATCAGTTTGCTGGCCGACAGGATAGTATGGATATAGTAGTATCTGGGGATTATGGTAATAAAATCAAAGTTGGTAGTAGGTCGGATACTGTATTGATAAGCTCGAGTATTCTATCATGTGGTCTTTCTTTCTCATGGGATAGAGATATGGGTTCAGGTCTGTTTAGTATGTGGGGTGTCAGACTTCGATCTGTGTTTTTGAGACCGAGTTATGGTGTGACTTCTTGGTGGTTTGATATGCCTCGATCCGGGTTCGATTCAGATTTGGATGCTGATGTAGATCACAGATCTACAGTTAGTGTTGGAATGCGAGATACTAGTGACTCCCAGAGTAGTGATATGTGCAGTACTCAGTCCAAGAGGAGGAGGCGTAGAAGAGAGGTGCCTAGTTCAGGATTGATTCGGCGTAGTGCTAGGATCAGAAATAGTGCATCGTCAGCTCGAGGTAGGTTCCCATCTCCAAATGCTAGTAGTAGTAGTTTGGATTTGGGCTCAGGTATGACTCCAGTTTTTGGTAGTGATTACACTCCGTTTGCTTTGGGTAGTCTTACAACTAGACAATTATTTCAGCTTGCCAATGATACGGCTTTTATTTTTTCTGATATTGAGGTTGATGCGGAGTTCATTAGGAACAAGGAACTAGAGCGAGTTTCTTCCTTGAGTAGATGAGGATAGTTAGTTGGAATGTTAGGGGTTTAAACGAACCTAAAAAATGTGCTAAAGTTAGATCATTTTTTAGAGATAATCACATTGATATTGTATTGCTTCAAGAGACAAAAATTGAATGCCCTGATTTTAATTTTTATGTAAGGTTAGGTGGATCCCTTTTCCATAATTGGGCGTGTTTACCGTCAATAGGTACTGCCGGGGGTCTCATGATTGGTTGGAAAGAGAACCAATTTAGACTTGTAAATGAATTCCCCAAATTACATTCTTTGCACATTATTTTGTCATCACTTACTGATAATGTTTTATGGGGTATCACTAATGTTTATGGACCCCACACTAAGATTGAGAGGAGAGTTTTATGGGACGAATGTTCAAGTTTTAGGAATCTTTCCCCCAATCATTGGATTGTGGGGGGGGGGGATTTTAATGTCACTAGGTTCTTAGATGAGAGATCACCTTGTGAAGGTGATTTCTCTGACATGGAGGAATTTAATGAATTTATACTAGATAATAATTTAATAGAGATTCCATTGGGTAATAGATTGTTCACTTGGTCGAATGTCCGTGATAGTCCTTCATTTGCCTTATTAGATAGATTTTTTATTAGCTCTGAGGTAGAGGATAGTTTTTCAATTTGTAGAGTAAAGGGTTTTGCTTTTTTACACTCCGATCATTGTCCTATCATCCTTACATGTGAATCGAACATATCCGTTAGTAGCAGTTTTAAATTTGAAAAGATGTGGTTGCTTGATCCTAGTTTTACCAAGCTTGTTACTGTTAAGTGGAAATCCTTGTTTTACTTTAATAATTTATATAGTGGCAATAGTGCGAAGATTTTTGTTGCCAAGTTAGGAAAGTTAAGATTTTTTCTCAAACGTTGGAATAAATTCGTTTTTGGTAGTGTAAGAATTAAGAAGAATAAGATTATGTGTGGGTTGTTAGAATTAGATAAAGTTAGTGAAATAAGGATCCTTAATTCCAATGAGAAGGACATATATAGTAATCTTAGACAAGATCTTAAGATGATCTTAGAAAAAGAAGAGATTATGTGGAGGCAAAGGTCTCGTATACATTGGATTAAGGAAGGAGATAACAACACAAAATTCTTTCATAGTGTGGCGAATAAGAGGAGACGAGATAATAGGATTAATTCAATTATTGTCAATGATGTGGAATTGACTCTACAAAAGGATTTAAATGAAGCTTTCACAAGTTACTATAAACAGATATTTGGTTTAAAGATTAAGAGAAGAACAAATGTTAGATGGAATGATTTATATCCATATGAAACTAGGATTAATCTTGATAGTTTAGACGTACCTTTTTCTGGGCAGGAGATTTGGAAGGCAATTAATGATATGCCTAGTGACAAAGCTCCTGGGCCTGATGGTTTTTCTGTTAATTTTTACAAGCAATTTTGGGATGTCTTAAAGCCTGATTTAATTGATTTATTTAATGAATTTTATAATGGGGAACTACGCTTAGGTAACTTTAACTTTGCAAACGTAATTCTTATACATAAGAGAGAGGGGGCCAATTCTCCAAAGGATTTTAGGCCTATCTCTCTTATAAATGTTTCTGTCAAGATCATTTCAAACGTCCTAGCGAATAGGTTGAGTAGTAAGATGGATGATCTTATCGACTGCTCCCAAACTGCCTTCATTAAAGGTAGAAATATAGTGGATGGAGTGGCAGCGGTACAGGAATATATTAATGTCTGTTATAAGAATAATATATCATGTGCCATCTTGAAGCTAGACTTTGAGAAGGCATTTGACTCAATAGATTGGGATTTTATATGCGAATTATGCCTTGCTAGGGGTTTTAGTATTAGATGGACTAATTGGATCTTGTTATTGCTTAAGTCCGTTTGTTCCAACATCGTTGTGAATGGGGTAGTGGGTAAGAAGATACAATCTAAGAGGGGACTAAGACAAGGGGACCCCTTATCGCCTTTTCTGTTTAACTTAGCGGTTGATGTCTTCTCTAGAATTATTAAGAGAGCGGGGAGACTAGGTGTCCTAGGTAGTGTCGGGAATGAGGAATTTAATAATGAATTATCAATCCTTCAATTCGCCGATGATACATTGCTATTTTCTTCCTACTTACCTGAGCATATCATTGCTCTTAAATTTATCCAATATTGTTTTGAGATGTTATCTGGTCTTAGAATTAATTTTGATAAAAGCGCCGTTATGATTCTTAATGATTTTAATAACATTGAGTCTTTGGTAGCCAGCACTTTGAACTGTTCGATTATGAAATTTCCTTTTGATTATCTAGGTTTTAAAATTAGACTGTCAAAGCTTAAGAAGGAAGATTGGATAGTCATCATCGATAAGATTAGTAATAGACTATCTAGCTGGAACAATAGATTCCTGTCTAGAGCAGGTAGATTAGTTCTAGTCAATTCGGTTCTAACGGCTATCCCCTCTTACTGGATGGCTGTTCATCGATTTCCTAAATGGGTCATTGAGAAGATTGATAGAATTAGGCGTAATTACCTTTGGAATGGGGATTCTAATTGTAGTGGTTATAAATGTCTAGTTAATTGGGACATATGTTGTAAACCTAAGAATGAGGGGGGTTTGGGGATCATAAATTTACATAATTTTAACTCTGCCCTGCTCGCTAAATGGTTATGGAAATATAGATGTCCATAGGTAAAAGCTTCATGGAAGTCTATCGTTTCCAAATCCTGTTATTCAAGAGGAGAATTTTTTATTGGAAATACTAGTGGGTGGGATAATAGACTATCTCATTTTTGGAAGTCCGTTTTGTATTGTTTTGACTTTTTTAACTTAGGTTGCAAAGTGTTAGTCCATTCAGGAAACCTTACTTATTTTTGGCACGATGCTTGGATATCTAGAGTACCGCTAAAAATTGAATTTAGTAAGCTTTTTAACATTAGTAGATTCAAGGATGCTTTAATTAAGGATGTTTACAAATCGGATCTAGATCCTCCATGGGAATTCTCCTTCGACAATATTTTAGAAGAAGATTTATTAAGACAATTGGCTTTACTTAAAGCTAAGTTAGCTTTATACCATTTGGACGAGAATGTAGATTCTATAAGCTGGGGCCTAGACAAGAGTTTCGTTTACACTGTCAACTCTATGTATAATTTTATTAATTTTTCTGGTATCTCATTATATCCCTTTAAATTTATATGGAAATCAAATTCTACACCGAAAGCAAAGTTTCTAATGTGGTAGATCATCCATAAGAAGCTTAATACGATAGAGTTGTTAAAAAGGAAAAATGTTATTTTTGATGTAAAATGTTGTTTTTGTAATACTGCTAAGGAGGATGTTGACCATTTATTCTTCTCTTGTTATGTTACCTTTTCTATTTTTAATATGATTATTAGAATTTTTTCCTTTGATTGTTTAAATTCTTTTAGGAGTTGTACTGATTATTGGAATGGTTATAGATTACGTTACAATTCAAGATAGAAATACATATTGGATTCTTTAGTAATATTCATAAGTTGGTTCATTTGGGTTGAGAGGAATCAGAGAATATTTCATACAATCTCTGTATCTAAAGATATTTTAATCATCAACATAGTTAATTTCTGTCTATTTTGGTTGTCTAATTCAAACTTTAAACTATTTGGGGAATTAAAATTTGGGCGGTTTTTGATTAAAGTCAGATATAACTTGAGTTTATTCATTCGTATCAATAGATACTTTAGAGGCGATAGACCTCGTCTGGGTTGGTGATTTCATTTTACTTATGCCATCACTTTTCTCTTGTTTGTTTGATGTTTATGTCCTCTTTAATCATGTATATATGGATTTATGCCTATATAAGTATATAGGCATATACCCATATATATGTGTAAGTTACTGATTTTTGTTTAAGTTTTACAGATTACAGGTTGTAGATGTTAACTGAGGAGCTTTTGGGATTTTCTGTTTGGAGTGATCTTATTTGATGTGCTTTGGATATTTAGGTTTATGAGGAGTAATGGTGTTTGTATTATTGGTGATTTGTTACACCACTTGTTTTTGGCGTATAGATGGTATATGTATGGAATAGATATACTCATTATCGGGTGGTGGCCTTGCCGGAATTCGATAAGGGAGTATGATGGATGGTGGCCTTGCCGGAACTCATCTATCTATTATCCCGTACATTACTATCTGAGACTCCCATATTGGGTCTGTATATGGATAGTTGTATCATCTTATTTTTATTATATATATGTGTGCTCTCTTCCTTCTGGAGGATCACACATTTTTTGCTCAAAAAAAAAATATAGTTTTGAGTAAAATTATTTCATTTACCTAGCTGTCAAAACATACTATGTCAAATTACTCTGTTCAAGTGTTTATAAATCCTAATCGGCCACGTCAGCTAAAAGCGTCGATGTGAAATTTATATACCGCTCAACAGATCGATCAACACAATATAAAACAGTTTTTATACAAATCTAAAAATATGCTCTCTCATATATATACACTCAACTCATTCTAGGGTACTACTGACCCTATCTCTAATCAGTAAATCCCCACCAAAGCCTAAGTGTTCACTCAGCCTAAGCTTTGATACCAACTGTAACGGGCCGAAAATCCATACCACCTGAGTTGACTAAAACCACATATCAAATACAAATAGCATAGAAATGCAATTCATTATGGGTTAAAGAAGAATAAGGCAGAAGAAGAACTGAAATAACAAAACAGAATCTCACAGCAGAACGAAAAAATATATAATATCATATATCATAACTTTGAAATACAAATATGTATTTGTATATACAAACCATATCAGAGTACAATACATATACACCACAACAAAAATAACTCTAAATAACTAACGGTGAGGCCTCCTGCTTCATGCTTCACCAAGTGAATCTGTAAAATGCTAAAAAACTTGACTGCCCGTAAAATTTGGGCACCCAAGAGTTTAGGAAAAACGAACAAAATAAACTCTGGGTCAGTAATGGGACTGGTGTGAGTAAACTCCAACCATATTGTTTAACTTGAAAATCCTTTTTGAAATAACGGGTAATAGTAAGACCAGCCCACACATAAACATGGACGGTTTTTACCTTACTATAACCAAAACCTTTTTTGATATCAAAATCCGATGATATTATAATTATGTCTAATCAAATAAATAACCAAATAGTAGAACGCTTGCATCTCACGCTCTGCATACATAGTATAAAATCAAAAAACCGCAGGGCGCTTATTGGAGATTGGATTCCCACTATGACAAGGTATGGGATCACCTTCTGCTCAGTGTACTCTAGAGGGGATACATTGGGGTTCTGCAAGAACATCTTGCAACCCGGCCATACATGACCGCACACTCATTTAGCTTTAGTGTAGCGAATATATTGTCACCCACGGTTGTCGGCCGTCCAACCGTACTCCGTAAGATACAGAATCGAAAGAAGAATAAATAATAAATTTTCTCTAGATCGGTGAAAAATATACCCTACTTGGCTATGACCTAACTAGCCATGCTGCCTGCCCGATTTTTATAATTTCCTGGTTGTAAGGCTTGAGGCTATGTTAATCTTTCAGAACATATGGCCACCATACACTTTGAATGCCACATGGTCAAACCGTCAAATCACTAGTTGATCTTCCCTAAAATATTTCGTGTATAAAAGCTAAGAGAAATGAATTTCTCTACCACCATATGTAATACCCTGAAAAGATTGTCTTATGTGATCTGTTAGGAATACTTTGTCATACATTCGTCCATACAAGTTCTCCTGGCTCTGGACAAACATAACATCCCTTGCATTCCACTTCATCTTCAATTATCTTCAGCATAATCTAATTCCCAACGTCTATACCTATACGAAGTGGTTTTTCGGATATTAAATCCAACCGGACTCTCCGTATTGGCAATGATGGTCCAAAAATCTTTGATACCCGGTGATTTAACTATCATAGGAAAACAAACATCCATCAAACAAATCACTGGCCCTTTTTTATTAATATTCGATCTTAAGTTTTTTTATTAAATTCTATATATCGATATAACAATTTCTAGTTATCAGAACTTCTTAAAAATATTTTAACTCCTTAAATTTTCGGAAAATTTAACCAGTACGTCCTTTGTACCAGTTAATAGTTCAAACCCCAACTCGCCTCTCTAGGCCCTTTCCATTCAAAAACAAAAACAAAAGTTAAGCGGCTTGCCCAGTAAAACCTCATATGGAAATTGAAACATGTACCTTTTGTCGGGCATTATAATCTTCATTATCTCATTCCATACTTGTTTAAAATATACATGGCCATTTCCAATTCATTTCAATCAATCCATCCCTTCTACATAACTCGCTTTACATTCGCTAACTAAATTCAAATTTGCTTCTTTGTTCCATTTTACTTTCAATTTGAACATATCACGTTCAAATGTGTTTGTATTCCTTATTCTCAATTCAACTCAATCTTCTTGCTTACAATTTCAAATCCAAGTTTTACATTCGAATTCCTAATCTCAATTTACAAATTTAATTCATTTAAACTAAGTTCAACTCGAATCAAACTTTATTAACTAATTAATTTTGGAATTAGCTAACCTCAATCAATAAACAGATAAAAATTTGATTTTTTATTCTGAAAATCAATTCAGTTACACGACTTGATTTTATATTTAGTTCATAACTTAAATCTGGATTTTTCTAATGGAAAATCGGATTTTACCCATTAAAAATACATTTAATTTATTAAATAAACTGTTATGGTTTAAAAACGATTATGGTGCTGTTTTTCTTGGAAATTGATTTAAATATAACTCAAAATCTCTACGATGAAATCAATATTTTTCTCTTCCATTAGAAAACTATCTTTCAATAGGTTTGGGCGTTTCTTGTTTCGTAGAATTCCAACTTATATTGAGTTTTATATACTCGATTGAAGTTCAAAATGCCAAATTACAAACTTTTGCGCTGCGGCGAGTTCATTTAATTAAATTTAATAATAAACATTTAAAAACTTGGTTTATAAATAAAACTCCAACTCCATTCCTTAATATTTAAAATATAATTTAAAGAGGTTGGCTATTTGGACACAAAATTAAACACAAAGAGAAAGACACAAAGCCTCCACCGTTGGATTTGTTTGTCTTTAAGTGCAGTGTGTAATTCGTGGGAGGATCCAATGGTTAGGATTTATTGTGTGCACTTTTGTGTCCTCATTTTGTGTCTAAATAGATTTTCCCTAATTTAAAACCATTTTCCAAATCTAACTTACCCATCTCGATTTTCCAAAATCATTGATTATTTCATTCCAATTTCATAACTCAGTTATTAATTATTCATGCTCAACTTCTGTATTTAAATTCAACTTCCATAAATTTTTCTATATAATTTTGATATAATCGAATTCTAGTAATAAATTTCTTTTATGAAAATAATAAATTTACTCAACATCCTTTACCATTACAAACTAATATCATCCCCTGATAATAGTGAAGTCGTTCAAGTTGGGATATTTTATTTACCTCTCAGACCTTGATCGACAACGTTCTAATCTCGAGATGGATAAGAGTTTGTAATACACAACTGTCTTTACTTGCCATAAAAACATCCTCTATCTCATTTGAAAATATGATTTGTAATGTTGTTTCTTTGGAAAAATCTATTTCCAATTTATCCAGTAACAATTTCTTCATTACATTTATAAACATTGTTTATAAATCGACTTCCTTATTTTATGTATAAAGGCAATTTCACTTTAATAATCCATTTGCAACTCGATTCCTATTTTGTTTTATTATAGCTTATATGTATAATCTTTTCCGTATTAAATCTTAAATTTCTATTTTACAAAATTCCAATATCTTCTGAAAATAATTTTATTTCTATAAATTTGACATAGTTGAATTTAAATCATAAATCCATGTGGAATTATTTTAATTAAATTCACAGTCTGTACATCGGAATTAGTTTCATCGTGAAACGACCTGAACTTCCACGTAGAGGAAAGCACGAATTGTAATGAGAACATGACAAATCAGAACACAAACAGAAGAACACTTCATTGCTTATTACAACAATTCCATCAGAATACAAGAATATAACAGAATATAAATAAATATTATACATTCGATAAATATTATAGTTTTACAAGTTACAATGCAGCGGAAAATAATACAAAACACAATTGAAAAGAATATATGGATACAGAGTTTTTCGAATATCATTCCAGCTGTAACACCCTGAATTTTTGAATAATCGAATCAACTAAATTAAAGAATAATTAATCTCAGATGTGAGAATTAAGGGAAACGGGTTGTGCCATTGTGTTCTTCTCGGAATTCTGGTTGAGATAGAGTCCGAGTTTGCGTAAATTGGTGTGATGACCCCATTTCCCGTACTGACGGTGACAAGGGTAATCTTTGGAATATAACACATAAACAGATAACAGTAGAACAGAATAAAATAAATACTCCAAATAATGGACAAATAATACACTGGATAAACAATAACATCAGAGTTACACAGTATACAGGATCATACTTAGTACAAATACAGTTCAGTTATACATAAATGTCTACAGCGGAAAAAAACATAATATGTACAATAGGAGCTGAACAACATAAAAAGAGATAAATGATAGAATCCATCTTCCGCTCCAGCTATCCGGATAAAGCCTGCTAAACCTGAATACAAGGCTGCCCGTGTAGAAAAAGGGGCACCCGAGTTTGAAAGTGAAACAAACTACGAGTCAGTCATGGGACTGGTATGAGAAATCTACTCAACACATTTGAAATATGGCAAATCACAGGATCACGCCACTTTTGTGGAACGGGTTTACTCCATTGGATTGCCAGTGCTTTAAAACAAATCATTCTTTTAAACATCGCAATGCTTTTTATAAAAATGAAGCCATTATAAGACTCAGTTCCCATCACACAATGCAACGCAAACCGGAGGATAGAGTTTTACCTTATAATGGCCAAAATATGGTTGGTACGAATAAAACAAAAGCAATTGATATTATTACTAGTGTTTACATGTTTCAAAAACAATTTCGAATCATAACTATCAATCGTAGACGGCATGGGTACCATATATCATGTCGCCATATATATATATATATATACAATCCAAACAGCACGGTGTCGTATTTGGAAATTGGATTTCCATCATGAACCAAGGCAAAAGATAGTACTTACCGAATTCGAGACGCTCAAGCCCGTGTCTCAGGATCAGAACGCATCAACCCTTTAGATCGTCAGGGCCGGTCCACTGATGTGGATTATTATGCCTGAACCCTACGTTTCCCCACCCTTTGGGGCGTCAACGAGCCAACGAATGACTCCATCGGACCCGGATCGTCCGATCTAACCGAGGCGCCTCACAACAGTGACAACCACAAAAGTCAAACTCGTCAGGGCGTGTAAAACCACTGACGCCACTTCTAGCTAGAAAGAAAGGCAGGCCCTCCCTGATGTCCTCTCCCGTTTTTGGTTCATACCAGCGTGTGAGGCTCGCGATTTCATGTTATACACAAAGCTACGCCACACAGGCGGTGCTTTGATCATCACCACAAGACTTTGCTTTTCAACAGAAGTCCTAATCATTGCATTTTAGCATGCCACACAGGCAATTCACACCGTGCAACTGATGGCTATCAATCACACAGAATAAATTCCAATGTCAGACACACTGTCCATTTGCAAGTCCGTTCTGGGTCTGAACGAAACCGGAGGCACTATATACCTCGCAAACCCATCGATCACCACGTACGTCTGGACGATCACCACTCATTATCCATATTTCGGGATGCCTCCCAATCAGGACCACGATTACCATCCAAACGAGGTGAAGATCTCCGGTCTTCGACCACCGGCTTTATCTTCGATTTCTTATCGTCGATTCAGTTATTCAGAATGGGGTAAACCCGGTCTTTCTGAACAACTCGCGTATATAATAAACAAGTGCAACAATAACATACATACACATCATTTCAATTCATTAGTCACTAACCGTCAATCAGTAAGAGAACGATTTCCCAAATATTAACCCCGAAGGCTGAAACCAACATCAGATCAACACCCAGGAAACCATTCGACTTAGCCAACCTTCAGTTAGTTTCTAAATTTCACATCCATATCGTTTATAATATTTTATAACGATTTATCGCTATTTTTATTTATTTTAAAATAGCCAATTTATTCAAACGACGCTTCGGGCCATAACGCGGCCGTGGCGTTGTTTTTCTTCAGATTTGATTTACACATATCTGAAAATATAACCGTTGGATCTTCACAAAATTTACATCATTAGAAAGATATTTTCAAAACGAATCCAATGGTTCGAGTTTCGGGAAAATCCGACGGTCGGATCTCCCGGTATAATCGTTTGAAGTTTCGATTTCAAAATACGAACTGCAGCGTCGTTATTCGATTAAATATAATTATATATATATAATCGATTCTGGCGCTGTTTTTCTTCAGATTTGAATTAAACATTCCAGACAATCCAACCGTTGGATTTTTACAAAGTTCGTGTCGTTGGAAAGATATTTCCAAAGCGAACCCAACGGTTGAGGTTCGGGAAAATCCGATGGTCGGATCTCCCGCACTAATCGTTTGAAATCACGGTTTCAAAATACGAACTGCAGCTTTGTTATTCGATATATTTTAATTCTATTTATATATATATATATCGATTCTTCGATTTCAAAGCTATATTCTTTTCATACATTTGATAAAAATTACATTTTTATCTAACTGTCTTCTATTTCAACACTTCACTATTTTTACCAATTCATGTATATAATAAAAATGTGATTTTTAATGTAAAACAATTTATTTCAAAACTCGACTATTTTATATAGTTAATATAGGTGATAAAAATAGGATTTTTATTATAAAACAATTTCTTTCAAAACAAGATTATTTTATATAGTTCATATCGATGATAAAAATTGGATTTTTATTATAAAACAACTTCTTTCGAAATATGGATACCATTCAACACATGAATTTCAATTCAACGAATGAATTTCGATTCAACATATGAAGGTTTTCTATAGTTTATATAAATAGATAAAAAGGTGAATTTTATATTTAAAACACGAATACCATTCAACACATGAATTTCAATTCAACGAATGAATATCGATTCAACACATGAAGGTTTTCTATAGTTTGTATATATCGATAAAAGGGTGATTTTTATATTTAAAACACGAATACCATCCAACACATGAATTTCAATTCAACGAATGAATATCGATTCAACACATGAAGGTTTTCTATAGTTTGTATATATCGATAAAAGGGTGATTTTTATATTTAAAACACGAATACCATCCAACATATGAATTTCAATTCAACGAATGAATATCGATTCAACACATGAAGGTTTTCTATAGTTTATATATAGAGAGCAAAAATGTGATTTTTATATTTAAAACACGAAAACCATTCAACACATGAATTTCTATTCAACGAATGAGTTTCAATTCAACACATGAAGGTTTTCTATTCAACGAATAAATATAGTTTCAACAAATGAAAATAATTCAAACACATGAATATTATTCAAAATTTCGACAGCATAACGGCAGGGTAGTTAAAACCGGGACCGTCCCTAGTACGGCTCCTCGCTCTACCTTAAAACCTCGCGGTTTTTGACAATGGGGAATCATGCATCTAGTTCGCACGCAGGCGGCATGTATATTTTTTTCATTTCCACAAACTAGTCCTATGCGGTTTCAACCAAATATTTCTCAGCCACAAACGGGTATTTTTCAACCACAATCAATCAATTTCAACCACAAACAATCCCAATCAACCATTCGCTATCAATCAATTTTCACACCAATCACAACCAATAAATATCGTCCATGGTTTGTGGACGAGGGGCGTGTATATATATATAGCAATTCACTTCTATTTCAACAAATATATAATTTTTACAACGCATATATAACTTATACATCGAACGTACAACTTATACAACGCTTATACAAGAGGTGTACAACGCTTATATAACTCATACATCGATTATATAATTTATACATCGTCGTTTTCCATATCGTTTATAATTTAGAAATCTCACATTGGGTTCCACTCCACCAAAAATAGCAGAAGGCTCAGAAAAATATGCGGTCTCTTCTAGAAGGTAGATGACGTCCACACGAGTCCACTGTCTCTTGTTTCACTGAATTTCGACCACATAGCAAAAAAATATGATTTTTCTAAGTTAGCAACGCTTTTATTTGTCGAAATCAGTTTAAATAAACCAAAGACGTATACTTTTCAAACCTGTTCAAAACTAGGTCTTCGAATTTCTTCCAATCCGTGGCTCGTGACGAAGATCAGAGGATACCACCGTGGAGTGCTCCGAATGACGCGCCGGTCGGTGGTGGTGGGGTCCAACTCGCGGCGGCGGTGGTGGCAGAAATTTGTGCTAGGTGGCTGATCTTTGGGAGGTCGATTCGGACGATTCACGAAGAGATGGGAGTCATGGCTTACATGGATTTGAAGAGGAGGTGGAGCTCTTCAAAAAGTTCCAAAGGGGCGGGGTGGTTCGTTGATCGGAGCGGCCAGAAATGGGCCTGGAAGTGGAGAACAACAGCCGTCGTCGAAATCGAGGGTTACGAGGTGTTTTTTTGATTTTTTTATTTTATTTAATTTATGAAAGAATTTTCCTATTGGTCGATATATATATTTATTCAAAAATTGGGGTTTTCTTAAACGAAATCGAAATCAAACCCAACGACTGTCGTCCCTAGCGTTTTACCCCCATTCCGAATACAATGGGATATGTTTCGTAGGCCCATTCGACTATTTCGGTCAGTTTTCCTTCTAATTAAAATATAAAACATTCAATATTTAATTTGAACGTACATTTCAATTTGCCAGGGCCACAAACTGATTCGAAAAATTCCAGAAAAATAAAACTAGCTATGTTTTGACGATTCGGTTCCAACAAAACTAGTTTCGTCGAATTCTGAGACCGTTTAAAAAATGGCCCATTTCTGGTCGATCCAATTTAACTATAACTGACCAAAACCCATTTTCCTTTGCCACGCTCACATACTAGCTTCAAAAATTATGAAATTTGAAACCTGGCAATAACTTCACATCCTGGATCCAACAAAAGTGGTTTCGTTGAATTCCGAGGTCGTATGCAAAATGGCCAATTTCACGGGCTATATAAAGTCCATAGCGACCTTTCTGAAAATTCATTTGGCCATAACTTTTGCTTTTCGCTTTGAAACTTCGATATTCGAGATTCGTTAGAAAGGTATTCACTAACAGATTTAAATATTTTTGGTTTCGCTCAAATTCGTTTTGTTTTGCACCCGGTACAGTCAGTCAAAGTTTGAATTCAAATTTTGAAACTACCGCGCCATTTCAGGCCTTGTTTATAATTAGAATTAATTATATTCATTTTCAAACGTCGATTCAAACTCACTTTTCATTGCTATTATTTAAAATATTTATTTTAAATATTTAAAATCCATTATTTTAGCCAATTTAAAAATTTTTAATTGGTTCAGATTTTCCGGGTCGTTACAATTGGACTCCGTATGAAAAAGATATCTTTAAATTAAATATTGCAGCAAAATATGAAAAAAAAGAATGAGAAAATGTTTAGCATTGTTCTAAGGTTTGTAAGCGAAAGACTTAGTAGCTCATTTGGTTGGAACACGTGACTTGCATACAAGAGTACAGAGTTCAATCCCCGCCAGCGCCATATTTTTGTTTTAGGGGAATGGCTTAAAATGGATTAGTGTGAACACAGTTCAAAAAGTGGTTTAGTGTGAAAATGGGTAATTGGGAAGATAGATAAAAAGAATATATATATATATATATATATATAAAATATATATGTATACACACACACGCACACACACACACACACACACACACATATATATATATATATATATATATATATATATGACGTGTACGCATTTCCATTTCCATATAAAAATACATATATATATATTATATATATATATATAATGGGTAATTCGCGAACTACCACGGCGTGGCGCGTTCTATTCAGGACATTATATTATATATATATAATATATATAATAAATATAATATATATTTCATCGATTTCCATTTAAAACATATTTTATAAATCGTTTTACATTCGTTTTCAGAACGATTTCAACTTCATACTCAATTTCAAATCAAAATTGAATATTCCATATCATTAATATATAAATGATAATATTTTTAGAACATTTGATTTCGAAATCAATTCCTTTTCGATATTCCTTATAGAAATGAATAAAATCAATATAAATATCATTCACGTCAAAATGGCGTTAATATAATCAACATGGATATATATATATATATATATATTCGTGTCCATCCTAAATCGGACATCAAAATCAGATTTTGATTATTTTCTGAATATTATTTTAAGATAATCGTTATTTTAAAATATTCATTCTTTTTAAACTGGAATCAAACATAGTAAATTACCATATAAAGGTTGATTATATGGATTTCATACAATACATGTATACAACAACAATGATAAACAATCAACCATCATCCAGGGTGTGTTCTACACTGCATAAGCATTAAATATAAATACTTAATGCTTACAACAGCCTGTCAACCAATTGATCGACATACAACTAAAAAATTGAGATTAGTGTACATCAAATATCATCCCAACACTCGTGTGGGTTTTCAAACAACAAACACAGATTTTATTTGTGCATTCGGGCGATGTGTAAAATTTATCGTCCCAATCAATATCCGTCAAATAGGTGTACATAAACAAATAATATGATTTGTAAATGAATATTTATTTTATTCATATACATGTTAAAAAATATATTTTTAACGATAAATTATTTTATTCAACATATGAATATTCTATTCAGTTCATTTACACAATAAAAATAGTATTTTTATTGTTCTAACATATTTTAGAAAATTTCGATGGCATAACGGCACTATATTAAAATCGGGTAATGTCTATCATTACCCCTCTCCTGATATTAGCTCGCGCCATACCCACATAACAATTCTAATCAATTCATTTCACCAAACAACCAAATTCAACCAAATAATCTAATCAACCAAACCAAACAATCAAACAAGTTGTCCTTGGTCTGTGGACGACGGGGAACAGTTCATATACGCAGTTATAAAATAAATAACTGTACAAGAAAATTATAGTGAGGAGTTCTCACCTTTGGGATCCACTCCGCCATTCTTTATTTCTGAACGGTTCGAATTTGCCTAAAATTCCAATTCTAACTTTTCCCGCTGTTCATAGTAAAAATCGCAATTTTAATATGATGTTTATTTTAAAAATCACATTTTTATAATGACACTTCATATATAAAAATCATATATTTTATATCTCTACTTCTTATATAAAGATCGAATATTTATTTCTCTATAATAAAAATCAATTTTTTATCGCTACTTCATATATATAAAAATCAAATTTTTATTGCCACTTTCAAAATGAAAATATAATTTTTCTATAATGAAAAATCTAATCTTTTTAATGAACAAAATCAAATCTTTTTTATTATAAAAATATAATCTTTTTATTCACTATTGTTTATATAATAAAAAATTATATTTTTATTATGCTTCTTTCTATATAATTAAAAAACCACGTCTTTTCCAAATTAAAGATCAAATGTTTTCTAAATTAAAAATCTATCTTTTCTTTATCAAAAATCCTACCTTTTCTTTATCAAAAATCCTACCTTTCTTATTACAAAAACTATATTTTTACCTACATTCAAATCATATATTTATTTCTATAAATAAATAAAAATAAAAACTGATTTAAACTATGTCATTATATAAAAACAAAACTGAATTTTAAAACCTATGTTTTTTAAATTGAAAATCACCTTTCTTTGATCTCCAGGAACCCTAAATCGAAGCATTTGAAAGCCAAAGTGGATTCGAGCATCAGAGAGAAAGGCGGCGCGTTGCGTGGTTCGTCGGTGGTGGTTCAAGAGGCGGGGTCAGCGGAATTGGTGCTCTCGGCGGACCTAGGGTGGCCGGGTTGTTGGTTTGGGCAACTTTGGGTAGGGCGTGAGGGGTTATCACATCGGAGGGGAGGGAGGAAGGGGAGGAGGAGCGGTCGAAGGTCGGGGGGGTGGTGGAAGGCCGACGGTGGCAAGCGCAGGCGATGGAGGGAGGGGCTGGACGAGATCAGAGGGTTTATTTTCTTTTTCTCTTTTTTTCTCAAAGTACCCAGTTGACTGAGAGGAAGAGGGTAGGGGGAGTTTTATATAAATATATTTTTTTAATTTCAAAAAGTACCTTTTTATTTTGAACTCGAAATCATACATATCGACTATCGTTCCTAGCTAACTACCCTTATTCCGAACACAATGGGTAATGTCACATAGGCCAATTCAATCGTTACTGTAATGACACGTATTTTTACGGGTAATAATTAATTTATTTAATTATTTAAAATAGTGATTTAGGGAATTAAATCGTTGTTTAATTAAATAAAGTGAATATTTAATTAAATTAAAATAATAGAATAATATATTAAATCCAGAAATATTCAAAAATAGTGGAATTCACAATACTGTGTGAATTAGATTATTTAAAATATATAATTCAGTTTAGAGTTGAACTATCTTCACGAATATATTATATAAATGAAGTTTGAACGTATAATTATATTATAATTAAAATCGAGCTCGAAATGGCGCAGCAGTTCGTAATTTGGCAATTTGAACTTTAACTAAATGTACAGGGTTCGTTTTAAATCGGATTTCTGTGAAATAAGAAACGTATGGAGCTGGTGAAGTATATTTTTCTAGTGGAAGAGAAAAATCTGGATTTCGTCATGTCGATTTTTAGTTATGTCCAAATTAAATATTCAGAAAAACAACGATATATTCGTTCATTACCATAACGATTATTTAAAAATATTTGAATATCGGGTTTGAATTTAGACAAGGTTCTTTTGAGACATAACGATAATTTAATTTTTAGAATTTTATTGTAATTTTTAATTAATTAAATAAGCAACTTTTTTATTTGAAGTATTTTGCACCTTGTAATCAACATTTTGAGGTTTCACAAAATGAGTTAATCTACCGATGTTATTATATTTTTGAGATCCTGGTGCATTGTCAATCACAACGATATTTTTGTTTATGTCAATAGTGGTCCCTAGATAATAAAATTTGGTATTGTAAGGTACCCTACAATCGAATACATATGTATTTAAATAAATGAAACGCGTATGCGATCAAGCCACCGCCACGTCCCTTCTTTCATAAACGAAAGAACAAAAGCAAGCCACCACGTCCTCTTTTGATTTCCAGCAAAACCAAGAAAAAAGCTGCACCACTCATAAAATCAGGAAAATCAAAATAAATATCCTATATAAATCTCTTTACAAAGCCTAAACCTAATTCAGTTCTTTGATCAAAATACATTCCGCTGTTGCTCATTTTATTTTCCACAGTAAAAAAGGGATGTTCAAAAATCGAAAACAAAACATACTAAAATCTATAAATCCGATAGCATGGATATTCGAACTCATTTCTCGAAGTTCTTCAATGCAGCAGCTTTTTCCTTGAACTCGATGGGGCATTCCTGTATGGGGAAATCGACGCGGTGAACCTAGTGTTGGCGAAATAGTTGGGGTAGAGCAATGATTCAAGTTCTAAGTATTTTAGTTGAATTCCTGGAGTGATGTAGCACCTTGTAGCCGACGATTTGGGGTTTATCACAATAAAGAAATTCGCGACTTATAGCAGCAGTTGCATTGGTCTCGGAAATTATTCGGGAAGCTCGAGCTTGAATGGATAGAGGTAGGGTTGAAGAGGAATGAAGGAGAAGGACTTTGGTGTGTTGGTGGTTGGTTTCGGTGAAGGTTGGAGGGATTGTCAGAGTTTGTAGAAGTCGTGATGGCCATGTTTTCATACAGGTTAGAATTTAAGCAGGAGGAAGAAAGGGGATTTTCATGGGTCTGGGTTTTATTTGGTAAGTGGGCCGACAATTACAAAGAGGTTAAGTCCCAAGTCCTTAAAGTGAAATTCAAGTGTTGTTTTATTTAAATGTGTATTAATTTGTAAAACCAATAACTATTTCGTACGTTGTCAGAATTGAGCGAAACAAGATCCGGTAGGATCGTATGGACGACGACTACCAAATGGGACTGACTAGGAGTGGATTGGAGCTCGTTTAAATTTATGGCAAAATAAATTGTTTGATTCAAATCAAACAAACAGTTTATCGTTCTTTAACGATGAACTACCAATGTGAGTAAAACTCACCAACTCTGAACAGTTATATTTTTATAACGTATTCTTAGAACTGATAAGTATCTGTTGATTGCTGCGTGTTAACTATTTGGTTGAATTGCTTATGTATTGGTTGAAATTATAGATAACGATATATATATAAATCGTTAATCAAATATTTATTCTGTTTATCAGAATATTTTATATTCATGATATTTGTGTTGTTTAACATCTGTGGATACAAGGAAACAGGTTGGAGGGATCCAACTGGATTCCTCAACATTTATTTTTCTGTTTTTTTCATATATTGTGTTATATGATGTGATATGAAATTTGTTGTTGATTTTGTATGTTGGAATGATATCGATCATTGTTATATGGTACGTTAAATACCATAAGGAATACTAGAAATGAAAAGGAAATATTTGTATAACATTTACAAATAGAATTGAAAAGGATATATTTATAAAATAATTAGAATTATAGAAAAAGAATTATTGAGAAAATAAATAGAATTTTAGAAAAAGGAATATTGCTTTAGAAAGTAAATAGAAATATTAAAAGGGGAATATTTGAAAAATGAATAGAGTTTTATAAAAAGAGAATTTTACATTGGAAGGTTTAGACCCATGCTTCGCACGCGGGTGTAACATGATATTGATTAAAGTAAATATTTTTGCAAATAAAATATCATTAAGGAATTTAGGGTTTGAAATAAGAATTTAAAATGGAGTTAAAGTAATTAGAAACTGACTGGAAATTAGTTGAGTTGAATGGCTTTCTAGTTATCGATCTGATGTTGGTTTCTACCTTCGGGGTTAATACGTAAGGGGTTGTTCTTTTACTAGTTACAGTTAGAGACTGGTATATGTGAAAATATAGTGAAAAATGGAAACGTTTTCCAAAGTTAATAACGTATATTTTCTAAAATTAGAAAATAAGGATTTGATGAATATATGGAATGAGAAATGGGGAAATGAATAAATGTTGAATGATTATTGATCAGTAGAAATTCCAATTGGAAATAAGATTGTTGTTTGCACACATGTTTTCATTTGATAGTTAAATCACTGACTATCAAAGTTTTTGACCATTTTTACGTTGTTAATATGGAGAGACCAGTTGGATTATTATCCGAAGAACCACTCCATATTGGCATAAGCGTTGCGGAATCATATATGCCAAAGATAATTGAAGACGGAGTAAAGTGCAAGGGCTATTGTATAAGTCCTAGGTAGAGATTGCCTAGGATGGTTGTACGGAATAGTGCCTTCGGTTTGTCTAGTCCCAGGACAGCTTGAATGGACGAATGTCTGACAGAGTATATCTGGTAGATCGCGTAAGTTGATCGTTTCAAACGTATTTACGTTGGTGGCAGAGGAATTCGTTTCTCTTAGCTTATACCCGTGGTATTTTTGGGGAAATCAATCTGTGATTTGACGGGTATGACGATGTGGCATTCAAAGTGAATGAATGAGTAATATGTTGAAAGATACGTTATGACCTCCAGCCTCAACAACTGGGAGATGACAGAAATCAGGCAGGCAACATGGCTAAGTGGTTCGCAACCAAGTCAGGTATATTGTCACCATCTAGAGAATATTCATATTTGTTACTCCTTTCAATTCTGTATCTCCCGGGAATGGTTATGTTGGTTTACCAACTGTAAGGTGACAATATATTCGATGCACTCAAGCGAAATGAGTGGTCGATCATGTGTGGCCGAGTTACAAGATGTTCTTGTTGAACTCCAGTGTATCGCTTCTAGAGTACACTGAGCGGAATGTGGATCCATACCTTGTCATAGTTGGAATCCAATCCCCGAATAAGAGCACGCGGTTTTGATTGTATATTATATATGTAGAACGTTAGATGAAAGCGTTTCTACTAGATGCTTATTATATTGTGGTTGATAGACATTATTATAATATCAAAAGAGTTTTGATATGAAGTTTAACGTTTCTATAACACCCCATGTCCATTAATGTCACTCACAAAGGGAATGTATCAATGTCCATGAAGCGTTATTATTGTATAGAACATATAAATTACAAGAATAAATAAATAAAACAACACAGCGGAAGATAAAACTTATTTCATAGCATCATAACTCAAAACAAGCTTACATAAGTAGTTTCCAAAACCATTACAACAAGATCAATAGTCTTTTCCAAAAACTCCAAAGTACATAAAGAAGAAAATACTTAAATAACATAAATGCATAAATCCCCACTGAGCATAAGTAAAGCCATAAAGATGAGAGAGTCTGAAAGAAATCGGCACTAAGCTGTAGTATTCCCTCCTTGCAAACCTGGGGGGAGGAAAGAAAAGAGGTGGAAACAAACGGGTCAGACATAAAGCCTGGCGAGTCCAGTAATTTTAAAAAATAATAGGTAAGGTAAATGATCAAGACATAAATAGGCATCATGATATGGCTGTAACTTAGATAAGGAAGATAAAAAAGATGGACAAGATGATTTCGTTTGTAACAACCCGAAAAATACGAGCCAATTTAAAATTTTTAAATTGGTTATTTCGAAGGAATTTGAATCATTGAAATAGAATATTTCAATAAAATAGTGAATTAGAAATAGTGAGTCAGTTTGAAAAATTGAATTCAAACTTTGACTGACTATGCAGGGTGGAAAATATAACGGATTTTAGTGAAACCAAAAATATTTAAATCTGTTTATCAATACCTTTCTAACGAATCTGAAAAATCGAAGTTTCATAGAGGGAATCAAAAGTTATGGCCGAATGAATTTTCAGAAAGGTCGCTATATAGAATATATAGCCCTTGAAAATAGATATTTTCCAAACGACCTCGGAATTCGACGAAACCACATTTGTTGGGTCCGGGATGTCAAACTATTGCTAGATTTCAAATTTCATAATTTTTGAAGCTAGTATGTGAGCATGGCAAAAGAAAATGTGTTTGGTCAATTTCTGTTAAATTGGATCGACCAGAAAATGGTCATTTTTCAAACGACCTCAGAATTCGACGAAACTAGTTTTGTAGGGACCGTAGCGTCAAAACATAGCTAGATTTATTTCTCTGGAATTTTTCGAATCAGTTTGTGGCCCTGGCAAATTTAAATGTACGTTCAAAGTTAAAATTAAATGTTTTATACTTTAATTTGAAGAATAACTGACTGTAAAAGTCGAATTGGCCAACGAAACATATCCCATTGTGTCCGGGATGGGGGTATTTAGCTAGGAACGACATTCGTTGGGTTTGAATTGGCGTACGTGTGGAGAAACACTATTTAAAAATTTAATAAAACCTTTGGCCAATCAAAATTTTTCTTTCATTATTTTAAAAATAAAAAAAAACTCAGAAAACCCTTTTTCCTTTATCTCCCCCGATGATCCACGACTTCGCCACTTCCCAGGCCAATCGCCGCCGCCTCGGCCATCTCCAGCCACCGCCACCACCAGCAATCGACGCGCCTCCCTCCCCTCTTCAAATCCAACCCTGCCTCGACCCCCCCCCCCCCGGTCGCCCCTATCGCCTGAATCGTCGACCCAAAGTCGATGACTTCCCAGCGCCGCCACGATCGCCAGAGACCACCGAACCACCACCGACCATCACCGATCGACTCCCCTTTCCTCCCTCTTCCTCGCTGTACCTTCCGATCGTAGTATTGTGCCTCGGTTCTCGCGTAAACTACAACCCTAGTTTTGAACCATCGTGAAAGGTGAGTCCTTTTGATGATTGAACTTTGAAAAATCATATCTTTATGGTGTGTTGACGAAATTCAATGAAACAGGAAACATCGGGACTGCAAGGAGGCTCTCAACCACATAGAAGAGACTGCGGATTTTTCTGAGTCATCTACGATTTTTAGCACTCCAAAAACCAATGTGAGAAATCTAAATTAAATGAATTTGAATGGAAAACGTCGTGTATAAATTATGTAAGCGAAATATAAATAACACATGTGTTGTATACCTCATGTACATGCGTGGTGTAAGCTATATGAGCGAAGTATGAATTATATATGCATAGAATAATTGATATATGTGTTGAAATGCAAGTGAAATATAGAAATAATATATATATATACTCCCCTCGTCCACAAACCATGAACGATATTTATTGTTGTGAATTGGTGTGAAATATTGGATGAAAAAAGAGAATGGTTGAATAATTGTTTGTGGTTGGTATTGATTGGTTGTGGTTGAAAAATACCCATTGGTGATTGAAATGAATTGGAAATAATTGTGGAAATGAAAATAAAACATGCCGACTGCGTGCGAATTAGATGCATGAATCCCCATTGTCAAAAACCGCGAGGTTTTAAGGTAGAGCGAGGAGTCGTACTAGGGACGGTGCCGGTTTTAACTACCCTGCCGTTATGCTACCGAAATTTTGAATAATATTCATATGTTAGAATTATTTTCGTATGTTGAAATTATCTTCATGCGTTGAAATTAAAGTCATGTGTTGAAACTATATCCGTGTGTGGAAATGCTCATGTGTTGAGAAGTGATGTGTGAAAATTAAATTCATGTGTGAATGAATAAAGTGTTTAAACAATAAAAATCACATTTCTATAATATATATGAAGTATGTAAAATATTCGCCTTATATATAAATAGTTTCAACAATAAAAATTTCATCTTTCTTATATGAACAACATATATAACATATCCATGTTTGGAGATGCTCAGGTGTTGAGAAGTGTGTGTATTGGAAAAGTTCATGTGTTGAATAAAAAGATCGAACGATAAAAAAATTACATTTTTGTTGAAATTATAAAGTGTTAAAAACACCCATGTGTTGAATAAATATTTTAGATGATAAAAATATCATTTTTATCATATATGTGATATGCTAAAGATATGCGAGCGTTGAAATAAATATTTGTGAAAGAAATATTATTTTTAACATGCATAGAAACTAAATAAAATAGTCATGTGTTGAAATATACTTTAGTCCGCCAAAATTATCATTTTTGAAATGTGAAGTGTTAAAAATAACCACTTGTTCAAATAAATATGCATGAGTTGAAATATTCATTAATTAGCTAATGATATGATTTTCGCCTATGCATGCAACATTAGAATGAATGGTGTTTTTAAACCAAATCGAATCAAATATGAAGTTGAATGGAAAATGATAAGTGATTAGAATGGCATATATGTACATGCATATTTATTGAACAGGTTATAGCAAAGAGGCTAGAGAAGAGGAATAAAATTTTGTGCCCGACAAATAGGTACACGTTTACTGTTTTGTTTGGGTGATGATTTTATGAGCCTGTTGGCTAGCCGCTTGGCTTTTTCTTTTTGAGATGAGACGCCCGTGTGGCTATTTGGAATTTTCCCAGCCCCTCCCATACAAAGGAGGATATGGCGAAATTTTCCAAAATTTAAAGGCGTTAGTGAAATATTTGAAGTGAAAACGATATAGGAATTTTTGAATGAACTATATTTATATAAATATATAAATATAAATAAAATTTAAACGAATCGTGGCCGTGCAGTTCGTGTTTTGAAACCGTGATTTCAAACAACTAGTGCGGGAAATCCGACCATTGGATTTTCCCGAAACCACAACCTTTCGGTTCGCCTTGGAAATATCTTTCCAACGGCACCAACTTTATAAAGATTCGACGGTTGGATTGTCTGGAATGTTTAATTCAAATCTGAAGAAAAACAGCGCCAGAAACGATTATATTTATATATAAATGTAATTAAATTAAATCGAATAACGACGCTGCAGTTCATAATTTGAAATCGTAACTTCAAACGACTAGTGTGGAAGATCCGACCGTCGGATTTTCCCAAAACTAAAACCGTTGGATTCGTTTTGAAATGATCTTTCTAATGATATAAAATTTGTGAAGATCCAACGGTTAGATTTTCAGATATGTGTAAAACAAATTTAGTGAAAAACAGCGCCAGTGCCTCGGCACGACCTGAAACGTCGTTTAATTAAATATGTTCGTTTTAAATAAATAAAAATGGCGATATATTGTTATAAAATACTATAGACGATATAGAGTGGAAATAAACCAATTTTGTTGTGTTTGCTTGATATGTGATGGTTGGATGTATTTAACATGAAAATGATACTAAAGAACTGAAATGTGAATGTTGAATAGTTTAACCATGTGGTAAATTGATTTGAAAATCTAAATATACGTGGGTTATTTGAAAAAGCCGAGTTCATCTCATTTCAAATAATCGATCGACGTTGAGAAGTCGAAGAGTCGAAGACGGTTGAAGACCGATGATCTTCACATTGGATGGATGGGCGCTACTGATGCTCGTGATTGGAGTAGCCACCTTGAAGGAGCTGAGGTAGTAGCCGTCCGAACATATTGTTGATTGTGCGGATATGCGAGGAATTTGGTGCCTCCGGTTTCGTTCAAACCCAGAACGGACTTGTAAATGGACTGTGTGTCTGACATTGGATTTTGTTCTGTGCTGATTGATCTCTGTTAAATATGTATCTGTTTGGCGGCGGAGAATTTATTCTCTTGCTTAACGCCCTTCTCTGAGACGAACGAGCTCAGAGGTTATATATCGATAGAAATCAGTCGCATGGAGTGGATTGCCTATGTGGCACGCCTAAGTGGCATATGATCAAGGCTTCTATTGCAAAGCAAAGTCTTGTGGTTGATGATCAAAGCATGGTCTGTGCGACGTAGCTTTGTGTATAACGTGAATTAGCGAGCCTCGCACCCCGGTATGAGTCAAAAACGGGAGAAGGACCCAAGGAGTGCACGGCGTTTCTTTCTAGCTATGGTGGTGTCTGTGACCTCCCAGCCCTGACATTTATATCTACTTTTCACCTGTGTGGTTGTTGGAATACGAGGCGCCTCGATTATAGGTCTGTAAGGACCGGGAAACGTGTGTTCAGGAATAATTAATCCTCAAAAGTAAGGGAGGACCGGCCTTGGAGGATCCAGGGATTGCTGTGTGCGGTCCTGAGGCATTTGCTAGAGTGTGTCGAATCGGAGAGGAGCTTGCCCCTTGCCTCGACTCATGATGGAATCCAATTTCCGATACGAAATTGCGGATGTGATTGTATTACTAGTATGGTGACATAGTAGATGGTAGCTATGCCGCCTAGGATTGATATTTATGATTGAATTTGCTTTTGAAAACATATATGCACTAGTATTAATATCAAACACTTTTGTTTTATACGTATGAAGCATTTTTGGCCATTATAAGGTAAAACTCTATCCTCCGGCTTGCGTTGCATTGTGTGATGGGACCTGAGTCTTATATTGGCTTCATTTTATAAAAAGCATTGTGATGATTTAATCATTTACTTTATTTCATGCACTAGCACTCATTGGAGTAAACCTGTTCCGCAAAAGTGGCGTGGTGATTTGCCTTATTATTGTTGTTAATAAGTTAAGTGGATTTCTCATACCAGTCCCATGACTGACTCGTAGTTTGTTTCACCTTGCAAACTCGGGTGCCCTCATTTTCACACGGGCAGCCTAGTTACAGGTATCTGGTGCACTTTTGGCTCATGGCGAGGCTTGACTACACCGTGCTGACTTTGACTCTTTCCGCCATTATTGTATATGTATTATGATTCCTCCATTGGCGATGTAGACTGATATTTATTTTGTGTACTCTTTATGTATGATTCTGCCTCTGGCGATGGTGACTGATTATGTATTATTATGCACTAAGTTGTATCCTGCACTGTGCTCTCTGATGTGGTGATATCTATATGATTCCGCGGTCATATGTGTGTAAATTATTCTGTTTCTCATTTATGTTATTATCTGTGATCTGCTAATGATGATTAATGTGTTGTATTCCAATGATTATCCTTAACACCGTGTCACGGGGTTTTGGGATCGTCACAGCTGGTATCGGAGCATTGGTTAACCTTAGTTCTGGAGTCTGACACATTAAACACTTCGTCAAAATAGAATCAGTAGTATTCTAAGGCGAGTAGCTCATTAGAGATAGGACTAGTAATGTCCTAGAATGAGCCAAGCAGAATAGCAAAAACAATTTGATCAGTCCATCATTATCTTTCCTTAAGTTTTCTGCTTAACCATGCAATAAATTATCATTTCTGTAGGCTGACTCTTTTCTTGCTTATACATAATTTGAAAAATGGCTACCCGAGCAGCCGCTGCTAGAGGAGGCTGTGTTGGTCGTGGCAGAGGACGAGGAGAAGTCCCAGTTGAAGAAGGACCCTTGATACAACCCCCGGCCTCTCAACATGTAACACCCCACCTCCGCCAGGGTGACTCTTGCAAGCACTCTGACTTTGGAGGGGCGTCTGAATCAGGTAAACATGCATGATCATATATCAAGGCAGAACAAGAACATATGTATATATGTAAACAGAGTAAATAACATAGATAAAACAGCGGAAGATTTCAAACCATTTCAAAACAAGTCTGGTACAACATAATGTCAACTTTCCAAATACACAAGTCTAGATAAAAACAACATTGCTGAAAAACTGAAATACATAAGTACTATCCCCAAATAAGTGATAACCATAGCTAGCTTCATGTCAAGACCGTACATGAGCTAAAATCCCACAAGCAAGCGATCAGAAATCCAAGCTAAGCTCCAATATTCCCTCCCTGAGAACCTGGGGGGGGGGGAACGGAAGAAAAGAGGCGAAAGAAAACAGGTCAGTCAAAAAGACTGAGTAAGCCCTACTACAATCAATGTAAACTGATAAAGTTAACTGTCATGAGCAGCAGGGATGAACATAAGGATAACCATATACTAGCATGATGATTAACTAACAAGGTAGATAAAGGTGTCATCGCATAATCAGGTTTAAGGTTTTGCACCACAGGTGTACTAGCAACTAACATGACTTGAATAAACAAGTATTGATCCCTTGGCCCAAGCATTGGCCCAATAACATGAAGTGACCCTAACGCGAGGTCCAATAACATGAAGTGACCCTAACACGAGGTCCAATAACATGAAGTGACCCAAACACGAGGTCCAATAACATGAAGTGACCCTAACACGAGGTCCAATAACATGAAGTGACCCTACCACGGGGTCCAATAACATGAAATGACCCTAACACGAGGTCCAATAACATGAAGTGACCCTACCACGAGATCCAATAACATGAAGTGACCCTACCACGAGGTCCAACCAAACGGTCTAGTCGATCGGCTCCCTAAGCCTAACTCGTCACGTGTTGGTGTCAATACGGCCCAAACATAATTGTAGTCGAACTGTGTCGGGTCCACCCTTCGGGTGTATCAAGCCCTAGGGTGCCAACCCCTGGACACCATAAACATGAGTGCACAGTCTCGATCTACTGGTACCCATGGGTGACTTCTCCAAATACGGACTACGTGCACGACCATAGTCCGTCCGGAACTACATCGGCGTACCACCCGGCCGTCGTTTATTGGGTCGCTTACCTCCAGCCCAGTAATCGTGCCCCCTCCCTAGCCTAGTCCCTAGGGCCTTAATGATACCAATTTTTGTGGATTTACTGCGGAGTGGGCCCCCCATTGCTAGGATTTTCTAGTGGGTTAAGTACGGTTTAACCCTCTTGCTAATCATGGATTAACTTGGTTAAGTGTAACGATGAGTTCACGACTTAACCCCGATTAATCTACCAAGCCCAAGTTGGTTAAGTATTAAGTGGACCATGACTTAACCCTAATCACGAGGCATTAATTAATTTTAATGCGCCTTAACCTCTCACATTAGACCTTGTTGTGGTTACTAGTTAAGCCGGGCGGGTCCGGGTAGCTTTACACCACAACTTGGTCTAACCTCGGGTTCAAGGTACAACATGGCCAACTTCTCACATTGGGTCCTATTGTTTGTAGCAACTAGTTAAGCCGGTCGGTTCCGGGTAGGTTTACGCTACAAACTCAACCCAACCTCGAGTTGGTCACACTTATCTTTTCTAAGTGTCATGTCCATCGTGTTTCCAAAACACATTACACGTTTTCAAGCAATTGGGTAGACCTAACTTAATAGGTAAATTCCCAATGGGTAGACCTAACTTGATAGGTAAATTCCCAAGCTTATGTTTTTATGTCTTTTACTTTTACCCAACCCCAAACGCAATCCCATCGCTTACATATCGCAATAGCGCTTAAAGGATAGAAAGAGGGAACTTGGCATAATCATGACATAAAAGGTGTTGAAGCCACAAGTTCAACATGGTGGCATATGAAATGTACATATGTTCATATACTTGCATATTACATTTTTAGGCCCCAAAGGCATGCATAGAACCAAACTTGGCATATTGGTGATACATGGTGCTAAACGACATGTAGAAATGGCCATAAGTTCGCATTTAGCCTCACATGCAAATTATCATAAGAGATATGATAACTTACATGTTGCCAAAATGCAACCTTTAGCATAAAGCTTGAAGCTTTATGTTCATAAACCCAAGATAAGCTTGCATAACATGATAGCATGAACAAAATGTTCAACCCAAACTTGCATAACATAACTTGCATATCATATGACAAACTTGCATATCAAACTTGCATAACATAACACGATAAACTTGCATATCATGACATGGCATACTTGCATAACATAACATGATGAACTTGCATATCATAACATGACATACTTGCATATAAACTTGCATATCACAACATGATAAACTTGCATATCATAGCATAGCAAACTTGCATATAAACTTGCATATCATAGCATGATAAACTTGCATATCATAACTTAGTAAACTTGCATATCATGGCAACCTTGCATATCATACATTTAACTTTAGAGTTTAAGTATGAAAGTAGAATAGGGCTTACAATACTTATGAAGGCACACAAAACTATGACAAAGCCCTTTGCAACCAATTAGACCCAAAATGCAAGCTCTAACATAAAAACCCTTGAGCCAAAATGATCAAAACCCTTTCTTTATGATGCAAATGTAGAAACTTGACTTGAATGCAAGCTAATGATGCTCATACAAGTTTGAAAACACTTGTATGCATGGAAAATTACTTAGAAATTTATTTAGGAATTTTATGAAGAGAGTGGAGGCCATGAGAGGATTGATTTTGCCATAGTTTAGTTACTAGAATGAATAATGATGATTTAGGGTTAGGTTAGGGCCTTATTTATAGAGATTAGGACTAGTTCTAGCCTTAGGATTAAACCCTAGTTCCAATCTCAGCCCTCAAAACCGAATCTGGCCCCCAAGCTCAACACAATCCCTAAATGGTGCACCAGGCTAAACAACCCGGCTGGACCAAGTCGACAGCCAAGTCGACAGGGCTATCGACTTGGGTCCAACCAAGTCGACTCCCAAGTCGACAGGGCTGTCGACTTGGGTGCTCTGGCGGGAATTCTCCCGCCTGGCCCAAACTGGCCCAAATTTTCAAATTCAAGCTTGAATTTGAAATCTGTTTTTGCTTTGAAATTTTCTGAAAACCTCGTTGGGCCTTAATCGGGTCATACGGACTCCGATTTTTGAAAACTCGGACTCTATTTCGCGTATTTTTCCGAGACGAACGCAATGGCATAGCCCGTTTCCCTTGATTCAGATTTATAAATTAAATTCTGCCTCGATTTATGTTATAACAGGTTATTGAAAATACGGGTTGTTACATTCTCCCCTCCTTAAAGGATTTTGTCCCCGAAATCTTCAAGTTAGGAAGAACGTATCCTACCATCCAACATCCATCTACTCAAAACATCATCCACGAGCAATCATTGTCCTTACAAGATTCTAAATGTTGTATGAACATATGCAAAGGTGTGTGTATATGTACTTATCTAATGCAAATATCATCAATGCAAATTATGTTAGTGAAATGAATCCATATGTATGCAATTCCTAACATAATGTATATCATCTATATGTGTGCACATAACATACATCCATATGCAACATCCATGTGATAACACAAAAATTTTCATCCATGAATAAGCATAAACACTCATGCATATGCAATATGAGGAGTGTGTGAGCCGATCTAGTTCCTAACATGTATAATGCATCCACGAGTAACCACTTGCAAACACTTGCAACCACTTGCAACCATCAAGCATAACATGTTTCAAACACATGTTTCATCCAAAGGGTTTCTACCTAAGGTTCTCATGACAAGATTAACATGATATACTAGATAATCAAGACAAACATGGATAGCAAAAGATATGCTACAAAGAGCAAGATATACTCCTTTTGGATTACAAGAAATCCCTTCCTAATCCAACCTATATTCTATAAAAGCCCAAAAGGTCTAGTCCACCTAACAGACCCCTTCAATCCCTGACATGTATTACTAGCCAATAAGCCATACCTCCTGACAGAAATAGGACCGAGAATGGGACCGGGAGTATATACGTAAAAAGATAACATGCGAGTAAGTTCCACAGGAAAACAAGGATCAAGGATATACTCTTAAAAAGAGATATGATGCGCGTATCTAGCCTTCAATCTTCTAAGTCACATTTCCTTGAGCTTAACTCCACTGTGCTTTGACCGTCTTTTACCTCATGATTTCTTAGCTTCTTTAACTCTTATTTCCAAATATGAGTTGGAACCCATTTCATTGTCGCCTCTCGTCTCCCTCTTTCACTTACTCTTCTATTATTCTTGGCTTAAACATAACTATGACCACATGGTTTCATGCCAGCTCTCCAAAATCCACTAGTGAATCCTGGATCTCGTTTACTTACCATAAAGTATTCCATGCAGCAGAACTTTTCTTGAAAATACCAATCCACGTTGCCAATGAACCATCCGCCTGCGAATGATAGGCCGTGCTTAGATTCAGTTGCTTGCCCATGACTTCCCGTAGACTATCCCAAAACTGGCTAGTGAAGATTAAGTCATGGTTACTAACTATACTTTAGGGAACCCCGTGCAACTGCTTTATTTCTTGAAAGTAAACTGTCGCTAGCTAGGATGCAGTCCTTTCGCTCTTTACCAGAGTGAAATGAGCACTCTTCGTGAGTCTACCTACTATGACCCACATGCTCGTATTCCCTTTCTTGATCTAGGCAGTCCATCCATGAAATCCTTCGTGACGTTTTTTTTTCCTTCCATTGCGGGGACCTCCAATGGATATAACAACCCACCGGGCTTCTATGACTCGGCCTTTAACCTGTTGGCACAACATGCACCTTGAGACAAACTCGGCCACCTCCTCGGGTGATGTGCATCTTCAAGAACCTTCTTTCTCTCATCGCGTCTTAGCCATCCCTTGTTATCTATAGCGAGGTGTCCTAACATCTCGCCTCGAATCAACTTGTCCATGATCTCGACTAACTGCGGGTCTTCCTTCTGCGAAGTCCCTACTTGATCCAGAAGGGTAGGTCTAAGCTCAAGGGACGCTAACTAACTAACTAACTAAACTGAGAGAACTTCTTACTTCGGTTGCATTCCTTGGAGTCTTCCAATCCTGAACTGCAACTACCTTAGCGGGATCCACCGCTAAGCCTTGCTTAGACACTATATGCCCAAGGAATCTAACTTCCCTTCTCCAAAAATGACCCTTGGAGAACTTGGCCTTCAACTGATGCGCTCTAAGCGTATTCATCACCTCCACGAGATGCCTTGCATGCTCTTCCTCATCCTTAGAGAAGATCAGAATATCATCTAAAAAAACCACGACAAACTTGTTCAAGAACTCCCTGAACACCCTACTCATCAGGTCCACGAAATATGCGGGTGCATTAGTCAAGCCGAACGGCATGACAAGCCATTCGAAGAATCCATCCGGAGTTTTGAACGCAGTCTTGTCTATACTATCCTCAGCTACTCTGAGCTGATGGAATCCAGTAGCAAGATCAAGAGAAAACAGATGTTCCTACAAAATGATCAAACAAATCATCGATCCTTGGCAATGGTTGTCTATTCTCTTTGTTTAACTCACGATAATCAACACAAAGTCGGAGAGAACCATCTGCCTTGGTAGCAAATACCACAGGCGCTCCCCATTCAAATATACTTTGTCTAATGAAGTTCTTCTCAGGCAACTCCTTGACTTGCTTTCTTAACTCTCATCTTGCGGGGCCATGTGCCTTACCGGCCACGAAACTATCTTGGCATTATCAACCAGATAAATGCGGAAATCTATCTCTTGTTTAGGGGTAACCCCCTTCACTTCCCCCAAGATATCAGGATATTCTCGGACCACCCTCACCGATTACAAACTATCGATAGACGAGTTGAGGGATTCAAGATAACACAACATGACGGGACTCATAGGGTTACTAGAAATTTTTAGGGTATTACCGAGGCGAGTCATGAGCCTCTCAACCCTATGCTCAAAAATCAAGAATGGCTCCAAAACTGGACAACCAATCCATGCCCAAAAATCAACCCATACCCCATGAAACCGAGAATATAAGCATCATGCGAGAACTCTATACTCAAGATAGAGATTTTCAAATCCACGTGGATAATAGACAAATGGGCGGAACCCCCAATTGGATTTGAAACACACACGGGATCATTAACTAGACTAGTACTTAGGTGCAAACTTTCAACTAGATCAGATGAAATAAACTATGCGATGCACCAAAATCAAACAAGGTACGAACAGGAAAATCAGAAATGTAAACAAGACTTTCAACAGAAATACCACCTCGACCGGGAACTGGAGCGGCATTGAGAACATGAACTTGCCCTCCTGAAGGTCCAGCACGCTGAGTCTGACCCTGGCTTTGCCCTCGCTTCTTCGGGCAATCCCTAGTGAAGTGTCCCATTTTTCCACAGTTAAAGCAAGTGCCTTTCCTTTTCCTACAATCCTTGTTTAGATGAGTCGAGCTTCCACAAGAAAAGCACTTCTTTTCCTTCTTATCTTCAGACTTCTCCTCCTTATTGTTACTCCTATTCTCTTCACTGAGTAGGGCCATATTCACCAAACTCTCGAAAGTTGCCCCCAAAGGTATATGAGACATGGCTAAACCATGTAGTGGCTCGTTTAATCCTAGAGCAAAGTACAGGGCCTTCTTCTGAGCTGTGTTAACCAAGTCTAAACCGACCCGAGCCAGTTGATTAAATTTATCTATGTATTCCCTAATAGTCATGTCCCCTTGCTTCAGTGACAGGAACCTTAGTCCAAACTTTCCCCGAAAGTCATCCCAAGTCTCAATTGGCCTAGTAGCGGTGGAGACCACCCACCAACGTGCAGCTTCTTCCTTTAGCAACCACACTGCTAATAAAACCTTCCTACGGTCACCTATATCAAAGAAGGCAAAAAGATCTTCGGTTTCTTTCAACCAATTCCTGGCCTCTACGAAAGTCTCGGTTCCAATGAAATTCTTGCAACCCGTCGCCCTAAAGTCTTTGCAAATCTTCGCGAAGTCCTTTTGTGGATGCTGAGGGGGAGGAGGAAGAGGAACCTCAGCGACAGGAGGAGGAGGAACATTAACTACCGGAGGAGGAGAAGGAGGAACATCTGCGGGGCCGGCTTCGGTCGCCCTAGCCTCCAAAAGTCTCCTATACCAAACAGGTACGTGTACTCCCTCCGGAATGGCAAAGTTATCGGCCATACTGAAAACGAAGAAAAAGATAGATTCAGAATGGAGAAAAACGAAGGAATTTTTGCTAATGGCTTTTTGGGGATAGCCTTTAAAATAAACTAGACTTTTCTTTGGAAAATACTTTATACTTGGTTTTGAAAATAGTTTTCCAAAAGTTTTCTAAAAACCTTTTTGTTCCTTCTCGTAAACCATATGCTCTGATACCAAATGTAACACCCCACCTCCGCCAGGGTGACTCTTGCAAGCACTCTGACTTTGGAGGGGCGTTTGAATCAGGTAAACATGCATGATGATATATCAAGGCAAAACAAGAACATATGTATATATGTAAACAGAGTAAATAACATAGATAAAACAGCGGAAGATTTCAAACCATTTCAAAACAAGTCTGGTACAACATAATGTCAACTTTCCAAATACACAAGTCTAGATAAAAACAACATTGCTGAAAAACTGAAATACATAAGTACTATCCCCAAATAAGTGATAACCATAGCTAGCTTCATGTCAAGACCGTACATGAGCTAAAATCCCACAAGCAAGCGATCAGAAATCCAAGCTAAGCTCCAATATTCCCTCCCTGAGAACCTGGGGGGGGGGGAACGGAAGAAAAGAGGCGAAAGAAAACAGGTCAGTCAAAAAGACTGAGTAAGCCCTACTACAATCAATGTAAACTGATAAAGTTAACTGTCATGAGCAGCAGGGATGAACATAAGGATAACCATATACTAGCATGATGATTAACTAACAAGGTAGATAAAGGTGTCATCGCATAATCAGGTTTAAGGTTTTGCACCACAGGTGTACTAGCAACTAACATGACTTGAATAAACAAGTATTGATCCCTTAGCCCAAGCTTTGGCCCAATAACATGAAGTGACCCTAACGCGAGGTCCAATAACATGAAGTGACCCTAACACGAGGTCCAATAACATGAAGTGACCCAAACACGAGGTCCAATAACATGAAGTGACCCTAACACGAGGTCCAATAACATGAAGTGGCCCTACCATGGGGTCCAATAACATGAAATGACCCTAACACGAGGTTCAATAACATGAAGTGACCCTACCACGAGGTCCAATAACATGAAGTGACCCTACCACGAGGTCCAACCAAACGGTCTAGTCGATCGGCTCCCTAAGCCTAACTCGTCACGTGTTGGTGTCAATGCGGCCCAAACATAATTGTAGTCGAACTGTGCCGGGTCCACCCTTCGGGTGTATCAAGCCCTAGGGTGCCAACCACTGGACACCATAAACATGAGTGCACAGTCTCGATCTACTGGTACCCATGGGTGACTTCTCCAAATACGGACTACGTGCACGACCATAGTCCGTCCGAAACTACATCGGCGTACCACCCGGCCGTCGTTTATTGGGTCGCTTACCTCCAGCCCAGTAATCGTGCCCCCTCCCTAGCCTAGTCCCTAGGGCCTTAATGATACCAATTTTTGGGGATTTACTGCGGAGTGGGCCCCCCATTGCTAGGATTTTCTAGTGGGTTAAGTACGGTTTAACCCTCTTGCTAATCATGGATTAACTTGGTTAAGTGTAACGATGAGTTCACGACTTAACCCCGATTAATCTACCAAGCCCAAGTTGGTTAAGTATTAAGTGGACCATGATTTAACCCTAATCACGAGGCATTAATTAATTTTAATGCGCCTTAACCTCTCACATTAGACCTTGTTGTGGTTACTAGTTAAGCCGGGCGGGTCCGGGTAGCTTTACACCACAACTTGGTCTAACCTCGGGTTTAAGGTACAACATGGCCAACTTCTCACATTGGGTCCTATTGTTTGTAGCAACTAGTTAAGCCGGTCGGTTCCGGGTAGGTTTACGCTACAAACTCAACCCAACCTCGAGTTGGTCACACTTATCTTTTCTAAGTGTCATGTCCATCGTGTTTCCAAAACACATTACACGTTTTCAAGCAATTGGGTAGACCTAACTTAATAGGTAAATTCCCAATGGGTAGACCTAACTTAATAGGTAAATTCCCAAGCTTATGTTTTTATGTCTTTTACTTTTACCCAACCCCAAACGCAATCCCATCGCTTACATATCGCAATAGCGCTTAAAGGATAGAAAGAGGGAACTTGGCATAATCATGACATAAAAGGTGTTGAAGCCACAAGTTCAACATGGTGGCATATGAAATGTACATATGTTCATATACTTGCATATTACATTTTTAGGCCCTAAAGGCATGCATAGAACCAAACTTGGCATATTGGTGATACATGGTGCTAAACGACATGTAGAAATGGCCATAAGTTCGCATTTAGCCTCACATGCAAGTTATCATAAGAGATATGATAACTTACATGTTGCCAAAATGCAACCTTTAGCATAAAGCTTGAAGCTTTATGTTCATAAACCCAAGATAAGCTTGCATAACATGATAGCTTGAACAAAATGTTCAACCCAAACTTGCATAACATAACTTGCATATCATATGACAAACTTGCATATCAAACTTGCATAACATAACACGATAAACTTGCATATCATGACATGGCATACTTGCATAACATAACATGATGAACTTGCATATCATAACATGACATACTTGCATATAAACTTGCATATCACAACATGATAAACTTGCATATCATAGCATAGCAAACTTGCATATAAACTTGCATATCATAGCATGATAAACTTGCATATCATAACTTAGTAAACTTGCATATCATGGCAACCTTGCATATCATACATTTAACTTTAGAGTTTAAGTATGAAAGTAGAATAGGGCTTACAATACTTATGAAGGCACACAAAACTATGACAAAGCCCTTATGCAACCAATTAGACCCAAAATGCAAGCTCTAACATAAAAACCCTTGAGCCAAAATGATCAAAACCCTTTCTTTATGATGCAAATGTAGAAACTTGACTTGAATGCAAGCTAATGATGCTCATACAAGTTTGAAAACACTTGTATGCATGGAAAATTACTTAGAAATTTATTTAGGAATTTTATGAAGAGAGTGGAGGCCATGAGAGGATTGATTTTGCCATAGTTTAGTTACTAGAATGAATAATGATGATTTAGGGTTAGGTTAGGGCCTTATTTATAGAGATTAGGACTAGTTCTAGCCTTAGGATTAAACCCTAGTTCCAATCTCAGCCCTCAAAACCGAATCTGGCCCCCAAGCTCAACACAATCCCTAAATGGTGCACCAGGCTAAACAGCCCGGCTGGACCAAGTCGACAGCCAAGTCGACAGGGCTGTCGACTTGGGTCCAACCAAGTCGACTCCCAAGTCGACAGGGCTGTTGACTTGGGTTCTCTGGCGGGAATTCTCCCGCCTGGCCCAAACTGGCCCAAATTTTCAAATTCAAACTTGAATTTGAAATCTATTTTTGCTTTGAAATTTTCTGAAAACCTCGTTGGGCCTTAATCGGGTCATACGGACTCCGATTTTTGAAAACTCGGACTCTATTTCGCGTATTTTTCCGAGACGAACGCAATGGAATAGCCCGTTTCCCTTGATTCAGATTTATAAATTAAATTATGCCTCGATTTATGTTATAACAGGTTATTGAAAATACGGGTTGTTACACAACACTTCGAGCTGGACCGCGTAGCTAAGAGATACAAGAACCTAGGAGGCAAAACCTTCTCGGGAACTGGCATAGTAATAGAGGCCCTTGCGTGGCTGAAAACATGCGAGAAAATACTAGAAGGCCTAAGGCTCGGTGATCAAGATAAAGCTTTTATGGGCGCTTGGCTCCTACAAGAAGAAGCTGAACTATGGTGGGAAGCTCTCACCGCCGGGAATAGAGAAGCTGGTAGAACCTGGGACGGATTAAAAGAACTCTTCAAAGAGAAATATGTCCCAGAACAAGCCCTAAAGCGCATGCACGATGACTTCGCCAACCTCCAGCAGGGGGATCTTTCGGTGCAAGATTATCTGAATAAATTTACACAGTTGTCCCGTTATGCTCCGGAGCTCATCGCCACTACAAAGTCCAAGAATAAGAGGTTCATCCTCAGGCTAAAGCGACAGTACCATGATAGAGCAATGGCCCACATCAAGCTGGGATTTAATGAATTGGTGGAAATGACGTGAAACTACGAGGACCTGGACCAAAGGCACCTAGACAGGATCGCGCTAAAAGCCAAGCCGAAACAAACGCAAGCCTACTGTGAATCAAGCTGAGTCAAGCCAAGCAGCATCCTCGAAACCACAGACTGGCAGGCCGCCAAAAGGAAGCTGCTATAATTATGGTAAGATGGGGCACTTCTCTAATGTTTGCACAGCCCCGAAGAGGCAGAAGACAAATTCACAAGGTTCAAGCCAGGGCTCTCAGAACCCTCACTCCTGCTTTAATTGCCGCAAGACGGATCATCTTGTCAAAGACTTCCTTTTTGCTTAAAAAGGCCGCAGTAGCTCACGTGTATGACGGGACGAACCCGCCAGCTACTTCCGAAGGAGCAGGTAAACCCGATGTTTTGGGAGGTACCCTTATAATTAAAAATATTTCTGTTTCTCTATTGTTTGACACAGGTGCATCACGTAGCCTCATTTCTAGTAACACTGTTAGTAAGTTAAGATTTGAAGTAAGAAAGCTCAAGGAACCAATTAGAGTTCAAAATCCGATAGGAGGATCTCTTGTCCTCAGTTCATATTACAGAGTGCCAATCTCCTATTCCTTCTACAAGTTTCCCATCAATTTAATTGTCATGAACTTTTCTGAATTCGACGTTATCCTCGGTTTAGAATGGTTAACGAAGTATAAGGCAGAAGTTAAATGTGTTGAGAGAATCGTTAAAATTGAAACGAAGCTAGGACATATATTTATACCCTATCATGGTTCGAATCCAGATAGAGAGGAATTTTGGTCTGCGCTAGAAGTTATCCCCACTTCCTTAGAAAAGATTCCTATTGTTAGAAACTATGCGGATGTGTTTGAAGAAGTTGAAAACTTACCTCCGCAAAGAGAAATAAAATTCAGAATCGATCTAATTCCCAATGCCAGACCAGTGGTACATCCAATTCGTAGAATGACTCCAAAGGAAAAAGAAGAATTAGGCGATCAAACTCGTCAACTGTTGTGGAAGGGTCTAATTAGACCTAGCTTTTCTAATTGGGGTGCAGTTGTAGTGTTTGTCCCAAAGTCAGACGGTACTCTTTGATTGTGCATTGATTACCGAGACCTCAACAAACAGACGCTCAAAAATAAATACCCATTACCTTGCATCGATGATCTGCTAGACCAATTGAATGGGGCGAGAGTATTTTCCCGAATGGACCTAACTACAGGTTTTCATCAATTGAGAATAGCAGAGGAGTGTGTTCCTTTGACAACTTTCAGAGGTCCAGACATATTTTATGAATGGTTAGTAATGCCGATTGGCCTGTGCAACGCTCCAGCATACTTTGTCGATCTAATGAATAGAGTGTTCAGGGGAGTTCTGAATAAATTTGTCCTTGTATTCATCGATGATATTTTAATCTACTCCAAATCAAAACCCGAGCATGAAAAACACTTAAAAAAAGTATTGGAGATTCTAAGAAAGAACGTCTTCAAAGCCAAATTCTCTAAATGTGTCTTCTGGTAGGAAGAGGTGAAGTTCCTTGGCCATGTCATGTCAAAGAAAGGGATTTCTGTAGATCCGAGCAAAATAACAGTGATTCAAGACTGGAAACAACCAACTACACCCACAGAGGTTAGAAGTTCTATGGGGTTGGCTAGTTATTATCGAAAGTTCGTTAAGGATTTTTCGAAGATATCCGGTCCGTTGACGAAGCTCACGAAGAAGCATGAGAAATTTAAGTGGACTTCCGACTGTGAAGAAGCTTTCCAGGAATTGAAATCGAAACTGACAACTGTCCAGTGTTAACCATTATCGATGGCAATCAGGATTTGACGGTTTGGACAGATGCTTCTATTAGAGGTCTTGGTGCATTGTTAATGCAAAGAGGCCAAGTAGTCGCTTATGCAAGCCGCCAACTGAAACCGCATGAGAAGAATTATGTAACTCATGATCTTGAGTTGCTAGTTATTGTTTTTGCATTGAAAATCTGGAGGCATTATTTATTGGGCGAGAAATTTGTACTGTACACATATCATCAATCATTGAAGTATTTATACACCCAGAAAGATCTGAATTTGAGACAACAGCGTTGGCTAGAATTTCTTGCAGCGTATGATCTAGATATTCTGTATACGCCGGGAAAGGCTAACGTTGTAGCGGATGCGCTTAGTAGAAAAACCGCAATCATTGCCAATCTTATAATTACGCCTGGATTGATTGATAAGATTTCAGTCCTTCAAAAAGATGAAGAATTTATTCAGAGAATCGGTCAGAGGGTCAAGGAAGGTGAACCACAAGTTTCTGTATTAACAATAAGGGGGTTCTCAGGTTAAATGATAGGATTTGCATCCCAAATATTCCAGGACTTCGAAGAGAGGTGCTAGATGAATGCCATAAATCCAAACTTTGCATTCATCCCGGGGTAAGTAAATTGTAAAACGATATCAAACGCACTTTCTGGTGGAAGTCAATGAAGAGGGACATTTCTTTGTATGTTAGCAGATGCCCTACTTGTCAATTAGTCAAGAGCGACCAACAGAAGCTAGCTGGATTGTTGCAACCGTTTGAAGTCCCATGTTGGAAATGGGAACAGATTTCCATTGATTTCATAGATGGTTTACTGCGAACCAGGAAAGGTAATGACAACATTTGGGTAATCGTAGATCGCTTCACGAAGACTGCCCATTTCATACCTGTCAGATCCAATAGAACCGCTCAAAGTCTAGCACAGATATATTTTAAAAAAATCGTTAGGCTGCATGGAATTCCCATCAGCATAGTCAGTGATAGAGACCCGATATTTGCTAGCAAATTCTGAGAGGCATTCCAGACAGAATTGGGAATGAAACTAAATATGAGCACCGCTTATCACCCTCAGACAGATGGCCAAACTGAGCGAGTGAATAGAATTCTAGAAGATTTATTGCGGGCTTGTATAATTGATTTTGGGGGGTCATGGGAAGATCACTTGCATTTGGCAGAATTCTCATATAACAATAGCTATCAAGCAAGTTTAGGAATGTCGCCATTTGAAGCATTATATGGCAGACCGTGCAGATCTCCAACATGTTCGGTAGAACCTGGCAATAGACTTGTGTTAGGACCCGATATGATTAGAGAAGCATCTAATAAAGTTGACTTCATCAAAAAGCGATTGAGAACCGCACAAAGCCGACAGAAAAGTTATGCAGATTCTAGAAGAAGAGATTTGACATTTGCTGTTGGTGACCATGTTTATTTGAAAGTTTCTCCGATGAGAGGAGTAATCAGATTTGGAAAAACTGGGAAGTTGGCACCGAGATTTATTGGTCCCTTTCCTATACTTGAATGAATTGGAACTCTTGCTTATAGGGTTCAATTACCAGATTGGTTGCCTGGAGTGAATGATGTATTTCATGTATCCCAACTTAGAAGATATGTGCATGATCCAGATCTTGTTGTAGAAGGAGCAGCGCAACAGGACTTGGAAATAACTCCAGAATTAGCAGTCAGAAAAGTGCCGTTAAAGATTGTTGGCAAAGAAACTAGAGAGCTAAGAAGCAAAAAGGTTCATTTAGTTAAAGTGCAGTGGAGTAGTGATCCTAGAGACTGTACTTGGGAGACTGAGGAAAACATTAAGCAAGCTTATCCCAAATGCAGAGTGGATATCTCTAACTAACTCCGGTGCAAGGTACCTTTACAATACTTTGCATTTTACATTTTGTTTCCTACTTTACTGTTGTTTCCTTTTCGGGGACGAAAAGTTTTAAGTGGGGGAGATTGTAACAACCCGGAAAATACGAGCCAATTTAAAATCTTTAAATTGGTTATTTCGAAGGAATTTTAATCATTGAAATAGAATATTTCAATAAAATAGTGAATTAGAAATAGTGAGTCAGTTTGAAAATTTGAATTCAAACTTTAACTGACTATCCAGGGTGGTAAATACAACGGATAATAGTGAAACCAAAAATATTTAAATCTGTTTATCAATACCTTTTTAACGAATCTGAAAAATTGAAGTTTCATAGAGGGAATCAAAAGTTATGGCCGAATGAATTTTCAGAAAGGTCGCTATATAGAATATATAGCCCTTGAAAATAGATATTTTGCAAACGACCTGGGAATTCGACGAAACCACTTTTGTTGGGTCCGGGATGTCAAACTATTGCTAGGTTTCAAATTTCATAATTTTTGAAGCTAGTATGTGAGCGTGGCAAAAGAAAATGTGTTTGGTCAATTTCTATTAAATTGGATCGACCAGAAAATGGCCATTTTTCAAACTATCTCAGAATTCGACGAAACTAGTTTTGTTGGGACCGTAGCATCAAAACATAGCTAGATTTATTTTTCTGGAATTTTTCGAATCAGTTTGTGGCCCTAGCAAATTGAAATGTACGTTCAAAGTTAAATTTAAATGTTTTATACTTTAATTTGAATAATAACTGACTGTAACAGTCGAATTGGCCAACGAAACATATCCCATTGTGTCCGGGATGGGGGTATTTAGCTAGGGGCGACAGTCGTTGGGTTTGAATTGGTGTCCGTGTGGAGAAACACTATTTAAAAAATTAATAAAACCTTTGGCCAATCAAAAATTTTCTTTCATTATTTTAAAAATAAATAAAAAACTCAGAAAACCCTTTTTCCTTTATCTCCCCCGACGATCCACGACTTCGCCACTTCCCAAGCCAATCGACGCCGCCTCGGCCATCTCCAGCCACCGCCGCCACCAGCAATCGACGCGCCTCCCTCCCCTCTTCAAATCCGACCCTGCCTCGACCCCTCCCCCCTCCCCGCTCCCACCCCCCCGGTCGCCCCTATCGCCTGAATCGTCGACCCAAAGTCGACGACTTCCCAGTGCCACCACGATCGCCAAAGACCACCGAACCACCTCCGACCACCATCGATCGACTCCCCTTTCCTCCCTCTTCCACGGTGTACCTTCCGATCGTAGTATCGTGCCTCGGTTCTCGTGAAAACTGCAACCCTAGTTTTGAACCATCATGAAAGGTGAGTCCTTTTTGATGTTTGAATTTTGAAAAATCATATCTTTATGGTGTGTTGACGAAATTCAATGAAACAGGAAACATCGGGACCGCAAGGAGGCTCTCTACCACATAGAAGAGACCGTGGATTTTTCTGAGTCATCTACTATTTTTAGCACTCCGAAAACCAATGTGAGAAATCTAAATTAAATTAATTTGAATGGAAAATGTCGTGTATAAATTATATAAGCGAAATATAAATTACACACGTGTTGTGTACCTCATGTACATGCGTGGTGTAAGCTATATGAGCGAAGTATGAATTATATATGCATAGAATAATTGATATATGTGTTGAAATGCAAGTGAAATATAGAAATAGTGTATATATATACACTCCCCTCGTCCACAAACCATGGACGATATTTATTGTTGTGAATTGGTGTGAAATATTGGATGAAAAATGCGAATGGTTGAATAATTGTTTGTGGTTGATATTGATTGGTTGTGGTTGAAAAATACCCATTGGTGATTGAAATGAATTGGAAATAATTGTGGAAATGAAAATAAAACATGCCGCCTGCGTGCGAATTAGATGCATGAATCCCCATTGTCAAAAACCGCGAGGTTTTAAGGTAGAGTGAGGAGCCGTACTAGGGACGGTGCCGGTTTTAACTACTCCGCCGTTATGCTGCCGAAATTTTGAATAATATTCATATGTTAGAATTATTTTCATATGTTGAAATTATCTTCATGCGTTGAAATTAAAGTCATGTGTTGAAACTATATCCGTGTGTGGAAATGCTCATGTGTTGAGAAGTGATGTGTGAAAATTAAATTCATGTGTGAATGAATAAAGTGTTTAAACAATAAAAATCACATTTCTATAATATATATGAAGTATGTAAAATATTCGCCTTATATATAAATAGTTTCAACAATAAAAATTTCATCTTTCTTATATGAACAACATATATAAAATATCCATGTGTGGAGATGCTCATGTGGTTAGAAGTGTGTGTATAGGAAAAGTTCATGCGTTGAAAAAAAAGATCGAACAATAAAAAATTACATTTTTGTTGAAATTATAAAGTGTTAAAAACACCCATGTGTTGAATAAATATTTTAGATGATAAAAATAACATTTTTATCATATATGTGATATGCTAAAGATATGTGAGCATTGAAATAAATATTTGTGAAAGAAATATTATTTTTAACATGCATAGGAACTAAATAAAATAGTCATGTGTTGAAATATACTTTAGTCCGCCAAAATTATCATTTTTGAAATGTGAAGTGTTAAAAATAGCCACTTGTTCAAATAAATATGCATGAGTTGAAATATTCATTAATTAGCTAATGATATGATTTTTGCCTATGCATGCAACATTAGAATGAATGGTGTTTTTAAACCAAATTGAATCAAATATGAAGTTGAATGGAAAATGATAAGTGATAAGAATTGCATATATGTACATGCATATTTATTGAACAGGTTATAGCAAAGAGGCTAGAGAAGAGGAATAAAATTTTGTGCCCGACAAATAGGTACACGTTTACTGTTTTGTTTGGGTGATGATTTTATGAGCCTGTTGGCTAGCCGCTTGGCTTTGTCTTTTTCTTTTTGAGATGAGACCCCCGTGTGGCTATTTGGGAATTTTCCCAGCCCCTCCCGTACAAAGAAGGTTATGGCGAAATTTTCCAAAATTTAAAGGTGTTAGTGAAATACTTGAAGTGAAAACAATATAGGAATTTTTGAATGAACTATATTTATATAAATATAAATAAAATTCAAACGAATCGTGGCCGTGCAGTTCGTGTTTTGAAACCATGATTTCAAACGACTAGTGCGGGAAATCCGACCGTTGGATTTTCCCGAAACCGCAACCGTTGGGTTTGCCTTGAAAATATCTTTCCAACGGCACCAACTTTGTAAAGATCCGACGGTTGGATTGTCTGGAATGTTTAATTCAAATCTGAAGAAAAACAGCGCCAGAAACGATTATATTTATATATAAATATAATTAAATTAAATCGAATAACGACGCTGTAGTTCGTAATTTGAAATCATAACTTCAAACGACTAGTGTAGAAGATCCGACCGTCGGATTTTCCCAAAACTGAAACCGTTGGATTCGTTTTGAAATGATCTTTCTAATGATATAAAATTTGTGAAGATCCAACGGTTAGATTTTCCGATATGTGTAAAACAAATTTAGTGAAATACAGCGCTAGTGCCTCGGCACGACCTGAAACGTCGTTTAATTAAATATGGCCGTTTTAAATAAATAAAAATGGCGATATATCGTTATAAAATACTACAGACGATATAGAGTGGAAATAAACCAATTTTGTTGTGTTTGCTTGATATGTGATGGTTGAATGTATTTAACATGAAAATGATACTAAAAAACTGAAATGTGAATGTTGAATAGTTTAACCATGTGATAAATTGATTTGAAAATCTAAATATACGTGGGTTATTTGAAAAGGCCGAGTTCATCTCATTTCAAATAATCGATCGACGTTGAGAAGTCGAAGAGATGGATGGGCACTACTGATGCTCGTGATTGGAGTAGCTACCTTGAAGGAGCTGAGGTAGTAGCCGTCCGGACATATTGTTGATTGTGCAGATATGCGAGGAATTTGGTGCCTCCGGTTTCGTTCAAACCCAGAACGGACTTGTAAATGGACTGTGTGTCTGACATTGGATTTTGTTCTGTGCTGATTGATCTCTGTTAAATATGTATCTATTTGGCGGCAGAGAATTTATTCTCTTGCTTAACGCCCTTCTCTGAGATGTACGAGCTCAGAGGTTATATATCGATAGAAATCAGTCGCATGGAGTGGATTGCCTGTGTGGCACGACTAAGTGGCATATGATCAAGGCTTCTGTTACAAAGCAAAGTCTTGTGGTTGATGATCAAAGCATGGTCTGTGCGACGCAGCTTTGTGTATAACGTGAATTCGCGAGCCTCACACCCCGGTACGAGTCAAAAACGGGAGAAGGACCCAAGGAGTGCACGACGTTTCTTTCTAGCTATGGTGGTGTCTATGACCTCCCAGCCCTGACATTTATTTCTGCTTTTCACCTGTGTGGTTATTGGAATACGAGGCGCCTCGATTGAAGGTCTGTAAGGATCGGGAAACGTGTGTTTAGGAATAATTAATCCTCAAAAGTAAGGGAGGACCGGCCTTGGAGGATCCAGGGATTGCTGTGTGCGGTCCCGAGGCATTTGCTAGAGTGTCTCGAATCAGAGAGGAGCTTGCCCCTTGCCTCGACTCATTATGGAATCCAATTTCCGATACGAAATTGTGGATGTGATTGTATTACTAGTATGGCGACATAGTAGATGGTAGCTATGCCGCCTAGGATTGATATTTATGATTGAATTTCCTTTTGAAAACATATATGCACTAGTATTAATATCAAACACTTTTGTTTTATACGTATGAAGCATTTTTGGCCATTATAAGGTAAAACTCTATCCTCCGGCTTGTGTTGCATTGTGTGATGGGACCTGAGTCTTATAATGGCTTCATTTTATAAAAAGCATTGCGATGATTTAATCATTTACTTTATTTCATGCACTAGCACTCATTGGAGTAAACCCGTTTCGCGAAGGGGGCGTGGTCATTTGATTTGCCTTATTATTGTTGTTAATAAGTTAAGTTGATTTCTCATACCAGTCCCATGACTGACTCGTAGATTGTTTCACCTTGCAAACTCGGGTGCCCTCATTTTCACACAGGCAGCCTAGTTACAGGTATCTGGTGCACTTTTGGCTCATGGCGAGGCTTGACTACACCGTGCCGACTTTGACTCTTTCCGCCATTATTGTATATGTATTATGATTCTGCCATTGGCGATGTAGACTGATATTTATTTTGTGTACTCTTTATGTATGATTCCGCCTCTAGCGATGGTGACTGATTATGTATTATTATGCACTAAGTTGTATCCTGCACTGTGCTCTCTGATGTGGTGATATCTGTATGATTCCGCTGTCATATGTGTGTAAATTATTCTATTTCTCATTTATGCTATTATCTATGATCTGCTAATGATGATTAATGTGTTGTATTCCAATGATTATCCTTAACACCTGTCACGGGGTTTTGGGATCGTCACATCGTTCCTAAGTACTAAGACAATCCTACACCTTGGCTAAGCAAACAACCCTCCAAGTACTAACCCCGAAGACCGAAGTCAACATCAGACTAGCACCCAAAGGACTATCCAACTCAACCAACAAGTATTTCGTTACACTGCCCTTTTTCTAAGTTACACCACATTACTTAATTACACCGCACATCTACTAGTCTCTTTTACTCAAGGTTGATCCCTTCCCAATAATTGTACCCGCCTGACAAACTTGGTAGTTACTTGTACCTAGCTGCTATCGTAGGTGCCAGCTTGCTCCTATCACCGCTAAGGTACCCTTACTCTACCCATTCGATTGGCTCCCTAAACCCCGTAGGCAACTGTGATGGCCCCACAGTGGGGTGTATCACTCCCGAAAGTGGCAACCCCGATACCAACATGAAATGCACAGCCATACCTACACGATGGAACAACGTCTTACTCACCAGCCCGGACCATGCACGCACATGAACCCGTTGGACTTGCGTTGCCACCGCTATTCACGTTTTGACCTCTTATATTCAAGCCCAGTAAGCGTGCCCCAACCCCTGCCTAGTATCGGGCCGAATTAGATACTCAAACGGGCTACTGGTTGAAACGGGTACCCAACCGACACAAGCCTCCCACCTATGCTTAGCCCCCACTAGGTTTTTCCCCCACTTAACCATTTTAATTTAAATGTCCATGTCTTACACATGCTATGGTAAAGTCCATACTTACATGTCATTATTTACATGCCTTGTCTTATTCCGGTTAAGTCCATATTTACATGTCATAATTTACATGTCACCCTAATTAACCCTCTAACCATACCCATGTCTTATTATGATTAGTATTCTTTAATTCATTCCTTATGACGAACGGTGCATGACCTCCTACATAAGACCGAACACTTTGTGGCCATTGGATTTGCCGGGAGGTTCCGGGCAGTCTTACGCCACAAATCGGGTATAACCTCGTGTCATTAACCGTTACGCCTACAATTCATTCCTTTGACCTCTCACATTAGGCGTCCAATTGTGACCGCTGGATTTGTCGGGCGGTTCCAGGCAGTCTTACATCACAATTGCGCCTAATCTCGTGGCAAAGGTTCATTAACATCGTATTTCACCCATACCCAATTTTCATATCATATATATCCAATTAAACATATAATCATGTCTATAATATTGCCTATTCCAAATTGTCACTAATTACACATTAATTAGCCTCAACTACAAATTTACAATTTTAGGCAATTTCATCGATTTTATACAATTCATACCAAATATGCCAATTACATATATATCCAAATATTCCAGAATACCCAATAATACCCAACATCCAATTTTCCATGTGTTTCCAATATTCCCCATCGTTCCCACGTATTCGCATTCGCGCGCATTTTTAAAATAGGCTCGAAGGTGGCCTAGATCCACAAATAAAAGGAATAGAAGTAAAAAAGAGAGAATCAATTCATAGAAAATTGGAATAAAACATCATCATGAAATAAAGAGGCATATAGACTGGCATAGAGGTATAATAAAAGATTCAACATGAATAAACCGATAAAAGGTATGAACTTTACATAGAAACATAGGCATATGATGACATAGATCAAAACGTGAAAACTTGGATGAGATTTAAATTACATGCATACATATGAATCCTCTTTACAACTTCATCATGTTACTTTTAATCCCATTATATTGTCAAAATCACCGTACTCATCTTTCATTGCTAAAGAAAAGTATTAATGAATTGAAATTGATGAAGAAACGTTGCGGTGATGTTGATTGATCTTCTTTAATTGTTGTTGAAGCTCTAAACTTTGATTTGAATTGTGTATGAACACTTGAGATTTGATTAGAGGCGGCGGTGTAATGACCTGGGTTTTTGTCGACTTTGGTTATCGCCATAAACTCAATGTTGACTAACAAACATCGAAAAATACCGGATGATTAATGAAAGAAATTAGAGGGTGAGGAAAGATAAGATAGAAACTTAGAATAGAAGAAGAAGAAGAACACAACATCAGAGTAATACGAATCTCACAGCGGAACGAATAACATATAATAGATAATATAACTTGAAATATATATCTGTACTTGAATATATATCATTATCAAAGTACAACACTTACAACGCAACCGAAATAACTATAGCTGTATAATCCTGAAGCTTTCTGCTCCAAGCTCTTCCAGTATATCTATAAATCCTGACTACTTGACTGCCCGTACAAAATTGGGCAGCCAAGAGTTTTAGGGAAAACAAAATAAACTCCGTGTCAGTCATGGGACTGGTATGAGTAAAAAAGTTTAAAACAGTTTGAGCCATTAAACGATATCTCATAAGACCACGCCGTATAACGGAACGTGTTTTTCCCTTATGAGAATCCAAAATATCTTTATATCAAAAACCCTTTTGATATTATAATAATGTCTGTCAACACAATATAATAATCATCTAGCAGAAACGCTTTCATCTCACGTTCTACATACATAGTATACAATCAAAACCGCAAGCACGTATTGGGCAATGGATTTCCAACTATGACAAGGTATGGAACCACCTTTCGCTAGTGTACCTCTAGAGAGGAATACACTGGGTTAAACAAGAACATCTTGCAACCTGGCCACACATGACCGACCACTCATTTTGCTTGAGTGTATCGAATGTATATCACCAACGGTTGGGATCAGCAACCGTTTCCCGAATGGGACAGTATCGACAATAGATTTTTAGAAGTAAATGAAACTCTAGATCAGGTGATTATACACCCTACTTCGGAGCGACCGACTTAGCCATGCTGCCTGGCCGATTTTTGTTATTTACCGGATGTGTGGATAGAAGCTACACTTTATCATCACACCAGATTCACTTTGAATGCCACATCGTCAAATCCATCAAATCACCGATTGATGTCCTTAACCATACATTATGTGTTAGCTAAAAGAAGTTTACTTCTCCGCTTCCACTCTTGGTACGGTTGGAGAAATCAATATACGTGATCGTCTGGAAATACTCTGTCAGACATCCGTCCATACAAGTTGTTGAGTCAACGGTTTCAATGCTTATTTTGATTAATGACAAGAAGAAGCTTCATGATCGACAAAAAGAAGATTCAATGTTTTCATATGTTAGAAGTTGGTTATTTAGAGTTATTTATGTTAAAATCTATCCTCAAATAATCATACTTCTTATTCTCTTCAAAAATATACATGAAAACTATTTTTTATGCATGTTGACAAAAACCTGTCAACCTGTTAAATTTAACAGGTCAACTGCTTTTTAAACTTAACAGGTCAACCTGTTAAAATTAACAGGTCAACAGCTTTTTAAAATAACGGTCAAAAACCTGTCAACCTATTATTTTTTCCTGTCAACACCTTTTTGAAATTTGTGAAGAGTCATCTTCTTTCATGAAAGGTTGCATCCATTTCTCTTCATCAAGAATCATCTCTTTTGATTGCAACTTTTCATGAATGATTGCATCTTCTCAAAATCTATAAATACATCAAGATTCAATCATTCAAATCACAGAATACCGAATTTTTCTCTCTAATTTCTGATTTAAACTTCTATATTCTTTGCACTCCAAATTCAAGTTACTTATTGAATCCTTGATAATATTTCTCATATCTTGATTCAACAAGCAACTAACTTCCTTCAAATCTTCGCATTCAATTCATACACTTGAGGATAAGATTATAGGAAGGGTGTGCTCAATCATTGACTAATCAGTGTTGAAAGAAGAACACAATCAGAAGTCAAACTCTTGTAATTGTCCTGTGTGGGTACGCTTGTAGCCCGTGAAATCAAGTGGGTAAGCTTGTAGCCCGTGAAATCAAGTGGGTAAGCTTGTAGCCCGTGAAATCAAGTGGGTAAGCTTGTAGCCCGTGAAATCAAGTGGGTAAACTTGTAGCCCGTAAATCAAGTAGTTGTGAACCTGTTCCTCCGGGTGTAGCGAGTGTGTTTAGTGAAAAGCCAAAGAGGAGCTTCGGGACTGGACGTAGGACGGGAGGTCCGAACCAGTATAAAAATCCTTGTGTCGTTACACTACTTTATTTATTGCATTTACAGTTATCTGTGATATATATTGTTATCATATCATATTCCGCATAGCCATATTAAAGATCCTGCACAAGTCGTACACAACCGACTTTTTCAATTGGTATCAAAGCCTGGTGTTCTATAAATCGTAACAAATGGCGATAAAGAAATCTAGTCAAGGTATTAGAAAATGGAAGAGGACAAAGCAGAATCAAGAGAGCAAGGAAACAAATGTTTCGTGGCAGCAGGCGATGAGGTACAAATTCCTACATTTGATGAAGTACTTGATATTAATGCTGAATTGATAGTTAGATTTAAAAACATGAAACGAAAATTAAAAGAAGCCCAAAATGATTTGAGTAGAGCAGAGTTTGAACGAGATATGTTAAAAGACGAGAAGAAAATATTAGAAGAAGAACTTGTAAAACTTCAAGAATCATCATCTAATACTAATTCTCAATTATCTCTTTTGAGTCAAGAAATTAAAACTCAAAAAGAGAAAAATGATACTCTCACTACTGAAAATCATGAGCTTAAAGCAACGATCAAAATTATGGACCTAGAAAAAGTTAGTTTACAAAATAAGTTAGAAAATATTACTCAAAATGTTTCTAACTTTAACAAAGGTCGAGAAAATTTGACAAAGATCATTGAGAATTCACAATCTACTTCAAATAAGCAAGGTTTGGGATATAAAAACCAAGAAATTAAGAAGCATCTTGGTTATGGAAAGAAGAAAATAGTGCAAAAGAACAAAGCTAAGAAAAATCTTAGTTTATCTTTCAAACCAAAATCGGTTGTGAAATCTCAAAAGAAAATTGTCAATAGCGACTTTGGAAATAAATTTAATAATACTAATCTTAGAAATAGTACTAGATATGCTTTCATGTACAATAAGAATATCACTGCTAGTACTAATACACATCCGAGACCCAATTATTATAGAAATTCGAATACATCTATGACTAGCAAATTTTATAATAAATCTAGAAGTACAAAAAGGAATATCAATAGAGATTGCATAAGTATTTGGGTTCCTATAAGTTGGAAGAACAGAGAAAAATATATCAATGATTATTTTGATTCAGTAGTTAATAATGAAAATTATATTTTTAAAGGTTCCATTAGACCCTCTTGGGTATGGTTACCTTTTATCTAACCTCTGGACCCTAATTAAGTAAGTGGGTACCAAAAGTATACATGTCATATATTTTTTTGCAGGTACACCACAACAAAGAGAAGGTTATTCGATATCTCTAAATATATTTGAAAACAAAATTCAGTTTATCAAATTGCACATGATACAATATCTCCCGAAGGTACTTTATTTTTATATTCTATCATGATAATTATTCTTTTTAATCAATGACACAACGTTCATGAGCCTACAAATATGCCATCATCATCGAGAACACCAAACTCATGGGTTAGGAATTACAACAAAAATGAAGGCGCAAGCGGAAAATACTCTCCTTGGAAACCAAGAAAATGATCTATATATATATCGGATCTATGGAGATGTTTTTTTTTAATGTTGTTTTTTATTTCCTTCTAAATATATTTGATATATATATTTATAATAAAATGTTGTATAAGGTTAAATTCTTTCAAAAAGGGCTGGAAAACAGTTTTGTCAACAAATAGGTCAACCTGTTAAAATTCTTAGGTCGACCAGTCCTACAATAACCATATAGGTCGACCGGACAAAAACAACAGGTCGACCAGATTTGAATTATTTATTTTCCAGAGACTTTTTAGGTCGACCGGTCCAATAATATAGGTCGACTGGTTATTGTTTTTCAATCCGGAGAAGTTTTAGGTCGACCGGTCATAAAAATTAGGTCGATCGGTATTATATTTTTTTTGAAACAGAGAGTTTTTAGGTCGACCAGTATACATTTTTATGTTGACCGAATGTGCTTCAGCAAAAATTAGGTCAACCGATCCCAAAAATTAGGTCGACCGGTCCCAAAAATTTTGTCGACCGGTTTATGCTATTTCTTTCATTTCCTCCAAACCCGAAACTTTTTAGGTCGACCGCCTAGAAATTATAGATCGACCGGTCTCTACAAAAATTGTTTTTTTTAAAAGAGACATGTCGGCTCATAACCCCAAATCCACCGCACCATTTCGTTCACTACTTCTTCAAAACCTCAGACCACTTATTCTCTCAAGTCTTTAAAACAACTCTATTAGCTTTTATATGTGGTTTGTGTTATGTATGCTACGAAAACATGGTTGATCTTGTATGTTTTGGTACAGTTTTACTCAGGGTGTGATGTGTTATGTTATTTAATCTCTCTCTTGTTTATTATACCCTTTTTGTCGATGACAAAGGGGGAGAAAGTTACTAACTTCTCTTCGTGCAGAAACTTAGTTATATTTTTCAGGGAGATCATATATACAGGGGGAGACAGAGCTTATATAAAGGGGGAGAAATATTTTCTATTATGATAATGCATATCATTTATATTACATATACTATCATGTGCTTACCATGATAAAAGTATATGTGTGCTAACATTTGTTAATGCAGGAATCAAAAGGTAAGATTATTTATATTATGAACTAACAAATGTTACAGAAATTCAGGGGGAGCTTTATATTCAAAGGGAGAAAACCTTATAGTAATATTGTTGTTACTATCTTTTTTTTTGCAATAATATGTACCCTTTTTGTCGATGACAAAGGGGGAGAAAATGTTACTAACAATCTCTCTTGCAGATACTTTATATATATATATATATATATATATATATATATATTTCAGGGAGAAGCATATATATACAGGGGGAGATAGCAATGAAGATTAAAATATCAAGCTATATTGTCATCAATCAAAAAGCGGGAGAAAGTTGAGTCAACGGTTTCAATGCTTATTTTGATTAATGACAAGAAGAAGCTTCATGATTGACAAAAAGAAGATTCAATGTTTTCATAGGTTAGAAGTTGGTTATTTAGAGTTATTTATGTTAAAATCTATCCTCAAATAATCATACTTCTTATTCTCTTCAAAAATATACATGAAAACTATTTTTTTTATGTATGTTGACAAAAACCTGTCAAATGTTACTAACAATCTCTCTTGCAGATACTTTATATATATATATATATATATATATATATATATATATATATTTCAGGGAGAAGCATATATACAAGGGGAGATAGCAATGAAGATTAAAATATCAAGCTATATTGTCATCAATCAAAAAGGGGGAGAATATTGAGTCAACGGTTTCAATGCTTATTTTGATTAATGACAAGAAGAAGCTTCATGATCGACAAAAAGAAGTTTTAATGTTTTCATAGGTTAGAAGTTGGTTATTTAGAGTTATTTATGTTAAAATCTATCCTCAAATAATCATACTTCTTATTCTCTTCAAAAATATACATGAAAACTATTTTTTTTATGCATGTTGACAAAAACCTGTCAACCTGTTAAATTTAACAGGTCAACTGCTTTTTAAACTTAACAGGTCAACCTGTTAAAATTAACAGGTCAACAGCTTTTTAAAATAACGGTCAAAAACCTGTCAACCTGTTATTTTTTCTTGTCAACACCTTTTTGAAATTTGTGAAGAGTCATCTTCTTTCATGAAAGGTTGCATCCATTTCTCTTCATCAAGAATCATCTCTTTTGATTGCAACTTTTCATGAACGATTGCATCTTCTCAAACTCTATAAATACATCAAGATTCAATCATTCAAATCACAGAATACCGAATTTTTCTCTCTAATTTCTGATTTAAACTTCTATATTCTTTGCAAACAAAAGCTCTCCAAATTCAAGTTACTTATTGAATCCTTGATAATATTTCTCATATCTTGATTCAACAAGCAACTAACTTCCTTCAAATTTTCGCATTCAATTCATACACTTGAGGATAAGATTATAGGAAGGGTGTGCTCAATCATTGACTAATCAGTGCTGAAAGAAGAACACAATCAGAAGTCAAACTCTTGTAATTGTCCTGTGTGGGTATGCTTGTAGCCCGTGAAATCAAGTGGGTAAGCTTGTAGCCCGTGAAATCAAGTGGGTAAGCTTGTAGCCCGTGAAATCAAGTGGGTAAGCTTGTAGCCCGTGAAATCAAGTGGGTGAACTTGTAGCCCGTAAATCAAGTAGTTGTGAACCTGTTCCTCCGGGTGAAGCGAGGGTGTTTAGTGAAGAGCCGAAGAGGAGCTTCGGGACTGGACGTAGGACGGGAGGTCCGAACCAGTATAAAAATCCTGGTGTCGTTACACTACTTTATTTATTGCATTTATAGTTATCTGTGATATATATTGTTATCATATCATATTCCGCATAGCCATATTAAAGATCCTGCACAAGTCGTACACAACCGACTTTTTCACAAGTCACCCAGGAACAGGATGAACCGAAGGTACTATTTAGTACATCCATCTTACGCACTATTATCTAAGACTTATATAATAGCCCTTGCACTTTACTCCGTCTTTAATTATTTTTGGCATATATGATTCGCAACGCTTAAGCCAATACAGAGTGGTTCTTTGGATAATAATCCAACTGGTCTCTCCGTATTAACAACGTTGAAATGGTCAAAACTTTGATAGTCTGTGATTTAACTATCAAAGAAAAACACATGTGCAAACAGCGATATTATTTCCAAATGGAAATTCTATCGATCAAACATAATTTAACATTTATCTCCTTAGTTCATTTTTTCATCTCCTATTTCCCTATATTCAACATTTCTTATTTTCTAAATTTAGAAAATATATGTTATTACCATTGGAAAACATTTCCATTTCTTGTTTTCTATATCAGAAAACATTTCTGGCTCTTATTTGGAAAACATTTCCAAAACTCCTTCATTGGACTTAGACAGATGTTTAACAAACCATCGCGATGCCAACTCAAACTATTACATTTATTTACTAAATTCCTTTAACCAACCTTCACTATCGAACCTTAACCATACATTAATTAAAAATGGAGTCAATCAAGTTGGGGTATAATTACTTTTCAGACCATGACCGAATAACGTTTCTAACCTTGAAATAGACAAAGTTCACCTTTTAATTCTTTAACAAATTTCCTTACATAACTCTCTTTCGAATCATCTCTATTCGATAATTCTTTCCTTCGATAAGGTATATTCGATAACTCTTTTCAATTTACTCTATTCGATTAACCCTTATCAATTATCTCTATTGGACTAACGATGTTGGATTAACTCTATTTGATTTAACTCTAGTCGATAACTCCTTTAACTCTATTCGAATAAAACAAATTCGATTAACTCCTTTAATTCCATTCGAATAAACTATATTTGATTCATTCCTTTAACTCCATTTAACTCTATTCGAATAACGAATATTCGATAACTCTATTTAACTCTATTTCGAATCACTAATATTCGATTAACTCAATTGATTCTATTCGAATAAACTATATTCGATCAACTCCTTTAACTCTATTCGATTAACTCTAACTCATACTCTATTCGATTAAACAAATCGATAACTCTTTTCAATTAAACTAAAATCGATAACTCCTTCGATTAACTAATAATCGATAACTCCTTTCAATTAACTAAAAATTGATAACTCCTTCGATCAACTAAAAATCGGTAACTCCTTCCCTTTAACTCTATTCGAATTACTAAATTCGATTAACTCTTTTTGAATAAACTATTCATTTATAAAGATTTACTTTTAGTAACGGTTCTTCACTTTACAAATGATTTCCTTTTAGTAACGTTTTTCTTTTTATAACGTTTTCCTTTTTATAACATCCTATTCGGTTATAAACAAATTTCCTTTTTATAACTCTATTTATTTTCTAAATATTTCCTTTTTAATTCTATTTGTAAATGGTTTTACAAATATCTCCTTTTCTATTTCAATTGTAAAGGTTTTACAAATATTTCTCTTTCGATTTCATTTGTAAAGGTTTTACAAATATTCCCTATTCAATCTCATTTGTAAATGGTTTACAAACATTTCTCTTTTTGATCTATTTGCAAGTGGTTTGCAAATAATCCCTTTAGGGTTTTATTTCTAAGTATTTTCTATTTATAAATAATCCATTTATAAATAAATTTCTATTTATAAATATTCTCTTTTATAAAATCCTCTGATTTTATAAATATTCTCTTTCTAGTATTCACTTTGACAAATTCCCCTTTTATCCAAATCCCGGTATGTTATGGTATTTAACATATCAAATTACGATGTCCAATATTGTCCATACAGACACAATCAACAACAGGTTATAATTCACATCATATATCAAAATATAAGAAAAACAATAAAATAACTGTTGAGGAATCCAGTCGGATTCCTCCAACCTGTTTCCCTGCATCCACAGATGTTACACAATAAAATCAACATCACTTTCAGTCCCATATGATATATTCTGTTAAACAGAATCAATATAGAAATTCAACTAACTGACTAGCAGTTCAATCAAATAGTCAACACACAGTCAATCAGCAAATATTTAACAGTTCTAAAAATACAACATGAAATTATAAACTGTTCAGAGTTAGTGAGATTTACTCACATTGGACGATCATCGTTAATAACGATAACCATCGCTTGATTCAGATGGACAATTTATTTTGCTATAAATTGTAACGAGCTTTGATTCGCTCCCAGTCAGTGTCATTGTGTAGCTCTCGTCCATACGGTCCCAACGGATCTGACCGTTCGTGATTCTGATATCGTACGATCAAGTTATCGATTTTACAAGTTAATACACTATAATTAAATAAAAACTTAAGTTTTAAAGTGTTATTGGGCTCACTATTGAAAGAAGGCCCATCACCATACTTCTGCCGCCCACCCTTCTTCAACAGAACATAACCCGCGCCTCCATTTTAAACCCTTTTCTTTTTATTTCTTCTTGAATTTATTAATGGGCCTTACATTATCATATTGGCCCACACGTAGGCCCATTCGCACCCTCCATCTATAGTAATCATCTTCACCATTGAAACCATTCCATTCCAGGGTATCCGCGCTCCTCAAACCAAATGAAAATCCCAACGCCGTGACCTCCTCCTACCCGTCCATACTCTTCTTTCCCAAATTCACGTGGACACACCACTGTCCAAACTTTCCTTCTACCTATCACAGTACATAGGAACGAACCCAACGAATACACAGTAGCCTCTCCTCCCCAGTAATATTTCTAACGCACTCCCTCATCCTTTACATCGGCCATTTCCGCACACGGCCTCCCCATTCAGAAAAGAAATCCGCTCCTGTGAATCACCTCCCATGGCCGAACTTTTCTATTGCACCGTCTGCTTCTACAATCATTTCACTTCACCAGTTTTCATGTTTGTGCCTGCTACCATACACGCACCGCCCATCCAGGAAGAAAGAACCCCACGCCAACATGTCTCTCCTCTCATCACATCAGTCCACGCTCGCAGCTTAAGGGAGCACGACATCAACCCCTACACCGCCATCTACTGGGAAGTGACGAAAATGGTTTTGAGCAGAAAAATGATGGCGGCTTGTTTTCTTTGAGGCTGTGGAAGGAATTATTTTATAGTTGGATGAGTGTGGACCTTTTGAAAGCCACGTTTCCCCTTTTTTCCTTTTCTATTTTGTGAGGTCGAAAGAAGCTGAGGCTTACGTCGTTTTAATATATCATATAGGTATTCGTGGAGAAGCATGGTCCAAGTGGTGATGTGTGTGGCTCTTGGAACTTAGTGTAGGTGATGCATTGAGCTTCAGGAAATACACAAGGTTGGAGAGGAATACAATGGCATCACGTACTTGTTTTTATTTGTTTGTTTATGTTTTAAATGGTCTTAGCACTTGTCATGTACGTACGTCTTTACTCACGAACGGACACGCTATCGACAAAAAAGAAAGTACCATTATAACAAGCATTGTGCCATGATCCCAAAAAAATATAATAATATAGGTCCGTTAACTCATATTGTGAAATCTCAAAATGTTGATTACAAAGTGCAAAATACTCCAAATAAAAAGTTGCTTATTTAATTTATTAAAAATTACAGTAAAATTCTAAAAATTAAATTATCATTTTGTCTCAAAAGAACCTTGTCTAAATTCAAACCCGATCTCTAGTTATATCGAATAAACCGTTACGGTCAATAAACGATTCCATAACGACTATTTTAAAATTTGATTTGGACACAACTCAAAATCTACACAACGAAATCCCGATTTTTCTCTTCCATTAGAAAGATATACTCCACCAGCTCCGTACGTTTCTTATTTCACAGAAATCCAATTTAAAACGAACCTTGTACATTCGGTTGAAGTTCGAATCGACAATTTACTAACTGCAGCTCCATTTCGAGCTTGATTATAATTATAATATAATTATACATTCAAACTGTCGTTCAAATAATATATTCGTTATTCTAATCCAATTCTAAACTGAATTAAATATCACAGATGATCTAGTTTACACCATATCGCCATTTCTGATTATTTCAGAATTAAATATATTATTTAATTATTATTTTAATTAAATATTCACCATTATTTAATTAAACCACCATTTAATTCACTATATCACTATTTAATTAATTAAATAAATTAATTATAATACCTCTGCCAATGCGAGTCATTACATTCTTCCCCACTTAAAATAATTTCGTCCTCGAAATTGCTAAGGTAGAGAACGACCCTATTAACTGTTTAGAACCTATTTGTTTACTTCTTAAATTCAGTTTCAACTGAACCAATTTAATTTCAATTAAGATATTAATTAATTCTTATCAACGAAAATTTTAAAAAATCCTGAAAATTTTCTAACGCCTTAACTTTTCGAAAAATTTCGCCAGCACCTCCTTTGTACTGGTCAATCGGTAAAACCACAACTCTCCTCTCTGGGCCATCTCCATCCCAAAAGAAAATCAAACAGCCAAGCGGCTTGCCAATTCGGCTCATAAATCTTATATCCAAAAGAAATATAAACTTGTACCTTTTGTTGGCATATCATTATAACCTTTCTACCTGTTATCAATTCAGCAGATACAAGGGTCATCCCAATCAAATCCCAATCTGCTTTTATCCACGACACAACCATTTGCTTATATCCGAGCCAAATATCATTTCAACTCGAGTTTCTTCTCGATTCCCAACTCTTAACTTGATTGTCACATTACACTTCAAATTTGAATCCCATAATCCAATTTGTCTTGATATTATTCTAATTCAATCTCAGTTACCACTTTACTGGCTTTACTTTAATTCAATTTTGCTTTCACAAATTTCTGTTAAATTTGTTTTTGATTCAAACAGTCTTTCCTTGGGAGTTTTTAAACAGTTTACTCTTTCCAAAAATCAAATTTTCCTTTTGAACATGTCATTGAGCCCTTAATTAATATTCCATTAGTTAAATCACTGCTCTATTTCTTTATCAATATTTGTTAACCAAATATTTTCAATAACCATATTGGCCTTTTATGTTATTTGGAAAACATTTCCGAATATCGCTTTCCATTATTTTCTAAACTTTAGAAAATATATGCTATTTATAAATGGAAAATATTCCAATTACTTATCTCTTTTCCGAACTCATTTATTTCTATACTTAGGAAATATTCTTTATTCTATTTCCAAGTTTACACTTATTTGGGTTTAAACGGATGTTGTGTAAAACATCGTTATGACAACCCAAATACTATATTCAACTAACTCTTATTCAACCTTGATTCTTCGAGCCTGAAATCTTACTATTTATTTGTTAATAATGAAATCAATCAAGTTGAGGTATAACTACCTCTCAGACCTTGACTGAATAACATTTATAACGTCAAAATAGACATGAGTACTTACTCGAATAATCAATACCGTACAACTACTTATTCACTTTTAAACACGTATACGCTTCCGCTTTCTATTCTTACTAGATTTTATTCTTAGTCTTCCTTTTTGATTTTACTATTCTATTTCTAAGTTCGTTTCCTTATCGACATATATATATATATATATATATATATATATATATATATATCGATACGTTGATTTCTAACTATTAAATTATCTTAAAAATATTCTAACTGCTTAAATTCCCAGAAAAATTCGCCATAACCTCCTTTGTACCAGGAGCATCAGGATATTTCAAATAGCCTCCCATGGCCCTCACCAATCCAAAAGAAAAAAAAAGCCAAGCGGCTAGCCGATACGGCGCATAAAATCTCATATATGAATTAAATACCTACTTTTTCATCGAGCATTCTATTTATAAACCTTCATACCTTATCCATACCTATCTCATGTATATTTATACCTGCCCAATCTATTTTAACTATACATGATCGTTTTAACTCAATTCGTTAAATAATTTGTCAATTAACTCTTTAGTCTATTTCACGTTTATATTTGAACATGACATGTTCAAATATATTTTAACTTGCTTATTAACTAATTTGAATCCAAATTTCAAATTTAAATTCTATATTCGATTTTGAATATCTATTTACAAATCCAATTCACCTTTCAAAGTTCAACTTCAAATTCAAAACTCGATTAACTAATTCCTCTTTGACTTAGTTAATTCTATTAAATTTCTATTTTATAAATCCCATTTGAATTTCTATATTCAAATTCTATATATTCAAATTCTATATATCAAATTCTATAATATAAATCTCATTTTGAAATTCAACACAACTTGTCTTTCCCAAAACAAATTCAAAACAGTATCTCTGGTAGTAATTCGTCACTTACAACTCAAAAATGAATACTGATGATGCAGCTGTCATCATCAGAATCTATTTTCCAGCGATCGAAGTGAGTTCAGTACTATAAAACCATTTCTAAACATTTCCACTTTGAAATTCATTTCAAAATATAATTCACACTGCTTGCAAAAAAATTTAAAATCTCCCAAGATCTTAAATTTTACTTATATTTAATCCAAATCCACTTACAAACACTTATCCAATTTTCCAGAATTTTAATTCAATTCTGATTCAAATTCAGATTTAACTCATTTGATTTCACGTATTTCACCTATATGAATTCTGATTGGTTATTTACATAACCATTTAATTTATAATCTTACTCGATTTTAATAACAACCAATATATCAATATATTATAATTTTGATATATATATCTTCTCTATATCAAGATATACTTTGGGTACTTATTTTAATTTACCCTCTTTTCAAAACATATCGGCTCGACCCATCGTATTCGAGTGTTTATAATCTCCTACCGATACAGTGGATCAAACTGATCGACCAGAACACATAAACAACTCAACCAATTAATCTCCACAATATAAAACAAATTTTTATATCAATAACAAATACATTCACTCATATATATATACACTCAAACTCAATCTAGGGTATTACTAACCCTATCTCTACAGAGTCATGCCACAGAGCCAAGGTAATTCACTAAACTTAAGCTCTGATACCAACTGTAATGACCCGGGTTTTTGTCGACTTTGGTTATCGCCATAAACTCAATGATGACTAACCAAACATCGAAAAATACCGGATGATTAATGAAAGAAATTAGAGGGTGAGGAAAGATAAGATAGAAACTTAGAATAGAAGAAGAAGAAGAACACAACATCAGAGTAACACGAATCTCACAGCGGAACGAATAACATATAATAGATAACATAACTTGAAATATATATCTGTACTTGAATATATATCATTATCAAAGTACAACACTTACAACACAGCGGAAATAACTATAGCTATATAATCCTGAAGCCTCCTGCTCCAAGCTCTTCCAGTATATCTGTAGATCCCGACTACTTGACTGCCCGTACAAAATTGGGCAGCCAAGAGTTTTAGGGAAAACAAAACAAAATAAACTCCGGGTCAGTCATGGGACTGGTATGAGTAAAACAGTTTAAAACAGTTTGAGCCATTAAACGATATCTCATAAGACCACACCGTATAATGGAACGGGTTTTTCCCTTATGAGAATCCAAAATATCTTTATATCAAAAACCCTTTTGATATTATAATAATGTCTATCAACACAATATAATAATCATCTAGCAGAAACGCTTTCATCTCACGTTCTACATATATAGTATACAATCAAAACCGCAAGCACGTATTGGGTAATGGATTTCCAACTATGACAAGGTATGGAACCACCTTTCGCTAGTGTACCTCTAGAGAGGAATACACTGGGTTTAACAAGAACATCTTGCAACCCGGCCACACATGACCGACCACTCATTTCGCTTGAGTGTATCGAATGTATATCACCAACGGTTGGGATCAGCAACCGTTTCCCGAATGGGACAATATCGACAATAGATTTTTAGAAGTAAATGAAACTCTAGATCAGGTGATTATACACTCTACTTCGGAGCGACCAACTTAGCTATGCTGCCTGCCCGATTTTTGTCATTTACCGGATGTGAGGCTAGAAGCTACACTTTATCATCACACCAGATTCACTTTGAATGCCACATTGTCAAATCCATCAAATCACCGATTGACGTCCTCAACCATACATTATGTGTTAGCTAAAAGAAGTTCACTTCTCCTCTTCCACTCTTGGTACGGTTGGAGAAATCAATATACGTGATCGTCTGGAAATACTGTTAGACATCCGTCCATACAAGTCACCCAGGAACAGGATGAACCGAAGGTACTATTCAGTACATCCATCTTAGGCACTATTATCTAAGACTTATATAATAGCCCTTGCACTTTATTCTGTCTTTAATTATTTTTGGCATATATGATTCGCAACGCTTATGCCAATACAGAGTGGTTCTTTGGATAATAATCCAACTGGTCTCTCCGTATTAACAACGTTAAAATGGTCAAAACTTTGATAGTCTGTGATTTAACTATCAAAGAAAAACACGTGTGCAAACAACGATATTATTTCCAAATGGAAATTCTATCGATCAGACGTCATTTAACATTTATCTCCTTAGTTCATTTTTTCATCTCCTGTTTCCCTATATTCAACATTTCTTATTTTCTAAATTTAGAAAATATATGTTATTACCATTGGAAAACATTTCCATTTCTTGTTTTCTATATCAGAAAACATTTCTGGCTCTTATTTGGAAAACATTTCCAAAACTCCTTCATTGGACTTAGGAAGATGTTTAACAAACCATCGCGATGCCAACTCAAACCATTACGCTTATTTACTAAATTCCTTTAACCAACCTTCACTATCGAACCTTAACCATACATTAATTAAAAATGGAGTCAATCAAGTTGGGGAATAATTACCTCTCAGACCTTGACCGAATAACGTTTCTAACCTTGAAATAGACAAAGTTCACCTTTTAATTCTTTAACAAACTTCCTTACGTAACTCTCTTTCGAATCATCTCTATTCGATAATTCTTTCCTTCGATAAGGTATATTCTATAACTCTTTTCAATTTACTCTATTCGATTAACCCTTATCTATTAACTCTATTGGACTAACGCTGTTGGATTAACTCTATTTGATTTAACTCTAGTCGATAACTCCTTTAACTCTATTCGTATAAACCAAATTCGATTAACTCCTTTAATTCCATTCGAATAAACTATATTTGATTCATTCCTTTAACTCCATTTAACTCTATTCGAATAACTAATATTCGATAACTCTATTTAACTCTATTTCGAATCACTAATATTCGATTAACTCAATTGATTCTATTCGAATAAACCATATTCGATCAACTCCTTTAACTCTATTCGATTAACTCTAACTCATACTCTTTTCGATTAAACAAATTGATAACTCTTTTCGATTAAACTAAAATCGATAACTCCTTCGATTAACTAATAATCGATAACTCCTTTCGATTAACTAAAAATCGATAACTCCTTTGATTAACTAAAAATCGGTAACTCCTTCTTTTTAACTCTATTCGAATTACTAAATTCGATTAACTCCTTTTTGAATAAACTATTCATTTATAAAGATTTACTTTTAGTAACGGTTCTTCACTTTACAAATGATTTCCTTTTAGTAATATTTTTCTTTTTATAACGTTTTCCTTTTTATAACATCCTATTCGGTTATAAACAAATTTCCTTTTTATAACTCTATTTATTTTCTAAATATTTCCTTTTTAATTCTATTTGTAAATGGTTTTACAAATATCTCCTTTTCAATTTCATTTGTAAAGGTTTTACAAATATTTCTCTTTCGATTTCATTTGTAATGGTTTTACAAATATTCCCTATTCAATCTCATTTGTAAATGGTTTACAAACATTTCTCTTTTTGATCTATTTGCAAGTGGTTTGCAAATAATCCCTTTAGGGATTTATTTCTAAGTATTTTCTATTTATAAATAATCCATTTATAAATAAATTTCTATTTATAAATATTCTATTTATAAATATTCTCTTTTATAAAATCCTCTGATTTTATAAATATTCTCTTTCTAGTATTCACTTTAACAAATTCCCCTTTTCTCCAAATCCCGGTATGTTATGGTATTTAACATATCAAATTACGATGTCCAATATTGTCCATACACACATAATCAACAATAGGTTATAATTCACATCATATATCAAAATATATGAAAAACAATAAAATAACTGTTGAGGAATCCAGTTGGATTCCTCCAACCTGTTTCCCTGCATCCACAGATGTTACACAATAAAATCAACATCACTTTCAGTTCCATATGATATATTCTGTTAAACAGAATTAATATAGAAATTCAACTAACTGATTAGCAGTTCAATCAAATAGTCAACACACAGTCAATCAACCAATATTTAACAGTTCTAAAAATACAACATGAAATTATAAACTGTTCAGAGTTAGTGAGATTTACTCACATTGGACGATCATCGTTAATAACGATAACCATCGCTTGATTCAGATGGACAATTTATTTTGCTATAAATTGTAACGAGCTTCGATTCGCTTCCAGTCTGTGTCATTGTGTAGCTCTCGTCCATACGGTCCCAACGGATCCGACCGTTCGTGATTCTGATATCGTACGATCAAGTTATCGATTTTACAAGTTAATACACTATAATTAAATAAAAACTTAAGTTTTAAAGTGTTATTGGGCTCATTATTGAAAGAAGGCCCATCACCATACTTCTGCCGCCCACCCTTCTTCAACAGAACATAACCCGCGCCTCCATTTTGAACCCATTTCTTTTTATTTCTTCTTGAATTTGTTAATGGGCCTTACATTATCATATTGGCCCACACGTAGGCCCATTCGCACCCTCCATCTATAGTAATCATCTTCACCACTGAAACCATTCCATTCCAGGGTATCCACGCTCCTCATACCAAATGAAAATCCCAATGCTGTGACCTCCTCCTACCCGTCCATACTCTTTGTTCCCAAATTCACGTGGACACACCACTGTCCAAACTTTCCTTCTACCTATCACAGTACACAGGAACGAACCCAACGAATACACAGTAGCCTCTCCTCCCCAGTAATATTTCTAATGCACTCCCTCATCCTTTACATCGGCCATTTCTGCACATGGCCTCCCCATTCAGAAAAGAAATCCGCTCCTGTGAATCACCTCCCATGGCCGAACTTTTCTAATGCACCATCTGCTTCTACAATCATTTCACTTCACCAGTTTTCATGTATGTGCCTGCTACCATACACGCACCGCCCATCCAGGAAGAAAGAACCCCACGCCAACATGTCTCTCCTCTCATCACATCAGTCCACGCTCACAGCTTAAGGGAGCACGACATCAACCCCTACACCGCCATCTACTGGGAAGTGACGAAAATGGTTTTGAGCAGAAAAATGATGGCGGCTTGTTTTCTTTGAGGCTGTGGAAGGAATTATTTTATAGTTGGATGAGTGTGGACCTTTTGAAAGCCACGTTTCCCCTTTTTTCCTTTTCTATTTTGTGAGGTCGAAAGAAGCTGAGGCTTACGTCGTTTTAATATATCATATAGGTATTCGTGGAGAAGCATGGTCCAAGTGGTGATGTGTGTGGCTCTTGGAACTTAGTGTAGGTGATGCATTGAGCTTCAGGAAATACACAAGGTTGGAGAGGAATACAATGGCATCACGTATTTGTTTTTATTTGTTTGTTTATGTTTAAAATTGTATTAGCACTTGTCATGTACGTTCGTCTTTACTCACGAACGGACACGCTGTCGACAAAAATAAAAGTATCATTATAACAAGCATTGTGCCACGATCCTAAAAATATAATAATATAGGTCCGTTAACTCATATTGTGAAATCTCAAAATGTTGATTACAGAGTGCAAAATACTCCAAATAAAAAGTTGCTTATTTAATTTATTAAAAATTACAGTAAAATTCTAAAAATTAAATTATCGTTATGTCTCAAAAGAACCTTGTCTAAATTCAAACCCGATCTCTAGTTATATCGAATAAACCGTTACGGTCAATAAACGATTCTATAGCGACTATTTTAAATTTTGATTTGGACACAACTCAAAATCTACACAACGAAATCCCGATTTTTCTCTTCCACTAGAAAGATATACTCCACCTGCTCCGTACGTTTCTTGTTTCACAGAAATCCAATTTAAAACGAACCCTGTAAATTCGGTTGAAGTTCGAATCGACAACTTACGAACTGCAGCGCCATTTCAAGCTCGATTATAATTATAATATAATTATAATATAATTATATGTTCTAACTATCGTTCAAATAATATATTCGTTATTCTAATCCAATTCTAAACTGAATTAAATATCACAGATGATCTAGTTCGCACCATATCGCCATTTCTGATTATTTCAGAATTAAATATATTATTTAATTATTTTTTTAATTAAATATTCACCATTATTTAATTAAACCACCATTTAATTCACTATATCACTATTTAAATAATTAAATAAATTAATTATAATACCTCTGCCAATGCGGGTCATTACAGGCGGCTAGGGTTTTAGGAGCGAGTTTGACAGTATAATGGTGTCTTAGAAATTATTTTATGAATTAGGGTTAGGTTGATGACATATTTATACGTGTAGGAAGTTATTTAGGCCTTAGGATTAACCCTAGAACTGACCTAGACCATCAAAAATCGTCCCAGGCCCAAAAATCGCACCACACAGCAAAACTGGCCGAGCGAGGTTCGACCTCCCAAAGGAGGAGGTCGACCCCCAGGTCGACCTGGTGGTACCTAGGTCGGGGGAGGTCGACCTCCCTGGTCGGCCTGCTTACATATTTTTTTTCTTGTTATCTTCCGAGGGTCATATCTCCTTCATCCGGACTCCATTTTTCGAAAACTTGGACTCTATTCCATGTAGAATTCCGAGATGAACACAATGGTCCAACTCGTTTCCCTTCATTTCTCTTTTAAAAATTAAGTGCTCTTAAATTTAGTTAATTCAATCATTCAAAATTCGGGGTGTTACATTCTCCTCTACTTAAAGGATTTCGTCCTCGAAATTTCTAAGTCAAGAAGAACGTATCCTACCATCCAATCATCCATCTACTCAACCATCAACCACTAGCAACCATGGTCCTTAAAAGATTTCTAATGCTTTTCATATACATATAAATAGTGTGTGTATATGTTCGTATACTAATGCAAAATCAGGCGGTCCACTGATTCAGTCGACCTCTTAATGCAAATAATGATAGTGCCATGTATCCATCATGTATGCAAAGAACCATATACATATCATTACTACATGTGTGCACAACCATTCATTTAAATGCAACATCCATATGATACACACATTCAATGTACATACATTTTACTAAATACATCCACTTATATGCAATATGCAGTATGAAAGTGACTGAGCCGATCTAGTGCCTAAAGTGTGTGTATATGCATCCACGGGCAACCACTAGCAAACACTAGCATCCACATGCATCCACCGTACATAACATGTCTCAAACACATGTTTCAACCATAGGACCACCCTATCTAAAGGTCAAAGATACTAGCGAGAGGACATATAAAAGATAGAACAAGTACAAGCTAAGCGATAAAGGAGAAATTAAAAGACATACCCTCGAAAAGAAAAGGGTACAATGAACGCATCTTCTCTTCCATCACCCAAGTAGCGTCGCTCTCATCATCTCCCCATTGCACTTTGACAAGCTTGACCTCTCGATTCTTCAACTTCTTAATCTCTGACCCAAGAACGCATGTAGGAGCTCGTCGAATCGTTGCATCACGCTCTATCTCCACCTCTCTAAGAAAGCTCGGCTCTACCACTTCCGCGGTCTCATGCAAGCACTTCCTCAAATGTGATACATGGAATACATCGTGTACACCACTAAGTCTCTCGGGAAACTCCACTCTGTACGCCATCTGTCCAATCCTCTCCTTAATAGGAAACGGCCCTACAAACCTTGGTGCTAACTTCCCAACGGACCTAAAGCGAACAACATTCCGTAATGGAGACACCCTGATAAAGACCATGTCCCCAATACCGAATTCAAGATATGTCCTCCTCTTGTCCGCATATGATTTCTGCCTATCTTGCGCCGTCTTCATCCTCCTTCGAATCAAATCGATCTTTTCCGAAGTCTCTCTAATTATATCGGGCCCAAGTAAGATCTTATCCGTAGATTCCCACCAACATGTAGGTGAACGACAAGGCCTTCTATAAAGAGCCTCGAAAGGTGCCATGCCAATGCTAGACTGAAAACTATTATTATATGTGAACTCCACCAAAGGAAGATGCTCCTCCCATGTACCTCCGAAGTCTAAAACACATAGCCTCAAAAGGTCCTCTAGAATACGATTCACCCTCTTGGTCTGGCCGTCCGTCTGAGGATGATATGCGGTGCTCAAACATAACTGAGTCCCTATCGCCTCTTGCAAGCTCTACCAAAACTCGCTAGTAAAAATAGGATCGCGATCACTCACTATGCTAGCAGGAACACCGTGCAAACGAACTATCTCTCGAATGTATACAGAGGCTAACCATGAAGCAGTCCTCTTACTCTTCACGGGAATGAAATGGGTGCTTTTAGTAAGTCTGTTTACCACGACCCAAATCCCCGTATTACCCTTCCTCGATCTCGGTAACCCGTCAACAAAGTCCATCGAGACACTCTCCCACTTCCATTGTGGGACCTCCAATGGGTGAAGAAACCCACCGGGCTTCTTTTGCTCTGCTTTTACTTGTTGGCACACCAAGCATCTAACAACAAACTCGGCTACATCCCTCTTCATACCGGCCCAAAAGTAAACTTGTCTCATGTCCATGTACATCTTGTCCCCGCGGGATGAATGGTCATCTTCGAACGATGTGCATCATCAAGAATGGTCTTCCTCAAGTTCTCATCTCGTGGTACACAAAGTCTACCGTCCCTACGTAATCAACACTTATCATCTAGGGTATACCTACTGAGATGGCTCGATGACTCCCCCCTTATGAGCTTCTCTACCAACTCAACCAACTGTGGGTCATCTCGCTGTGACTCACCAATCCATCCCAAAAGCGTAGGTCAGACCTCTAAGGATGCTAGCAAATAGGGTACAAAGTCAATGGAAGGTCTAAAGTCAAACGTAGAGATGAACTCTAAGCTTTGTCGCTCAACAAACAACGGACTCAAGGATAACCTTTTCCTACTTATGGCGTCTGCCACCACGTTACCCTTGCCAGGGGTATATGCTATCTCGAAATCGTAGGACGCTAAGAATTCCATCCACCTTTGCTGCCTTAAGTTCAAGTCCTTCTGAGAGAACAAGTATTGTAGCGATTTGTGGTTTGTGAACAATTCGAATTTCTCGTAAAGAAGATAATGGCGCCAAGACTTAAGCGCGAAAACAATAGCGGCCAATTCTAGGTCATGTGTAGGGTAATTTCTCTCATGCACTCTCAACTGCCTTCCTCCATAGGCTATTACCCTCCCCTCTTGCATTAAGACTGCGCCTAGTCATGTCCCACAAGCATCGGTATGAACGGTAAATGGCTTACTCCCATATGGCAACACTAAGACTGGGGTTGTGGTCAAAGCTCTCTTTAAACGTTGGAACACATCATCACAATCTTCGTCCCACATGAAAACTAGGTTCTTCTTCGTCAAGCATGTCAATAGGGCTGATATCTTTGCGAAGTCCTTGATAAACTTTCTATAGTAGCCTGCTGTAACACCCCGAATTTCAGTTAACACTGATATTCACTAATTACAGAATTAATAATCTCAGATGTGAGAATCAGGGGAAACGGGTTACGTCATTGAGTTCGTCTCGGAAAAATACACGAAATAGAGTCCGAAATTTTGTAAATCGGAGTCCGTATGACCCGGTTAAGGCCCAAAGAAGTTTTCGGGAAATTTGAATTTCGAAACATGCAGAAATGGGGGCCAGGCGGGAAAACTCCCGCCCAGCCAAGTCGACTTGGCTGTCGACAGGGCTGTCGACTTGCCTGTCGACATGCCTGTCGACTTGGCAGTCGACAGGGCTGTCGATTTGCCCTGTCGGCTGATTCTGGCCTGGGTGCACCTGGTTGAGTTTTGGGCTGGGTTGGAGGGCTTGGGACGAAATCTAACGGACCTAAACTAACCTAGGGTTAATCTAAGGGTCTAAAACACAACCTAATCCTATAAATACACCCTAAGACTACCCTAATCCATACTAAAAATAGAATCTATGCCATCATGCCGCCAAAATGCAACTTAGAAGGAGCCTCCACTAATTAGAGAAGAGGATTGCAAGCTAATCAACTACTAATTCACCTCTACTTCAACTCTAGCAACTATCTAAGGAGCTAATCTTGGAGTTTGTGAGTTTCTATCACTTTAATAACCAATTGCTAAACTAAGTAGATGAGATGTGATGAGATCATATGGTTTTGCTTGCGGATCAATGGGTTTTAGGTCATATGTTATGATGCTAGTTTGCTAATCACTATGTTTAACACTTAGTCATGATGACACTATGTTTATGCAAGTTAAGTGTTTGGGTTTATGCATGTTAAGTGGTGGGTTTTATGCATGCTAAGTATTTGGTTTTATGCATGCTAAGTGTTTGGTTTTATGCAAGTTAAATGCTTGGTTTTATGCTAGAATCATGTGTGAAATAAGTGACATGACATGCAAGTTTAACCTATGAGTTTGGATCTATAATATGCATAATCTATGCAAGTTGTTTGGATTAGTGATATGCATAACATATGCGAGTTTACCTTTGTATGTCATACATACATATGCAAGTTCATATGTAACATGTTATGCAAGTTTGGTGGTTGATTATGTGCAAGTTCATATGTAACATGTTATGCAAGTTTGGTGGTTGATTATATGCAAGTTCATATGTAACATGTTATGCAAGTTTGGTGGTTGATTATATGCAAGTTCATATGTAACATGTTATGCAAGTTTGGTGTTTGATTATATGCAAGTCTATATATGACATGTTATGCAAGTTTGGTGGTTGATTATATGCAAGTAACATGTGCGAGTTTACCTTTGTATGTCATACATACATATGCAAGTTTACCCCTTTGTATGACATAAGTACATGTGCAAGTTCATCCCTTTTAGACCTATGACATGTATGCAAGTTGACACCTTTATGATAGGTCTATGACATGAACATTTATGCAAGTTACCATCTTTATGACATATGTGATTCATGCAAGTTTGGGTTGGTTATTTATGCAAGTTGGGTTTATGGTCATATATGCAAGTTGACACCTTTTAAACACATGATAATGCTAATGATATGCTAAGTTGAACCCATTGTGTGTATGATGAATCTCCTCTTTTAAAGTATGTCATGTTAACGTATTTACATGGGGACGATGGGGTAAAAATTAATGAACACATAAAATTGTGTGAAGTTGGTATGATTAAACATACCATAAAGTGGATGGACATAATTGGGAATTTACCTATTAAGTTAGGTCTACCCATATTATGGAATTAGGAATTTACCTATTGAGTTAGGTCTACCCATATTTTTAAATATTTGTAATTAATTAGGGATAATTAATACAAATTATGGGGGTGATTAATTAGGTGTAATTAATCGACTAAGACACGAGGTTGGACCCTTTTGTAGCATAAGACTGCCCGGAACCGACCGGCAAATCCAGCGGCTACAAATGATTGGCCCAATGTGAGAGGTCTTAGTCATAAACTAAATACGTGACAAGTGTAAAGACACGAGGTTAGAATCTGTTATGGTGTAAGGCTGCCCGGAACCAACCGGCATATCCATCTGCCATAAAAGACAGTCTAATGTGAGAGGTCTTTACAAAGGTTACGATCTTAATTAATTAAGAAACACTTAACCAAATTAGCATGTAGTGGGGCATGAGGGGTTAAGTGGGTGCCTTGGGTGGCATGTAGTAACTAGTGGGGGTGCCTTGGGTGGCATGAGGAAACTAGTGGGTTGCCTTGGGTGGCAATAGAAAATACGATTAGAATACTTAACCAAAGTGGAACATGTAATTTAACATGATTAAAGGGTTAAGTAAGTGCCTTGGGTGGCATGTGGGAATCAAGTAAGTGCCTTGGGTGGCATGTGGAAATCTAGTGGGTGCCTTGAGTGGCAATTAAAATATGATTAAAAGACTTAACCAAAATTTATAACATGTAAGTGGACATAGTTAAAGGGTTAAGTGGGATTCACTAGAAATGACAAGCTTAGGTGGGGGCCCATTTCAACCAATATCCCAAACGTATCTTTGTGGGCTCGACCCAAGTCGAGGACGGGACACGCATATTGGGCTTGACTGTAAGAGGCCAAAACGGGTTAGCGGTGGCAACGCAAGTCCAACGGGTTTCATATGCGTGTGTGGACCCGGGCTGGTAAGTAAGACGTTGTTGCATCGTGTAGGTATAAGCCGTGCACCGTTGATATTATCAGGTTGCCACTTTGGGGGATGATACACCCCACTGTGGGGCCAGCACGGGTATCTACTTTAGGGAGCCGATCGAATGGGGGGTAGTGGGTACACCTAGTGGAAATAGGGGCAGACGGCACCAATGTAGTCAGCTAGGGGTACACGAAACTACTAATTATATATTACTAAGTATACTTAGTGGGATCAACCTTTAAATTGGGAATGACTGGTGTGGTGCAGTGTAGTAATTATCCTTGGGTGGGTAGATGCGTCTTTACGGTTATCTTAGTTCATCCTAAGTCTAGTTGGCTGCTTAGTGTAGCCATTTATCCCCAGTCGTTACCGTATATCAAGATTATGTCTTACTCTGGTTACTTTAATGATTGTATTGTTAAAGTTATAGGACTCGCTCAGACTTATGTCTGACCCCGTTGTTTTTATCTTTTTCCCAACCCTAAGGTTATCAGAGTGGGCCTAGCACTAGTGGGCTTTGATCAGACTGTTTTATCTATCTTTTGGAGCTTGGACCGTGGATGTAAAGCTCAGTTTATCTTTTCTATTATGGCTATTAAGTTATGTAGTGGGATTATGTACTTTTGTTTTATCAGGATGGATATTATGTACTTGACTCTTGTTTATGGTTTTGGTGTAACCAAACATGTTTTACTTTCCGCTGTAATGAAATGATGTTTTAAATTCTCAAGTATTACTTATATCTGTCTTGTTGTAATTTTTCTGTTCTATATTCACTTAAAATACTCCACCGATGTTATGGCATTCCCTTAGTGAGTGAACGTAGCGGGTGTGGGGTGTTACACGTGGTATCAGAGCTTAAGGTTATCAGAACAGATAAATTTTTTAGAAAAACTATTTTCTAAGAATATTTTTAAAGGAGTATTTTCAAAAACATGTCTTTTAAGAGAAAAGTTTTTGAAAGAAAAGCATAATCCCCAATAGCCATATCTATATCTTTCAAATTCTCCGTTTTGAATCTCTTCCTCTCTCGTTTTGAGTTTCCCCTCCGCGTATAGATGATCTTTCTAAGATAGATAAGAATGGAAAACCACTTCAAGGGACTTAGACATTAGTCGGACTAGAAGTTGGTTCAAGAAGGAGGAGGACTTGTAGGTACCTATTGGATAGACGATGGGAGGAAGGCTCAAATAGTTGTTTGGTTAATGAAGAGCGAAACCTCATTTTGATGGGAGGTTACAAGTGGAGAATGGGAAGAAGAGGGCTAGTAGTTATCCTTTTGGGAGGAATAGGACACCTTATTAGGATTGTCCAAAGAGGCAAGGGCAAGGTACGGAATCTCCTGGAGGGTAGTTGTATTCCCTCACGGCTAGTGTACCAGATGGGGATAGGACCGTCTAGGTTGGAATTTGGATTTCTTTATTATCCGGTTCGAACTTTATTTGATTCTAACGCATCGAGTTCGTTTATCTCATCATTGTTAGTTAAGTCACTGCACTTAGACACCAGTTTAGTAGATGATCCCTTAGTTGTTTCAAACCCAATTGGGGCTCCATGATGTGTTTGGGTTTGAAAGTTTCTATACTTAGCATTGAGCTTAGATGTGATGCTTTTTGGGCTTCATGGGCTATGGGTTAGTTTTGGGCATGGACTGGTTATCCAGTAGTGGTGTCGTTCTTGATTTTGAAGGGAGAGTTGTTAGGCTTATGACCCGCTTGGGTAACACTCTTGAGATCTCTTGTAATCCCATGGAATTTGTTATGCTAAGTTATCTAGAATCGCTTGACACGTCGGTCGAGAGTTTGCGATCTGTTAGAGTGGTCCGGGAATACTCGGATGTGTTTGAGGAGGTGAAGGGCTTACCTCCGGAGTGGGAGATTGACTTCCGAATATATCTGGTAGACAATGCCAAACCAGTATCTTGGCCAGTGTGCCACATAGCTCCTCGTGAGAGGAGGGAACTCCATAAGCAAGTAGGCGATTTGCTTGAGAAGGGGTTCATAAGACGAAGTATATCGGAGTGGGGTGCTCCAGTAGTTTTTGCCACGAAGGCGGATGGGTCCCTCAGACTTTGTGTAGGCTAAAGAGAACTAAATGAACTCACAAAGAAGAATAGACACCAATTGCCTAGGATTGATGATCTCTTTGATCAATTAGTTGGCGCCTCAGTATTTTCGCAGTTGGACTTAGCCACAGGGTTTTGTCAGTTGAGAGTGGCTGAGGATAGTATAGAGAAGACTGCCTTTAGGACTCTAGATGGTTTTTATGAGTGGCTGGTGATGCCATTTGGTTTGACGAACGCCACCTCATACTTTATTGATTTGATGAGAAGGGTGTTCAGGGAGTACCTAAATAAGTTCGTGATGGTCTTTGTAATGACATCTTGGTCTTTTCTAGGAGCGAAATAAGTTTTCGTATGTGCTCAATAGGTTGAGCAAAGCCAGTTATGGGATAAACGGTGGTTTTGGAGCGAGACTGGCGAGGACATCCAGAGTTGGACAAGGGCTTAATTATTTAGCCGTTTTTACTAGTATCATCTCACGTAGGTCGTCTGAATTCGAAGGAGGTATCCCTTGGGTGTTTGTCTGATATTGGTTTAGGCCTTTGGGGCTTGCATTTGGGGGATGTCGAGTTCGACTAGGGTGGTCTGCGTGAGAGATGGACAGTTGTGATGATTTTGGATGGGGTAATATCCTGGTTTTCTCTAAAAGTGGAGAAGAGCATGCCCTACATCTTAGGGAAGTGTTGGAGACTCTTCGAGCGCATAGTCTTAGGACAGCAAAAGTGGATGGGATTCTTAGCATCCTATGAGTTTGAGATAGCTTATACCCATGGCAAGGGTAACGTGGTAGCGGACGCCTTAAGTAGAAAAAGGTTGTCCTTGAGTTCATTGTTCGTTGAACGACGGAGCTTAGAGTTTATTTCTATGTTTGACTTTAGACCTTCCGTTGACTTTGTACCCGGTTTGCTAGCCTCCTTGGAGGTTAGGCCTACTCTTTTGGGGCGGATTGGCGGAGCACAGCGAGACGACCCACAGTTGGTTGAGTTAGTAGAGAAGCTCATGAGGAGGGGCAGTCGTCCAGCCATTTGAGTAGGTACACCCTAGATGGTAAGGGGTGGTTGCGTAGAGATGGTAGACTTTGTGTACCGCAAGACGAGGGTTTGAGGAAGGCTATACTTGATGATGCACATCGTTCGAAGATGACCATTCATCCCGGTAGGGACAAGATGTACCAAGACTTGAAGCGAGTTTTCTTTTGGGTCGGTATGAAGAAAGACGCAGCCGAGTATGTCGCTAGATGCTTGGTGTGCCAACAAGTAAAAGCGGAGCAAAAGAAACCCGGTGGGTTGCTTCACCCATTGGAGGTTCCGCTATGGAAGTGGGATAGTGTCTCGATGGATTTCGTCAATGGATTACCAAGATCGAGGAAGGGTAATACGGGAATTTGGGTTGGGGTAGACAAACTTACTAAGAGTGCCCATTTTATACCCGTGAAGAGTAAGAGGACTGCTCAATGGCTAGCTTCAATCTACATTCGAGAGATTGTTAGATTGCATGGTGTACCTTCCAGCATAGTGAGTGATCGAGATCCTATCTTCATTAGCGAATTTTGGAAGAGTTTGAAAGAGGCGGTAGGGACTCAGTTGTGTTTGAGCACCGCAAATCATCCTCAGACGGACGGCCAGACGGGGAGGGTGAATCGCATTTTAGAAGACCTTTTGAGGCTATGTATCTTAGATTTTGGAGGTACATGAGAAGAGCATCTTCCATTGGTGGAATTCGCATATAATAACAGCTTTCAGTCTAGTATTGGCATGGCTCCTTTCGAAGCTCTTTATGGAAGGCCTTGTCGATCACCTACATGTTGGTGGGAATCTACGGATAAGATCTTGCTTGGGCCCGATATGGTTAGGAAGACTTCGGAAAAGATTGATTTGATTCGAAGAAGGATGAAAGCGGCGCAAGACAAACAGAAATCTTATGCGGACAAGAGGAGAACAGAGCTTGAGTTTGATGTTGGGGACATGGTCTTTGTCAAAGTATCTCCGTTACGGAATGTGGTTCGCTTTGGATCTGTTGGGAAGTTAGCACCAAGGTTTGTTGGACCGTTTCCTATTAAGGAAAGGATTGGACAGATGGCCTATAGAGTGGAGTTGCCCGACAGACTTAGTGGTGTACATGATGTATTCCATGTGTCACATTTGAGGAAGTGCCTACATGAGACCGCAGAGGTGGTAGAGCCGAGCTTGCTTAGAGAAGTAGAGATAGAGCGTGATGCGACTATTCGACGAGCTCCTACACGCATCCTTGGGTCAGAGATTAAGAGGTTGAGAAACAGGGAGGTTCGACTAGTCAAAGTGCAATGGGGAGAAGATGAGAGCAACGCTACTTGGGAGACGGAAGCGAAAATGCGTTCATTATACCCATTCCTTTTTGAGGGTATGTCTTTTAACTTCTCCTTTATCGTTTGTCTAGTACTTATCTTATCTTTAGTATGTCCTCTTGTTAGTGCCTTTGACCTTTAGATAGGGTAAACCTATGGTTGAAACATGTGTTTGAGACATGTTATGATTGATGGATGCATGTGGATGCAAGTGTTTGCTAGTGGTTGCTCGTGGATGCATATACACACACTCTAGACACTAGATCGGCTCAATCACTTCATATTGCATATTGCATATAATTGTGTGTAGGTAGCTATATTTATGGATGTATAATGGTTGTGTTATCATATGGATGATGCATTTTGGTGAATGATTGTGCACTCATGTAGATATAGTATGTGTCGATAGGGTTCTTTCGCATACATATTGGATGCATGGCACTATCACGGTTTGCATATGTTCATACATTAGATAGGGAACATATACACACACTTTTTGCATATGCTCATACATCAGTAGAAATTGTTTTAAGGACAATGGATGCCCGTGTTTGATGGATTGAGTAGATGGTTGTTTGGATGGTAGGATATGCATTCTCCTTAACTTGGAGATTTCGGGGACGAAATCCTTTAAGGAGGGGAGAATGTAACACCCCGAATTTCAGTTAACACTGATATTCACTAATTACAGAATTAATAATCTCAGATGTGAGAATCAGGGGAAACGGGTTACGTCATTGAGTTCGTCTCGGAAAAATACGCGAAATAGAGTCCGAAATTTTGTAAATCGGAGTCCGTATGACCCGGTTAAGGCCCAAAGAAGTTTTCGGGAAATTTGAATTTCGAAACATGCAGAAATGGGGGCCAGGCGGGAAAACTCCCGCCCAGCCAAGTCGACTTGGCTGTCGACAGGGCTGTCGACTTGCCTGTCGACATGCCTGTCGACTTGGCAGTCGACAGGGCTGTCGACTTGCCCTGTCGGCTGATTCTGGCCTGGGTGCACCTGGTTGAGTTTTGGGCTGGGTTGGAGGGCTTGGGACGAAATCTGACGGACCTAAACTAACCTAGGGTTAATCTAAGGGTCTAAAACACAACCTAATCCTATAAATACACCCTAAGACTACCCTAATCCATACTAAAAATAGAATCTATGCCATCATGCCGCCAAAATGCAACTTAGAAGGAGCCTCCACTAATTAGAGAAGAGGATTGCAAGCTAATCAACTACTAATTCACCTCCACTTCAACTCTAGCAACTATCTAAGGAGCTAATCTTGGAGTTTGTGAGTTTCTATCACTTTAATAACCAATTGCTAAACTAAGTAGATGAGATGTGATGAGATCATATGGTTTTGCTTGCGGATCAATGGGTTTTAGGTCATATGTTATGATGCTAGTTTGCTAATCACTATGTTTAACACTTATTCATGATGACACTATGTTTATGCAAGTTAAATCACTTAAACAAAATGACCATATTACAACTTTAATTTTACAACGGTGGTAAAAGCACCATTGTAATAAATGGGTTTTTACAATGGTGGTAAAAGTACCGTTGTAATAAATGGGTTTTTACAACGGTGGTAAAAGCACCGTTGTAATAAATGATTTTTTACAACTGTCAGTTCCCTAAAGTTGTAATAAACATATTTTTAACAACTTTTTACTTTGTTAGTTGTAATAGATGCCCATTACAAACTTCATGTTTATAATATCTATATTTAATAACCAATTATATTAATATTTAATAATAACTAATAATTAATAATAAACTTAGGAATCAGTAATATTTATTAATTATTATTAAATAATTACTATTTAATAACTAGTAATTTATTTTTAATAGTTAATGTATGTTAACTGCTTATTAATCAATAATTAGTAACATACATTATCAGCTTTTAATAATTATTAATCGATTATATCTAAGTTGAAATAAGTAAAAGTTAAATAATAACTATTATTAATAAGTAATATTTGATTTGGCAACTCTTTTTCTAATATAACTAATATATACTAATTAATTTCTGATAATTAATAGTTAAATTAGAAAGTCGTTTAAACTTATTTTTAGTAACTCTTTTTTCTATTTCTTGTATTAGAAACCTATTAAATATTAATAACAACTTATATTTAATAATTAGTAATATTAACATTTAAGAATAATTCATATTCAATAATAAATTTACAAATTAATATTAATTACTATTAATTACTATTAGATTAGATAAAAAATGCTTAATTGATGATTAATAAATAATAGTTACTTTTTAAAAATTACTATTAAATATTTAATAGTATATAATCAATAACATTTACATAATAATTCACTTTTAATAGTTGGAATTCAATTATAACTTTGAAGAAATAGGTAATTATTAATAATAACTAATATTAATCAGTAATATTTAATATTTTAGCAAAAATCAATTCTCAAGAAATTCATATTATATTTATATTTAATATAAAATTTTACTTATTAATTCTAAATTATAATTTTTAATTCTCTAAGTTTTGGTGAAATTTTAATTGTAACCGATGGAAAACTGACGGTCATGTTAAATGCAAATTAAACAATGAAATTTAATGGCTGTAATTTAATTAACAGATAATTCACTATTAAATGCTACTAATTAGTACTTAACAATAAAATTTTATAATATGTAAAAGTGGTTACAAGTTAAAATTCAGTATTTACTAATAATTATAGTAATAAATTGAACAAAAAAGTACAAAATAACATGCCACGTTTGAACTGAATGGCATGTAACGCAACATGTAACGCAACATGCCACATTGGCTCCAAGGAACGAAATTTCTTGGCTCCAAAACGAAATTTTCGGATGTAATCACCTCGTCAATTCGAACTCCAGCCTCCAGATGTCCTCCCAAACCCTAATCCAAATTCAAGATCTCCCGAAACCCACTGAAATTATCCGGACCGAACTATTCGACTACAATTCCAAATTCTATTTTTCCATTTTTCCCCAAAGCTTAGAACAATGGCCACCGAAGAGAAAAATCCTTTCCCTAAATCAAAAATCCGAATTTTCCCTAAAATAATGGCCAGAGCCTTCGTCGCCGCTCTCTCTCCACCTCCTCGACGTCGCTTGAAGCACCATAACCGCCTTCGAAGCCTTGTTCGCAGGTGAGCCACCGGCAACCGAGTTTCCCCCTAATCAAATTGAAGAACCCTAGCACCGCTTCTGCAATCAAAGTCACCCCGTTGAGCACACGATCTACACCTCCTTGCTGTTCAGTGTAAGTGAGTACCTCCTCACTCACGATAAATCTTTTGTTCAAGTTTGCAACTTTAATCTGAAACCGAAATAAAATAGTAGTTTGTTTGTACTACTTTAAAATTGAGTCGCCCATCAGTTGGTTAGTTTCTGATGCATGAATTTTGGTATACTAGTGTGTTGTGGCTTCCAAAATCTTTGCACAGCAGTTAGATATGATAATGAGTTGCGAACCAGTTTGTTTACTATTGTGGTTTTGACTGATATGAGCTGTGTTCATCATCATATGGGAGACTGAAGGGCAGGTGATGTATATTTGGATCCTTGGTGACTTAGTTCAGAGTTTGGTGTTATGGAGTTTTAGGGAGTGTGTCTTATTGATTTTTTCTAGCAATTGAAACTGCCATGGGTGCGAATGCGTATGGACAGTTTAATGCATCTTATTTCAGCTGTTGAGTTTTCTACATGGCTTTTAGTGGTCTGGGATGAGCTTGTAATTATGATGGTTACATCTTTCAGGTTTATGCATAGACTACTGCATATCAACCACTTGTTGCTGGCATTTTTTTTCAAACAAGACATGGCTGCTGGAGAATAGTAAAATGAGTTCGAACATTAGCACCGTTGATTTTGCATTATGGTAATTCCACCGTGTTTAGAACAAAGGTATCATTTATTTATGTTTGCTTCCATTACGTTTTCTTTTGTTTTGTGGTGTTGATGCTTGCAATTTGGATGCAAAATTTTTTAGTTATCTTGCTTATATGCTTGAAGGTTTTGCTTGGTGGTGGCAAGCTGTTGCTTATTTCTGCTAATTTCCAGCAAAGCTCATGCTCTTAAAAAGGAGACAGCAATTTCATTTTTTTTTTAATTTTTTTTGGCATAGTAAAACAAAATACTGAAAATTATGTTCCATTTTGAAGCTCGCAGATTCTTTCTTACTTGTTCCTTCTTACCTTTTAACTGTTGCTTGCATTTCTTTTTTGGGGTAAGCAAGTTAAAATAACCGACTTTCCATGTTTAAATTTTGCTTTTTTAGGGTATGAACAATGTACAGGTTAAAATAGGAAATCTTGGGGAAGCAGCAGTAGTAGAAAGGAACCATGCAGCACGCACAATGACCTGAACGCCCGAATACATGGCACTTGAACTATACAAAGAGAACTACACAGAGCAAGTATATTTACTCATTCGGGATGTGCCTAATCGAAATGGTCACTCTCGAAATACTCATTTGTGATGTGCCTAGAGCTAGACCGTCTGCCTCGGATTTGTTGAGCGATCAGTTTGTAGGGAGGAATGTATGTATTGTTATGACTGTATTATGTAAAAGTGAGTTATACGATAGTGGATCACAAAGTTGTAATAATTCAAATATTGAAATAAAATATTTAATTGATTATTTCAGTTCAGTGTAGTATCATTTTATTCAATATATATATTTATTTTTATATGAAATGTAATGTATAACGAAACAAAAATCATATTGTTATAATTAATTGTAGTAGGAATTACTACAACGGTGAAAAAAAGTTGTAATATCTATTACTACAACAGTGCAAAAATGTTGTAATATGTATAACTACAACGGTGGAAAACAGTTGTAAAATATACATTTAACAACGGTGTCGCAACGGTGGATAAAAGTTGTAAAAGATTTCAGTCTATTACAACTTCTTCATAGACGACGGTGGCTCCACCGTTGTAAAAAGTCTTTTACAACTGTTTTCCACCGTTGTAATAGGGTCATTTTGTTGTAGTGAATGTTTGGGTTTATGCATGTTAAGTGGTGGGTTTTATGCATGCTAAGTATTTGGTTTTATGCATGCTAAGTGTTTGGTTTTATGCAAGTTAAATGCTTGGTTTTATGCTAGAATCATGTGTGAAATAAGTGACATGACATGCAAGTTTAACCTATGAGTTTGGATCTATAATATGCATAATCTATGCAAGTTGTTTGGATTAGTGATATGCATAACATATGCGAGTTTACCTTTGTATGTCATACATACATATGCAAGTTCATATGTAACATGTTATGCAAGTTTGGTGGTTGATTATATGCAAGTTCATATGTAACATGTTATGCAAGTTTGGTGGTTGATTATATGCAAGTTCATATGTAACATGTTATGCAAGATTGGTGGTTGATTATATGCAAGTTCATATGTAACATGTTATGCAAGTTTGGTGTTTGATTATATGCAAGTCTATATATGACATGTTATGCAAGTTTGGTGGTTGATTATATGCAAGTAACATGTGCGAGTTTACCTTTGTATGTCATACATACATATGCAAGTTTACCCCTTTGTATGACATAAGTACATGTGCAAGTTCATCCCTTTTAGACCTATGACATGTATGCAAGTTGACACCTTTATGATAGGTCTATGACATGAACATTTATGCAAGTTACCATCTTTATGACATATGTGATTCATGCAAGTTTGGGTTGGTTATTTATGCAAGTTGGGTTTATGGTCATATATGCAAGTTGACACCTTTTAAACCCATGATAATGCTAATGATATGCTAAGTTGAACCCATTGTGTGTATGATGAATCTCCTCTTTTAAAGTATGTCATGTTAACGTATTTACGTGGGGACGATGGGGTAAAAATTAATGAACACATAAAATTGTGTGAAGTTGGTACGATTAAACATACCATAAAGTGGATGGACATAATTGGGAATTTACCTATTAAGTTAGGTCTACCCATATTATGGAATTGGGAATTTACCTATTGAGTTAGGTCTACCCATATTTTTAAATATTTGTAATTAATTAGGGATAATTAATACAAATTATGGGGGTGATTAATTAGGTGTAATTAATCGACTAAGACACGAGGTTGGACCCTTTTGTAGCATAAGACTGCCCGGAACCGACCGGCAAATCCAGCGGCTACAAATGATTGGCCCAATGTGAGAGGTCTTAGTCATAAACTAAATACGTGACAAGTGTAAAGAAACGAGGTTAGAATCTGTTATGGTGTAAGGCTGCCCGGAACCAACCGGCATACCAGCTGCCATAAAAGACAGTCTAATGTGAGAGGTCTTTACAAAGGTTACGATCTTAATTAATTAAGAAACACTTAACCAAATTAGCATGTAGTGGGGCATGAGGGGTTAAGTGGGTGCCTTGGGTGGCATGTAGTAACTAGTGGGGGTGCCTTGGGTGGCATGAGGAAACTAGTGGGTTGCCTTGGGTGGCAATAGAAAATACGATTAGAATATTTAACCAAAGTGGAACATGTAATTAAACATGATTAAAGGGTTAAGTAAGTGTCTTGGGTGGCATGTGGGAATCAAGTAAGTGCCTTGGGTGGCATGTGGAAATCTAGTGGGTGCGTTGAGTGGCAATTAAAATATGATTAAAAGACTTAACCAAAATTTATAACATGTAAGTGGACATGGTTAAAGGGTTAACTGGGATTCACTAGAAATGACAAGCTTAGGTGGGTAGCTTGTGGGGGCCCATTTCAACCAATATCCCAAACGTATCTTTGTGGGCTCGACCCAAGTCGAGGACGGGACACGCATATTGGGCTTGACTGTAAGAGGCCAAAACGGGTTAGCGGTGGCAACGCAAGTCCAACGGGTTTCATATGCGTATGTGGACCCGGGCTGGTAAGTAAGACGTTGTTGCATCGTGTAGGTATAAGCCGTGCACCGTTGATATTATCAGGTTGCCACTTTGGGGGATGATACACCCCACTGTGGGGCCAGCACGGGTATCTACGTTAGGGAGCCGATCGAATGGGGGGTAGTGGGTACACCTAGTGGAAAGGGGCAGACGGCACCTATGTAGTCAACTAGGGGTACACGAAACTACTAATTATAGATTACTAAGTATACTTAGTGGGATCAACCTTTAAATTGGGAATGACTGGTGTGGTGCAGTGTAGTAATTATCCTTGGGTGGGTAGATGCGTCTTTACGGTTATCTTAGTTCATCCTAATTCTAGTTGGCTGCTTAGTGTAGCCATTTATCCCCAGTCGTTACCGTATATCAAGCTTATGTCTTACTCTGGTTACTTTAATGATTGTATTGTTAAAGTTATAGTACTCGCTCAGACTTATGTCTGACCCCGTTGTTTTTATCTTTTTCACAACCCTAAGGTTATCAGAGTGGGCCTAGCACTAGTGGGCTTTGATCAGACTGTTTTATCTATCTTTTGGAGCTTGGACCGTGGATGTAAAGCTCAGTTTATCTTTTCTATTATGGCTATTAAGTTATGTAGTGGGATTATGTACTTTTGTTTTATCAGGATGGATATTATGTACTTGACTCTTGTTTATGGTTTTGGTGTAACCAAACATGTTTTACTTTCCGCTGCAATGAAATGATGTTTTAAATTCTCAAGTATTACTTATATCTGTCTTGTTGTAATTTTTCTGTTCTATATTCACTTAAAATACTCCACCAATGTTATGGCATTCCCTTAGTGAGTGAACGTAGCGGGTGTGGGGTGTTACACCTGCCAACCCCAAGAAACTCCTCACCTCGGTAGCATTTTTAGGGACCTTCCAATCTTGGATGGCCACCACCTTCGCGGGATCCACAGCTATCCCTTCTTTGGAAACCATGTGCCCTAAGAATCGCACTTCCTTCCTCCAAAAGTAACATTTAGAAAATTTAGCTTTAAGGTTATGTGCTCGAAGGGTCTCCAACACTTCCCTAAGATGTAGTGCATGCTCTTCCTCACTCTTAGAAAAGATCAAGATGTCATCCACGAAGACCACCATGAATTTATTAAGGTACTCCCTAAACACCCTATTCATCAAGTCAACAAAGTATGCGGGGGCGTTTGTCAAACCGAAGGGCATTACAAGCCACTCATAGAAACTGTCCGGAGTCCTAAAGGTAGTCTTGTCTATGCTATCCTCATCCACTCTCAACTGTTGGAAACCAGTGGCTAAGTCCAACTGCGAAAACACTGAGGCACCAACTAACTGATCGAAGAGATCGTCAATCCTCGGCAGTGGGTGCCTATTCTTCTTAGTAAGCTTATTAAGTTCTCTACAGTCGACACAAAGTCTAAGGGACCCATCCGCCTTCGTGGCAAATACTACTGGAGCACCCTACTCCGATATACTATGTCTTATGAATCCCTTCTCAAGTGACTCCCCTACTTGCTTATTGAGCTCCCACCTCTCACAAGGAGCCATGTGGCGTACTGGCAGAGATACTGGTTTTGCATTTTCCACAAGATAAATATGAAAGTTTATCTCATGTTTTGGGGGTAGACCCCTCACCTCATCGAATACATCAACATATTCACGGACTATACAAAGAGAATGTAAATCATCATTGGATGCGTCAAGTGACTCAAGATAACTAAGCATCACCGATCCTCTAGGGTCACAAGAAATATCAAAGGTCTTTCCACTATGAGTCAACAATTTTACTACCCTTCGTTCACAATCTAGGATGGCACCATATCTGGCTAGCCAATCTATCCCTAGAATCAACCCATAGCCCATGAAACCAAGCACAAAAGCATTACATTCAAAACCAATGCCTAAGATAGACAATCTCGAATCCCTACAAACCATGGATAAATGAACAACCCACCAATAGGATGTGAGATTACAATGGGATCCACAACGAGACTAGTATTTAAGTGCAGTGTTTCAACTAATGATGTAGAGATAAACGAATGGGATGCGCCAGAATCGAATAAAGTACGGACAGGATGATCAAACAAGAAAATCAAACTTTCGACAGAAATTTTTCTACCTTCTTCCTGTCCCGGAGCCATGAGAGCGTGAACTTGCCCTCCCGAAGTAGAACCTGCCCTCTGCCCTTGCTTCTTAGGACAGTCCTTCACAACATGACCTGCATCACCACAATGATAACAAGCGAACTTCTTCCTCTTCCTACAGTCTTTCTTCAAATGGCCGGGCTTCCCACAGTTGTGACACTTCCGCTTTTCTTTACCACCTTTCTTTAGTTGTTGAGCTTTTTTTGGATCCTCCTTCTTATCATGCGGCCTAAAAGTACTTACACCCTTCTCTTCTTCATGCATGTATGCCATATCAACAAGCTCTTCATACATAGCCCCCATTGGAATGTGGGACATAGACAAACTATGAAGCGGTTCATTTAGGCCCTTTGCAAACCTCAAGGCCTTCTTGTGAGGCATATTCACTAACTCTAGCCCAAATCTCGCCAACTTATTAAATTCGGTCGCACACTCCTTCACGGTCAAGTTTTTCTGCTTCAATGTCAAGAACCTCCCTATGTACATACTCTCCTCAGCTTGAGAAAGGAATTTCAACTCAAATCTTCCCTAAAATCTGCCCATGTCTCTACAGCACGCTCTCCATTAGTAACCTCCCACCAAAATGAAGCTTCGTCCTTCATTAACCAAGAAGCCAATTGGACCTTCCTATAATCGTCCAAATCGAAAATGCCAAACATATCCTCCACTTCTTTCAACCAATTCCTAGCTTCAACGAACGTTTCAGACCCACTAAAAGGTTTTCCACCCATCGAATGAAAGTCTTTACATATCTTGGTGAAAGCATCTCCACGCGGAGGAATGACTGGAACTGGGGGAGGAGGAGGAGGAACGTCAGCCGGATCCGCGGCAGTGGCCCTAGCCTCGAGATACTGACGAAACCAACCGGGTACAACACCCTCTGGTATCTCAGATGCTCCAAGCATGCTGAAAAGAAAAAGAAAGAGTTCAAAACAAGGGAAGCGAAAGAGAGATGTATGGCTTGCAGGGATTATGCTCTTTTAAAGTAAACTTTCCTTGAAAATAGCTTCTTTAAAAGAAGTTTTTGAAAATACTTTCTAGGAAAATAATACTTTTGAAAACACTTTTCAAAACCTTTTATCTGTTCTTGTAACCATAGCTCTGATACCACATTACTTAATTACACCGCACATCTACTAGTCTCTTTTACTCAAGGTTGATCCCTTCCCACTAACTGAACCCACCTGACAAACTTGGTAATTACTTGTACCTAGCTGCTATCATAGGTGTCGGCTTGCTCCTACCACCGCTAAGGTACCCTTACTCTACCCATTCGATCGGCTCTCTAAACCCCGTAGGCACCCGTGCTGGCCCCACAGTGGGGTGTATCACTCCCCAAAGTGGCAACCCCGATACCAACATGAAATGCACGACCATACCTACATGATGCAACAACGTCTTACCTACCAGCCCGGACCCATGCACGCACATGAACCCGTTGGACTTGCGTTGCCCCCGCTATTCACGTTTTGACCTCTTATATTCAAGCCCAGAAAGCGTGCCCCAACCCCGGCCTAGTTCAAGCCCAATTAGATACTCAAACGTGTTATTGGTTGAAATAGGTCCCCATCCGACACAAGCCTCAAATTTATGCTTGGCCCCCACTAGGTTTTTCCCACACTTAACCATTTTAATTTAAATGTCCATGTCTTACACATGTTATGGTTAAGTCCATACTTACATGTCATAATTTACATGCCTTATCTTATTCCGGTTAAGTCCATATTTACACGTCATAATTTACATGTCACCCCACTTAACCCTCTAACCATACCTGTGTCTTATTATGGTTAGTATTCTTTAATTCATTCCTTATGATGAATGGTGCATGACCTCCCACATTAGACCAAAGAATTTGTGGCCGCTGGATTTGCCGGGCGGTTCCGGGCAGTCTTACGCCACAAACCGTGTCTAACCTCGTGTCATTAACTGTTACCCCTACAATTCATTCCTTTGACCTCTCACATTAGACATCCAATTGTGACCGTGGATTTGCCGGGCGGTTCCGGGCAGTCTTACATCACATTTGCGCCTAACCTCGTGTCAAAGGTTCACTAACATCATATTTCACCCATACCCAAATTTCATGTCTTATATATCCAGTTAAACATATAATCATGTCTATAATATTTCCTATTTCAAATTGTCACTAATTACACATTAAATAGCCTCAACTACAAATTTACAATTTTAGGCAATTTCATCGATTTTATACAATTCATACCAAATATGCCAATTACATATATATCCAAATATTCCAAAATACCCAATAATACCCAACATCCAATTTTCCATGTATTTCCAATATTCCCCATCGTTCCAACGTATTCGCATTAGCGCGTATTTTTAATATAGGCTCGAAGGTATCCTAGATCCACAAATAAAAGGAATAGGGGTAAGAAGAGAGAATCAATTCATAGAAAATTAGAATAAAACATCATCATGAAATAAAGAGGCATATAGACTAGCATAGAGGCATAATAAAAGATTCAACATGTATAAATCGATAAAAGTTATGAACTTTACATAGAAACATAGGCATATGATGACATGGATCAAAAGGTGAAAACTTGGATGAGATTTAAATTACATAAATACATATGAATCCTCTTTACAACTTCATCATGTTACTTTTAATCCCAATATATTGTGAAAATCATCGTACTCACCTTTCGTGGTTAAAGAAAAGGATTAAGAATTGAAATTGGTGTAGAAACGTTGCGGTGATGTTGATTGATCTTCTTTAATTGTTGTTGAAGCTCTAAACTTTGATTTCAATTGTGTATGGACACATGAGATTTGATTAGAGGCGGCGGCTAGGGTTTTAGGAGAGAGTTTGACAGCATAATGGTGTCTTAGAAATTATTTTATGAATTAGGGTTAGGTTGATAGCATATTTATAGGTGTAGGAAGTTATTTAGGCCTTAAGATTAACCCTAGAACTGATCTGGACCATCAAAAATCGTCCCAGGCCCAAAAATCGCACCACACAACAAAACTAGCCGAGCCAGGTTCGATCTCCCAAAGGGGGAGGTCGACCCTCAGGTCGACCTTGGGGTACCCAGGTCGACACCATGGTCGACCTCCCCCTTGGGAGGTCGATCTCCCTGGTCGGCCCGCTCACACATATATATATATACCTGTTATCTTTCGAGGTTCATATCTCCTTCATCCGGACTCCGTTTTTCGAAAACTTGGACTCTATTCCATGCAGATTTCCGAGACGAACGCAATGGTGCAACCCATTTCCCTTCATTTCTCTTTTAAAAATTAAGTGTTCTTAAATTTAGTTAATTCAATCATTCAAAATTCGGGGTGTTATAGTTTCTTTCAAAAAGATTTTGAAAGTTAAATCAAATGTTTTGGATTCTCATAAGGGAAAAACCCGTTCCGTTATAAGGCGTGATCTTATAAGATATCGTTTTATTGCTCAAACTGTTTTAAATTTTTTTACTCACACCATCCCATGACTGACCCGGAGTTTGTTTTGTTTTGTTTTCCCTAAACTCTTGGGTGCCCAATTTTGTACGGGCAGTCAAGTAGTCAGGATTTTACAGATATACCAGGAGAGCTTGGAGAAGGAGGCTTCAGGATTATATGGCTATAGTTATTTCCTCTATGTTGTAAGTGTTGTACTCTGATAATGTTACTGTATACATATACTGATTTTATTTCAAATATATGTTATCTATTATATGTTGTTCGTTGCGCTGTGAGATTCGTGTTACTCTGATGTTGTATGTTATTCTTCTTCTTCTTCTTCTTCTATTCTAAGTTTCTATCTTATCTATTCTCACCTCTATTTTCTTTCATTAACTACCGGTATTTTCAATCCTTGGATGTTCGATATGTGTTGTATATCGGATAACCAAGATCAACATTTTCCGGGATGTTACAGTGGTATCAGAGCGAGGGTTAAGTGATTACCTTGGCTCTGTGGCGTGCGTCAGTGGAGATAGGGTAAGTAATACCCTAGATTGAGTTGAGTGTATATACGAGAGAATGTATGTGTAGATTTTATAAAATGGTTTTATATTGTGGAGATTTATTGGTTGAGTTGGGTATGGGTTCTGGTCGATCAATTTAATCCACTGTATCGGTAGGAGTTTCTAAACACTCGAATACGATGGTTCGACACGATATGTTTTGAAAAGAGGGTAAATGATAATACGTTTACCCAAATTATATTTTGATATAGAGAAAATATATATTTGAATAATAATATATTGGATATATTGGTTGTTATTATAATCGAGTAAGATTATAAATGAAATGGTTATGTAAATAACCAATCAAAATTCGTATAATTGTTACGAATGAATTGAATTTGAACTTTAGATCAAAATGGAAATTAAAACCCTGGAGATTGGGAAAAGTGTTTGTAAATGGATTTGAATTGAATATATGAGAATTTTAAAATCCTGGGAGATTTTAAATTGTTTTACAAGCATTGTGGATGGTATTTTGAAACGTATTTCAAAATGGAAGTGTTTAAAAGAAATGATTTTAAAAGTGATATAGTAACTCACTTCGATCGCTAGAAAATAATTCTGATGATGGCTGCGCAACATCATCAGTGTTCATTTTCAAGTTCTAAGTGACAGATTACTACCAAAGGTTCTGTTTTTGAATTGTTTTGACGAAAACAAGTTGTTTTGAATCCTGAAAAGGAAAGTTTGACTTTTGAGAAAAGCAAAGCTGTTTGAAACTCCCAGGAAGAGATTGTTCGAATTAAAAACATATTTAAATAAAAATTTGTGGAAATAAATTGGAATTGAATAGAAACCAATTAACTAGAAGTTGGATTGGAATATAATATATCAAGTGGAATCAGATTTTGAATTGTGAGATAAACTGAAATGGAAATTTGACTGGTAAGTACGAATTGAAATCGAAAATGAAAGTTGGCTCGTATAAGCGAAGGATTGGGTTTGAGGATAAAACCTGATTGGAGTTCGACTGTGATGAAATTGGTATCTGTTGAATTGGCAGCAGATGGAAACGATATAATGATATGCCCGACAAAAAGGTACAAGTTTATTTTTATATGGGTATGAGATTTTGATGAGCCGAATTGGCAAGCCGCTTGGTTGTTTGATTTTCTTTTGGATTGGGGATGGCCTAGAGAGGCGAGTTGGAGTTTGAGCTATCGACCAGTACAAAGGAGGTGCTGGCGAAATTTTTCGAAAAGTTAAGGTGTTAGAAAATTTTAAGGATTTTTGAAAATTTTCGTTGGTAAGAATTAATTAATATTTTAATTGAAATTAATTGGTTCAGTAAAACTAGAGTTAAGAGGTAAACAAATAAATGTTTACCCAGTTGGTGGAGTTTGTTTTCTACCTTATCAATTTCAAGAATGATATTATTTTAAGGAGGGAAGAATGTAATGACCCGTATTTTTACGAGTAATAATTAATTTATTTAATTATTTAAAATAGTGATTTAGGGAATTAAGTCATTTTTTAATTAAATAAAGTGAATATTTAATTAAATTAAAATAATAGAATAAAATATTAAATTCAGAAATAATCATAAATAGTGGAATTCACAATATTATGTGAATTAGATTATTTAAAATATATAATTCAGTTTAGATTTGTACTATATTCACGAATATGTTATATAAACGAAGTTTAAACGTATAATTATATTATAATTAAAATCAAGCTCGAAATGGCGCGGCAGTTCGCAATTTGGCGATTTGAACATCAACTAAATGAACAAGGTTCGTTTTAAATCGGATTTCTGTGAAACAAGAAATGTACGGAGCTGGTGAAGTATATTTTTCTAGTGGAAGAAAAAAATCGGGATTTCGTCGTGTAGATTTTTACTTATGTCCAAATTAAATATTCAGAAAAACAGCGGTATATTCGTTTGTGGCCATTACGGTTATTTAAAAATATTTGAATATCGGGTTTGAATTTAGACAAGGTTCTTTTGAGACATAACGATAATTTAATTTTTAGAATTTTATTGTAATTTTTAATTAATTAAATAAGCAACTTTTTTATTTGAAGTATTTTGCACCCTGTAATCAACATTTTGAGGTTTCACAAAATGAGTTAATCTACCGATGTTATTATATTTTTGAGATCCTGGCGCATTGCCAATCACGACGGTATTTTTGTTTGTGTCAATAGTGGTCCCTAAATAATAAAATTTGGTATTGTAAGGTACCCTACAATCTAATACATATATATTTAAATAAATGAAACGCGTATGCGATCAAGCCACCGCCACGTCCCTTCTTCCATAAACGAAAGAACAAAAGCAAGCCACCACGTCCTCTTTTGATTTCCAGCAAAACCAAGAAAAAAGTTGCACCACTCATAAAATCAGGAAAATCAAAATAAAAATCCTATATAAATCTCTTTACAAAGCCTAAACCTAATTCACTTCTTTGATCAAAATACATTCCGCCGTCGCTCATTTTATTTTCCACAATAAAAAGGGGATATTCAAAAATCGAAAACAAAACGTACTAAAATCTATAAATCCGGTAGCATGGATATTCGAACTCATTTCTCGAAGTTCTTCACCGCAGAAGCTTTTTCCTTGAACTCGACGAGGTATTCCTGTGTTGGGAAATCAACGCGGTGAACCTAGGGTTGGCCAAATATTTGGGGTTGAGTGATGATTCAAGTTCTAATTATTTTAGTTGAATTTCTGGAGTGATGTAGCACCTTGTAGCCGACGATTTGGGGTTTATCACGATAAAGAAATTCGCGACTTACAACAGCGGTTGCAGTGGTCTCGGAAATTATTCGGGAAGCTCGAGCTTGAATGTATGGTGGTAGGGTTGAAGAGGAACAAAGGAGGACTTTGGTGGTGTTGGTGGTTGATTTCGGCAAAGGTTGGAGGGATTGTCGGAGTTTGTAGAAGTCGCGATGGCCATGTTTTCATACGGTCGAATTTAAGCAGGAGGAAGAAAGGGGATTTTCATGGGTCTGGGTTTTATTTGGCAAGTGGAAAGACAATTATAAAGAGGTTAAGGCCCAAGTCCTTAAAGTGGAATTCACGTGTTGTTTTATTTAAATGTGTATTAATTTGTAAAACCAATAACTATTTCGTACGTTGTCAGAATTGAGCGAAACAAGATCCATTGGGATCGTATGGACAACGACTACCAATTGGGACTGACTGGGAGTGGATTGGAGCTCGTTCGAATTTATGGCGAAATAAATTGTTTGATTCAAATCAAACAAACAGTTTATCGTTCTTTAACGATGAACTGCCAATATGAGTAAAACTCACCAACTCTGAACAGTTATATTTTTATAATGTATTCTTAGAACTGATAAGTATCTGTTGATTGCTATGTGTTAACTGTTTGGTTGAAGTACTTATGTATTGGTTGAAATTATAGATAACGATATATATAAAAATCGTTAATCAAATATTGATTCTTTTTATCAGAATATTTTATATTAGTGATATTTGTGTTGTTTAACATCTGTGGATGCAGGGAAACAGGTTGGAAGGATCCAACTGGATTCCTCAACATTTATTTTACTATTTTTTTCATATATTGTGTTATATGATGTGATATGCAATATGTTGTTGATTTTGTATGTTGGAATGATACCGATCATTGTTATATGGTACGTTAAATACCATAAGGAATACTAGAAATGAAAAGGTATAACATTTACAAATAGAATTGAAAAGGAAATATTTATAAAATAATTAGAATTATAGAAAAAGAATTATTGAGAAAATAAATAGAATTTTAGAAAAAGGAATATTGATTTAGAAAGTAAATAGAAATATTAAAAGGGGAATATTTGGAAAATGAATAGAGTTTTATAAAAAGAGAATTTTACATTGGAAGGTTTAGACCCGTGCTTCGCACATGGGTGTAACATGATATTGATTAAAGTAAATATTTTTGCAAATAAAATATCAGAAAGGAATTTAGGGTTTAAAATAAGAATTTAAAATGGAGATAAAGGAGTTAGAAACTGACTGGAAATTAGTTGAGTTGAATGGCTTTCCGGGTATCGATCTGATGTTGGTTTCGGCCATCGGGGTTAATACGTAGGGGGTTGTTCTCTTACTAGTTTACAGTCAGAGACTGATATATGTGAAAAGATAGTGATGCGTGAATCAGAAATGGAAACATTTTCCAAAGTTAATAACATATATTTTCTAAAATTAGAAAATAAGGATTTGATGAATATATGGAATGAGAAATAGGGAAATGAATAAATGTTGATTGATGATTGATCAATAGAAATTCCAATTGGAAATAAGATTGTTGTTTGCACACGTGTTTTCATTTGATAGTTAAATCACCGACTATCAAAGTTTTTGACCATTTTTACGTTGTTAATATGGAGAGACCAGTTGGATTATTATCCGAAGAACCACTCCGTATTGGCATAAGCGTTGTGGAATCATATATGCCAAAGATAATTGAATATGGAGTAAAGTGCAAGGGCTATTGTACAAGTCCTAGGTAGAGATTGCCTAGGATGGATGTACGGAATAGTGCCTTCGGTTTGTCCAGTCCTAGGACAACTTGAATGGACGAATGTCTGACAGAGTATATCTGGTAGATCGTGTAAGTTGATCATTTCAAACGTATTTACGTTGCTGGCGGAGGAATTCGTTTCTCTTAGCTTATACCCGTGGTATTTTTGGGGAAATCAATTTGTGATTTGAAGGGTATGAAGATGTGGCATTCAAAGTGAATGAATGAGTAATCTGTTGAAAGATATGTTATGACCTCCAGCCTCATCAACTGGGAAATGACAGAAATCGAGCAAGCGGCGTTGCTAAGTGGTTCACAGCCAAGTAGGGTATATTGTCACCATCTAGAGAATATTCATATTTGTTACTTCTTTCAGTTTTGTATCTCCCGAGAATGGTTATGTTGGTTTACCAACTGTAAGGTGACAATATATTCGATACACTCAAGCGAAATGAGTGGTCGGTCAAGTGTGGCCGAGTTTCAAGATGTTCTTGTTGAACTCAAGTGTATCGCTTCTAGAGTACACTGAGTGGAAGGTGGATCCATACCTTGTCATAGTTGGAATCCATTCCCCAAATAAGAGCCCGCGGTTTTGATTGTATATTATATATGTAGAACGTTAGATGCAAGCATTTCTACTAGATGCTTATTATATTATGGCTGATAGACATTATTATACTATCAAAAGAGTTTTGATATAAAGTTTATTGTTTCTTTCAAAAAGATTTTGAAAGTTAAATCAAATGTTTTGGATTCTCATAAGGGAAAAACCCGTTCCGTTATACGACGTGGTCTTATGAGATATCGTTTTATTGGTCAAACTGTTTTAAATTGTTTTACTCACACCAGTCCCATGACTGACCCGGAGTTTATTTTGTTTTGTTTTCCCTAAACTCTTGGGTGCCCAATTTTGTACGGGCAGTCAAGTAGTCAGGATTTTACAGATATACCAGGAGAGCTTGGAGCGGGAGGCTTCAGGATTATATGGCTATAGTTATTTCCGCTGTGTTGTAAGTGTTGTACTCTGATAATGTTACTATATACATATACTAATTTTATTTCAAAGATATGTTATCTATTATATGTTGTTTGTTCCGCTGTGAGATTCGTGCTACTCTGATGTTGTATGTTCTTCTTCTTCTTCTATTCTAAGTTTCTATCTTATCTACTCTCACCCTCTATTTTCTTTCATTAACTACCGGTATTTTCGATCCTTGGATGTTCGATATGTGTTGTATATCGAATAACCTAGATCGACTTTTTCTGGGACGTTACAGTTACGATCAATTTTCGTTAAATTTACAATATAAATAAATATAACGGTCAGTATTGATTTTAACGTACATTTTAATTTGCCGAGGCCACATACTGACTCTAAAAATTCCCGAAAAATTATTTCTAGCTTCGTATTGACGATACAATCCTAACAAAACTAATTCCGTCAAATTTGAAGACTGCTTGAAAAATGGCCATTATCTGGTCAATCGAAATTGACTTAAATTATTAAAACACGTTTTCTTTTGCCATGTTCACATATTGATTTAAAAAATTATGGAAATTTGAATTTAACAACAATTTACATCCCGGATCCAACAAAAGTGGTTTCGTCGAAAACGAAGGTCGTTTGGAAAATTTCCTTTTTTAAGGGTTATATTTTCCATAGCGACTATTCTGAAATTTCAACTGGGCATAACTTTTAATTCCAACTATGAAATTTCAATTTTTTGGATTCTTTAGAAAGATATTTTCAAATAGATTATAATATTTATGGTTTTGCTAAAATCCGATTTTTTTGAATTATGTACATTCATTTGAAATTTGAAATTTGAAATCGAATTTTCAAACTACTGCGCCATTTCTAATTTCTTTTATAATTAAAATAAATATTTATATTCTAACTTTGATTCAAATAAATTTATACGTTCTAATTCTATTCAAAATAAATTTCTTGTCGTAATTATTTATAATAAATCATTTTAAATATTCAAAATTCATTAAAATTGCCAAAATAAAAATTTTAAATTGGTTCTGATTTTCCGGGTTGCTACACATAATTTCTTTTTGAAACGATTCCAATGTTTAAATGCCTTTTTAAATCCATACTTGAATTTAAATTATAAATTATCCAATAAAATTTCCCTCTTTTTATTTATAAATATCATTTACGAATTTCGCTTTTGTTTTTAAATATTTCAAACAAGTTTCTATTTTAATTTCCATTTCAATTTTCGAAAAATAAATTCCCTTTTCAAAATTAACACTTGAGTTCCCATTTCTAAATTATCCAATGATAATTTTCTATCCAATCACAAACATCGTTTATAAATTCGACTATTTGTTTTATTATTTAAACAAGTGAATATTTTCTAATCCATTCAAAGTTCAATTTTTATTCCGAAAAATAAATTTTCCCTTTTTAAACCTAAAAACCCCTTTTCATGATATTTTTAAATACGATATCTAGGGCTAGTGATATTCTAATATCCAAACACACAAATCATCCATTCAATTCACAAATCACACACATATATAAATGTGTAAACAACAGTAAATAAATTTGAGGAATCCAGTTGGATTCCTCCAACCTGTTTTCCTGCATCCACAGATGTCAAACAACATAAATAATACCAACCCTTCTTCAAGGCAGGGTATCGCGGTATTGAAGGTCATCCACTCATATATCGTAGGGCGATAGGGTCGTCCGCTAATGATACTGCGGGCATCCGCTAATAGTACTGCGGGAAATATCCAATACATATATAATAACCACAATCACCAAGCTTAAATAATTAATATAAATAACCATAATAATTCAATAATCCATTCATGCATTCAAGTGACCAACAATTTACTTTTAATGATAACAATAAATCTTTAAGTGAGATTTAGTCACCTTGTATTTCATTTGCCAAATATCCATTTTAATTCATATCATCAAGGCTACGAATCGTTTTGAATAATCTCAAGTAAGTTTCCCCCCTACGATAATTTGATTTTAATTCATCGATTAAACTCATTATTCACTTAACTTAACTATTTAAAGAAATAAAGTAATTATCTATGCAATTTAAGTTTAATAAGGACGTATACCTTGATATCTTCGATCAAATACTAGGCGAATCAAAAATCGGTGATCCATTTCTACATAAATCAGTCCAAAATTCTGCTCCAACCACTCAGATATTTAATCAAACAACGTGCTGACAACTCCATCTTCAGTCTCCATAGCTATTGTTTGTTGTTGCTCTACTATCCATCAGCCTCATTACCACTTCATGCACCCATCCCGTACAAATTCCTCCATCCAAAATATCATAGACCGAACACACAAAAAAATCACTTGCTGTCGAACTAACAAATTCCCTAGTCCATCATCAAATAACAACTTCATTTCTTGTTGCATCATTCAACCAGTGACCTCCTTGTTGATTCACTTCATACCCAAATTATCGAACCTCTTTCCCTTCCTGCATTCAAACACCCAAGGCACTGTTGCCTTCTCCTTCTCCAAACTTTCCACCTTATTGTAAATGTTTTCAGCTCGCACCAGTCCATACATTTCCCTTTGAAACCACGGCGTCGGTCTCGAGCTTGCAACCACAATCAGAGTCGCGACTTCCAGTTTTTTCCCCCAACATCCATTGTGATTCCATGCCTAGCGCTGCTACAAGTAAACTCTCGATCCCTTGTTGAAGCCAATCTCCACCATGCCTTGCCAACCAGTTCGCTTAGTTGTTACAAACTCAATGCAAATGAACAACTAACCCCAATCCCCCTCAATCGATTAAAAGCTCGAACCCTAAGGCTCGATGCTGATCCACTGTTGAAGTCCAAACCAAAGTTGCGAGCATTTCTAGGACATCTTCCACTACACTGAAACAGGTGATTCCCAACGAGTATAATCGTGGCAAACCATTTTGGCAACGCTTATTAGTGTTGCTATGGGGGCGTTGCAGATTCTTACCAACGCGTATAAGTGTTGGTATATTTTCGTTCGCAACGCTTATAAGCATTGGCATAATTTTGTTTGCAACGCTTATAAGCATTGGTATATTTTCATTCGCAACACTTACAAGCGTTGGTATATTTTCCTTTGTAACGCTTATACATGTTGCAAGATCTTCATTCACAACAAATATATATTAATAATAAAAGAAATATATATTAGTAATTCTCATATTCTAGCATTAATAGTAAATTAATAACTTACATGATTATAATATAGACGATATTTAATATGAATCCAAAACTAATATTATTCTCAATTTAAAAAATATATCTCAATGAACACCAATAAACAACATTCATAATCAAGTAACGACATAAAATATCAGTTAAAAACAGACAAGTACTAATCAAATATTAATAGCTCGGGCCACTTTTACTTGTTTTATAGAAAAAGTAGAACTAATTGCTTGACAATAATTTTTCTTCACGTGGCGCAATTGGATCATTTTCAAGATCTTCTACTACACCATTAGAACTACCATTCAAATTCCTCTTTTCTTCTGCTTCCTCTAGAAGTGCATTCATTCAGTAAATTTTCAGTTCCTTTAAAAACAAAAAATATGAGTATTATAATGATAAGCTCAATTGTATCGGACATCGATAGGCTTTTTTAAAACTAAGCCCAATGGCTCGATAAAATTGAGCTTCAGCTCAGTTTAAATGGTCATAATAAATGTATATCATAATTAAATGATCATACGAAGAGACAATATGGCCATGCAACTAATCTCTGATCCAACATCACTCAATGATTGATATAACACAGTTGAATATAAAAAGGGTTCAAATTAGTAACTAAATTAAGCAGATAAAAAAGGTTTACCCGCTCCATCAACTTGCATATTTCTAGGATGGCTTAAAATTGGTAACTGAATAATAAAATAAAATGGTTTGATTATTCAATTGGAAAGTTACTTTTTATAAAGAAGCTTCAGCTGTGCAGCATGCACCTATAGTGTGTAAGCAAGCAGCTAAAGTGTGTAATCAAACCTGCGAGTATTTAATCTTTCCCATCTAAGGAATGGCAGCAAATGCATAGCAGGAAAAAAATGCACTTGGTTATTCTCATGATTAAAGTACACGTTCCATTTCATCATCTCGCTCGATGCTACACCGTTTCATCATCTCGCTCCAACCAGCAACAAGAGCGATCCCGATTATGGCCCCCATTACAATTCCCGAGATAAAACCCGTTTTATTCTGAAAACAATAAACGAATTGATTTGATTTAGATGAAGGGAGAAGAAAAGATAGAGAAATTGTGGAACGCTTGAAAATTGAAATTGATAACAGTTAAAGGAGGAAATTGTTTTTTCAGCGGCTGCGAGATGAACAAGCGTTGAGGAATAGCTAATTAGGGTTACGAATGTGAATTTACCTATTTGCCTTAGAATATATGGATGCCTAAGATTTCCAACATATATATGGGTTAGAGTAATAAAAAAAGGCAATGTGTATTTTCGGTAGCACATTTTTCGCTTAGCAACGCTTATTTTTGTTATTAGTGTACAACACAAATAAGTGTTGGCAACTGGAAAAAATAAGTGTTGGGAATCACCTGTTTTGGTGTAGTGTTCGAGCTTATGGAAATCGCGTGGATTAAATTGCGATGCCAATTCTTTTTTTTTTATAAATAATTGGAACTCGCGATTTCATTTTCTGTGATAAGAATGAAAAGAAACGAAGGCAAAGAGGAACTGGTTTCGTGGTTTTGGAATGGTACAAAACAGAAGTGTTATGGCCTAATTTATAGATGTGAGAAGAGACAAAGAGGACAAGCCATTAAATCGATGTCTTCCATGATACTGAAAGTGGGAGACCAATTTTCTACATGAGGAAACAAATAGGCTGGGAGAAATATAATGTATATGTCAGCTGAAAAGATTATATATGTATTTGATTAAATTTTGTTTTTAATTAAATAACTTAAAATATCTAGCGGACCCTGAACCGTTGTTTTAACATAACGACCAACGTCATCAGATTATAACGTTATTCTAAAATTCACGGAACTGATTCTGTAATTTAGTTCGACAGTATAGAGTAAATAACAAATTAAATTAATGATTTAAATTAAATTAAATTAAATTTAAAATATAAATTGATTTCAAACAATTAAATACGTCGATAATAAATAATTATTACTGTTCAAATTCAATATATAATTTACATTAATCAACTGAATTATTTCGATTCAGTTTTAAATTCTGAATACAATTATTATCATTTCCGAATTACTATAATCTTATTTGCTCAAAAATCAATTATATATCGATTATTAAATCAATAAATTAAATAAAAATCCATTTATTATTCCAAATTAATATTTAAAATAAATTTAAGTATTCAATATTAAATGGCTAAAAATCTGGAACGTTACATACAAGTTCAATAGAATTTGTTTCGCGTCTTAATCCGATTATTATATCAAATTATCAATAAATTCCTCTCAAATCGAATTAAATTTATTTAATTGATAGTTGTAGTTTATAACCGATTCCATAGTGACTTTCTGAAAATTTTATTTGAACATAACTTAAAATCTATAATATGAAATTTCCATTTTTTTCTTTCATTAGGAAATTATAATCAAATTGATTCGGATGATTGTTGTTTCAAAGAATCCTAACTTAAAATGGATTCACTATAGCAAAAACACCATATTACAACTTTAATTTTACAACGGTGGTAAAAGCACCATTGTAATAAATGTTTTTTACAACTTTTTTCCAGAAAAGTTGTAATAAACTTATTTTTAACAACTGTGTTATTTTGACAGTTGTAATAAAAGCCTATCACAACTTTTTTTAACTGTTGTAATATATGACTATATTTTAGTATAATTAATTAACAACTAATAATTAATATTTAATACATTTATATTGATTATTTATAATTAATAACTAATAATTACTATTAATAATCAATTAGGAAGTGATAATTAATAGTTATTAAGAAGTAATATTACTATTTAATAATAATAAATAATAGTTAATTTGAAAACATGCAATAACTAATAATAATAATAAAGTAATAATTTGAAATTAAAATTTTAGAATTCTCTTTTAAATTCTATTAATTAATGATTGACAATAATTTTCAATAAATAATAGTTAATCAAGTACTTATTAAAAAATATTAAATAATATTAAATAATGATAGTAATAAATTTAGAAAATAAATGGAAGAACCAGATTCATCCACTTTGTGTATAAATGAATATTGTTTGTATAAAACCATTTATATCATCATATTTTTAATTTTTTGACTGTTTATAAGCATAAGTACTAAAATGGTTTTATATCGATTCAAGGTTTTTTTTAGTTTATTAATTATAGGCGATGTAAATAAATATTCATTCGTACTCTAAAATTATATGAATATGAATATTCGGTATTTGAAAATGAATCCAGATATAGATAAGGGAATGGAAATATTTGTGTAACACCCCGTGAATTCTATAACGCTAAGATTCACAAATTAAAGTATAATTAATTCTAAATGAAAGAATTAAGGGAAACGGGTTACGCCATTGCGTTCGTCTCGAAATTCTGCTTGAGATAGAGTCCGAATTTGCGCGAATCGGACTCTGTATGGAGTTATGGCCTTCGGAAGTTTCAGAATAAAGTTTAAAATTCAAACAGCTCAGTTTTAAATTAAAAATTCGAATTTCAGGTTCGAACTGGGCTGGGCGGGAAAATTCCCGCCCAGAGACCAGGTCGACCATAGGGTTGACCATGGTGTCGACCTGGTCACCCCAGGTCGACCACAGTGTCGACCTGGTCCCCCCCAGGTCGACCATAGTGTCGACCTAGGTGTCGACCTTCCTGGTCGACCTGGCTGGCCAGGTCTGGCTCTGGCTCGAATTTCTATGGCTCTGTGTATCACTAGGGCTGACGTGTCACCTCTTGATTGGCTCTCTGAACTTTGAATGGCCTAGATTCCCCCTGTCTTCATCTGACGGCTCAAAACAACTTAAAAATCTATAAATACACCCTAAGTCTCAACAGAAAATTCACACAAAAAAATGAGAAAGGAGTCGTCATGCTGTTACGGAAGAATTGAACATAGCCGTCAAGAGAGAAAGGCCTAGAGACGAATCATACTAAGAAGAAGATTAAAGTTTAAATCAAATTTATCAACGCAACGTTAGTCTACCCAAAGGAGCGTATCTCAATTTCAGAATTCAGAATCCAAAATTCAAGATTCTGCATTCGTTGTAAGTATAGTGACCTTTCAGAATATGAATAAGAATTGTGATGTGATTCGATGTAAATGAAAATAGAATTGTGTTATTATATGGTATAAATTATATGTATTGTGATGGTTCTATCCTGACTTATGTATTGATGTTTGTGGCATAAATTGATTGATGCAAGCCTATTGAAAAATTGTATATGAAAACGATGGCATTTGTAAGTTTGTGGCAAAAACTAGAAATTGATCCCTTTTTGTTTATGCCTATGACATGGACCTTATACATTCATTAAGCCTAAATTAAAGCTTATGTAAACATGATTTAAACTTGAAACCTTTTATGCCTACATGACCCAAATCCTATGATATCACTTCCATGTTTATTTGCAAGTTTAATTGGATCTATGTTAAGTATCGTTTGTGTTTCATAAACTATGCAAGTTCATGTTTATTTGCAAGTATAATTGGATCTATGTTAAGTATCGTTTGGGTTTCAAAAACTATGCAAGTTCATGTTGAAAAAGGCTATGTGATTAGATGTTATAATTGGAGCTTTTGGTAGATATACATCATGCTAGTTTTGTGTTTGACATTATGCCAAGTTAAACATGTTTGAACACAAGTTTGTATTAGCCTAAACTATGTCGTTTCATATGTCACCTACTTAGTTATACTTTGATTTGAATGCAAGTTCACATGACCCATCATTTATGTTAGTATCGCTAAATTGCAAGTTCATGCGCCACCCACCCTTATATGTTGTAAAATATTACATGTTCTTGATTTCCCCTTTTCTTACGCTTATAAAGTTGGGTTGAATTGTGTCGAGCCCAACATTTGTTATAACGTTGCGAACGTATAAACGGGGGTAATAACGTTGGGTGTAAAACATGAAAATATATGTTGGCATGTTTGGCACATGCCAACGACAATGACATTTAAAGCTGTATGAATTGTTATACCCAAAAATAAAAGATATGACATTTACATATATAATTGAGAAGTAACAAAATATGCTTAACCCGAGGTTGGATTGAGTTGTGATGTAAACCTGCCCGGTTGTCCAGTAGTCACAACAATACCTATCCAATGTGGGTGGTTAAGCATTGAGCCCAATAATGATCCGAGGTTAGACTGAGCTATGGTGTAAACCTTCCCGAAACTGACCGGCATATCCAGTAACCGTAGCAATACCTATCTAATGTGAGTGGTCAGGTGCTCCTAAGAGGCTAAGGACAGATGGTAGGGTTAAGTCAACTATAACACTTAACCAAATTCAACATGTTAACAAGAATTGATGGGTGGGGGTTAGGTAAATACAGACACTTAACCACTTAACATGTTTGACTAGAAAATCCTGGTAATGAGGCACCCATTTCAGCAGTAACCCAATTTAGGTATCATCGGTACCCTGAAACTAGGCAGGGTGGGGCACGATTACTGGGCTGATTGTAAGCGGTCAAACGACGGCGGTGGGTGCACAGTGCAGGTCTAACGGGGTGCGGGCGTGCACACACTTCGGAGCAGACAACCAGGGCACTGGGGACACCAGTAGTATAACCTATGCCTTCTAGAATTTGTGTCAGGGCCGCCACCATGGGTCTTGATACACCCCATGGTGGGACCAGCATAGGTATCTATAATTCTTGGGGGGCGTATGACACATGTTAACGCGAGTAGGAGCCGATCTTTAAATAAAGTTGGGGATCACTTCACCCTCACCATAGGGTGCCAGTTAGAGTAAACTCAAATAGATGCAGAGACATAGTATGGGTGCGATAGTACATTCGACACTCCCTTAGCTTGTGACACCATCCTATTTTCAGTATATATCTATCATGCCCTTTTCTTATTCACATACTGAAGAGTTACTATATTTACTCAGGCTTTATGTCTGACCCTATTTTCTTTTCGTCTTCTTTTCTTTCGTTTCCCCCCCAGGTCCACAGGGAGGAAACAGCTCAGCTCAGTCAGGCTCTGTACAAGCTCCAAGAACGTAGATGTATGATTTGGGTCTCTTTTGCTCGGACTATGGCTTTGGATATCACTATGGGGATTTTTGTCACTTTATTTATGTTTTCTGCTTCTTTAATTATCAAGACAGTAATGATGTTGTAATATTGGAAATATTTTGAGACAATTATGGAATGTTTGGTTTTGAACACATACTGATGAAATAAAAGTCTGTTTGGTTTCCGCTGTTTAAAATATGTGTATTTATATCTGTCTTGAGTTTATCTGTGGCTTTTACTTATAAACCTCCACCAAAATTAAGGCATTTCCTTTGTGAGCGACCTTAACGGAGGTGGGGTGTTTCACTTAGTATCAGAGCATAGGTTTACCAGATAAGAAAAAAGTTTTTGAAATTGTTTTCAAAAAGAAAATTTAAAGAAGCATTTTCAAGAAAAGTGTTATATTTATAAATGACAAAATCCCCCAAAGCCATGTGCCCCATTTATCTCTCTCTATCCTTCGTTTTGAATTTTTCCCTTTCTGTTTCAGCATGTCTGGAGACCTTAACCTCCCGGAAGGAGTGCCTATTCCCGGCTGGTTTAGGAGGTACCTAGAAGCAAGGGACAATGGCGCAGGCCCAGCAGACATCCCTCCTCCAGTGGTCGCGGTTCCTCCCCCTCCTCCTCGTGGAAATGCCTTCGCAAAAACATGTAGAGATTTTAAGGCAATGGGTGGAAAAGACTTTTATGGGACAGAATCCTTTGTAGGGGCAAGAAACTGGCTAAAGGAGCCTGAGGATCTGTTTGTCATCTTCGGGGTTGATGACAGGCAAAAGATACAACTAGTGGTATGGTTGCTTAAGGATGAAGCTTCCTATTGGTGGGAAGTTACCAATGCTCAGAGGGCGGTGGAAACATGGGAAGAATTCAGAACAAGGTTTGAAATGAAATTTCTCTCCCAAGCAGAAAGAAGCCTGCAAATGGAGAAGTTCCTAACTCTGAAACAGGGGAGCATGACGATCAGGGAATATGTTAATCAGTTTAATCAGCTGGCTAGATTTGGGTTAGACTTAGTAAACACCCAACACAAGAAGGCACTTCGCTTCGTCAAGGTTTTGAATGAGCCTCTATACAGCCTTGCCATGACCCATGTATCCACGAGAGTGACTTATGAAAGCTTGGTGGGCATGGCGTTGCTACACGAGGAAGATCACGGAAAGAAAGAAACTAAGGGGGAAGAGAAGAAAGAGGGTCTACAAGCAAAGAAAACATACTTCAAGAAAGGAAGGAAGAACAATAAGCCCCGTGAGAAGAGAAGGTGCAATTTCTATGGCATTATGGGCCATATATCAAAAGACTGCCGAAAAAGGAAGGCGAAGATGGGTGGTTGCTTCCATTGTGGAGTGACTGGGCACCAAGCTAAGAACTGCCCAAAGAAGAAAGGGCAGGGACAGAAAGTTGAATCCACTTCAGGGGGTCAGGTTCACGCGCTAGTGGCACCTCAACAAGAACGAGGTAGTAATATTTCTGTAGAAAGTGTAGTCTATCTTTATGATCATCCAGTTCGTACACTTTTTGACTCTGGCGCATCGCACTCTTTTATTTCATCTTCCATAGTAGAATCTCTGCATCTAGTCACTAGTATGGTAGAAGTTCCCTTAGTAGTTTCAAATCCAATTGGGGGCTCCGCTTACTTATCAATGGTTTGTTTGGGTTTGAAAATCTCTATTCTCAGCGTTGCGTTGAGTTTAGTTGTGATGCCTTTGTCTTAGGCTTCTCGGGATATGGTTTGATCTTAGGCATGGACTGGTTATCCAGTAACAGTGCCATCCTTGATGGTGAGAAAAGAGTAGTTAGGCTCTTGACTTGGCTTGGTAACACTCTAGAAATTTCTTGTAATCCCTTGAATGTTGTTATGCTTAGTTATCTAGAGTCGCTTGATGCTTCCGACGAGAATTTGCAATCAGTGAGAGTAGTCCGGGAATATCCGGATGTCTTTGAAGAGGTGAAAGGCTTACCTCCGAGGCGGGAAATAGACTTTCGCATATATCTTATGGATACTGCAAAGCCTGTAGCTTTACCTGTCAGACACATGGCTCCAAGGGAGAGAAAGGAGCTCAGTAAGCAGGTTAAAGAACTTCTCGAAAAAGGGTTCATTAGATGGAGCATTTCGAAATGGGGTGCTCTAGTGGTGTTCGCAACCAAAGTGGACGGTTCGCTTCGCCTTTGCGTCGACTATAGGGAGTTAAACAAATTGACCAAGAAAAATAGGCACCCTCTTCCCCGAATCGACGATTTGTTTGATCAGCTTGTAGGTGCAATGGTCTTCTCCCAACTTGATCTAGCAACTGGGTTCCATCAGCTAAGAGTAGCTGAAGATAGTATTGATAAAACAACGTTCAGAACCCCAGACGGTTTCTTCGAGTGGCTTGTCATGCCTTTCGGCTTGACAAATGCACCCGCTTATTTCGTAGACCTAATGAGAAGGGTGTTCAGAGAATTCCTCAACAAATTTGTGGTTGTCTTCGTAGATGATATCTTAATCTTCTCAAAGAATGAGGAAGAGCATGCTCAGCATCTGAAAGAAATCATGGAAACTCTCCATTCACATCAGTTAAAAGCCAAATTCTCCAAGTGTCACTTCTGGAGAAAAGGGGTAAGATTTCTGGGGCATATAGTGTCCAAAGAAGGGTTGGTCATGGACCCCGCGAAAGTGGTGGCAGTGCAAGATTGGAAAACACCAAGAAATGCAACCGAAGTTCGAAGCTTTCTTGGGCTAGCCGGTTTTTACCGAAAGTTTATTAGGGATTTCGAAAAGATCTCGGCACCACTCACAAGGCTAACAAAGAAGAATCCGGCGTTCACTTGGGATTTGGACTACGAGTTTGATTTCCAACGATTAAAAAGGGCTCTCACAATAGCCCCAGTCCTGACTTTGCCAGATGGAAGCAAAATGTTCACGGTATACACGGATGCATGTGGAACGGGACTAGGCGCTGTTCTAATGCAAGAAGGAAGGGTAGTAGCTTATGGCGGAAGACAACTGAAAGTTCATGAAAATAACTACCCAACCAACGATCTTGAGTTAGCCGCCATCGTCTTTGCGCTTAAGTCTTGGCGCCATTATCTCCTAGGTGAGAAGTTTGAATTATACACTGACCATAAATCGTTGAAATATCTCTTCTCGCAGAAGGACCTTAACTTGAGGCAGCAAAGATGGATGGAGTTTCTTGCCTCGTATGACTTTGAAATTTCCCATACTCCCGGCAAAGGCAACGTAGTAGCAGACGCGTTGAGCCGAAAGAAACTGACCTTAAGTTTGCTCTTTGTGGAAAGGCAAAGCCTGGAGTATATAGCCAGTTTTAACTTTAGGCCCTCCTCATATTTTGTACCGGGTTTGTTAACATCTCTCGAAGTACGCCCTACTCTCTTGGACTCAATAGGGGCTGCACAACGTGAAGACCCTTAGCTTGTGGATGTGATTGATAAACTTATTAGAGGTGAGACTTCTAGTCACCTCAGCAGATACACCATCAATTATAAGGGTTGGCTGAGACGAGATGGAAGATTATGTGTCCATAAGCAAGGGAGTTGACAAAGAAGGTTCTCGAGGAAGTGCATCACTCCAAGATGACTGTACACCCAAGCGGTGATAAGATGTACAGGGATATAAAAAGGACTTTCTTTTGGAGCGGCATGAAGCAAGACGTGGCAGATTTTGTTTCTAAGTGCATGACCTGCCAACGGGTCAAGGCGGAACAGAAGAAACTTGGAGGACTATTCACCCTTTAGAGGTCCTACAATGGAAGTGGGATAGCATTTCAATCGACTTCATTGATGGACTACCTAGATCGAGAAGAGGCAACACTAGCATTTGGGTAATAGTGGATAGGCTTACTAAAAGCGCCCACTTTATACCTATCAAGAGTAGAAGGACTGCCGCATCTCTAGCATCTATTTATCTCAAGGAAATAGTTCGACTCCATGGGATACCCTCCAGCATTGTTAGTGACCGAGACCCTATCTTCACAAGCGAGTTTTGGTGGAGTCTGCAAGAAGCTGTAGGCACACAGTTATGTTTAAGCACGGCCTATCACCCCTAAACCGATGGCCAGACGGAAAGGGAGGGTGAATAGAGTTTTAAAGGATCATTTGAGACTTTGCGTTCTTGACTTTAGAGGGACTTGGGAGGATCACCTTCCTTTAGTGGAATTTGCCTACAACAGCTACCAAGCTACCATCGGTATGGAACCCTTCGAATCCTTGTACGGAAGACCATGCAAATCACCAACTTGTTGGTGGGAGTCTACAGATAAGCTTATACTTGGGCCAGATATGATTCGAGAGACTTCGGAGAAAGTGGACTTGATACGAAGGAGAATGAAGACTGCCCCAGACCGACAAAAGAAGGACCGACCTTGAGTTTGAGGTTGGAGACAGGGTTTTCCTTAAGGTATCGCCTTTAAGGAACGTCGTTCGTTTTGGAACCCGCAGGAAAGCTAGCACCAAGATTTGTAGGACCGTTTCCTATCATCGAGAAGGTTGGAAAGATGGCCTATAGGTTAGAGCTACCCGAGAGACTGGCTAGAGTCCACAACGTCTTTCATGTTTCTCACCTCCGGAAGTGTTTGCACGAGTCAACGGAAGTGGTGGAACCTAGCATTCTAGAAGAAGCCGAAGTGGAACGTGAAGCAACTGTGAGGAGAGTTCCAACCCGCATCTTAGGAGCTGAAGTGAAAAAGCTATGCAACCGCGAAGTCAAACTTGTTAAAGTTCAGTGGAGCGATGCTGAGGAAGACACGACTTGGGAAACTGAGGACAGAATACGCGCTGCCTACCCTCTTCTTTTCGAGGGTACATCTTTGATCTCTCTCTTTTTCCTTAATTTATGCTTTATCTAGGTATATCTCCTCGGTCCTTTTTCCTAACTCCTTAGGTAGAAACAAATGGATGCAAACATGAATTTGAAAACATGTTATGGATGATGGCTGCAAATGGTTGCTAGTGGTTGCTCGTGGATGCATATACACACACACCCTAGGTTATAGATCGGCTCAGTCACTTCATATTGCATATGCATATATATGTATTCTCATTTGTATATGATTGAAACTTGATACGCTATCATATGGTCGTTGCATTTGTATGAATGGTTATGAACTCATGTAGAATTATGAGTAGGAAAAATTTGCATACATAATGGATTCATGACACTTACATGATTCACATTAAGGAGGTCAACTAAATCAGTAGACCGCCTGATTTCTGCATTATATAAGGACATGTACACACACTATGCATATGATCATGAAGCATTAGAAGTCTTTTAAGGACAGTTGGTGCCTGTATTTGTTGGTTGAGTAGATGGACTGTTGGATGGTAGGATATACATTCTTCCTAACTTGAAGATTTCGGGGACGAAATCCTTTTAAGGGGGGAGGATGTAACACCCCGTGAATTCTATAATGCTAAACTTCACAAATTAAAGTATAATTAATTCTAAATGAAAGAATTAAGGGAAACTGTTACGCCATTGCGTTCGTCTCGAAATTCTGCTTGAGATAGAGTCCGAGTTTGCGCGAATCGGACTCCGTATGAAGGAGTTATGGCCTTCGGAAGTTTCAGAATAAAGTTTAAAATTCAAACAGCTCAGTTTTAAATTAAAAATTTGAATTTCAGGTTCAAACTGGGCTGGGCAGGAAAATTCCCTCCCAGAGACCACGTCGACCATAGGGTCGACCATGGTGTCGACCTGGTCACCCCAGGTCGACCACAGTGTCGACCTGGTCCCCCCAGGTCGACCACAGTGTCGACGTGGGTGTCGACCTGGCTGGCCAGGTCTGGCTCTGGCTCGAATTTCTGTGGCTCTGTGCGTCACTAGGGCTGACGTGTCACCTCTTGATTGGTACTCTGAACTTTGAATGGCCTAGATTCCCCCTGTCTTCATCTGACGGCTCAAAACAACTTAAAAATCTATAAATACACCCTAAGTCTCAACTGAAAATTCACACAAAAAAAGAGAAAGGAGTCGTCATGCTGCTAGGGAAGAATTGAACATAGCCGTCAAGAGAGAAAGGCCTAGAGACGAATCAAACTAAGAAGAAGATTAAAGTTTAAATCAAATTTATCAACGCAACATTAGTCTGCCCAAAGGAGCGCATCAGTTCAGAATTCAGAATCCAGAATTCAAGATTCTGCATTCGTTGTAAGTATAGTGACCTTTCAGAATATGAATAAGAATTATGATGTGATTCGATGTAAATGAAAATAGAATTGTGTTATTATATGGTATAAATTCTATGTATTGTGATGGTTCTATCATGACTTGTGTATTGATGTTTGTGGCATAAATTGATTGATGCAAGCCTATTGAAAAATTGTATATGAAAACGATGGCATTTGTAAGTTTGTGGCAAAAACTAGAAATTGATCCCTTTTTGTTTATGCCTATGACATGGACCTTATACATTCATTAAGCCTAAATTAAAGCTTATGTAAACATGATTTAAACTTGAAACCTTTTATGCCTACATGACCCAAATCCTATGATATCACTTCCATGTTTATTTGCAAGTATAATTGGATCTATGTTAAGTATCGTTTGTGTTTCATAAACTATGCAAGTTCATGTTTATTTGCAAGTATAATTGGATCTATGTTAAGTATCGTTTGGGTTTCAAAAACTATGCAAGTTCATGTTGAAAAAGGCTATGTGATTAGATGTTATAATTGGAGCTTTTGGTGGATATACATCAAGCTAATTTTGTGTTTGACATTATGCCAAGTTAAACATGTTTGAACACAAGTTTGTATTAGCCTAAACTATGCCATTTCATATGTCACCTACTTAGTTATACTTTGATTTGAATGCAAGTTCACATGACCCATCATTTATGTTAGTATCGCTAAATTGCAAGTTCATGCGCCACACACCCTTATATGTTGTAAAATATTACATGTTCTTGATTTCCCCTTTTCTTACGCTTATAAAGTTGGGATGAATTATGTCGAGCCCAACATTTGTTATAACGTTGCGAACGTATAAACGGGGGTATTTACGTTGGGTGTAAAACATGAAAATATATGTTGGCATGTTTGGCACATGCCAACACAATGACATTTAAAGCGGTATGAATTGTTATAACCAAAAATAAAAGATATGACATTTACATATATAATTGAGAAGTAACAAAATATGCTTAACCCGAGGTTGGATTGAGTTGTGATGTAAACCTGCCCGGCTGTCCAGTAGTCACAACAATACCTATCCAATGTGGGTGGTTAAGCATTGAGCCCAATAATGACCCGAGATTAGACTGAGCTACGGTGTAAACCTGCCCTGAACCGTCCGACATATCTAGTAACCGTAGCAATACCTGTCTAATGTGAGTGGTCAGGTGCTCCGAAGAGGCTAAGGACAGATGGTAGGGTTAAGTCAACTATAACACTTAACCAAATTCAACATGTTAACAAGAATTGATGGGTGGGGGTTAGGTAAATACAGACACTTAACCACTTAACATGTTTGAATAGAAAATCCTTGTAACGAGTGACTTGTTTCAGCGGTAACCCAATTTTGGTATCAACGGTACCCTGAAACTAGGCAGGGTGGGGCACGATTACTGGGCTGATTGTAAGCGGTCAAACGACGGCGGTGGGTTCACAGTGCAGGTCTAACGGGGTGCGGGCGTGCACACACTTCGGAGCAGGCAACCAGGGCACTGGGGACACCATTAGTATAACCTATGCCTTCTAGAATTTGTGTCAGGGTCGCCACCATGGATCTTGATACACCCCATGGTGTGACCAGCATAGGTATCTAAAATTCTTGGGGGCCGTATGACACATGTTAACGCGAGTAGGAGCCGATCTTTAAATAAAGTTGGGGATCACTTCACCCTCACCATGGGGTGGGTTAGAGTAAACTCAAATAGATGCAGAGATATAGTATGGGTGCGATAGTACATTCGACACTCCCTTAGCTTGTGACACCATCCTATTTTCAGTATATATCTATCATGCCCTTTTCTTATTCACATACTGAAGAGTTACTAGATTTACTCAGGCTTTATGTCTGACCCTATTTTCTTTTCGCCTTCTTTTCTTTCGTTTCCCCTCCCAGGTCCACAGGGAGGAAACAGCTCAGCTCAGTCAGGCTCTGTACAAGCTCCAAGAACGTAGATGTATGATTTGGGTCTCTTTTGCTCGGACTATGGCTTTGGATATCACTATGGGGATTTTTGTCACTTTATTTATGTTTTCTGCTTCTTTAATTATCAAGACAATAATGATGTTGTAATATTGGAAATATTTTGAGACAATTATGGAATGTTTGGTTTTGAACACATATTGATGAAATAAAAGTCTGTTTGGTTTCCGCTGTTTAAAATATGTGTATTTATATCTGTCTTGAGTTTATGTGTGGCTTTTACTTATAAACCTCCACCAAAATTAAGCCATTCCCTTTGTGAGTGACCTTAACGGAGGTGGGGTGTTTCAATTTGGGCATCAAAAATTATCTTTTGATAAGTCTAATTTTAAGCGTTTATTAGTTATTTAGCGTAATAAATTGTCTTTTAGTTATTAGATAACCAAAAAGGGCAAAAAGAGGATTCCAACGAAAATTTTTGTTTCTCCCACCGCACGCCCGCTTTTAATATGCTACGAAAATTTCATTTCCCTCCACAAGTAGGTGCTCTTTTAACTGAGAATTCCAATGAACCCGACTTAAACTAACAAGACCCAATCAAAAGAGAAACCCTAACCCTCGAGTCTGAACCGCCTTGCTTCACCTCCATACAGTAGCCATATCACCTCCATTCTACCTTATATGCTGTTGAAGAATTCCTTGTGAATAAGGGGGACAGAGTCGAGATGATGGCAATGCTGGGCCTTTTTGGAGTGTTTGTCAGTGCTGTTCAGATAGTGAGACGAGCTTTGATCGATCCACTGGACAGCTGGTTAGTGATTCTGTTTCTCATTTTAGCAGAGCACGGATGTATTCTGTCTCAAAACCTAAGTGGCAAATTATAGATCGATGGTGAGTGATTCTTGAGAAAAATAAAAAACCTTAAACACTGGTTTCATTTGTTGAATTTTTGGATAAACCCGACACTGTGTAAACACTTAATGGAGTATTCTATGAATGGCGAACCCCATTTTGGAGCTCCATATAAGCGAAAAAAATATGCCATTAAAAAAAATAACGATTGATATTCTATACATAGACTCGAATAACTTTCAATTATATTGTTCGTCAAGCTCGAATTGAATTCTAAATCATCACCATAAGAGTATTTTAGCACTTGATTGGTGTTTTGATTTCAGAGTAGTTTGTATGATATTAAGTTTCAAAACTATAATTTCACCATATTCTCAAACCGTCTACAGCACAACATTCCGAGTATTATGTAACTTTACCCCTAAAGGCAATAAGAAACAGTATTAACAAATTTATCTTAAGAACAAAATTCATACTCCAAATATTCCACCTAATATTTTCCCTGCATGAAATTTGTGAACTAATCCAAGAAAAATATTAAATCAAAAATTGGACTAGCAGAATTTAGAAAAATAAACAACATGAATCAAAGAATCTGTTGTGAGCTAGACAAACATATTATGCTCCAAAGGAAGAATATAAAAGTTATTCATGCGAACTTTTTCCATAACAATTGGAGATAGCATACAAAAAGTGTTCGTTAAAGGACCACTATCAAATTGAATAATTTGCAAATGGTAATGGTGGTGGTCTCCATACTGTTAGGTCTTATTACACATTCATGTGTCTTATTATTTGAGTTTGAATATTATTTAATTTTATATATGGTTATGGTTTTCAAACCATGCCTCACACACAAGCACATAAATATATGTATGTATTTGTGTGCGTGCGTGCTGGCACATGCGTGTGTGTACACACACACATACGTGTGGAAGTTCTATTGGAGCACAAATTGTACATAACGACTAATTGACACAATAAATCTCCATCATTAGATTATAACTTAATTTTCACTTTCCATGACAAGAAAAAAAATCCAATGATCCATATTTATTGTGTCAAATTTTGAAAAAGAATAAGCTTAATCAGACAATTAGTATAATTAAATCTATACGAATATAAATATATCATTATTCACTTTATCAATCGACTTATAATAAAAAGTTGGCCTCTGGTTAATGATATTTCATATAGTCCTTTAGTTGTTGTATATTATTTGTTCACTTATAAAGTTATATTGGTTGCCTTAATCATCATGTCTATTTTAGGGCCTGGAGATGTAATAATTTGTTTGTTAGTACAGACTGTATAGTATGCATTTCTATGTGGTACTATGATTAAATATACTGTTGCTGCCTCTGATTAATGATATATCTTATAGTATTTTAGTTGTTGTATATTGTATTTTCATTGATAAAGTTGCATTGGTTGTCTAAATCATGTTGTTTATTTTAGGGCCTAGAGATGTTATAATTTGTGCCTTAGCACAGTATTCAATGCTACGTGGTGCCATGATTGGATATATTATTGTTGCCTCAACAAGCATGATGTTGGTATTTCTCTAGATTTGCTCCCTATGGAGTGTGAAAATGTATTACTGGAACATAAGGACATTACGGATGATGGTGTAAAGATTCAGGTAATTTGTACATAACAGTTTTAGTAGATTATGGATGATGGTGTACTCCCATAGGATATGCATTTTTTTGTGGATAACTTATGCTTGTACTAAGTTGCTTTGTAATGGTCAAGCATGTAATAATGTACGAAATGTTGTCTAAAACTTATTGTTTGTAATACTGAATATTGGAGTATTTTAATAAATTAGTTTGCAAATAACTATAATATTGGATTTGCTTATGGAGTATTGCTATATTTAGTATACTGTTCTTTTCAGTTACAAAAGATGTTTATTTTTTAAAAATTCAAATGTCAATCACAATGGTATATAACAGTTGTAGTAGATTTTATTACAACGGTGCATAACTGTTGTAATAAAGTTTATTACAATGGTGGAAAAAAGTTGTAAAATATACATATTACAACGGTGTTGCAACAATGCAAAAAAGTTGTAAAAGATATTAGTCTAGGTGTTCCACCGTTGTAATAGGGTCATTTTGTTGTAGTGATTATGTATATTCGATTAATGTTCCAAACATAACATTATGAACTACCGCGACATTACGAGCTCGTTTTTAATTAAATATAAATTATACATTCAAACTTCGTTTTTAATAAATAAATTTCCATATAAAAATCCATTTATATTTCTTATAACGTTTTAAAACAAAATTAAATATTCATAATTAACACAAAAAAATCTGGGTCTTTATAGCAAATCAGTATCTTAAAAATATGGATTTTAGGCCATCTGCTTCCAATCATTAACCCATACCATTTATTGATTTATTACACATCATTGTTGAGTTTAATTCAACAATCATCAACCAAGTCAGATTTTAATGTTATTTATTTTAGACGGTTCATATGTGTATGATATGAAATCAAGTTACATCTAAAACATTGAGGATTTTTGTTGGATAACTCTCTAACCTGTCCGCCTACACTACAATTCATATATCAGTACATATATATGTGTGTGTGTGTGTGTGTGTGTGCGTGTGTGTGCGTGTAAAAATTAAATAATAAAATCTAATTAATATAAGATGAATCTTTAGCTCAAAATTCTAGTAGTGTCAAAGGTCATTACTCCACAGAAGGGAATATATAATCACAACCAACCAATTAAGTAATTAATCATCCAATCATCTAAACACACAATAAAATGGGTACAACCAACAATGAATATTATTATATGGTATAACAATATTCAGCAGTATTCCAGAAAGTGTAAGAGTTAACCACCATCTATTCCACTGACGATTTCACATTATTTCATCTCATTTTAAACACACGTTTGAAATTAGATAAAATTCAAAATAGCTTAGAAAGCTTCCAATTCACTATGTATGTGTAGTTTTCGTCGATATGAACTCAACACAGTTTGTTTCCTTCTATTATGACATTGCACGAAATATATATTGCAATTTCCAGTTTGAACATACATTAAAATAATTTGAAATGTGATTAACAATCTAATTACCAAATTAATTTACTAATATCCTTCTCTCTTACTCGTATTTCTTCCCATATACAACTTGAAACAACAAATCCATCGTAGACAACTTTTGTCTAATCCATTTTTCACAACTACTTCCTTAAATCCAAAACCAAAAATTCTGAAAAACTTCTGTTCTCGAGAGCAACCTCTTGGACACAAACAACTCGTGCCTAGCATCCTCAGGAAAATCCTATTCTCGACCAGTAAACACATAGTCAACAAAAATATCGACACCATTTTTTTTCTAGATCCCGCAAAAACTTCATACTAGGTATTAAACCACATGCTAAACTCAGTATCCTCATATTTTCAAATGACGACCACAACGTCACTAACATCAAACCCTAGAAGCCAAACCCAAAAACTCCTTCACTATCAAACACCCACAACTTTAAACAATGCACAAAACCTTACAAAATTATAATATAAGAAAGAGCTATCCTAAAAAAGCATAAAGAAGCAAGCTTTCAATTTTTAAGAATTTTATTGGATCATTTTTAACTTTAAAGGGATGGTCTTTCTTCAATTGCCATTTTTTTGAAATGGAGGAAAGAGGTTGTATGAGTTATCTAATTTTTAGTATGATGGAAGTATATATATAGGCAAATTTACAATATTATATTCACATGTTTTTCCATCGAATGTTTGAAGCTCGCACGGCCACTTAAATCGTTCGATCAACACGAAATTGAAACACATCAATAATTTACAATTTCAGATCCGTTGAAACGGGTTAGAAATTTGAGATCATTTGCAAAACGAATATTTTCTCGTGTTGACGAAATCGAGTAACAATAATTCGATTTTAAAATGCTCTAATTCATTGATTGTAAATTATTATTATTATCATATACATACATATATATATATATATATGTATATTCAAATAGAATTTTACATAGCTTCAAATTATATTTAACTAGATTTTAAATTCAAGATTTTAATTTCCAAGTTAATTTGACATTAAATTATCTTTAAAAAAATTATTCAAGTCAATTAACAATGAATTTAATTGTTTAAATTTTTAAATTAAAAATTGTCATACTAAAAATCTGGGTTGTTACATTCTTCCCCCTTAAAACGGTTTCATCCTCGAAATCACAAGTTAAGAAGTATGTCACAAATTAACTAATTTTATTTCGAAAATATTTCTTACAAAATCACGTTAAATTTTTCTAACACTTGAAATTATGGAGAAATTGGGAAGCACATTCTTATTATGGCTCTATCCGCAAAATTTCATACATCAAAATATGACATTATACATCTCATTCCAATGATTAGGCATCCCAAACCATGGGAGAAAAAAATATATAACCCACATATGGTATGTAATCTAAAGTACGTAACATTTGTTGGGCAAATAAATCATTATAATGAAACCAAAAGCTATGAGCAAGCTAGCTAGCTTTTGCTTCCATCTACATGTATATACTTACATAATCCAAAAGGGAGTTAAGAAAGTAGACAACTAACATAAGAACAACTAATATATGCACAAACAAGACATCCATCATATGCAATAATGAATTATGATGCAACTGGTAAGAATGCCACAAATCAGCACTAAAAAAAATGTAACATAATGCTACATGCAACCACAATCAAACAACACATATCGATCATAGAGTGTTATAACATTTACAATCACAACTCGTGACTCATTCAGGTCATAAACTTCATCATCGTACAAGGATGATAAACAATCCATTAAGCGTTACCATATGCTCAATAGCCTCAGGTTATTACTCAATTGATCATTCATGCTACCTCAATTAACTCCAAAAATTAAAACCCCAAATTCACCATAAGTCAATATACCAAGCAGGTAAATTTTATTTATGGAAATTTCTATTTTATTTTCTCAAAAATTTCCATTTAATTGAAACTAATCATTTTATTTATAAATTACTACACCGCGATTTTTTTAGAAATTTGATTTTGACATGACTTGAAATCTACAGGGTGAAATCTTGATTTTTCTTCTTCCATTAGAAAACTATAATTCAATAGATCTGGGAGATTCATATTTCAAAGAATTTCAACTTATTTTGGATCTTATACACTCATTCAAAGTTCAAATCTGAAAACTGAACTGCCTCTGTGTAACAAGCTCTTTTTAATTAAATTTAGTTGATACATTCATACTCTTTTAATTAATAAATTATAACCATGTTCACTTAAGTTTTCATGTAAACTTAGCTAAGTTTTCAGCTTCATAATCTTCAATTTATTAGATTTATAAACAATATCATCTTCGCTTACTTAACCCAAGCGTTCTAACAATTTAAATTGTTTCAACATATAAAACTTAGCATGTTTTTACAATTCAACTTGGAAATATAAAATATCCAAAATTGTTGAATATCCTATTACATTTAGAACCAAACACATGGAAAGTTACATCGAGTGAAATGCACAATCAACCATCTCTAATACTCAGAATATATTCATGCATATTATATTTTGGTTGAAAATTTCAAAACAAAACTTTTGAATTTCAAATTCATATATCGTGGATTCAAAAATAAATTGTTTTAATTCAAACAATTCCCATGGTAGCAAGTTTTTGCTTAAAAACTCGAAAATGAACACTGATACTGCTACATTCATCATCAGAATTATTTTCCAGCGACCGAAGTAAGATCAGTGCTTTTAAAAATCCTTTAAAATTCATTTACATTTGAAAATACTTCAAAATAATTTAAATATTCTTTCTTAAATCTTGAAAAACCATTTTCTAATTTACCAAAAGTCAAATCCTTCAATTCTCAACCGAAATCTATATCTTATTTATAAACCTCAATTATAAATTACATTTATATAGTTATAGTTTTTATATAAGAATTCTTTATATTTGTTATCCTTGTTTAACTTCATATTAAATAACTTTATTTAGGTTAATTTCTTACCCAGCATCATTGTCAAACACCATATAGTTAAATCGTGAAACAAAACTCATAAGGTGTTCGTTTCCAATGTTTTTCTAGTTAAAATTCTACCCTTCTCAGGCAAGAAAGTGATAATATTTCTCTTATCTAAACAAGATAACTAATAGCCATAAACAGGTTGGGCACAATTAAATATCAATCAGTGATAGTTAGTGTCACACACCGAATTGGCCCAGCCGCCGAAGAGACGGGAAAACACGTATTGTAATGAGAACACGACACATCAGAACACAAACATGAGAACATTTCATTGCTATTACAACAATTTACATCAGAGTACAAGATATTAGAGTATGAAATAAATAATATGCAACATAAATACAATATCAGAAATTAATAATTTACATTAAGTACATAAACATAATATGCAGTGGAAGACATCAACTACCACAACTGAAAGAAATACATGGATACAAAGCTTTCTGAATATAGCTCCAACTGTAAACTAGGATCCTGCTAAATAGAAATCTGCAAAACCAAAACTACTAGCTGCCCGTGTGGAAAATATGGGCACCCAGAATTTAGGTTGAAACAACAAACTCCAGGCCGGTCGTGAGACTAGTGTGAGAACTAAAACAGTTATTAAACCTTTTAGTACAAAGTAGTGTACTTCATGGGACCACGTCATATGTCACGGAATGGGTTTACTCCCATGAATACTTGAAATAAAACAATTTGTAAACAACACAATGCTTTTTGAAAAATGAAGTTAATATAAGACTCAGGTCCCATCACATAATGCAACGCAAGCCAAAGGAGGGAGTTCTCCCTTATAATATCCATACATGCTTGATACTCTTTAAAAAAAATCATTTTGATATTATTATAAGTGCATAGTGTCAAAACAACTTCAAATATAAATGTATCAATCATAGACGGCATAAGTACCATATATTATGTCACTATTTATAGGTTTACAACTAAAACCAATAAGTCGCGTATTGGAAATTGGATTACCATCTATGAGTCGAGGCAAGGGATCTTCCTCACCGGTTTTGGGCCACCTCTACCAGGATTCCCAGGACTCGGACGCTGGCGAGCCCTAAGATCTTCACGGTCGGTCCTCCCTTACTTTTGAGGATTAGTTATTCCTGAACAATACGTTTCCTGGTCCTATCGTACCTATCTCTTAGCCTTTTAGTCGGCTCGATATCCGAGGTGCCTCATAATCCATCATCCACATAAGTAAAAATGTCTGGGCTCCATACCTTGACACCACTTCTAGCTAGAAAGAAACGCATGCACTCCCTGCAGTCAGTATCCTGTTTTTGACTCATACTGGGGTATGAGGCTCGCGAATTAACGCTATACACAGTGGTATAATACTTAAAGCTGTGCTTTGATCGTCATCCACAGGACTCTGCTTTTCAACAAAAGCCTTGATCATTTACATCTTAACATGCCACATTGTCAATTCGTGCCATAAAACTGATTTCCATCAATATAACCTTTGAGCTCTTATGTCTTAGAGAAGGGTGTTAAGCAAGAGAATAACTTCTCCACCACCAAACAAATACATATTTAATAGAAATCAATTAATACAGAATGAAATACAATGTCAGACATTTGCAAGTCCGTTCTAGGTCTGAATGAAACCGGAGGCACCTTATTCCCCGTCCCATATGTCCAATATAGTAGAGCGGTCCTCGCATATCCGATCGATCTCCAAGTACGTCTAGACGATCACCACTTATTACCTCATCTTGGGTGTACAGCCCAATCAAGACATCAGTAATCATCCAAACGATGTGATGACCTCCGGTCTTCAACCACCGTCTTCATCGTCGACCATTAATCGTCGTATCAGTTATTCAGAATGTGTTAAGCCCGATCTTTCGGAATAACTCGCGTGTCTTATAATCAAGTTCTATAGAAACACATTATATGCGTCATTCCAATCCAAAGTATTCTTTTATTCAAATCTTGTTGGAAATCATTTCTAAAGTTTTTTAATATATTTTCTCAACTTAAACCAAATTAAGTTTTATCAACCAATCAGGATCAGCGAGCCTTACTGAAGTGATCATAAGTTTATTATCCCAATCCCAACCTATTCATTCCATGGAACAAAACTAGTAGTACTCCATATTTAACACCCATTATATTATCAGTAAATTCAATTACCACTTAACGTTCACATCTAATTAAAGATTTAACTATCGTATGGAGTAAAACTGGTGGTACTCCATTCTCGAACATTTCTTGAATTCAGTAAATTTAATTATTGTATTCACATTTCAGTCTAATTAAAGATTAGTTAAAACTCCACTTCGTTTTAATCTCAAAAATCATTACTTAATTATTATTCAACATCAAGAAATTAATCTTGCCTTTAACTAGTTTAAAGAATCAATGTCATATAAAATAAAGCTCGCAATAAACCCAAAATCCTCTTCCATTAAAATAGAAGTTTCATCCGATTCCAATTTAATTTATTTAAATTGGAAAACATTACTTTGGAAAATTTCATTAAATCTTAGTTAAAAGATTTATAAATTCCAAATCATATCTTCACTGTTAATTCGGTTTAAGAACTAGTGTCATTTAAAACATAGTTCACAACAAACTCAAAATCAACTACCATTTAATTTCAATTATATGTGTTAATTGGAAATCTTCATTAATCTTAATTAAAAGAGTTATCCTTTTCTCAACTAGGTTTAAGAACAACGTTATTGAAGACACCATTCATGACAAACCTAAAATCCAATTTGATATCAAATACAAGTCTCTGAATAAAAATTATATCAATTTATATTCAATATCAAATTCTGAAACCAAAAGATATTATATTGAGAATAACGATATATATATATCTTCCAAATTCCTCAACAATATCCGTATAAATCACGGAATCCAATATCGAAATATTTCAAAGATTATTTTCATTCAAATCCCTTCCAGTCCATACATTGGAATTTTTTGGTTATATTAAAACCATTGTTCTAAATTATATATACATATATATTCATCTTTGAAAACTCGTTTCAGTCCTTTATCTCTAAAATTTCACATTTCACTATTCAGTCAATTTTAATATTTTCGTGTCCGTCAAAAATCGGACATCAAAATCAAACTTCAACATTTAACTGAATACTACATTAAAATAATTCGTTCATATTCTGAATCCAAACTTCAACATTTAACTGAATACTACATTAAAATAATTCGTTCATATTCTGAATCAGAATGTGACTCAATCATTTACCATATAATTTTATTTATATGGATTCCATACATCGCATGTATTCAAAAATAGTGATAAACGACTATTAAACATTCAATTCACATACAGAGTGCAATTTGCAATTGCATAAGCATTAAACAATTAAATAACACTTATAACAGTCTATCAATCAATCAGCGGACATTAAACTAAACACAAGGGAGATGTGTGAAGTTATTATCATCCCCAGAACGGTATGAGGTTTGCAACCAACAAACAAATATTATTATTTGTATGCATGGGAAATGTGTAAAATTATCGTCCCAATACCCGTGTGTGGTTTACATCACAATCCATGTGAATTTATCTACAGTTTAATAATAATAGCATTAAAACTGGAATCATCCATCAATCATCAGACAAATATTGCAATCACAGGAAATCAACATATATCCAGTTATAAAAATAAATAACTGTACAAAGAATTGAATGAGAGAGTTCTCACCATTGGTTTCCACTCCGTCATTCTTAAATTGATGATTTACATAATGATTTCATAAGAATCGGGCTGTTGAAACCTGCGAATTAGTGAAATCGACAAGTCACAAATGAAGTCGGAATGGGCCGAAACTCGGCTGGAAAAGAGCCTGGATGGATCTAAACTATTGACCGTGGTCTGAATTAAAAATTCAGACGTCTGAATTTGCAATTTCTTGAACCAGCAAGAATTTAGTTCATTTTTTAGCTATTTCAGACGTTTGAATTTTTTTTGTCAGACGTTTAAATTAAAATTCAGATATCTGGATTAAAAATTTCAGACGTCTGAATTTCTCTTCTTGTTTTATAATTTTTTGAAGCAGTCAGATGTCTGACCTTTAATATTCAGACATCTGAATCCTGAACCAAAGCACAATTTGCCTAGATAACTAGCTCAAAACGATAACTACAAATGCCCAAAGGCCTATGATGTTGCATACATGAAAATGAGACTTCAAAGACTTTTCGAAACAATTTATAACACCAAAACGCACATACACAAACATTCATACATGAGATTTGCAATGACTCGGCTTATAAATTCAATTGTGAACTAAATTCCAAATCAGAGCATGCAAATCCGATTCACGCGACTTGTGAAGACTTAAGAATTTGCCGAGGCAACAATGGAGCTTCACAAGATCACCCAATCAACTCAAAACATATGAATTAGACCATGTAAACTATTCTTTCATAATTTCCAATTCAATGGAACATAAACTAGTGAACCAGAAAGTGTATACTTATCTAACCAATTCATATGCATATGCAAACTCAAATGAACTCTAAATTACACCATACAAGCTAATAGCTTGTGGCATAGACAATAAGAACTCACAAAGCTCTCACTTTTGATGTTCATAAGCAAGAAATCGATCCAATGACAAGCTAGAACAACCTCTCTTCTAACATAGCTGGCTCTCCAATCTAGACATGAATGCACAATTTTCCTAGAAATTAGGTCATAGGAAATCTCACAAATCAAAGAGGAATCAAGATGGAGAAGATGGAGAAGGAGATGGATAAGCTTACACTAGTTTTTATGCTTGATTTCCTCTTGATTTGAGCTTCAAATTGAAAACACTAGCTTAGGAATTTTAATTTCCCATTCCTATTCCCGTTTTCTAATTTTGTCTAAGTGTGGAAGTAAATGAGAGGGAGAGGTTATATGGTGAGCTAGGTTAGCCAAACCAAGACCCAACCCAAGTGTCAATTTCCACAAACTCAAAACATATCGAAGCTTATAGTTTTCAAGCACGCAAATGACATTTCGAATTCAATGGAAGTGGTTTCGAGTCCATATTCGTCTATATGCAAAAAGTGATATTTTGGTCTTATGCCCAATGAAAAATACCAAAATTTTCTCCAACTCCAAAGGTATCAATGCTTATAGTTTTCGAGCACGCAAACAGCATTTTAAACTCAATGGAAGCGGTTTTGAGTCCAAATTCATCTGTATGCAAAATGTTGGTTTTCTACGGGATATATATACCTTTTTTAAAAACATATTTAAATTCCATAGAAACTATTCTAAATTTTAATTTATACATAACTTACCATTTATAAAGTGAAATCTTAATTTCTTACATTCATTGGAAAATTACAACTCAAAACATCCTAACGTTTCTTGTTTTATCAAATTCTGATTTATATTAAATTCTGTATATTCATTCAAAGTTTAAAATCGAAATTTCAAACTACTGTGCCATTCCAAGCTAGTTTTAATTAAATTTTTAATTTATACGTTCTATCTTCGATTAAAACAAATTTTAAGTCATTTATTCTCAAAATAACTCATCCAAAATATTTAATTTTCTATGAAAATCAATTAAAAATAAAATTTTAAATTGTCTCCAAAAATATGGGTTATTACAGTCAACGTTCAAAAGTGAGCATGACTTAACAAACAATAACTGATAATAATTGAGCATCATCATTTCTTATCGAACTAATCATCCATATAACTATACTTATCTTGAAAATTTCTTTATATATAAAAATATATAAAATCTTGGTAAAATTATTTCATATATTAATTCTTTAAAACAATACTATGTCGATTTGCCTTGTTCAAGTGTTTAGAAATACCAATCGACAATGTCGTCCAAACGCTCAATTTGAAATTTATATGCCACTCAACAGATAAATAAACATAACATAGAACATTTTATAACACTAACAAATATGAACTTATATACACACACCCAAACTCATAATAAGGCACTCTGTTACCTTATCTTTTATTGAGTTTTGCCACAAAGCTAAGGTTCTCGCTTAACCTTATGATCTGAGTCCAACTGTAATGGCCAGAGAAATTTGACCCTCGAATTTCGACATCATATGTATCCATATGCCTAAACGCAAGTACTAGAAAACCCATAATTTAGAAGAAAGAAGTTGGAGGGTGAGAACGAAGAAAGAAAGAAATTTTACAACTGAACAAGGGGTAGAACAAAACACATCAAATCAAAGAAGTTCAGAATCTCATAGTGGAATGAATAAAAAATTAGAAACCAATATTCTTTACACAAGAGACAAACTGTATATTTATACATGAATAAATAATCAGAGTACGCAAATAGATCGGAATCGGTCATAACAGTTTGTTTCTACAATGGCTAGTAAATACAATACACAGCGGAAATAAATTAATATGAGAAATGTGGAAATACATCTCGACTCCAACACCTCTCCTGTAGCTCCAAGCAAATCCAAAGCAAATATGGAAAATATACTAGGTCTATGTAACACCCCTTAACGTTATCCTAACATAGAATCCCATTAGGAAATATAGAGCGTTGTAGGTATAAAGACATAAACATCATAAAGACTAAGATTCCACATGACATAAGCAAATAAAATATACAGCGGAAGAAGATGACAATTTACATTAAAATAACAAAACCATTTATTCCAACATAACCAAATTGTCTCAAAATATCATATCTCAAATCTTAGCCAAAAAAGAAATAACATCAAAGTACAAAATTATTAAAATTCCCCAAATAGCCAAAGAAACAACAAAACCGTGGAAATGAGAAAAGAAGAAAATAATACATTTTCAGCAAATTTCTCTAAGAAAGAACCAACTAGGTAATCCAACTATGTTCTTCCTCCCTGAGAGCCCGTATGAACGAAAAATGAAAGAAGGAAAAGGGAAATAGGCCAGGAAAAAAATTGGCGAGCCGTTATGATTAATAACACGATTGATAAGCAAAGAAAAAATAGATAAAATAGTAGTTCTGGTGTCATAAGAGGTTTAAGTGTCTGTGTACACCTAAAAGTGAACAAATAGAATAAAGATAGAAGAAATGACATAAAAGATTTGACTGTTCTTATTCATAAGATTTAATAATGATGATTGTTTTGCACTTCTACAAATTCGGAACAACATAAATATTTAGGAGGAAATTTCTTAAAACTGTCCAATAGATCGGCTGCTAACCAAAACGTGAATAATCTATTCCTACTATGTGTTTTGATTTATAAGGCCTTAGCCCATCAGCAAAATACATTACCTTATCTACAGGTGTTACAGTCGCTTATTTTTACCCAATCGGACCAATGCACACTCAACGACATACAGGACGCACCTGTATCCACCCCTTGAAGACCAACTTACATCGTAGACAAACTTACGTCCGTATCACAGCATGGTGCGTGATCTTGCCTCTTAATTGAGACCAAAAGTGATAAAATGGTATGCTGCATGGAGTGGATCCTAATCAACAAATAACTTGGCTCAAATCCCCAGCCCTTAATTTGACCCCCACACAAATTTAATAAGTCTTGTAACTTATCCCTATCAGTCAATATGTTCATATTAAAGCCTAATGCCATAATTTTAGGCTTGTAATTTACCCAACCAACATAAATCAGTATGTATATATTGAGGCCTAACCATAGAATTCAAGTTTTTAGGCTCGTGATTTACCCACTCAATGCAAATCAATGTGTTCATATGAAAACCTACTTGCTCGTAACTTAAGTCAATATTATCATATTAAAGCCTACTTGCTCGCAACTTAAGTCAATATATCCACATTAACGCCAAACCATCTTTGTCAACCAATCATTGTCATAATTTGCAAATAAACTATACATGTTTATCAATTATCATATATATGCAATTACTAATTTCAGTCCAATTCCTATCATAATTTGTTCCATAGGCATTTATATTGTCCAAATCGGATTTAATCCAATTATTCCCTTTTTAATTGTAGTTTTTCAACATAGCCAATTTAACTTCAATTTGATTATTTATATTCAATTAGTTTTACACCAATACAAGCATAGAATAAAAAAAAGAATAATAATACATCGTAAGTTGTTAGGCATTCTATGCCCAATTTAATCATATTCATATGCCTTCTAAGCATATGTTGGTATAACTCAAACAAAATGCAAAATTGGAAAAATAGAAAAGGGAAAAGAGATTTCAACATAACAATTTACCAAAATCTGAATAGAAATTGTAGAAATAGACATAAAGATATACAGAAAGGAAATAGAGACAAACTGATTCTGTAAATAAATTGTAAAAAAAACTGAATTTGAAAATAAACTGTAGATAATTCAATTCTGGAACATCTACAACTACTATTATACAAATTTTTCTTTAACCTATCAAAAATATGAATAATCACAGTGTTCTCACTTAAGATCATCTTTTCCAAAGGTCCTTAGAATTCCCTGGAATATACTATTCCTCTCTTGAGAATATGTGTACAAATAGTTTTATTATAAAACTCTATTTTTATTTGAAGGAAAATTAGGGTAGAGGAGGCATAGGTATGGAAAAAGGAGCTGTGTGGAATGGGGGAGGAATGGAGGCTTATTTATAGTCAAAGTATGAAATCCCTGTCCTTAGATTTTAGGTTAAAAACCTAAAACGTCAAAAGCAAAGAAAAGTCCCGAAACATCCAGAATTCTCCGATTTTGTGCATGGCTATATATTGGGTATACCCATCACCCTTGTTGGCTGACACAAGGGTCGACCTGGCCTGGGACGGGGTCAACTTAGTTCCAACGTATACTTATATATATATATATATTTGTTTATCAAATTTTAATTTCAAACTTCTATTTGTCATAACTTATTCGTTTAAAGTCCGTTTTACGCAGACCGAATGTCTATCTGAACCTGAAAATTGTAATGGAACCAATGGCGCCAACCACATTGCCCAATTCCCATTATTTTCCAACTTATCCTTTGATTAATTAATTCATCAATTGATTTACTATTAGTTAAAATTTGGATTGTTACAGTGACCCCAGCATATTTAAGGGAAAGCAAAACACCTGGATCAGTCCAGAATACTTACAATGAGAAAACTCACATCACAAACAACTTATTAAATTTCTTTGAAATCCTTTTCCAAAAGAATGGAACTCTTGTAAGACACGATCATACATAAACATGGCACATGTTTTACCTTACAATAACCAAAATGCTTTTATGTAAAATTTGGTGACATTATAATAATGTCTATTAAATCATCTTAAAGTAAAATAATAATAAATGGGTAATTATTACCCATAATTAATTTTGTGCCCTAATGAGCTTTACATACAAAAACGTGTCATGTATTAGGACTTTCATTTCCATACGAGGATAAAGCTTCAGTGTACCACCTGTTATGGTACCTCTTTCGATAAAGCATACCGAGAGCCTTGCATGGACTCCTTGCGAATCAGGATCAGTTCACCCCTCTCAAGATTATACTGAATATATCACCCTCTTGGTTGTGATCAGCAACCAACCGCCGTACAAAATAATCAAAAGGTCATTTATTCTAGATTTGATGGTGATTTGTTACAATAACCTATTTGGGTGCTACCCACTTAGCCCTGGAGCATATACCATATTTTAGTCATTAATGTTTACTGAGGCTAGAGACTACGTTTTTACCTCTCATACATTGCACATTCCCATCTTTGGATGCCACATCGGCATTCCATCGATCATTAATTGATGTTTGCAAAAAAAAACAACCTTTAAGCTCATACATCTCAATGATGGGTGTTATGTAAAGAGAAGTAGCTTTCTCTGTTGCCAACAGACGTACATTTATAAAAAACAATGTACGAGATATAAGGAATGCAATGTCAGACATCCTTTCATAGAAGTTGTCCAACTGCTGGACAAACCGAAGGCATTACCTCCACTACACCTATAGGATTAGTACCAGGTAACCCTTGCACTATCAATACTTTATCATTGCATAAGCATACCTACATGTTCAGTTTGAACGAAAATTCGATTTAAAGTGGTTTTGGATCTTATTCCAATCCTGGTTCCTCGAACTTACATGTTATTAGTCAAAAAAAGTTAATGATAGTCAGCTCTTTAGCTATCAATCTATCATCGTATAGTTAAGTACATTAGCAGCCTAAGCCCTTTTAATTAAATCATTCATTAAAAACATCTCATTGATTCTTAAAAAATGATTTCATATACTTATCTCCATGGGATAAGCATATTGATATATCTCTTATTTTCATCACCACAAAAACCATAGTCATACACTTATCTCTTCGGAATAATCGTATTCACAAATCCTATTATTTTCTGCTTAGAAGATAACACTATATACTTAACCAAATGGTATAACTATAATCACGAATTATACATGACCAAATAATGTCACATGGTGCATTGTGTACTATAAAACGCAAACAGTTTTGTTTAACTTATAAATGTTGCAAAATAAATTTTATAACATCACATATGGAAATAATAATTTAATTTCTTGCATCGTTTTCATTTTCAACTGGTATCATCCCTTGAATAACAATGAAGTCGTTCAAGTTAAGGTATTTTATTTACCTCTTAGACCTTGACTAGACAACACTCTTATCTTCAAGATAAATAGAAGTTTGTTAATGCAAAACTTGATATTTAGTAAATGTCACAATAAGTACCATTCACTATTCAATTCAAATAAGATGTAAAAACCCATTTCCTACATATAAAAATCTCACACTCCCACAATAATTTTTACTTAATTCAATTATTAAATAAACCTTCATTTAAAACCATCATATTAGCTTTAAATCTCTTTTATGAACCTTGTTTACATAACTGAAATTTATCAATAAAAACCCCTTTCTAGCAATCCTTTACAAAATTCGTTTAAAATCTTATTACAAAACTGATTTTCTTTTCTTTATGAACCTCAAACCCTATCAACCCTCGTTTGATTTTAAATCAAATCACTTAAAAATTAGCTAAAAATCAAATTAAGTCATTTATAACCTCTTTATGAATATCTAACTTTTCATAAACTTCAATTCAAAAAAGAAGATAATTACTGCATCATTTTACAGTCTAAACAAAGCCATTTATTGACCTGTTCAAAACACTTTCTAAAATTCTTTTATACTACATAAAACATGTTTATAAAACTTGGTTTAGTTTGAATATTCAAAATCTCCAATTACAAAACTTATTCATAAAACAAAGATTTTCACTACACATAACAATCTATAGTTTCTTAATAAAATCCAATTATAAATATTGATTCATTTATAAAACCTTTACTTTGTATAGCTTATATAAAAATATATTTTAAATCCTTTCTTTTGTTATAAAAACACATTTTATAACTTCAAACTTAGTCAGTTCGCATGATGGTGAATCAATGTCTTAAAAATATGGATTTCAGGCCATCTATTACCAATTACTTAACCAATACTGTTTACTTATTAATAACACATCAGTGTTGAATTTAATTCAACAATCATCATAAAAATAAGATTCTAATGTTACTTATGTTAGAAAGTTCATAAGTGTATAATATGAAATCAAGTAACATCCAAAACATTGGGAACCATGTTTGATCCCTCCAATCTGTGCACTTGTATCACAGCTCATATATCAGTGCATATAAGCATAAAAATAGATTAAAAAATCTATTTCATGTAAGATGAACCATATGTTCAAAAGTAGGTATTGTCAAAGTCATCCATTCACAAACGGGAATAGATAATCACAACCAACCAACTAAGCAATAAATCATCCAAATATAATAGAATGGGTACAACCAACAATGAATATTAATATATGTATAACAATACTAAACAGTATTTTATTAAGTGAGAGAGTTAACTCATCATCCATTCCACTGATGATCTCGCGTCGTTTTACTTAATTTCAAACATGCATTTGAAATTAGGTATAATTCCAAATAGCTCAGAAAGCTTCCAATCCAATACGTATGGATACTATTCATCGATACAAACTCAATGCAATTTGTTTCGTCCCAATCTGACATAGTATGAAGTAAATATTGTAATTACAAGTTTGAACATACATTAAAATAATTTAAAATGTTATTAGCATTCTAATTACCAAATTAATTTAATAATCCTTCTCCCTCCTTATTTCTTCCTGCGTACAACCTGTGGAATAAAAAACCCATCATGGTCGACTTCTCTCTCATCCCTTTCTCATTCCACACTTCCTTAAATCCAAAACCAAAAATTCCGGTGAACTTCTGTTCTCGACTGAAACCTCTTGGAGACCACCAACTCGCGCATAGCGCCACTAGGCAAATCCTGTTCTCAGCCAGTAAATGCATAGCTAATAGAAATATCGACACCAATTTTCTCTAAATCCCCTAGAAACTTGGTGCTAGGTGCTAAACCCAGTACTAACCTCATATTTTGAAATCGAAGACCACATCGTCACTAGCATCAAACCCTAGAAGACAAACCCAAAAAATCCTTCACTGTCAGGTGCACGCAACCTTAAACAGTGCACAAATCTTACAAACTTGTGACAAAAGAAAGAGCTGCCCGAAACAAGTTAAAAAAACAAGCATTCCATTTTTAAGAGTTTTGTTGGATTTTATTTTGAATTTTAAAGGGAAGATCTTTCTATCTCTTTTTTTTATCCCATTGACTTTGAAATGAAGGAAAGAAGTCGTATGAGTTATCTATTTTTATACAGGTGGAAGAATGTTTATAGGAAAATTTACTATATTATATTCACACGTTGTTCAATCAAATGTTTCAAGCTCGCACAACCACTTGGATCTTCCTATCATTACAAATTTTGAAACCCAATAATAATTTACAATTTCTAATCCGATGAAACCGGTTTTGTCGAATCCGAGTTTATTTGCAAAATGACTATTTTCTCATATTAACAAAATCGAGTAATAATAATTCGATTTAAAACACGCTAATTTATTGATAATAAATTATTACTATTATCATATATATATATATATTCAAATAGATCATAGCTTCAAAATAAATTTAACAAGATTTTAGACTCAAGAATTTCAATTCCAAGTTAATTGGACATTCAAATTCTCTTTTATATTTTAATTCAAGTTATTAAGCCTCAAATTTAATCGTTCTATAATTTAAGTAAATTAAATATTACTGTACTAAAATTCTGGGTTGTTACAATTATGACACGGTTTTCATATGTGATTATGTCATATGTTTTGCATGTGAATGACTAAAAACTGTAAATGCTTAACATTTCAAAAGAAAGTGATTTTCATGAATATTTAGTAATATTGATACATAAGAAGCACACACAATTAGTTCAAATTTTTATTTTTAAGTTATAATATTTTTTCGATTATTTTTATTAGTAATTAATGAAGAATAACTTTGCAATGAAAATTTATTAGATCATAATTGTAAGTAATTTTAAATTTTGTTGCTATTTGGTAAAGGGCAATTTAGATTTGTAAAGAAAGTGTAGTTATTGGATCTGACATTTAAGGAATATTAGGGAATATAATTAGTAATTTATCTTAGCATCAAAAATGCGTGACATCAAAGTTACTGTAACCTAGTAAAGACCTTTATGGGTTTGTTGATTTATCCAGAAATTTTTGTTTTCTTTATTTTAATGCAGCCGTATATTTTTAAGTTTGTAGATTTAATTATTTTTAGGATACGCATATACATGTTTTCTTGGAATGACTTTATTTATTTTTGGAATTTTTCCATCAAACGTTCTCCTATTTTTTCTTATCAAGAAATAATTTTCATTTGCTTCAATTTATATATATAATGTAACAATCCAAATCCCAATGGATCCAAATTTTTCATTAAACGCTAAAATCAAAGTCTACTGAAACTCGAGTTTTTTATGTCGTATCCCGCAAAAAAACAAAATAAACATATCAGAGCTCAAATAAATATCTCACAGTGGAATTAAATAAAATATGATAATAAGTAACAAGTGAAAATTATAAAGACTCGAATGGCGGACGTTATCTCTTCCTCTTCTTGCACCAGATCTCGCACAAATCCCCAATTTTATCCTCAGTCTTATCAATCTTTGCTATCGTCTTCTGCTAGATTTTACAGACGTTGTTATTGTTGTGGAGAATATGGACATCTTGTGCATAGATGTAGAAATAAAACAAGATGTTATAATTGCGGAAAATTGGGGCATCACAATGTTAATTGTGCGGACTCTTCAATAAGGAATCTTAACGGGATTCAGGAAAGTTCTTCGAATGTTGAATTGGGGAAGAACAATTTTAATATTTGCTCTTTGGGTTTTACTGAGGATTCGGCGAGATTGGAAAATCCTTTTTTTGGGTTGGTTTTGGGTAATGATGGGCGTCACAAGAATCTTGGTTCGGGTATGGTTCTCCTAAAGAACTGTATCAGTTTGCTTGATCAAATTCAAATCGTCAAAAGATGCCATGAACTAGGGATTGGTGAAGGCGGTTTTTTCAGGCCTGGTTTTGAGAATGGCGCGAAACTGAATTTGAATATGATGTGTTGGGGAAAGAATTGGAATCCGCAATCGAAGTGTTATGAAGATAGAAGATCATTCGATGGAGCCTTACCTCCTGCGATTCCACTGGAGATGAGCAAGTTGGCAACGGACGCTATTTCTGTGGTGCGCATAATTATTGAGCGGAATTATGGTAATATAGATGAACTTCCTCTCGTGAATCCTGATATTTGTATAGTCAATTTCTACAATCCGGAAGGGAAATTAGGCCTTCATCAAGACAAGGATGAGAGTACTGATAGTCTGTTGGCTGGTCTTCCAGTAGTTTCCTTGTCCATTGGGGACTCTGCTGATTTCATTTACAGAGATGTAGAGGATAGAGGTGTAATACGGAAGGAATTACTCGAATCAGGTGATATTTTAATTTTTGGTGGCAAATCGAGAGGGCTGGTTCATGGAATTGACTGTATCTACAAGAACACGGCTCCAAGGGAACTCATTGTGAAGACAAACATGAAGCCTGGTCGCCTAAATCTTACTTTCAGGCAGAACTTAATGCGGGATCAAGCCGGTTTCATCTCAAATGCCGATAAGGTTTCAAATATGCACTCCTTATACCAAGACGTAACTGGTAATTTTCCTTCAAACTCAATCACTTATGCGGACATGGTTAAGAAGTTTCCATCGCCCTCAGTCTGGAATGAACTACCAGGCAGAAAACCATTGCGAATGAAAAAGCTAAGTGTTCGACGTTGTTTTAAATGTGGTGATACTTCTCACATTGCAAAAGTCTGTCGTAATGGAACTGTTTGTTTCGAGTGTGGTGGTTTGGGACATCGTAAGTCAAGTTGTCCGAAGTGGTTTAGAGGGAAGACTGTGTTTGACTCTATGCACTTTAATTGTTCGAGAATTTGTCACAATATAATTTTAATTCTGGATTTATATGCTACGGATTTTTGTGATAAGAATTGTGAAGGGGGCATATTGGTTATTATTGCTTTTGTGGCATTTGGAGGGGTTAGTTGACGGAATTTTGTGGAGTAAGTGTTTTGTCAGTGATGATGTTTTCCCTCCATTGCCTCGGCCATTGGGAAGAAAGGACCACGCCATTGCTTTCTGTCTCAATTTGTTGAAGTTCCGAAAGCTTTACCTTGACGCAAATATGAGAAATACGAGGAAAGTCTGTATGCTTTTGGAGGAGACTGTGAAACACTTTGGTATTATTAATATGGCTATCAACCGTGATAGAAATGTTGTAGTGTTCCAGTTTGTTTCTAATGAGGGTACTGCTCACTCGGGTCTTGGTCTAGATTCTATGAAAATGAGGGATAAGAATCAAACGGAAAATACTTGTGTTGTAGACATGAATGTAATTGTGGATGAAGTGTTGGTTACTAATGATTTATGGGAGATTTCTGAAGGGACCGTTAAGAAAGCAGATCATATGGATCCGATGTTATTTGATCCTGCGGTACTCAAGTGCTTGGAGCCTTATGAAGATAGTAGGTATGTTGATTGTTTAGCTAGTAAGAGTGTAAGGGAAGGTGAATTGATGACTGGTATAGACTCGATAGATATGTATGGACATGAAAATGTTGATTCAGCTGTTAACCACACGTCAAGTACGGATAATGATGAGGAGTTTGACTGGAATGTGGCGGACGATATTACTCTGTCAAATAGTTTTGGGTTGTTGGAGAGTCATGTGGAAAACTCTGATCATCATCGTTTCGACATGGTTGAGGCCAACTTAACAGAATTTGGAAAATCTGAGAGGATCTTCCAGAAGGTCTCGGGCTCAATGAGAAAAGGTTTCAAAGTAAGAAAGGTTGAAGTTGGTGCACATATTAATAGAAAAATAAAGGGTGGTGATAACTTGGGGACTGGCTTCAATGGGAGAGAAAACGAATTTCTTACTACAGGAACTGCTGAATCGAATAGAAAAGTTATGATAACGGATGTTTCTCAGTCCAGTCATGGCTGTGATGAACATATGTTTGATATGAGCGAGAAGTTAGTATGTATGGACAGTCCATGTGATTCAAAGATTATTGTTGATAGCATAGGCAACAAGGATGGGGGTCTGCTAATCTCAATGAGGCAGAATGATTCTGTTTTGAGTGGTTTTCATTTGGAGTGTAGCAGTAGCAATGGTGTAGTGATTATGAAGGTATTGGACGTGGGACTCTTTTCATTGTTTACGAGACCTTTCATGGATGAGCCTTTATTGGGGCATGAGGTAGTTCGATCGGGGTGTGCTACAGTTGTTGTTTCAATCTTCTCAGACAGTAATACTTCCTTAGAGATCAGTGAAGGACATTCCCATAGCAGTGGCGTATCCACTCCTTCGCCCATGAGGAGGAGACGAAGGAGAGAGATTCCCAGTTTTGGTTTGATCCGTCGTAGTGCTATGATCAGATATGGTTCATCTTCATCTCGAGGTAAGTCCTTGAATCCGGGTGCTAGTAGTAGTAGCGCGGATCGGGGCTCAGGTACTTCTACGATTCTTGGTAGTGATTACACCCCTTTTGCTTTAGGTAGTCTCTCGACTAGACAGTTATTTCAGTTAGCTAATGATACTGCTTTTATTTTCTCGGATATTGAGATTGATGCAGAGTATATTAGGAGCAGAGAACTAGAGCGTGTTTCTTCTTCGAGTAAATGAGGATAGTAAGTTGGAATGTTAGGGGTTTAAATGTACCTAAAAAATGTTCTAAAATTAGGTCTTTTTTTAGAGATAATCACATTGATATTGTTTTACTTCAAGAGACCAAAATAGAGTGTCCAGATTTTAGGTTCAATATTAGATTAGGAGGATCCCTTTTCCGTAACTGGTCTTGTCTTCCGGCAGTTGGTACTGCCGGAGGAATTATGACTGGTTGGAAAGACAGTCAATTCAGACTGGTACTTGAGTATCCAGTGTTACATTCCTTACATATTATTTTACAATCCCTTTCTGATAATTCTTACTTGGGCATCACTAATGTGTACGGCCCCCACACTAAAGAGGAAAGGAGAGTTCTATGGGAGGAGTGTTCTAGTTTTAGAAATATCTCTCCTAACTTTTGGATAGTGGGGGGGGGGGAATTTAATGTCACCAGATTTTTAGGAGAGAGATCACCACGAGAAGGTTATTTCTCTGATATGGAGGAATTTAATGACTTTATATTAGACAATAATTTAATTGAGATTCCGCTTGATAATAGATTATTCACTTGGTCGAATGTCCGTGATAGCCCTTCCTTTGCATTATTAGATAGATTCTTTATTAGTTCTGAGATTGAAGATAGATATTCGATCTGTAAAGTCAAGGGATTGCCTTTTTTGCTCTCTGACCATTGCCCTATTATTCTTACGTGTAGTTCAAACATTTCTATTAGTAGTAGTTTTAAGTTCGAAAAGATGTGGTTACTGGATCATAGTTTCACTAATCTTGTTTCCATGAAATGGAAGGCTTTGTTTTATTTTAATAATATTTATAGAGGTGATTCTGCTAAGATTTATGTGGCAAAGTTAGGTAAGTTGAGATTCTTTCTTAAATGTTGGAATAAATATATCTTTGGTAATGTAAGATTTAAAAAAGATAAGATCATGTGTGAACTGTTAGAGTTAGATAAAGTTAGTGAAATCAGGATTCTCAATTCCACTGAGAAAGATAGATACTGTAATTGTAAACAAGATCTTAAACAGATTTTAGAAAAAGAAGAGACCATGTGGAGACAAAGGTCTCGCATACAATGGATCAAGGAAGGAGATAATAACACCAAGTTTTTTCATAGTGTGGCCAATAAAAGGGGACGTGATAATATGATTCGCTCGATTATTGTAAATGATGTAGAACTGTCTATACAGAAGGATCTAAATGAAGCTTTCACTAGATATTATAATCAGATTTTCGGTTCTAAGATTAAGAGAAGAACTAATGTTAGATGGAATGACTTATATCCTTCCGATACTAGGGTAAATCTAGTGGATTTAGATAAACCGTTTACGGAACAGGAGATTTGGAAGGCAATCAGTGATATGCCTAGTGACAAAGCTCCTAGACCTGACGGTTTCTCTGTTAATTTTTATAAACATTTTTGGGAAGTTTTGAAGTTTGACATTATTGAATTATTTAATGAATTTTATAGTGGTGATTTACGTTTAGGTAGTTTTAATTTTGCCAATGTCATACTTATTCATAAGAGAGAGGGGGCTAATACCCTTAAGGATTTTAGACCTATCTCTCTTATTAATGTTTCTGTTAAAATCATATCTTAAGTTTTAGCGAATAGGTTGAGTAGCAAGATGAATGACCTTATTGATGAATCTCAAACAGCTTTTATTAAAGGGAGGAATATAGTAGATGGTGTGGCAGCGGTACAGGAATATATAAACGTCTGTTGTAAGAACAATATAACTTGTGCCATTTTGAAGCTTGACTTTGAGAAGGCTTTTGATTCAATAGATTGGGACTTTGTATGTGAACTATGTCTTGCTAGAGGTTTTAGTGTCAAATGGACTAACTCGATCATGTTGTTACTTAGATCTGGTTGTTCCAGCATTATTGTTAATGGGGTAATGTGTAACGGCTGGAATTTTCGACCCCGAAAATCAACATAAAAAACACACTGTTGACTATTCAAGCATCGAAAACACCAGGACATTAATAGAAGAATTTAGAGGGTGAGAAAGAAAAGATAGAACTAATAGAATAGAAGAAGAAGAAGATCACAACTGAACAGAATCAGAGTAACACAAAACTCGCAGCGGAACAAAATAAGATGTATTATATAACATAACTTTGAATACAAAACTGTATTGTATATACATACCATTATCAGAGTACAATACATCATATCGCAGCGGAAATAACTCTACATAACTAATGGTGAAGCTTCCTGCTTTTGAGCTCCTCCAAGTGAATCTGCAAAGCCTGAAACACTTGACTGCCCGTACAAATTTGGGCACCCAAGGGTTTAGGGAAAACAAACAAAATAAACTCTGGGTCAGTCATGGGACTGGTGTGAGTAAATTCCAACCATACTGTTTTACTTTGAAAATCCTTTTCAAAACAAGAAGATAATAGTAAGACCAGCCCACACATAAACATGGACGGTTTTTACCTCACTATAACCCGAAATATTCTTGATATCAAAACCCAGTGATATTATGATAATGTCTAACCAAATAATTATACAAGTAGTAGAACGCTTGCATCTCACGTTCCAAATATATATAGTATAACATCATAAACCGCAGGGCGCTTATTGGAGATTGGATTTCAACCGACAAGGTATGGGAGCACCTTCTGAATAATGTACTCTAGAGGAGATACACTCAGGGTTCAACAAGAACGTCTTGCAACCCGGCCACACATGACCGCTCACTCATTTAGCTTGAGTGTCGCGAATATATTGCCACCACGGTTGTAGGCCATCCAACCGTCAATCCGAAGATACAAAATCGAAAAGAAGTATAAATATGAATTTTCTCTAGATCGGTGACAATACACCCTGCTTGGGGATGACCCAACTAGCCATGCTGCCTAGCCCAACTTTTGTTACTTCCTGGTTGTGAGGCTAGAGGCTACGTCTATCTTCAGAACATCTGATCACCATTCACCTTGAATGTCACATCGTCAAATCCGTAATCACACATTGATTACACAAATGCACACTGGGTGTAGAATAAAGAGAAGTCACCTTCTCCCCACCAACTTGGTATATTCATAAAATCAACGGCGTGACCGTTGGAAATACTCTGTCAGACACTCGTCCATACAAGTTGCCCTGGGACTGGACAAACAAATAAACATCATTCTAGAACTGGACGACCCTTGCATTTAACTCCGTCTTCAATTATCTTCAGCATAATATAATTCGCAGCGCTGATGCCTATACGGGGTGGTTTTCAGATAACATATCCAACCGGTCTCTCCGTATTGACAACGATGGTCAAAACACTTCGATAGTCGGTTATTTAGCTATCGGAGTAAAAACAAACATTCATTCAAACGAATACCTAACATCACACAACCACGGCTACTTTTATTTAACATTCGTTTTATTGTTCAAATTCCCATATCTTACCAGATATTTCTCAAATCCCGTTTTAGCCTTCTCATACTTCTTGAAAAACATTTCCAGTTATTATAAACTCTTATTCTTTCATGTTCCAGAAACATACGTTATTAACGTTCGAACTCTTTCCATTAATTTCACATTCTTTATTTCTATACTTGGATAATCTACCCTCTTTATATTGGAAAATATTCCAATTTCATTATAAATATTTTAATCGGCCAACCGTTTACCTTTAAAAACATAATTTACTTAAAAATGTGAATACCATTCCTGTTATAGAAATCTGAATACCTTTATCAAATAACTCTTTATTTAGGAAATCAATAACATTATCTCGTTTACCGAAATCTCTTTCATACTTTATATTCACAGTCCACTTTATAAACTCTGTTCTCTAAGTCAACTTCTTATCAATACCCAGTTGATAACTAAATATTGATTCTTATCCTATTAACATTTATTTGTTTAAAACTAAATGTTAATTATCCTATCAGATTATAATTCCTAAAAATAATTTACTTTTAATACATTCGACATCGTCGAATCCCAGTTCCAAATCCTAATGGTTTAATTCTAATCACATTTCGAACATCGAAATGCTGTCATCAGTTTCTAATACGATTCCCCAATTCTTTTTCTAAACTCTTTCTTATATTTCTTTGAACAAACATCGTTACTTATTACTCTAGAATAATTGGATTTCAAACCAAACTGTTACATTTCCTAGGAAGTGCTGCTATATATAAAAGTCATGCTTAAGTCAAATCAACAGCAGTTAATTTGTCGCTATAGTTCTAAACTTGTCATACGCTGTAATATTCTCCTTATAACTAATTACAGTCACACTTACCTTATCAACAGCGTTATTTTATTGCTATAGTTCAACTTGTCATACGCTGTAATATTCTTTGTTATAACTAATCTTGACATAACAGTCACACTTATCTTATCAACAGCGTTATTTTATCGCTATAATTCTAAGACTTGCATACGCTGCCATATTCCTTTTATTCAAAAATCTTGACATCTCTTTCCGTTACAAAAATCTTGACATCTCTTTCTGTTACAAAAATCTTGACATCTCTTTCTGTTACAAAAATCTTGACATCTCTTTCTGTTACCAAAAATCTTGACATCTCTTTCCGTTACAAACTGATATCGTTCCTTGGTAATAGCGAAGCCGTTCAAGTTGGGGTATTTTATTTACCTCTCAGACCTTAATCGACAACGTTCTTACCTTAGAACCGATACAAGTCTGTATTCAAATTCCTTATTACTTAATATATTTATTAAATCGTATTTCCTTGTTGTATTTTGGAATATGGTTTTACAACACCATATTCTTACTTTGGAATCTCTGTGGTTTATGAATATTTAATTTAAACATTAACTCTTTGCTTTCTCCATTTCCCAGTTCTTATCTATAACTTCTTAAATGGTAATTAACTCTCATTAATTTCGATAAACTTATTTCTAACCTGTTTTCATTAGATTAATTAAAGACAATTAATCTAATAATCATGTTCCCAAATAACAGTTGATTAAATCAACTTATTTCCATCAGTAAATTCGTTAACTGATTTTAATTACTTCTTAACATTAGATTAATCTAATTAATCTAATGATATCTCTAAATTATTTATCTTAAATATAATTATCCAAATATTTAATCGTCGGATAGTTTTTACTTTATAAACATGTTTTAATATCAACAATCGCTTTTATTTGCTTTATAAAAACGAACTCTAAAATACTGGTTTATAATAGAACTTCTATTATAATTTAAAACTTCACTTTAATTATAAAAATATAATTTCTATAATTAACTTCATTGATTTGCCTGACGGTAAATCAGTTTCTTAACAAAACGATGGTTTTACGGTCGACTGTTTACATTTTCTAAATCGATATCGTTTATTTATTTAATCTAAACAAATGTTGAATTTTCGTTCAACATCAATATTCACACCGGGTTTTAAAAAAAATTCGGGTTCAAACAGTGCATACAAAACAAACAGTACATATAAATATCGAGGAATCCGGTAGGATTCCTCCAACCGGTTTCCGCATCCACAGATGTCAGTCAACACAATTTTCACTAACTCTATACTAGGGGTTATTCTAATCGGTGGAATCAATGTCCAACTGATGATGTGTACATATATATAACGGTATATAATACTCAACCAAATTAATTGTAATCTACCTAATTGACTATCACACAGCATTCAAACAACATTTAAAATATAATTAAAATATTTTAAATAGATCAGAGTGAGTGATTTTACTCACATTGGCGCGTTAACCATTAAATAACGATTTGCGTCGGTCGATAGATCTGAGCAGCTGTTTTGTTCTGCTATACTTCGCTACCATTTCGATCTCCATTTAGATCATGTTCAAACCCTTCGTTCCAGTTTGTGTTTCGTTCCAACTTCCTCTTTCCGAGCCCTTCTCCGTCGTCACCTCCTCCTTCCTCGACTTCCAGCTTGAATTATCACTTCAATAGTGGTTACTTCCATGCACACACTTGTACACCCAAAATCTCATATCATCTCTTGGACGCTAATATATTCAGCACGCCTCCCTTTTGTTTTTGTTGTTTTTTTTTTTGGTTCTTTTCCTTTTCCGAAGTTGGCTTATCCATCAAACCGACCCAAAGTCCTATTCAGTACCATACCCACTTTGTATTTCTTGTCTTCACCTTTCCTGTATTCACAAAATTCTTCTTCCATAGTTCAAATTCAATTGCCTCCCTTGTATATTATAATTTCGTTCTATTTTAGTAAGCCCAGCCCAAATTGCAACATACTTCTCGTCTCTAAACTGGGCTCCATATTTTCTTTCTCCCTGGGCTTAGCGTTCCATCATGGCCCAAGTAAAACTACCACCCTCCTGCGCAAAGGCAGGACTTCCTTGCACCTGTTAACTTAAACAAACCGAGCTCCAGAAGAATCCATACATGCACCATCTCCTTTGTCCTCGGAAACTCCTACCAAATATATACACCACATAATCATGTGTCTCCCTAATGCACATGCACAGTCATCTAGCTAACAACTTTCGCTCCTAACCCATTTTTCCCACCGTTATTACACTCAGCTTCCCTGTTCCAGAAACGCATACGAGAGATCACGCTCCAGACGGTTGTCCTTGCCGCACCTTTCAATCATCGTTCCTTCACCTCCACGCTCCTGCATGCAATCCACGTGGTGCGCATCATAGATCCGAACTGCATGTTTTCATCGATCACCCCATGCACTAAACAACTTGCTGCTACAAGCTTTTACTATGACACCACCCGTATCATCCTTCCGCAGCTTCATTTCTCAATCAAAACAACGCGAGCCCCAGTATTTCTGTGATTCGAATTTTCCTTTGAAGGCCATGACGTTGGGGTTTTCATTTCTGGGACATCGAGCTGCATATGCTCGTATACTTATAGATTTATTTCTATCTTTCTGGGAACGGAGAATGACCCTTTTAAAGAGAGGGAATAGCCTATGTTATTTATAGATGGAAGCAAGTCATAGGCAGTACAAAAGTTGGCGTGCCATTCAAACAAACATCGTTCAGCATTCCCTCATTTTCTGTGTGATTTGATTTTGGTATAGTCTGGCCTTCATTAATTTAGATAAGAACTGGAAGTAATAGGGGATGGTTTTAGGATTTGCCTATGGATTTACAGTACACCCTGCGTGATCAATAGTAGGTGTATGTATATTTAAATACTCATTCCATTTGTATATCATATAGTTTATACTTTATATGGTAGTAGCCTAGGCATGTGAAATAGAGCTAACGATGTGAAAATACAGGGACGTGGGAAGATTTAAACACTAAGTTTTTTTTTGGGAAATATAAGTCTACAGTTAGGTCTGTAGCTTAGCTGTTGACAAGGTGGAGGTATGGCTAAATCGTGTAGGATTATGGCTATGAAATTTCCTTCCTAGGCAAGGTAAAGATATGAAATGTGAAGGTAGGGTGTTCGTGCGTTACCTATATAAGATAAAATTTTAGATATCACATTACCAAAACTCGTTCATGTCCGAGCTGCTACGGACAGAAATAAAAATACAGACGTGTCCAGCGAGGTGCCATGGTTTCAAAAATATAATAATATCAGTAGATTGACTCATATTTTGAAATCCCGAAATACCGATATAAGGGGCGGAATACTCCAAATAAAAGTTGCATATTTTAATAAATTAAAAATTACAGTAAAATCCTAAAAATTAAATTATCGCTGCGCCTCAAAAGAACCTTGTCCCGATTTGCAACCGATATCAAGTTATATTCAAATAACCGTTACGGTCGATATACGATTCTATAGCGACTTTCTGAATATTTAATTTGGACATATCTTGCAGTTTATACGACGAAATCCTGATTTTTCACTTCTATTAGAAAGATACAGTTTAACAGATCCCAACGCTTCTTGTTTCGATGAAATCCGATTTAAAACGAGTCTGATACACTCAGTTGAAGTTCAGAACGTTAAATTACGAACTACAGGGTTGTTCTGAGCTCGATATATATTTATATACGTTCAACTTCGTTTTAATTAAAATATAAATTCACTTATATTCTGAATTCAATATTTAAACTGATTTAAATATTCAATTTCAAACCGATCAAAAATGCGGGACGTTACAGTCCTTCCCCCTTAAAATAATTTCGTCCTCGAAATTGCTAAGATAGGGAAAATGCTACAATCTCTGTTATAACATGGTTAAAAATCTTTTTGGTTTACTTCATAATTCCAGTTTCCACTGAACTGATTATTTCCAATTAAATTATTAATTCCTTATTATTTCAAATATTTTCAAAATTCTGAAAATTTCCTGACGGCTCAAATTTTCGGAGAATTTTGTCAGCATCTCCTCTGCATGGCTTATTCGGTACTACAACAACTTGCCACTCTGGGCCTTCTCCAATCCAAAAGAAATTCAAACAGCCAAACAGCTTGCCCAAACTAACTCATAAAAAATCTCATACTCGTATATAAACGTGTACCTTCTCTATTGGGCATTCAACTCTATCTCTGCCATCTGCTATCAAACCAGCATATCCAAGCATCCTTGGTTGATCTCCCATCAATCCGTTCTCAAACCAGTCTTTCGCTTTTACTAAGCCAAATTTCTATTTCAACTCCGATTCCACTCTCAGTTCTTAACCTTGTTAAGTTTTATTACGACATTCCATTTACTGATTTATTTCTCAAATCAGTTATCTCCATCTCTAATTCAAAATTCGATTCTTATTCTCCAAGAATCAATTCATTTTTAATAACTCGAATCTCCAATATTTTTCTTTTATAATTTTCATTCTGGATCTTTCCAAATTCAGTCCAGTTTTGTTATCTTTATTTAAATTCCATTTTTACCATTTTAACTCCATAAGTTAAATTTTTATTTCAGAATTCAAATTCCTGGGATTTATTTCAAATCAGTTTGAAATCATATATAATTCAAAACATTTGATTTTCTGACAACTTATTTCTCAAACAATACAAAACAAAATCTTTGGTAGTAATCCGTCACTTACCAGCTCGAAAATGAACACCGATAATGTCGCGATCATCATCGGAATTTATTTTCCAACCATCGAAGTGAGTTCAATACTATATTGCTTTAAAAACTCATTTATAATCACTCTATTTTTGAAATTACTTCAAAATATCTTTCATAGCACTTGGAAAACAAATTTTCAAATCTCCCAGGATTTTAAAATTCCCTTATATTTAATTCAAATTCAATTTCAATTCTTTTCCAAGTTTCTAGAGTTTTATTTCAATTCTGGTTTTCAATTCAGATTCAGCTCATCTGATTTTGCATATCATACTTATATAATATTTCTTTTGGTAGTTTATATAACCAACTTAATTATAATTCTGTTCGATCATAATAATGATCACATATCCAATATATTATATTAATATTAAGATATACACTTCTTTTTATATCAAAATATGCTTTGGGTAAAATTATTTTATTTACCCCGCTTTCAAAACAATATCATGTCGAATTACTCTGTTCAAGAGTTTAGAAACACCTATCGATCCAGTTTGCATTACTGTTTCGACCAGAATTCATAAACCACTCGACTGACCAGTCAACACAATATAAAACAGTTTTATATAAATCTGCAAATACGTTCACTCGTATATATACACTCAAACTCAATCTAGAGTATTACTAACTCCATCTCTATTGAGTTACGCCACAGAGCCAAGGTAATCACTTAACCTTCAGCTCTGATACCATCTGTAACGGCTGGAGCAGCGGGCTATCCTCCCACCGTGGCATACAGAGGTACCCCAGCACCTTGTTTTACGGCCAGCCTCTCGACTGCAACCAACCCACATTGTCGGGACATGTAGGGGTAAGAGTCTCCCGTTCGCCACCAAACCGCGAAGCGAGAACCCCCTATCATGCGTACCAAGTGCTCAAGCAACAAGGACTGGTGTGAGTAAATTCCAACCATACTGTTTTACTTTGAAAATCCTTTTCAAAACAAGAAGATAATAGTAAGACCAGCCCACACATAAACATGGACGGTTTTTACCTCACTATAACCCGAAATATTCTTGATATCAAAACCCAGTGATATTATGATAATGTCTAACCAAATAATTATACAAGTAGTAGAACGCTTGCATCTCACGTTCCAAATATATATAGTATAACATCATAAACCGCAGGGCGCTTATTGGAGATTGGATTTCAACCGACAAGGTATGGGAGCACCTTCTGAATAATGTACTCTAGAGGAGATACACTCAGGGTTCAACAAGAACGTCTTGCAACCCGGCCACACATGACCGCTCACTCATTTAGCTTGAGTGTCGCGAATATATTGCCACCACGGTTGTAGGCCATCCAACCGTCAATCCGAAGATACAAAATCGAAAAGAAGTATAAATATGAATTTTCTCTAGATCGGTGACAATACACCCTGCTTGGGGATGACCCAACTAGCCATGCTGCCTAGCCCAACTTTTGTTACTTCCTGGTTGTGAGGCTAGAGGCTACGTCTATCTTCAGAACATCTGATCACCATTCACCTTGAATGTCACATCGTCAAATCCGTAATCACACATTGATTACACAAATGCACACTGGGTGTAGAATAAAGAGAAGTCACCTTCTCCCCACCAACTTGGTATATTCATAAAATCAACGGCGTGACCGTTGGAAATACTCTGTCAGACACTCGTCCATACAAGTTGCCCTGGGACTGGACAAACAAATAAACATCATTCTAGAACTGGACGACCCTTGCATTTAACTCCGTCTTCAATTATCTTCAGCATAATATAATTCGGAGCGCTGATGCCTATACGGGGTGGTTTTCAGATAACATATCCAACCGGTCTCTCCGTATTGACAACGATGGTCAAAACACTTCGATAGTCTGTTATTTAGCTATCGGAGTAAAAACAAACATTCATTCAAACGAATACCTAACATCACACAACCACGGCCACTTTTATTTAACATTCGTTTTATTGTTCAAATTCCCATATCTTACCAGATATTTCTCAAATCCCGTTTTAGCCTTCTCATACTTCTTGAAAAACATTTCCAGTTATTATAAACTCTTATTCTTTCATGTTCCAGAAACATACGTTATTAACGTTCGAACTCTTTCCATTAATTTCACATTCTTTATTTCTATACTTGGATAATCTACCCTCTTTATATTGGAAAATATTCCAATTTCATTATAAATATTTTAATCGGCCAACCGTTTACCTTTAAAAACATAATTTACTTAAAAATGTGAATACCATTCCTGTTATAGAAATCTGAATACCTTTATCAAATAACTCTTTATTTAGGAAATCAATAACATTATCTCGTTTACCGAAATCTCTTTCATACTTTATATTCACAGTCCACTTTATAAACTCTGTTCTCTAAGTCAACTTCTTATCAATACCCAGTTGATAACTAAATATTGATTCTTATCCTATTAACATTTATTTGTTTAAAACTAAATGTTAATTATCCTATCAGATTATAATTCCTAAAAATAATTTACTTTTAATACATTCGACATCGTCGAATCCCAGTTCCAAATCCTAATGGTTTAATTCTAATCACATTTCGAACATCGAAATGCTGTCATCAGTTTCTAATACGATTCCCCAATTCTTTTTCTAAACTCTTTCTTATATTTCTTTGAACAAACATCGTTACTTATTACTCTAGAATAATTGGATTTCAAACCAAACTGTTACATTTCCTAGGAAGTGCTGCTATATATAAAAGTCATGCTTAAGTCAAATCAACAGCAGTTAATTTGTCGCTATAGTTCTAAACTTGTCATACGCTGTAATATTCTCCTTATAACTAATTACAGTCACACTTACCTTATCAACAGCGTTATTTTATTGCTATAGTTCAACTTGTCATACGCTGTAATATTCTTTGTTATAACTAATCTTGACATAACAGTCACACTTATCTTATCAACAGCGTTATTTTATCGCTATAATTCTAAGACTTGCATACGCTGCCATATTCCTTTTATTCAAAAATCTTGACATCTCTTTCCGTTACAAAAATCTTGACATCTCTTTCTGTTACAAAAATCTTGACATCTCTTTCTGTTACAAAAATCTTGACATCTCTTTCTGTTACCAAAAATCTTGACATCTCTTTCCGTTACAAACTGATATCGTTCCTTGGTAATAGCGAAGCCGTTCAAGTTGGGGTATCTTATTTACCTCTCAGACCTTAATCGACAACGTTCTTACCTTAGAACCGATACAAGTCTGTATTCAAATTCCTTATTACTTAATATATTTATTAAATCGTATTTCCTTGTTGTATTTTGGAATATGGTTTTACAGCACCATATTCTTACTTTGGAATCTCTGTGGTTTATGAATATTTAATTTAAACATTAACTCTTTGCTTTCTCCATTTCCCAGTTCTTATCTATAACTTCTTAAATGGTAATTAACTCTCATTAATTTCGATAAACTTATTTCTAACCTGTTTTCATTAGATTAATTAAAGACAATTAATCTAATAATCATGTTCCCAAATAACAGTTGATTAAATCAACTTATTTCCATCAGTAAATTCGTTAACTGATTTTAATTACTTCTTAACATTAGATTAATCTAATTAATCTAATGATATCTCTAAATTATTTATCTTAAATATAATTATCCAAATATTTAATCGTCGGATAGTTTTTACTTTATAAACATGTTTTAATATCAACAATCGCTTTTATTTGCTTTATAAAAACGAACTCTAAAATACTGGTTTATAATAGAACTTCTATTATAATTTAAAACTTCACTTTAATTATAAAAATATAATTTCTATAATTAACTTCATTGATTTGCCTGACGGTAAATCAGTTTCTTAACAAAACGATGGTTTTACGGTCGACTGTTTACATTTTCTAAATCGATATCGTTTATTTATTTAATCTAAACAAATGTTGAATTTTCGTTCAACATCAATATTCACACCGGGTTTTAAAAAAAATTCGGGTTCAAACAGTGCATACAAAACAAACAGTACATATAAATATCGAGGAATCCGGTAGGATTCCTCCAACCGGTTTCCGCATCCACAGATGTCAGTCAACACAATTTTCACTAACTCTATACTAGGGGTTATTCTAATCGGTGGAATCAATGTCCAACTGATGATGTGTACATATATATAACGGTATATAATACTCAACCAAATTAATTGTAATCTACCTAATTGACTATCACACAGCATTCAAACAACATTTAAAATATAATTAAAATATTTTAAATAGATCAGAGTGAGTGATTTTACTCACATTGGCGCGTTAACCATTAAATAACGATTTGCGTCGGTCGATAGATCTGAGCAGCTGTTTTATTCTGCTATACTTCGCTACCATTTCGATCTCCATTTAGATCATGTTCAAACCCTTCGTTCCAGTTTGTGTTTCGTTCCAACTTCCTCTTTCCGAGCCCTTCTCCGTCGTCACCTCCTCCTTCCTCGACTTCCAGCTTGAATTATCACTTCAATAGTGGTTACTTCCATGCACACACTTGTACACCCAAAATCTCATATCATCTCTTGGACGCTAATATATTCAGCACGCCTCCCTTTTGTTTTTGTTGTTTTTTTTTTGGTTCTTTTCCTTTTCCGAAGTTGGCTTATCCATCAAACCGACCCAAAGTCCTATTCAGTACCATACCCACTTTGTATTTCTTGTCTTCACCTTTCCTGTATTCACAAAATTCTTCTTCCATAGTTCAAATTCAATTGCCTCCCTTGTATATTATAATTTCGTTCTATTTTAGTAAGCCCAGCCCAAATTGCAACATACTTCTCGTCTCTAAACTGGGCTCCATATTTTCTTTCTCCCTGGGCTTAGCGTTCCATCATGGCCCAAGTAAAACTACCACCCTCCTGCGCAAAGGCAGGACTTCCTTGCACCTGTTAACTTAAACAAACCGAGCTCCAGAAGAATCCATACATGCACCATCTCCTTTGTCCTCGGAAACTCCTACCAAATATATACACCACATAATCACGTGTCTCCCTAATGCACATGCACAGTCATCTAGCTAACAACTTTCGCTCCTAACCCATTTTTCCCACCGTTATTACACTCAGCTTCCCTGTTCCAGAAACGCATACGAGAGATCACGCTCCAGACGGTTGTCCTTGCCGCACCTTTCAATCATCGTTCCTTCACCTCCACGCTCCTGCATGCAATCCACGTGGTGCGCATCATAGATCCGAACTGCATGTTTTCATCGATCACCCCATGCACTAAACAACTTGCTGCTACAAGCTTTTACTATGACACCACCCGTATCATCCTTCCGCAGCTTCATTTCTCAATCAAAACAACGCGAGCCCCAGTATTTCTGTGATTCGAATTTTCCTTTGAAGGCCATGACGTTGGGGTTTTCATTTCTGGGACACCGAGCTGCATATGCTCGTATACTTATAGATTTATTTCTATCTTTCTGGGAACGGAGAATGACCCTTTTAAAGAGAGGGAATAGCCTATGTTATTTATAGATGGAAGCAAGTCATAGGCAGTACAAAAGTTGGCGTGCCATTCAAACAAACATCGTTCAGCATTCCCTCATTTTCTGTGTGATTTGATTTTGGTATAGTCTGGCCTTCATTAATTTAGATAAGAACTGGAAGTAATAGGGGATGGTTTTAGGATTTGCCTATGGATTTACAGTACACCCTGCGTGATCAATAGTAGGTGTATGTATATTTAAATACTCATTCCATTTGTATATCATATAGTTTATACTTTATATGGTAGTAGCCTAGGCATGTGAAATAGAGCTAACGATGTGAAAATACAGGGACGTGGGAAGATTTAAACACTAAGTTTTTTTTTGGGAAATATAAGTCTACAGTTAGGTCTGTAGCTTAGCTGTTGACAAGGTGGAGGTATGGCTAAATCGTGTAGGATTATGGCTATGAAATTTCCTTCCTAGGCAAGGTAAAGATATGAAATGTGAAGGTAGGGTGTTCGTGCGTTACCTATATAAGATAAAATTTTAGATATCACATTACCAAAACTCGTTCATGTCCGAGCTGCTACGGACAGAAATAAAAATACAGACGTGTCCAGCGAGGTGCCATGGTTTCAAAAATATAATAATATCAGTAGATTGACTCATATTTTGAAATCCCGAAATACCGATATAAGGGGCGGAATACTCCAAATAAAAGTTGCATATTTTAATAAATTAAAAATTACAGTAAAATCCTAAAAATTAAATTATCGCTGCGCCTCAAAAGAACCTTGTCCCGATTTGCAACCGATATCAAGTTATATTCAAATAACCGTTACGGTCGATATACGATTCTATAGCGACTTTCTGAATATTTAATTTGGACATATCTTGCAGTTTATACGACGAAATCCTGATTTTTCACTTCTATTAGAAAGATACAGTTTAACAGATCCCAACGCTTCTTGTTTCGATGAAATCCGATTTAAAACGAGTCCGATACACTCAGTTGAAGTTCAGAACGTTAAATTACGAACTACAGGGTTGTTCTGAGCTCGATATATATTTATATACGTTCAACTTCGTTTTAATTAAAATATAAATCCACTTATATTCTGAATTCAATATTTAAACTGATTTAAATATTCAATTTCAAACCGATCAAAAATGCGGGACGTTACATAATGGGTAAGAAAATACAATCCAAGAGAGGACTTAGACAAGGCGACCCTTTATGGCCTTTTCTTTTTAATTTAGCAGTTGATGTTTTCTCAAAAATTATTAAGAGAGCCGGGAGATTAGGTATTCTAGGAAATGTTGGGAATGAGGAATTTAACAATGAATTATCAATCCTTCAATTTGCGGATGATACTTTGTTATTCTCTTCTCATCTTCCTGAGCATATTATTGCTCTTAAATTTATACTTTACGGTTTTGAGATGTTGTCTGGTCTAAGTATTAATTTTGAAAAGAGCGCAGTGATGGTCATTAATGATTTTAACAATATTGAGACTTTAGTGGCTAGCACTTTGAATTGTTCGATTATGAAATTTCCTTTCGATTATTTAGGTTTTAAGATAAGACCGTCAAAGCTTAAAAAGGAAGACTGGATAGTCATCATTGATAAGATTTGTAGTAGATTATTTAACTGGAACAATAAATTCCTGTCCAGAGCAGGTAGATTAGTTCTAGTTAATTCGGTTTTATCAGCCATTCCCTCTTATTGGATGGCTGTTCACCGATTTCCCAAATGGGTCATAGAGAAAATTGATAGGATTAGACGTAATTATCATTGGAATGGTGATTCTAGTTGTAGTAGTTATAAATGTCTAGTTAACTGGGAAATATGCTGTAAATCTAAGATAGAGGGGGGTTTGGGAATCATAAATCTACATAATTTTAACTCTGCTTTACTTGCTAAATGGTTATGGAAATATAGATGTCCAGAAGTGAAGTCTTCTTGGAAGTCTATCGTTTCCAAATCTTATTATTCTAGGGGGAGTTTTTTATTGATAATAGTGGTAGTTGGGATAATAGATTATCTCATTTTTGGAAATCCGTTTTGAATTGTTTTGACTTTTTTAATATAGGATGCAAAGTGTTAGTCCATTCAAGAAACCTTACTTATTTTTGGCATGATGCTTGGTTATCTAGAGTGCCACTGAAAATTGAATTTAGTAAGCTCTTTAATATTAGTAGATTTAAGAATGCTTTAATTAAGGACGTTTACATAGCTGAATTAGATCCTCCGTGGGAATTCTCTTTTGATAATATTTTGGAGGAAGATTTATTAAGACAATTGGCCTTACTTAAAGCCAAATTAGCATTATATCATGTGGACATAATTAGTGATTCTATTAGCTGGGGTATGGATAAGAGCTTAGTTTACACAGTTAATTCTATGTATAGTTTTCTTAATTTCTCTGGTGTATCATTTTACCCCTTTAAATTCCTATGGAAGACTAATTCTACTCCTAAATCAAAGTTTCTAATGTGGTTGATCGTCCACAAGAAACTCAATACGATTGAGTTGTTAAAAAAGAAAAATGTTATATTTGATAGAAAATGTTGTTTTTGTAATTCAGGGGAGGAGGATGTAGATCATTTATTTTTCTCTTGCGACTTTACCTTTTCTATTTTCAGTATGATTATTAGGGTTTTTACTTTTGATTGTTTTATTTCCCTTAGTAATTGTATTGACTATTGGAATTGTTATAGATTAAGATACAATTCCAGACAGAATACATTAAGATACAATTCCAGACAGAAATACATATTGGATTCTTTAGTATTATTCATTAGTTGGTTCATTTGGGTTGAGAGGAACCAGAGGATCTTCCATTCAATTTCCGTATCAAATGATAATTTAATCATCAACATTGTTAAATTCTGTTTGGCATGGATGTCCAATTCGAACTATAAACTATTTGGTAAATTGCAATTTGATCGTTTTTTGTTAAAAGTAAGATCTAATCTGAGTTTATTCATTCGTATTAATAGCTATTTTAGATGTAATAGACCTCGTCTGGGATGCTGATTTCTGTTGTTATTTTCCACTTGCTTGTTTGTTCTTATGTCTTTCTCTTTACACATGTATATATGGGTTGATGTCTATATATATTTATATATTTAATATTAATATATATATATATAGGCATATACTCATATATATGTGTAAGCTACTGATAATTTTGTTTCAGTTTTCAGGTGGTAGATGTAACTGTGGAGTTATTGGAGTTGCTGTTGTGGATTGACCGCTTTAGTTATGCTTTCTCTTTGTTATATTTGTAGATGTGGAGAAGGGTTGTTTGTATTTTTGAGTGTTTTTCTTCACCTCTTGTTATACACATAGTCTGTTAAATGTATGGGAATAGATATACTTCTTATCGGGTGGTGGCCTTGCCGGAATTCGATAATGAAGTATGATGGGTGGTGGCCTTGCCGGAACTCATCTATCTATTATCCCCTACATTACTATGTGAGGCTATCGTACTATGTCTGTATTGGATATATTGTATTACATCTTTTATTATATATATATATGTGTGCTCTCTTCCTATTGGAAGATCACACATTTTTTGCTCAAAAAAAAAGATAATAAGTAACAAGTATCTCTAATCTAGAAAATATCAGGCATTTATCTAACTTACAGGTTTGTTACGAGGAGGGTGTCAGAACTAAAGTTCTAGTGGATGAATAATTAATATAATTTTAAGAATAATACTACATATACCATTTTATATATGTTTTTAATTATATTGGATTATTAAATACTCTCGCCTCTGTGTGTAAATCGTACTTATATGGCAAGTAGACCAAAACTGTATACTATATACCCAATATATCTATTTACTACCTATAGCACCCTCCTCGATAGGTCTTCATCATCTATCTACAAAAGAGTGCTTCTACTACATCTGTAAGGGACTGTTTCGGAAGGCCTACAATATAGATGTTTCGTCTTCTACTAAGAAAACTTGAAACTGTGTTCGTATTGGATTCCGCTAATACTTGGACATCTACGATGTGCCACCCAGTGCGTACATTGTGAATTTACGTGTTATCGTTTTCTCTATGCTCTGAGCTCCTCTAATAAGTGACATAAGTGGGGCTACTACAAAACTCGGTAGTGGATTTACTACATTCTACAAAACGACATTACTAGGGCCCACAAATGTTAAACTAGGTTTGTCTCTTTCTATCATGCCTATGTCCCGACGCGGTCTCCCCACAACTAATGGAAGACGCTATAAACGAGTTAAGGAATTTCCCTAAAACAAACAAACTAAGAAAACATTAGAATTGCCACCTCGTACAATTCCCCGATAATGAAAGACCAATGCAATGTTGGCCTCATTTTCCCGTATTCACTTTTAACTGACGATGACAAGTATATGAATAGTTACTATAATTTTTGGGTCCTGACCATAAAGCCTTCTTCCTGATCTGAGGCAACCACCAAATCATAAAGTTACCCATCAGTCTTCGGACTGCCCTTAATATGAATGAAGTCAAGGCATGCCTTTTTAATGGAATCAGACCTACCTCTAATGGATTGTCTAACTATTTCTACATCCGAAGGCTATATTCGAGGTTTCCTCGTGTTGAAGTGTAATGTCCTGTATTTTTGGTCTCTTAAGTTTTGAATATTTAAATTAGTTTAAATGTTGAATTGGTAATATAAATGGATTTTTATATTAATTAAACGAAGTTTGAACATATAAATATATATTAAATATAAACGAGCTCGCAGCAGCGTGGTAGTTCGTAATAGTTAGTTTTGAACTTCAATTAAGTGTACATAATCCGTTATAAGTCGAATTCGTTGAAGCAAGAAATATCTGAATATGTTGAATTATAATTTTTAATAAAAGATAAAAAACGAGATTATGTTTTTTATATTGTTAATTATGTTCAAATCAAATTTTCAAAAAATCGCTATGGAATCATTTAAAAACCATAACAATTTAATTAATAAAATAAATCGATTTTTAATAAATTGAATATTGGGTTAACTTAAAAATGAAACCTCGAGTTTAAAACTCAAGTTAATTTATTTTGGAAGTTATATGAATTTATTTTGTGTATATATGATAATATTAATTATTATCAATATATTAGTTTATATTTAAATTGATTTATATTATATAGATTTAATATGGAATACAAAAATAGCGATGTTTTAAACCATCTCAGAATTCGACGAAACTAACTCCATCGGATTTGTAATATTGTATTATTATCGAATCTAGGATTTCATAGTGGTTGGATATATCAGTTAAACGTACGATGAATAAACGCCTACAAATAATTAAATTGAATTTAATTTTTTATCGTAAATTTTAATTAATATCTTCTTTATATGATGAAATTAGGGTTTGTAATCTTTTCCAGTGTGTTAATGGTATAACCCTAGAAATGTCGTTTGTTGTGCTCAAATAGACGCTCGAAATCGCATGATATTTTAATTTAAGTCATATTGATTTAAAAAAAATCAAAAAAAAAATATAGGGGACGACCTATTGTGAAGCTACAACTTTCCTTCTTGTTATTTTACGTCTAAATTGCTTCCTTCTCCCCGAAGCTTCACAATCAGGTACACTAAAAATTCTGCCTCCCTCATGTCTACCCCTGAACCTACCTATACCTGTCGAAACGATGTTGTTTCCATCCTCCTCTCCTTCATCCATTAAATGAGAAAATCGCATTCGTTATTCTTCCCATCTCAAACCAACGAAGATTTTCAATTTCATGCTGCATTCGTTCTTTCCTTTCCAGTCAAACTAAAAATAAGATCGTTCTTTCCCATTTTGTTTCCATTTCTAATACCCATGAAAATAAACTCAAGCCCATTTCCTCTCGTTTTCATTGTCCTCTTTCACGGTTAAAATCAAGAAATCGGTTTCATAGAATAAAAAATGGGCCAATCAAAATGGAAAAACCATGATCGATTATTTCAAATTCTCAAAAGCTCGAAATCACACAGGATGCACTAGCAATTTGCAGAAAGGAATTCAGTCAGGTGCGCAATGAGATGAGTGAGGCACTGTGGGTTAAATCAATGCAAGAATTAAGGTATTACAAACAAATGAATTTCAGTTGTTGGAATAAGGTGATTGGGGAAAGCTCGGATTTGTTTCTGGAGAATTCGACAGCATATTTGGGAAAGTTCAACTCAGTTAATGACAGTTTGGGGATGATGGACAGGAGTGTGTGATTTTTGGAATGAATGGGAGTGAAGTTGAAGTTTGAATGGTTGAAATAGGTAAAGTATGACTGTCTGATGTTGATCAATGGGGAATTGGGTGGTTCAATATTTTGATAATGTTCTGAAGTTCTTTTTTGAGTGATGAACAGCGTGAGGTTTGGGAGTTCGACAATGGTATGAGGGAGAGAGTTTTTGTTTGATTTGGCAGTGAGATGTTTGGTTTCGGCAGTAGGACTGCAAATATGGTGATAGAAGAAAGGAATGGTGGCAATATGTTCGAGGAAATGGAAAAATGAATAATGGCAGTTTTCGGGAGCTGTTCGAAGATTTGTTCATCAAGTAGTCGAGTAAATTGTGGTAACCGTAATATACATTTTAACGAAATTTATTTATGCAAAACAATTTATTTATTCATTTGAGTAGTTAATTTAAATTAATAAATATTTAATCGATAAATAAAATAAATAATCATAGGTGATAGATTCATTTGAGATAACTCAAGTAGATGCGTAGCAGAGATGATACAGAATTTAATTGGACATCCAACAAAGGAAAATCGAGGTGAGTTAAACTCACTCAATTAAGTTATTGGAACTATTTTTAATAGTTCAAATTTAATTTTTTTCCAGTTGGATGATAAATTGATTAATATAAAGTGATAATAGTATATATAATATTATATACATAGTATTGGTGTTGGGTATATATAATATTGGTGATTGGATATATTCCGGCATATATATATATATATATATATATATATATATATATATATATATATATATATATTTACAGATGATTTCCCTATGTGCCCCATGATATATATTGTAGATGGTCTTCTATACTGCGGTATCCTCTCTTGAAGCATGATGGGTATTATTATTGATGACTAACAAATATGGACGCATGAAAAACAGGCTGGAGGAATCCAACTGGATTCCTCAACATTTAAATTATTTGTTTTCATATATATGTTGATATATGATGTGTTTTATAACATGTGATAACTTACGGTATATTTGGATGTGTAAGTAACAGTAATTATCGATTTTGGATATTTTGAATATCCTAAATAATATATGGATTTCAAAACAGAAATTGAAATATAAATAGAGTTTTAAAGGAAATATTTACTTTCAAATAGAAATGTTCATTTAAAATATAAATTATAAATATAATTTAAAAGTAAATATTTGTTTAAACAAATGAGATGAGCAGGCGATTTTAAAAAGAAATGAAATGATTACCATTTGAGAATTTGGAAAAAATAAAATTTGAGCGAGAAGTTGAAAGAAAAGTTAGAAATCGGGTTATATACTGATGTTTTTAATAATAGGTTTTATTTTTCCAATTATGAAGGAAAATGTAAAGGAGATTTTATGTAATAACTCAACAATTAGAAGTTATAAATAAAATTGAAACCTAAAATTTGCAAATGCAAAATCAAGTTGAGAATGGTTTTGTATTGAGAAATATTATTCATGGGTGAGGTAAATAAGGGTTAAAGTGAATAACATGCAAAACAGAATACATTAAAAGGAAAGTTAGGAAGAGTTGTTTTTAAAATTTTAAATTATAATGAAATTGAAGTCGAACTAAATTGAATAATAATATAGATTGTATTAAAGGATTTTATATATGATTATAAATAATAAATATTAATAATAAGAATTTGCAAATGATATTTACATACGAATATTTTCGAAATGAAATGAAGTTTATTGAAATAAACCTATAAGGTGTTTATGAAAAATATTTATGGAATCAAACTTCATATAAGTTTATAATGTTGAATTTAATCAACATTATAATCAGACTTAATATAAGTTTGTAACATTAAAATGGTTTGAATTTAATTAAAACTATATGTAAGTTTTAACACTATAATGGTCTGAATTTAATCAAAGTTCATATAAGTTTATAAGTTGAATGAAATCATTTGAATTTAATCAAATTTCATATAAGTTGTGATGAATATCACATTTGAAGTGATAATGGATATTGGAATTTCTGTTCGTTTAGAAGTTTATAAATGGAGTTAAGGAAATTAGAAACTTACTAGCAATTATTAAGTTGAATGGCTTTCTGATATTCGATCTGATGTTGGTTTTGGCCTTTGGGGTTGATACTTAAAGAGTTATTATGTTACTAGTTTAAGTTTAGTGGCTAATGAATGAGATGAGAAATACGTTCTAAAAGGTAATTTAAATGAAAGGGTTTTGAATATTTTTATATTATTATAATAGGAGAGATGAGTATTCCAAATATTGATAAAAAGAAAGAAAAGTTAAATTTAATGAATACAAGAGGTTAAAATGATATTGAATATTAAATCAGTGAATTCAATTTTCTTTTATGGATTAATGGTTGTTTATTTAATAGTTAAATAACTGACTATCAAACCTGGCCTATACGATTGTTGATACGGAAAGTTCAGGATCAAATTTATAGTCGAAAATCATTCCGAAACAACATATACAAAAACATAGATGATATGATTGAAGATAGAGCAGTGAAAACCGTGGATCTTCATAAGTGAAAGGACTACTTGTCGAATTCTCTGAAGTCGCACCGGTAGATATTCTAATGGTGATCCTGACGTGATTGAAATCGAAGAATTGCAAGGACTACTTGCTACTGATCCATAGGGCGACTCCTAGGATGTGGCAGGAGAGTGCCTTCGGTTTGCTCAATTCCAGGAAAACTTGTATGGACGAATGCCTGACAGAGTATTTCCAAAGGACCACGTACGTTGATTTCCTCAAATGTATTTCTGCTGATGGTGGATAAGACACCTTCTCTTAGATTAAACACAAGAATATTTTTGTGGATGCCAATTAGTGATATTTGATGGATCTGACGATGTGACATTCAAAGTGAATGGTGGCTAGATGTTCTAAAGAAGTAATTTTAAACCTCAAGCCTCACAACCAGGAAATGACAAAAATCGGGCAGGCAGCATGGCTAAGTGGGTCATTCCCAATCAGGGTTTTTTAACACCATCTAGAAAAAAATTCATTTTTTTGTTCTTCTTTCTCTTATGTATCTCCTGGGAAATGGTTATGTTGGTACCAACCATTGGTGATAAGACATTTGGTACGCTCTAGCGAAATGAGTGACCGGTCATGGGTGGCCGAGTTGCAAGATGTTCTTGTTGAACCCAGTGTATTACTAACTAGAGATACACTATCGGAAGGTAGTTCCATATCTTATCAATGTTGGAAATCCAATCTCCAATAAGCGCCTGCGGTTTTCGATTTTATATTATATATATAGGGCGTGAGATGCAAACATTCTGCTAGATGATTATTTATTTTATTTAGACACTATTATAATATCAGAATAGTTATGATTTCAAAAATGGTATGGGTTAACGTAAGGTAAAAACCATCCATTTTTATGTGCGGACTGGTCTTATGATTATCCTTTTCTTTTGAAAGATTTTTAACTTTAAAATCAAGTTGGATGATACCAATAATTTAGTGAGTTTTTTCTCACACTGGTTCACCAGACTGATCTTGGCGTTTGTAATGCTCGGGTCAGACCGAGTTTTACAGGTTCAGGGTAAGATAATACAGACTTCAGGAGTCAAGCTGGAGGAGTTCAGACATGTAATATATATTTAGATATTATTCCACCATGTGTTGTGAATGAGGACAGAATGTTAACGGTCCAAATATATTGGATGTTCACCGTACTCTGATAAATTGTAAGTATTATTTCAAGCTTTCAATAAAGATTTATTTTTGTATTATATTTTATTCCGTTGCGATGTAAAACTTTATGTACTGTTATTTTGTTTAGTCCTTCTTTCTTCTATTCTAATCTTTCTTTCTTATATTTTTCTCATCCTTTAATTTCTTTCTATTAACTATCTGAAGCTTTCGATACTTGGGTTTTGTCGAGTTATATGGGATTAATTATTACTGTCGAAATTCGGGCATCTAATTCCTCGGATTGTTACAAGAAGTCTACATTTTCTGTATATAGCATGGCTGATCTCGATCTTCCTAGGATCATTGGTCCTCAACTGGAAGGGAATGCTTCTTTAAATGCGCCTCATCTCAACATGCTCCGATGAATCTAATGCGGTCCGCATCGCTAGGCATTTCTTCAGATTCGCGATGGACTACCCTAAACGCATCACATTTTTTTTTTTTAGAATCTATGCCTAAATCTTTTCTTATCCTATTACTATAATATTATTCTCATCTTCACCTATTTTGTATTTTATGACAACATTATTCTTGAGCAATATTTTCTAGTCCTAAGTCGTTTATCATAATAATCTTATTTTCCTTCTTATTATCTGCGCTATAATTGTAGATCTTAAATCTTACTTTCAATTTATTCTTATCCGAGCTGTCAAGTATTTAACTTGATTTCTTGTCAAGTATATATCTTGATTTCCTTTTATTTTCATTTTATATTAACTTTCGTTATATTATTCTTTTACTTATCTTTCCTTGTAAGTTCTATTTTTAGGAAGTTACCCTTATTCTATTTGGTTGGTTATATAAACTATACTAATTAGTATAAAATAATTATACAAATAGTAGTCGGTAATTGCAAGATATTTCTAACTTATCAAATGGAAAATTCTTTTCATACCCAGTAATCACTTAAGATACACTGTTGTTTTCCTATGGATTTTGTTTTACTGAAATACCCTCTTTTCTTGATTGTTTTTTTAATTTTCCATATAATCCATCAAATTAAACTGTAAGTTAAGAAATTTGTTCCAAACTGCATGATATAATGAAAAAGTTAATGAATTATTTCATCGTCAGACCTAAAATTTAAATTAAGACAACATTCAAAATTAATTGTTATAATTTAGAAGTTTTTAGACTTTCTAAAATTATAGTTATTTTGTTGAAGTTGAGAAAATTTTCTCAAAGTTACAATATTATTACAAAATTGGAAGTTAATTTTGTTAAATTTAACTTAATTAGATGTAAGAAATTTTTAGTTTTAAATAAATGAGTTTTAAATTAGAAAGGGAGAAGGCAAAGAAGATGAAAACAAGAGTAATTTAGTAAGTGACACGGTATATGCAAAGTAATATTTGGTATATGATAGTTTATCATGTTTTGGTATATGTTTAGCAGTTGTTGACGTATAAATAGAATCAGCCTTGTTAAATAAAGCAAAATATGGCTACATTCACAATTTAAACTATTTCCCTTTTCCTTTCGTTTTTTTTTCTTAATTATGTTTACCCTCTTTCTTATAGAAATAAAATATGGAAATATATTCTTTTTCATAATCAACAAACTAAATTAGTTTTAACTTCCAGATTAATTTATACATTAATTTCCTATTATACATTTCAATTCTCAATCTTCACATATAATTGTGAATTCACAATATTTGGGTTTACAACTTCTTTTTTTACAACTATCTGAACCCACAATTACCTATATTCATTTAAGCTCAATTCCAAAAAGAATAACTTTTTTAGATATAGTTACACTTTTTTCCAATATTTACAGTTTTAATACAAGAAATCTATATAAACAATTACTGCAAATAATACTTGTTTAACTATGTCAAACTTAACTGATTACAACAAGAATTAAATGATACTATGTTGCATTATTTAAAAGATATATAATCTAAATCCACTCAACTAGAAAAAGTACTTCAAGTTCCCTATCTGATTTAAATTCCTTTTCTATCTATAGCATGTTTCTTTTGTAAACCTATTTGGATTTCCAAATTAGAGTTTACACGGATTTATATATCTTGATTTGAAAGAAAATAAAATAAACTACTGAAAACCTAATCTTTAGATGAACTCATATGGACAGGGAAATCTGAACATCTATTTCCTAAATCTAGATTTTCTATCTCCATAACTTGAATCAGAAAACCTAGGTTAAATTTGATTTTGAAAAATTGGAGGAGAAAGAAAAATTATAAGGCTTCTACACTCATTTAGAAAAATACGAGTTTGTGGGCTAGTACTACATGTTTATCTATAGATGTCCAAACGGACCATGTCCGTCCATTTCAAAATGAACCAAATCCACTCGAATGCATTGCCAAAAAAACATAATAAAAAATGTGCTAGGGTCGACCATTAAGACACTCAGATTGACTTGTAGGTTGACTTTAGGGTCGACCCCAATGGGTTAAAATGCATGTATCTTATTTTACGCATTAAAATTTGAATGTTATATAATTAACATTACTTAATTTTCATAAATTTCAGGTTTTACTCCATATTTGATGCGCGTTTATTTCGAATTCGAGTGCATGTTATTTCTGGAATTAATACTCATACAAATTTATCTAAAATAAATATATACATGCGCATTACATTTTGTGAATTAATTCTTTTGTAACTGTTAGCCTACTTTGTGAACTAGGCCACACAAAGTTAAATACTCAAACAATGAAGAGCACCCTGCCAGATAATCGGATCGGGTTTCCTTGGGCAGAGACAGATCAGCACAAAGCAGAAAGGGAAGGAAAATAAGCCGGATCGGAAGGAATGGAGCCGATCTGAACCCCATACACAAACATATCTGATCTGATCCCAGAGTCACAGCAGCTTCCACCCCACGTTTTCCTTAATACTCGAGATGGTTATACACAAGATCTACCCACGTTTGCCACTAACCTGGTGTGCTGTCATCATCAGATTCCATCCGAACCCGATTGTGGCGGGATTGATGCCACAAGGATCCGAACCGATCCCACTCCAGGGGGATTTTCCACCTATAAATACAACATCAAGAGGCATTTGGAGGGATCTTTTGGCATTTTCAGAACTTAAACTCCTTTGCAACCCGAATTTCATAAACTTTCAGCTTACAATCATCTTTTGAATCATATTGCGAAGGAAATTGAGTGAATCGATGTATGAGATAAATGAGAATTGAGTGAAAATCGTTATTGTACTCGCATTTAAAGCATCAATCAAAAAAGAAGAAAGTGGACGTAGGCTATTTAACGCCGAACCACTTTAAATTGTGTGTTGTCGTAGTTTTTGATTTCATTTCAGCAGAATTGTTATTAGTTTGGGTGTTAGAGCCAATTTTTGATCTAACATTTTGGTGCTTTCACTGAGAAATCTTTGAATTCTTTGCTTTTCGGGATTATCATCCTACTATTTGGACATTCAAAATTCAAAGAAGTTAATCCTCCGTTTTTTGACATCCTTAAGTACCTTCTGGTGAACCATTGAAGAATTGAACACTATAGCCAAAATGAAAGGAAAAGAAGTGTAAGGCGCTAGGGAGAAAGATGCTAGAGAGAATCAACAAGCCATGGTATTGACCAGGTCACGTAGACAAGACTCTGGAGCAGGCCGCTCCGGTCAGGAAGGTCCGATCCGAGTAGGTGACTCCGATCTGAGTCGATCAAAAGACATTGAAGTCACTCACTCCCCCCGTCCGAACCGGTCTGTTCCTATTATCTTGCTCCGATCTGAACCAGAATGAAGCTGGAACTTCTACTTGAGCTCCCTCCAATGCCGCGATTCCAGCCGCTATGATCAATGATCAGCTTGATCCATCTGCACCCGTCACCCAAGGAAATTTTTCTCGCTTCCTTGGCATGCTCCAGAGTACTAAGGAGGCATTGGAAGCCCATAGGCATGACAGTCTTCGCATGCAAGAAAACAAGATCACTATGAGTAAAGAACTCCAAGAGCTCCGGAGGAAAAAGACACCTTCCCCAACACGCCGCCTTGCTATAGATGATTCATCTTCTTCAGATGAGGGACATCCTCGTGAAAGAAGACTGCGAGAGCAACCTCAGAACTTTGATCAGCTAACTTTTGGATCTTTAGGATCCCGCGAAGACTGTGCTCATGTGTAAGGGCCTGATGACCCAAGCTTGAAAGAGCCTATGTTGTGCCTATGCGTGGATCCCACGTTCTACCTAGGGATCCTAACATTACTAATCCTACGCAATAGCAACTTCTTCAGCCCCTCTCTCCTGAGATCGATCAGGAGCATAGGGAGCAATGTAGAGCAGCCACCGCTAGAAACAGGATTTTATCCCTTAATCAGGAGCCTATGGGTAATCCGAATATTAAACCTAGAGAACCGGTGTAGACATTAACAAATGCCGATGTATGGGCGATGGTGCGTCAGATTATGTCCAAAAGTCGACGGTACACTAATGAGGACTGGGGTATTGAGTGAAGTCATACCCCCTTCACAGATGACATATTGGATTTCCAGTTCCCTTGGCGGTTCAACTTGCCTCAAATGGATCAGTATTCAGGAAGAACGGACCCAGGGCAGTATCTGATGAGGTATGCAAGGTTCATGAATGCTACAGCTGCTCCAGATGTTGTAAATTGCAAAGCCTTTCCAATTTATCTTGAAGATGTGGCTTTAATGTGGTTCACCCGACTCCCTCCCCGGTCGATATAATATTTCACAGAATTGAGTGAGACGAGAAGAAGCTCATGCAAATAGGAAGAGAAAGTCCGAAGGGGCCTCGAGGGAAGATGTCCAAAGTAATGTTGCTGTGAAACAATCTGGTGACAGTTCAGGGAAGGTTGAAGTAAACGTTGGCAACCAGAGCGGGAGTAATAGCAACAGGAATGAGAACAGCAATAGAAGGAACAGAAACCGAGGGAATAGCTCTAGTAAAAGACCCAGATTCTAGAATTTTGAAAACTATACGCCATTAAATGATACATTGGAGAATATTTACTTGGATACATATAGCATATTGCAGTACAAAAAACCACCACCCAGAGACTCTACTGAGAAAGAGATCACAATGGGAAAGTTTTGTTTGTTCCATGGAACCCACGGTCATTCCACCAACGAATGAATTCATTTGAGAGATATAGTAGAAAGATTGTTGCAGGAAGGGAAGTTAGACGAGCACAAGGTTGCCCCAAGGGACAGGGGGCAAGGGGGACAAGCCCCATACCAAAACCAGCCTACTTCAAAACCCACAGCCCAGCAGAAAGGTAAGGAGATCGTTATTAATACCATTGTAGGCGGACCCCACCTAGTTGGTCGTAGTTTCAAAGCGATGGATCAGTATGTCAACGCTGCCAAGCATTTTGAAGTAGGAGAATGCAGTAACCTCAAAGACATTGCTCCAGTAAAACAACAAAAGACAATGTCAGACGACGTCATATTCCGCAGTAGAGATGAATCCGGAGTTCAATCCCTAACTGAAGATCCACTAGTAATTACCACAACAATCGGCACTGCTTTAGTCCATAAAGTGTTAGTGGACAACGGGAGCTCGGTCAATATCCTCTTCAAGAAAGCTTTCGAACAAATGAGACTTGAAGCAAAAGATCTAAAGCCCTACGAAGGATGGATATGCGGCTTCAACGGGGCATCAACAGCTCCGATGGACTACGTAGAATTACCAGTGACATTGGGGTAGGGAGATCGCCAGAGAGTGAGAATCCTTCCGTTTGTAGTTTTAGATGTAGAATCGCCATACAATGCCTTCCTAGGCCGACCGACCCTTGCCAAGTTTAGGGCATGTATTGCACCTTGGTGCTTGCTGCTCAAATTCCCGGCTGACGCAGGAATTGGGGTGATGAGAGGAGACCAAGCTACGGGACGAGGTTGTTACATGACAGAGTTGAAGATGCTAATGAAGGGGATGAACATAGAAACTAACGACAATTCTGCCCCTCCGAAGGGGAACTCAGCATAGCAATTAAGGAGTCCAGCCCCAAGAGAGTCGCCCTCAAATGTGCTCGACGAGATGGATCCCAGAGAGGATAAAGAACCCGAGGATAGGAAGGCGACTCCCAACGAGACAACAGTAGATATACCTATTGATGAGACAGATTCGACAAAAGTACTAAAGATCGGCTCGCAACTAGATCCTGTTCGAGGAAAGAGTTGGCTGATTTTTTAAGGGCAAATCTGGATGTGTTTGCCTGGACTCACGCTGACGTGTGTGGGATTTCGCCTACCATTATGAGTCACTCTTTATGTATTAATCCAAAGCACCCACCAGTTAAACAGAAAAGACAGATGTTAGGCCCAGAGTGGTCAGCAGATTTGAAAGAAGAGGTAGAGAAATTAAAAGATAATGGATTCATCAAGGATTCGTAATATCCCGACTGGATATCAAATCCTGTCCTAGTCAAAAAGTCTGACATGAAGTGGCGTACATGTATTGACTTTTCTGATTTGAACAAGGCCTACCCGAAGGATAGCTTTCCTCTCCCTAGAATCGATCAGCTAGTAGATTCAATGGCTGGGCACGAGCTTTTATCCTTTATGGATGCCTATTCTGGGTACAATCAAATTCCCATGCATATACCAGATCAGGAGCATACAAGTTTCATCACAGGCTTGGGGTTAGATTGTTATGTGGTAATGCCATTTAGGTTAAAGAATGCAGGAGCCACGTACCAGTGCTTGGTCAAGCGCATGTTCTATAATCAAATCGGGAAAACCGTGGAGGTTTACGTGGATAACATGCTTGTGAAGTCTAAACAATCTTCCGATCATACAAGGGACTTAGCTGAAATGTTTGATATTCTTCGAATGTATGGAATGAAGTTAAACCCCCTAAAATGCTCATTTGGGGTCGCATCTGGAAAGTTCCTTGGATTTATCGTGAGTTCTATAGGAATTGAGATAAATCCTAGCCAAATAGCAGCAATAAGGGATACTGAAGAACCGCGAAAGATCAAAGATGTTCAAAGCTTGGCTGGAAAAGTTGCTGCATTGAGCAGGTTTATCTCCAAAGCTACAGATAGGTGTGTACCTTTCTTCGATCTAATAAAACGAGGAAAGCGAAATTTTGAGTGGACCCCCGATTGTGTGGAGGTGTTCCAGAATCTATTAGACTTATTAGAAAAGCCTCCAATATTATCAAAACCTCTGGAACATGAGGATTTGTTTGTCTACCTAGCGGTATCATCTCACGCTGTCAGTACGGCATTAGTACGTGATGAGGATAAAGTCCAGAGGCTTGTATACTACGTGAGCAAAAAGCTAGCTGCTGCTGAACGTAATTATCCGAAGATAGAAAAGCTTGCTTATAGCTTCCTGATTGCTTCCCGCAAGCTTCGACATTACTTTCAGGCTCACCCAATAGTTGTATACCGATCAACCTTTAAGACAAGTGTTGCAAAAACCCAAAGCATCGGGGAGGTTACTTAAATGGAACATCGAGCTAAGTCAATTTGATTTGAATTTTCAACCACGAAGATCAATAAGTGGGCAGGCATTGGCTGACTTTATAGCTAAATTCACAATTCCCGAAGAGGAAACGGTGGGTGACAAGGTAGTTACTTTGGACCAAGAGTTAGAGCTTAGTCCGTGGAAGTTATATACGGACGGAGCCAAAAATGATCGAAGGTCCGGCGTCGGAGTTGTTTTAATAACTCCCGAAGGACGATCTATTTACTATGTATTACGATTAGAGTTTGCTGCTACTAATAACAATTCCGACTATGAAGCCCTGATTATCGGGCTAAAACTTGCCAAAGAATTAGGAGTGAAGACACTGGATATATATTGCGATTCCAAGACAGTTGTATGCCAGGTTCGGGAGGAATTTATTGCTAAAGGACCTCGACTCGTTACTTATCTTAAAAAGGTAAAGGAGTTATTGGGAAGTTTGGAGCATTATAGCATAACGCACATTCCAAGAACGGAAAATCAGAGAGCAGATCGACTGGCAAAGCTAGAAAGTTCTGACAATCCCAAAGAAACTGAAATGGTTCCGATAGAGGTTTTGGAATCACCGAGTTTCGACCTGATGGAAGCGGAACTAGCCTTGGAAGTCGACCCAGAGAGAGAATCATGGATGACATCAATCAAGAATTTTCTTAAGAATGGAACCCTCCCATTGGAAAAGAGCGAAAGACGAGCTGTAAGACGCAAGGCTGCAAGATACGTTTTATAGGATGACGTCCTTTATCCCCAAGGTTTTTCAATCCCCCTATTACGGTGTATCTCACACGACAACATTAAACGTGTACTGCAAGAATTACATGAAGGTGAGTGTGGGGGGCCAAACCCTAGCAAAGAAAGTATTACGGTATGGATATTTCTGGCCTACCGTGAAAAAAGACGCGGCTGATTATTCACGACGCTGCGACAGATGTCAAAGATTTGCCAAAATTCCCAGAGCGCCTCCGACTCATCTCAAGTCGATGGTAAGCCCATGGATGTTTGCCATGTGGGGGATCGACATTATTGGAGTGTTACTTATTGCCAGAGGAGGAGCTAAGTACGCGATCATCGCCGTGGACTATTTCATGAAATGGGTGGAAGCTGAACCTTTAACAACGATCACGGCAAGAAAGGTGATTAGTTTTGTGGTCAGAAAAATCATTTGTCGATTTGGGGTACAGAAGACCGTCATAACTGATAATGGGACACAGTTTGATAGCATCGAATTCAGTAACTTCTGCAAGAAGTACAAGATTGATAAATGGTACACTGCTGTGGCTCACCCGCAGTCAAATGGCCAGGTCGAAGCAATAAACAAGGTCATTAAATCTATTATTAAGAAGCGGTTAGTGCGGGCCAAAGCCAGATGGGTAGATGAGCTAGCACTAGCTTTGTGGGCCTACAGGACAACCTTTAAGACGGCCACCGGCCATACACCCTATTCACTTTCCTTTGGGTCAGAAGCAGTAATCCCGGTAGAATTGGAAGTCCCTTCTCATCGAGTCGCGTACTATGACCCGATGATAAATAGAACACTCCTTCTAGAGTCTCTTGATATGGTTGAAGACAAAAGAGACGAAGCAGACATGTGTGCCTCGAGACATCGACATCAAGTAGCACGTTATTATGACCAGAAAGTTCGCTCCCAAACCTTTGAACCAGAAGACCTAGTACTGAAACAAGTCTTCTCGCCGTCGACCCAATTGGGTCCAAAATGGGAAGGGCCATACACCATCCAATGGAAGCTTGATACAGGATCATTCAAGCTAACGACCGTGGGCGGTGAAGAGATTCCCAGAGCTTGGAACGCTCAGCACTTACGATGATATCTGAGCTAAATATGAAATGTCTTCCTTTTTTGTTTTTATAAGTTGTGTAATAAAGGCACGACTTGCCTTAAAAAGTCTGTTTATATGAACAAACGATTATGAAGTGGATGTAGGTTACGACTTAGCTGAACCACTACAAAAACATCGTGTGTCATTTACTTTCCTGCATTATTTATATCTTCGACAATTATTCTATCATGACCATGAAACACGAAACATTAAATTAAATCTGGAAAATTGGAGATAACCTATGTGCAGGAGCGAAAAAAATGACTGCTTGCATGATAAAATGCAAAAGAATGGGAAAATGACATTCTTAACTCTAACTCTCATGAATCGAGAGAGAGTATAAAGGACGGGAAGACGACGTCCCTTGAGGCATGAAGGTGCACCCCGATAAGAGACCGCCTCAATAATACTCTAACCTAGTTATGAGACAGGAGAGTATAAAGATGCTAGAAAGAATAGGCATCAATGACGAAAGGAATATGGCCTTGTCGGAGTATCGGGGGCAATTGGATTTTGAATTTAATCAATCTTGAATAACTCTTACTCAGTTATCCAAGATTGATTGGGTGCATATATGTGTACACATGTTCCCCTCAACAATGACTTTATTATATAACTGTAATATGACATGCTATCCATTTGCATTTTTACTTAAGTGCTAAACTTACAACTATCAGATATTGCAGGAAATAACCTATTTTATTTATAAACATGTGAGTTTGTACAGGGAAATCAAGCAAAAGATGCGAGGGCCGCAATCGCTGCAATAATTGCGGACCAATTGAATATCAAAATAAAATAAAACAAAGCACATCATCACTTGGGCTTTGGAGAAGACTTGGATTTTTTGGCAGCCTTATGAGCATTTCTAGCCTCTTTTTCAGCATCAGACATAAGACGCTTTGGCCTTTTCTTCTCTGTAGTTGAAGTACCAGAATCGGTGGATTTCTTCCTAGGAGTCAGAACACTGGAATCAAGAGAAGATTTTTTATCAAGCTCTTCTGTAATAGACCTAGTTGAAAGCTTAACAACTAACCTCGATCCAGGATCCACCAATGCGAGAGGCTTAAGGCTTTCGAGGTTCAAGTCTTCAACTTTCAGTTGCATGCGCTTGTCTTGTTCGGCTTTCATGTCAGCCAAAGTAACGTCATCAGCACTTTTTGAATCCCCAATTATAGCCACATCAGGATCTTCTTCATGCCCCTCATTACCACCGTTGTCTTTTAAGGCATCTATCATCTCGTCATCATGAGAAGTGTCGGCCTTAGACAGTTCAACTCCCCCTTCGGATTCGACGATGGTAGCCTTATCCTGTCCTCCCTGAGCCTTTTTCACGGATTCTTCCCTAATAGAGCCTCCCCGAGGCTCATCAATCTTCTCGGCTGGTCCAGCACCTACAGAATGAGAAGCAACAGTTATCAACTCAAGAGAAAATAAAGGATCCTCGATCGATTCCCCAATGATGTGATGAAAGGTGGAGACGGCCTTGACAAATTGAGGTGAAAAGGCAGAAATACCTTCTGATGATTTCTCAATTGGGGCGGCTACTGTCTCTGACGCTGATTCAGGTATAGGAGATAAAAGAGACACTTTAGGAATTCCCTGATTCTCGGGATCATATCCCTCAACTTCAGTAGTTTTAGCGGTAGCAGAAGAAGAACCAACCTCAGGTATTTTTTTTTTGTTTGGCCAGGCGTTTCTCCCCTCCATAGTAGCAGCAATGAGGCGACGCCCCTCGGCCAGGCGTGCCGGTTCATCATCTCCCAGATACTTCTCCATAAGTTTATCTTCATCAATGAAGTCTACCTTAAGTTCCTCTTTCTCCCATTCGATGATTTGACTCCATACGTGAACTAAGGTAGTCGGATAGTCTTCAATCCAAGAGATTTTTCGACGACGAATTATGTGTGCAAAGAATTCAATCAGTAGTTCGCCAAAACCATGCACTTCTTCCTGAGCCTCTGATAGCTGTTTACGGGTTTCTTCAGCAGACTTAATGGCATTATCCACATTCCCCTCAGCTAGGGCAGCCCTATTTTCGGCTTCCATTAACTTAGACTCCAAGTCAGCATTTCGTTTCTCCAGTTCAGCATTTTTTCTCACTAACTCGGCTTTTTCTTGCTCAAGAGTATTGTAAGCCAGTTGCGTTTTGACACTGTCTGACTTAGCGTCTTCCACATGTTTCTTCAACTCCAAATGCTCTTGACTATGAGATTCCAGCAAGTCATGATAACGCTTCTATAACTTCTCAAATTGTTGTTTGAAGTTGTTGGCATCTCGTTGAGCGATGACGAGTTGAGCCTGTGTGTCTTCTAGGTCCTTCTCCAAATTTTTCAAGGCATTCTCATCCGAATCCGCAGCCTTTTTCATTGAATCAACGTCTGTAATTAAAGCCCGAATGATTCTGGAGAGATTGCGTGAGTATTTGTACATCTCTGAGTATTGCTTCTCAACTGCGTCAATCTTTGCTTTAGCCTCTTCTTCCCACTTTGAAGAAATAGGCTCAAGTGCGGGTAAAAAAGTTAGATGCTCAAAGTAGTGATTTGGGAACTGCTTCTCCAGATATGCCAAATTAATTTTCGAATCAGAATCCAAAGGTGGAGGCTTGCAGTATGTTAGTTCAACGCGTTTTCTCTTAGCCGAGATGATGGCTGCATCACCTTTTCCATATCGCTTCTCATAAACTTTGTGTTTGTCTCGCGAATCAGTATGTTTCGGTGGACTTTTTTCCCGACTATATTTGTCTTGAGGAGAAGATCGATCTTTGGATTGCGACGTGTCTTCTCCTCGACGGCTATGGTAGCCCTTATACCTATCTGGATCCGACCGGACAGGAGAACGAGAGCGTGAGGTGTATGGTCGATGAGAATCATGTGGCCTTATGTCATCTCTTCCCCGGCTCTCACGGCGATCATGCTCGATATCGGAAGGAGGGTTAGACATGCTACGACGCATTTTTCTGACATCATAGTAAGGGCGAGACATTGTACCTGCACAACAATATAAGTGGAATTCAGAATCCATACACACATAAGACATGAGTGCTGTGACGTGCGGTGCTAATGTGTTATGTGCATCCTAAGTGGTGTTCCCCCCAACAAACCCGAGTCTGAAGCCAGACTAGCATGAGCGGGCTCTTTGGCCTTCACGTGAGTAGTCTCCTCTGAAGAAGTGAAAGTTAAAGGATTTGTGCCAAAGTCCTCTGAAGTATAGATGGTTTCAGGCAGGAGGAGATTTCCTAAACCCTTAAATGTGGAATCGTCGGTAGTAGGAGCATCTCCTTGAGAAGCATCTGTCGGCAGCTCTTTAGGGGATGTTGACTTCTCAAGAGAAATAGCATCGTCAGGGATGGTATATCTTTCTCTGTTTTTTTCAGCTATGTTGGCTAACTCATCGTTCTGAGTTGAAGATGGAGAAGGCGAAGTCCGAAGAGGAATTGTCGGACCTTTCGAGCCCTCGCCCGTCTCAGGAATAATGTCTATCGGGGGTATGTACACATATAGACCTGTCCCATGACCTATACTACGGGTAATCCGTGATGATGGAGATACTCATCCTTAAGAACTTCGTCGATGGTTAGGAACTTTTGATCACCATTGAGAAGCCAATGCAAACGATCAAAGTATTATTGATATGATATTTGCTTTTGGTTGTCAACTGCGAATGAAAAAGAAAGCAAGTTAATGTGTTGACATGAGCATTTAAAATTAAGATCTAGAATGTCGGTGCTTTACTTGATTTGGTCCATCTTCTGGCGCACCTTGGTTGTTGTCTGATATAAAACCATTCAAGCTTAGAATCGCCAGCCTTGCTGCAAAATGGAACAGTAATAAATTTACTTTTTGGAACTGACTCAAAATATGAGAAGGAAGGAGTCTCTTGAGTCTGATGCTTAAAGTTATAAAAAAAGTGGACGTCATCAAAGGTAGGCTCTATACCTAAAACTTCTTTGTATGCTATATACAAGGTATACAAATAAGCATAAGAGTTGGGATGCAATTGCATGGGGAAATCCGCATCTGCCTCAGAAAATCGACGACAAAAGGAGGAAACAGTGGAATAGCCCCAACCAGGCGCATCAACTGGGTAATTGTCATGAATCCTTCCGGTGGATTGTAGGGGCGATCTATTTTCGATGGCACCAGGGTATCTCTTTTTAGTATTCCATGCTTTAGACATATTCGAACGAGTCTGTCATCATCGATCGTCGATTCAACAGAATCTTTGGGTAGCTCCAATATAGTGGCAGATTCAAACTCACCAGGAGCACGATTATCTCCTATCCCTCCATCCTCTTCATCACCAAGAGAAACTTCACTATCAGAGGGTATTTCACTATTGTGTGCTTTCACTTCATAATTTGGGCCCTCATCGTCCCATTCAGGGTCTGAGGGAGAGGATATGTCATCAAGAGTGAATCTCGCGGACGTTTCTGCAGCTTCTCTCTTCTCTGCTAATCTAGATGAACATCTCTCTGCCATGATCGCTAAACTACTGAAGAAGCAATAATATAGGTTAGAGTAAGATAGCCCGTATCCCCCCGTGTACGTGTGTGAACTAAAGTGTGTGCTATGTGTGCAAAGGATGCAAAGTAAAAACATGAGGGCGTAATGCAAAGGTTCGATAAGGCAGTAATATTCGGAATAGTTCTTGATGTTCGTTTATGTTTGTAAGGCGCTATCCTAACTATTCTTTAAGTTGAAGTTTATGTCAAGTATTGATTTGGTCAGTTGAACAGATTCTTGTGCATTGAGTAGGACTGCTTCGGTTCGGATCGGATGTAAGTGTTGGGATCAGGTTGTGGGGGCTATGTTTTGGTCTGAAGCAAACGTTCGTAACCAGCCAGTAAAACCGGATCGGTTCGGAAGTAGGCATTCGGAATGATCCGGATTGACTTGAGTGTCCATGCCTCTCTTCCTCTTTGTTTCTTACTCCGACCAGATCCGGTTATAGGAACCTCTTCCCCTTTCCTTCACTCTAACCTTTCTCTACCCGAACCGATCCTAGCTTCTCTCTTTCTCTTTTTCTTCTTCTCCATTTTCCATCTCGCTCAACCAACACCGAACCCAACTCCATCTCAAAAACCCCGATTGATACTGAGCAATTATGTGCCCAAATATCCAATAATGGATCCTAATCTCATCTCACGACGCCTCGAGGTGATAGTGGAGTCACCAACGACGACGGCGAGGGAAAGGGAGGCCACGGTGTCGAAGCCAAACAAAAGCCATAATCAAACCGTTCAAATTGAGCACAAATACTAGCTGAAATCGATTATTACATGGATAATCGAAGTTTTAAACCTACTTACGAGTTTGATTTGAAGATTAACGAGAAGGATTTTTGAAGTTTTTATGAGTTAGGGTTTTGGTTCAAAATATGGAAAGTGAAGGCAATAAAAGAAAGAAAGAAAAGAGGTAGCGAGTTTATATAGATATATCGCAACCCTTTGTATTCCCAGCCTTTCACCACGTTTCGGACCGGAGTTTAGGCCCACTAATGTGCTTTGGCCCGTTGATATGATGCTAATCAAAACCAAAGACTGAAGCCGTTCGGGTCGGAATTCGAACCGAATGGAATCTTACACATCGAAGTGGTATGTAAATCGAATTCGAAGGAAAATAAAGAAAAAGTTTACCTAGAGGAACTGCTGGACATCAAGAAGAGTTCTTAAATTTGTTTAAAAATGAGGAAGGTAATTCAAATGCGTCATGGTGTATATATATACGGCAAGAGACACGGTTTTATGAAGTAACACGTCCCTATGAACGAACGGAGGTGACTATTTAACAATTCAAATTCAAAGACCAATGAACAGACGATGTCAAGGCATGCTCCATCTTCGATAGAAGCATCCCTTGAGGGGGGCAAAATGTTAGCCTACTTTGTGAACTAGGCCACACAAAGTTAAAGACTCAAACAATGAAGAGCACCCTGCCAGATAATCAGATCGGATCGGGATTCCTTTGGCAAAGACAGATTAGCACAAAGCAGAAAGGGAAGGAAAATAAGCCGGACCGGATCGGAAGGAATGGAGCCGATCCGAACCCCATACACAAACATATCCGATCCCAGAGTCACAGCAGCTTCCACCCCACGTTTTCCTTAATACTCGAGACGGTTACACACACGATCTACCCACGTTTGCCACTAACCTGGTGTGCTGTTGTCATCTGATTCCATACGAACCCGATTGTGGCGGGATTGATGCCACGTGAATCCGAACCGATCCCACTCCAGGGGGATTTTCCACCTATAAATACAACATCAAGAGGCATTTGGAGGGATCTTTTGGCATTTTCAGAACTTGAACTCCTTTTCAACCCGAATTTCATCAACTTATTCAGCTTACAATCGTGTTTTGAATCATATTGCGAAGGAAATTGAGTGAATCAATGTATGAGATAAATGAGAATTGAGTGAAAATCGTTATTGTACTCGCATTTAAAGCATCAATCAAAAAAGAAGAAAGTGGACGTAGGATATTTAACACCGAACCACTATAAATTGCGTGTTGTCGTAGTTTTTGATTTCATTTCAGCAGAATTGTTATTAGTTTGGGTGTTAATGCCCATTTTGGATCTAACAGTAACATTGTGTTACATTTATTAATGTATAACATTATGCCTAACTAACCTTTAATTAGCCTTCGTTAATAATTTTATAACGTTACATTTACTTAATGTTAAAAATTTTAATTATTCCTTTTATATATTTATAGAATTATGTTTACGTAATGTTAATTTTTTATTTAATTCTTATTTTTCTGCAAGTTCAATTTTTCAAATTCAAGCATGCACTATTTCTGAAACTCGCATGTTTATATATTATTAAAATAATGCACATATATATGTATTTGTTTTTATTTACAAATAATATTATTTTTCGATATAGAACTTTGAGCATCAATAACTTTTCCCTGCAGACTCCGTTCAGAACACATTATATATGTAAATTGGTCAACAATCGACAAGAACACAATGGTATAAGATTCAAGGTCAAATTTTGATAATTTCAAAATTTTCTATTTTTATTGTTTATAATTATTGGGATTATTTTATTATTAAAAAATGCAGTATGTTTTATATATGGTCATAACATCAAAGAAATGTAAAACTTGGATTGAAAGACAAGTATGTCAAAATTGAAAACTTAATTATCAACCTTGCAACATAGATTGTATATCTTCTTCTTTATTGTTTTTCTTTTAAAGGTAATCAAATGTCTATTTCAATGTTTGTTACCTTAATCATTTTTGAATTATAGAAATATTTCTATTTGAATGCTTTTATTTTAGAGTTCATGTTAGATTCCTACAAATGAGATGTTGTACTGATTATGATGGCTTCATTTGGAAACCAAAAATGGTCGCAATGTCACTTTCTTTTAGAATTATTTTCATATCTCAAAATAAAATCAGTCGCTTTCAATTGAAAATTTATCTATGACAATACATAAGTAATGAATTTTTTTTGACATGTTCTCAATTGTTATAGCTCCTTCCAATATGAGTTGGTAATGTTAAAGAGTCGAGTTTGCTTTAACAATGTAATGTATTTTTCTAGAAGTAGCATTTATTTTGCAAGATCCTTTTGCAATGTATGGAATGATTTAAAACTACTACTATAGCTTTCTGAATTCTATTTTGGCACTTATATATTTTGTTCCTTTACAGGCGTTTTCTAGTGCATTTTCTAATTGTTGGTCGTTTTCTCTAAAGGAATGAAAGATGAACATATTCTTCAAATATCATATATTCTTATCTTGTTATGTATTATAAATATTTAGTTGATGAAGACTCATATTTTGAAGATTCATAATTGTGAGAAGATTTAGGTATCAAAGAAGATTCAGATGGATATGCAAATTACTTGATGGTATCCATTTTTATGTGCCATGACTTTATATCTTCGGCGAGGCACTTGCAAAAAAATTTAAAATCGATAAGTTTGTGTCACACACACACACACACACACACACACACACACACATATATATATATATATATATATATATATGAGTGAGTATTGGATATGTGTCTAAAAAATATTTCATATTACATGCTTTTTATGTAAACGTATATATACAAAATACTCAATTTTCCAAAAACCTAAACTATGCTTGACAAATGTTTGACCTTTTTAGTGTTTGTAGTAAAAAAATCAATTCCACAAAATTCCTATCACAGACTGTTTGGTAAATATTTTGCCATCATCATTTGATCTTCTAGTTGTATTCAATAAATTCATGGGAAATTTCTATCAATTAGGTTTAGTCTTTAATGAATCAAAGTTATATGTGAAGATTGCATATGAACTAATATAGTACACATGGACCGTGTAATATGGTGTATAACTCACAAATATACAATAGCTACGAGGCAAATATAAAATGATATAAATATCAACTAATCACAGATATGCAACAGTAAATGCAGTAAAATAGAAAAATCATACCAGGGATTTTTATACTGGTTCGGAGCACCGTCCTACGTCCAGTCCCAAACTACTATCTGGATTCTCACTAACAACCACCTCGATTCACCCACAGGAACAGGTTTACAATACTCGAGCAGACGAACGGGATTTCATGCCTCTAACAACACCGAGGACTTCAACACATGCCTTTTACAACAACGAGGACTTCAACTAAGACGAATACAATTGTTGTTGATAGTATGTGTTCTTGATAACACGAATTTGTCACTTATAGTACAACCTTCCTATAATCTTATCCTCAAATAGAATATTTGTGTATATGAAGATTTGGAAGTGGTTATCGTATTGAATCAAAAGAATATCAAGTAGATTCTAGGATTCAAAACGTTAGATTATTGAATATGAGCAATTGAGCGCTTGAGAATATAGAAATGGGATCAAGAAATTAGAGATAGTAATCAAGTCAAAATTCGTTTAGATTAGTTAAATGAAATGATGATCTTATAGTGTTTATATAGAGAATAAATAGTTATAAACCTTTGTGAACAGTAACGAATAATAGCCTTGATTATTGGTGAAGAGAAGGAGAAGCAACCCTTGATTAAAAGGAAGTGTCTTTTTGAAAGATTGTTTTCTGAAAGAAAACGGTCGATAGGTCAAAAAGAACCAGTAGACAGGAATTTGAATATATATATATATGTGTGTATATATACACACGTTATATTCACATGCACATGTTTATAGTGCATTCTGGGTAGAAACAGACGACAGGTCAAAATATGGGCGGTCGACTAGTTTTACCAAGGTTTCACAATCAATGTGTGTGTGTGTGTGTGTATATATATATTGTAACGTCCTAGTTTTTGACTGAATTTGTAATACGGTTTATTATGGGATCAATTTAAATTTAATAAATTATGAATAATAAATTAAAGAAATATTCCAAGAGAATATATATACAAAGGAATGTCACTTTAACATTTTTGTTGCATTTAGATAATTGAGAAATAAATTGAATAATCATTTTCATAATTCTTTGGAATATATATGTATATATATTGATATAATCTTATTAGGCAAATGTAGGAATGTATGTATATAAATATTTTACAAAATGACTTTTATATATATATATATATATATATATATATGTTTACTTATAAAATAAAATAAGTAAAATATCAAGATTTCTTCATACGAAAGGAAGATTACATTAATGAAAGATGTAACCTTATTGTACATAGGATCATAAACATTTAAAAGAAAGATTTGACAGATCAAGACAGCTAATATAGGCTCTGTGTGTGTGCGCCATTCAGAACATTTAGGACATAGGCATTGAAAATTGGAATGCTTGGCAACAAAGTATTTGCATGTTTAAACTTCATTGCGCCTAGCTGTACAAATATGTACACATCAAACTGCACATGACAGTGCCTAGTTATCTCAAACAATAAGATCCTCTTTCCAGTATACACAGAGTTATACACAGTCAAACACAGTTTTGCACATGGCTATAGATATGCGCACCATTTAGCTAAGCTACTTCATGCATTTATTTTCTGAAGCTACTTAGGATCTTCTAACAATAACATGGGTATTATGTAGATAATATACATCACTATCATAACTATATATACCTATTTTTGTACTCCTTATTACTGCCGACTATAATATTGCTTTGCCAACTATAGTGTAATGCATCTATTCTTGGATATGTGCACTTCAATTAAGATTGCTGCCATGCATTTTATATGAGATGATAGGACTTGCACCCTTTCAATCAAGAAGATATACACACAGCTATATAAACATAACCTATCCCTTTCAATCACTCGACATAGGGAAGCTAAAACAGTCCATCACATGTGCATTACATTTCATTTCCCATGTGCTACCAGTATTTTATCAATTCATGAATCTATAAATAATCTTAGTCCATTGCATACATTAAAAAGGGCAGTCAAAAAAACTAGAATTTAAAATGATAACAAAAGGACAATGGAAGAGAGCTGTGGCAAGATAGTTGAAAAGCTGGGCTAAGTGCATTAGAACAGAGCATATTTAGGTGAGTAAATCTTTCCGCTTCCCTTGTTTATTTATCTGGAAAACATTTATATGCATTAAGGTATATATGTATGGTTTGACGAGTGTAAACTGAAAGCTAAAACTAAAATATATGGGACTGTTTATAACATAGGAGAGCAAACCCTTTTCCCTTCCAAATCTACTGTTTATCTATATATGTATGAGTGTCTTGAATATGGGCAGCTGATTTGTTCAAGTATGTTAAAACTGGAAACTTGAAATAAGGAATAACTATGAGTTAGTTCCTCCCCCCCCCCTTTAAAAATAGTATTGATTGATATGCATGATAGTATTGACTCATATATATGTGTTAACACTCCTGAATGTCTTTAAATCAGTTGAACTAGAGTAAGATGGAACTGTGAGCCTGGAAGCAATAATACAGGCTCAGGACTCTGTTTAGTTTTATAAACCAACCCCAAATCTGAGAATAAATAACAAAATTCTAGTGAAATTCATAGACAGTGATCAACATTAAGGATTCAAACATGATTAGTCGGCAACCGTCGTGATCAGTCAAGCAAATAAAGTACTTTGTCCTGGGACCAAGATAATCAATGAAGTGCATTAAAAAAATTATAATAGCAGAGAGTACCTTTTCTGGATGCTTTTATCAATTAACAATATAAACAAAAACAGAGGTAGATTATTTTTACATATGATGGTACGGCTGCGTTGTATATGAATGGGTGTCTACATTGCCAAGTTCAGAGGTGGTTTTTGTAAATGAGATGTTTGGGTACCGAAATGATTGGTCGTAAGCAATCTCGAGTGGCATTGTGGTTTGCAAGCGATGATCGGATGGCTGCCCGGCGATTTGTTGGCGATGCATATGCACAAGCTCAGCTGTGCATGTTTTGTGCGTTTAGGTAAATTGGCTACTAAGAGACAACTTACTGTAAATATTACAACTATTATTTTTATATAAATAGCAACTTAGATTCTGAATTAAAATAACATATAGATGTTATAAAAATAAAGTAACATAAAGATATTCTGAAATTAGAGTAACATATGGACTATTCACAGCAAATATGATAGCAACTGTAAGCCACATACCATCAGCAAAGTGTATCATGCCGCCAAATGAACCATACAGTAATAAACTAGAAATAAAAGAGAAGTGGGAAAAATAATTTAAAGCTTTTAACTTTATGTGATTCCCATATGTCAAAATGGGTGCCTATGGTATGTATTGTTGGTCAATACTCATGCACACAAATGGATAGTTAAGGAAAAAAAGGAAAAAAATATTAAACAAAGAAGAACGAAACAGTAAAGGGGAGAACAGGAGTGGGGTAGGTCAGTGGTACACGTGCACTAGTGCACCACCATGCACATCTGAAAGAAGAAGATGAAGTAGTGGCCAATTGCAGTAGAAATTGGTAGGATGAAGCCTGTGTGTGCAACCAAAAGATGGATTGATTTGTGTGATCAATATGCATATAGATTGGTGAAAGATTGGAAAAGAAAAGAAAAAAGTAAAGAAAAAAATGTGGAAATAAAGATAAGGCATTGGGATGGTATGTTTTTGGAGCAGTAAAATACCAAAATGAAGTAGCAGCACCGTTTTATATGTGTCCGTGGAGGCTAATGTGTGCAGTAAGGATAGATTTATAGGGAAATATGTTTCAATGTCTAACACGCCAAGGAATCAAAATGAACTCAACTCAGCGGCATGTGTAATGCACTTATAAATGTCTGTTCACTCACACATAGATACATTTGTAAGTCATGTGTCTGCATATACATTAAGCATCATGCATGCTTAACTAATTTGGAATGTGGTGATTAAGCTACAAACGAAAATATCTTCTTTTAATAACACTGTAAGGTATAACACAAAGAACGAGAAGAGAGAGCAGGAATGATAGAAAAAGAGAGAGAACAAAACGTAGAACAGTAAGTGAAGAAAAAATAATAATACAAGAACTGGTAATGTAACGGCCCGCAAATTCGTACTATCTGAGTCGACTAATAACACCACACATCCAACCCAAATTGCAGAGAAATACAAATCATTATTAGAAAGAAGTTAGAGGATGAGAAATAGAAAGAAAGAAATATTAGAATAGAAGAAAATGAAGATCACAAACTCACAGCGGAACGGATAAAATATATTATATAACATAACTTTTGAAATACAAATCAGTAACTGGATATACATACCATTATCAGAGCACAACAGTTATTCTGGAACAGTTATAAACACCTGTTTTCAGATACAACATAGTACACAATGGAAATATGATAGTCTATAGCTAACTGGTGAAGCCTCCTGCTTCCAGCTCTTCCAAGTGAATCTGAAAAATCCCGACTACTTGACTGCCCATACAAATTTAGGCACCCAAGAGTTTAGGGAAAACAAAAACAAAATAAACTCTGGGTCAGCCATGGGACTGGTGTGAGTAAACTCCAATCATTTGTTTAACTTGAAAAATCCTTTTGAAAGAAATGATAATCATAAGACCGATCCATACAAAAACACGGATGGTTTTTACCTTACGATAACCCAAAATATTTTTGATATCAAATCCAGTGATATTATAATAATGTCTACATCAAATAAATAGAATCCAGCGGAACGCTTGCATCTCACATTCAATATATAATAAAAAATAAAAAACCACATGGCGCTTATTGGAGATTGCATTTCCAACATGACAAGGTATGGAACCATCTTGCGATAGTGTATCTCCAGAGAGGAATACACTGGGTTCAACAAGAACGTCTTGCAACCCGGCCCACACATGACTGACCACTCATTACGCTTGAGTCTATCGAATGTATATCACCAACAGTTGGGAACAGCAACCGTTTCCCGAAAAGGGGCTGCATCGATAGATCAAAGAAGTAAAAGGAATTTCTCTAGATAGGTGATTATACACCCTAATGGGAGCGGCCCACATAGCCATGCTGCCTGCCCGATTTTTGTCATTCCCCGGTTGTTAAGGCCTGAGGCTATGATTTCTTATCATTCATTGATAGCACAATCAATTTGAATGTCATATTATCAGATCTGTTAACCACTAATTGATTTGCACAAATATATTCTGGATATTACGCTAAGAGAATAAATCCTCCGCTACCATATATATTTGTATAGAACAACATATGTGATCATTGGAAATACTCTGTCAGACATTCGTCCATACACTTTGTTCTGGGACTGAACGTAACCGAAGGCACAATTTCTATTAATAGAAAAAGTCCTTGCACTTTACTCCGTCTTCGATTATCTTCATATAATCTGATTCACAATGCTACTGCCAATACGGAGTGGTTCTCGGATAATAATCCAACTGGTCTCTCCATATTGACAACGATATTGGCAAACACTTTGATAGTCTGTTATTTAACTATCGAAGAAAAACAAACATCCATTCATAGCATCGAACAAATCACTGGGCCATTTAATTGATATTTCATTAATTAAAACACTTCTCCATTTCCTTATCAATATTTGTTAACGCAATATTTTCAATATTCTCCTTGGCCTCTTACGCTATTTGGGAATCATTTCCATATCTCGCCTTATTTTTTTTCTAAACTTAGAAAATATTTTCTATTTATAATTGGAGAACATTCCAATTATTTATTTCTTGCTCGACTCATTTAATTCTACTCTTAGGATATATTTATTTATAATATTTCCAAAATTCCACTTATTTGGGCTAAAACGAATGTTGTGTAAAACATCATTACAAACAACCAAAATATTTCATTAAACTATCTTTTATTCAACCATTGATCTACGAGACTAAAGCTTGCTATTTTTGGGTTAAAAATGAAAACGATCGAGTTGGGGTATACTTACCTATCAGACCTTGACTGAATACATCCTTAACTTCAAAACAGACAAGACCATTATTCCCGAATAATCAACACCATAAAAACCAATTATTCATTTATAAAACACGTATACGTTTCTCTTTCTAATTTTTATCAGATTTAATTATAGATTTCCTTCTTGTTTATAATATTTTATTTTTAAGTTAATTTCCTTATCGAGTTCTATCTATAATGATACACTGATTTCTAACTATCAAATTTTCTTAAAAATATTCTAACTCCTTAAATTTTCAGAACCAGCAAATGGTTCAAACCTCCACTCGCCTCTCTAGGCCCTTTCCATTCAAAATGAAAATCAAAAAGCCAAGCGGCTTGCCGATTCGATGCATAAAACCTCATATGGAATTTAAACATGTACCTTTTGTCGGGCCCACAAATTTTAATTTTCATATACTTCATTCCATACCTGTCTAACATATATGTGTCCATTTCTAATTTATTTCAACCCAATCCGGTCATTTTAAACTCGATTTGATAATTAATTCTCTAATTAGTTATTTTACCTATTACACTTTTATATTTGAACATAACATGTTCAAAAATATTTCAATTCGCTCATAAGCGAATTGAAATCCCAATTTTTATTTTGTTTCATATTCGATTGCAGATATAATTTCATAAATTCCATTTTCCTATATAAGGTTAAACTCATTCTAAAATTCAATTAACTAATCCTTCTTAAACTTAGTTAGGTATATTCAAAAATTAAAAATATGATTTTTGGTTCAAAATTCATTTCATATACTTCACTTGAGTTCAGATATATTTTATAACTCGAATATGAATTTTTCTAATGAAGATTCGGATTTTATTTGCTTAAAATCCTTTTATAAATTTAAATAAATCGTTATGGTTTTAAAATGGTTATGGCGCTATTTTTCTGAAAATTTGATTTTGACATAACTCAAAATCTATTCGACGAAATCCAGATTTTTCTCTTTTATTGGAAAACAATTATTAAATCGGTCCTAACGATTCTTATTTCAAAGAATTCCGACTTAAATTGTGTTCTATACACTCAATTGAAGTTTGAGTTGCCAAATACGAACTACCGCGTTGCAGCCAGTTTGTTTTTATATATATATATATATATATATATATATATATATATATATATTAACTTTTACACTTTGTTAAAAATAAATTAGACTCTATTCTAACAAATTTTTACTATATATCAAATCAAATTTTCCAATTCAACATAATATTTCCGATTTTCTAAAATTGTCGATTTTTCCTAACTCAGAAATAAATTTATTTATACTTTAATCTTCTATATTAAATTCCAATTCCTTTTACAAATTGTAAATCCTTTGGATTTATTTCTACTCTATTTAAAAAATCCGCATTCTGAAATATATTTCGTCGTTCCCATTTCGAAATGATTTCAACTTTCTATTTTCAAATTCTATTTTCAGTTCTATTTGAATTTTTTATACTCAAATTCCATTTGAATTTTCTATATTCAAATTCCGTTTCAATTTACTATATTCAAATTCCATTTTTTAAATTCATATTTGAATTTAAATATTCAAATTATCTCTTGATAATTAATTCATTATATTTATAATCACCATTTTATAAATTTCCTTGTTTCATATATTTAAACAAGTCTATTTCAAAATCTATTTAAAACCAAAATCTTATTTTGGAAATTTTTATTTATACTAACTTATATATATAACACCCAATTTATTTTCATATTCAATTTAACTTCTATTTAAATAAATTCGAATTAATCGAATTCAAATCATAAATCCTTACGGATTTATTTTAGTTCAATTTATATTTTGAACATCAGAATAAATTCCATCGTTTATTTCTTTAAAACGATCCCCCCATTTCTATTTTTAAATTCACATTTGAATTTTTATATTCAAATTGTCCAAATGATAATTTTTCCATTTTATTTATAAACATTATTTATAAATTTACTTCAATTTCCTACATTATTCAATTTATAAACATCGTTTATAAATTCACCACTTCAATTTCTTGTACTATTCAATTTATAAACATCGTTTATAAATTCACCACTTCAATTTCTTGTATTATTCAATTTATAAACATCGTTTATAAATTCAATACTTGTTTTATTTATTCAAAACAAGTAAATATCTTTATAGCCCATTTGAAATTCAATTTCTATTTTTGAAAAGTAGATTTTCCATTTTAAATTTCGAATATCCTTTTTACGGTATTTTATAAATTAACATCTAGGGCCCAATGATATTTAAACATTTAAAAACACCCAATTATCAATCAACGGGTTCTAACACATCATATATGATAAGATATATGAAACCAAACAAATAATAATATTTTTGAGGAATCCAGTTGGATTCCTCCAACCTATTTTCCTGCATCCACAGACGTTAGTCAACATAAACAATACCCATCCTGCTTCAAGGCAGGATATCGCGGTATAGAAGGTCATCCACTATCATAGCGTAGGGCATATAGGGTCATCCGCTAATGATACTGCGGGCATCCGCTAATGGTACTGCGGGAACTATCCAATCACCAATATATATATATATATATATATATATATATATATGTGTGTGTGTGTGTGTGTGTAACCACAAACACCAATCCTAAATAACTAATATATTTATAATATAGCCATAATAAAATTTCATCGCATCCAAACAATCAACAAGCAATTATTTTAACAAATAAAATAATTCTAAATAAAAATATAAGTGAGATTTACTCACCGTGAATTTTATTTTGATCCATTCTGATTCCCAATTTATTTCCAGCTTGTGTAATTCGTAGCTTATGAATTTTTTCGATTGACTCCATTCACTAAAATCTTGAATAAATTAAATATGACATTCATTTTAAACTATCGAATAAATTAAATGAAATAAAAATTTAATTACTAAAATAATTACCTTAATCCCAGCTAAAACCTTTCATCCTCAAATAACAAATTTCAGCCTCACTTGAATCACGTCCTCCCCTTCCTAGGAATAACCAGGTATCAATTCCCACATTATATTCAACGATCCCGATTATTACCAAAAATTCAAGACCTGGATAATTTTCTTGATTTAACACATCTGGTATCGTATTTATGGGTCATAACCCTTACAGGTTTCTAATTGAATTAAATATACTTAATAACTTCATTAAAAATTTATTTACCTTACTTGGTGAAAATAATTCATTGTCAAAACCCGCTTTAACTCCTACATATCTCGACTACCCAAACCAGTCCTTCCCCCTTTGTTTAGAAATCACGAGCATGCACTTCCCTACATCAATATCAATCCATAATTCCATGTAAATCAACTTGTCACCATCCTCACGCTTGCTTCGATAACCCAAGATCACCCCTCCTATAGAACGCGGCTTTATCCCCCAGCGATTGATCATCGAACTCCCCAAATATCCAACAGCTCATTCGAACTCCGCTCACTGAGAATACCAGCATCGATTTTTTTTCCTAAAATTGCGACATCCTTGTTTGCGAACAAATTATACAATTGTAAACAACTGTAAAATTCGTTCGTCTTTCCTAAACAACAAGGATCGTTGTAGAGGGTGTCGAACTCTGGGACCAAATTATTTTATTAATAAATCCAATCAAGTTATCCCTAACTTTTGATTGGTTGAAAACAAAGAAAATATCAGAAATTAAATAAAAAGAGAGTTTTAACAATAAGTGAAAGCAATTAGGGGATAATGACATAGATCAGATTCATAATCATCAATAGCCAAAAGATTAACCAGATCTAATACATGTTTCTGTCACAAACATGAATCAACGATAATAGGTTTTTAGAAACAAATATGTAAATAACGACAAGCATAGCCTATGCAGGAGCTTAGCTCTACAACCATAGACTATCAGGACAGATTTACTAATTAATTTCTAAAATCCCTAAAATTAGATCTAGATCTGATAAACGTTAGATCGAAGACGAATATATCCTGTGAAGGAGCATAGCTCTTAAACGACACAAAATATGAAGGTTCAGATCTAACCCTTAATTCAGATCCAGATCTACATGTATACAGTCCTCATCTTTTGGCTATGTGATTCATATTGAATCATACTATCAGCGTCGTCACCCCCTAATCAAAGGGGATTAGCTAGACATAGCTAAAGAAGAAGAGAAAAAGAAAATAAATAACATGAACATAAATAAAATAAACAAAAAGTAAAAAGAAAGGGAGAGAATGATTTTATTCCAAGAAGAGAATTACAGAATAAAACCTAATTGTGTTTTTTACAAGACTAAGATACAATGTATTTATAGCTGATAAGACAAAGGCTAGCTAGCTAATTACATAATGTGGGACTAAAGAAATAACCCAAATAACACATAAGCCAGTGTGAACGCAGCTTTAGAGTGAGTGGTCTAGCAAATAGGCTAGTGTGAACGCAACATGAGTAAGAGGCCTTCCAAATGAGCTAATGTGAATGCAGTTGAGTCTTTATTGAGCCAAATCTTCTTAACTGAAATATAATTGCAACCGTTCTTCAAGCTTTAGACTCTTCAAGCTTTAGCAATTTTAAACTTCACTCTTTTTAAGCAAATTCTTCATGCTTTATCCATCAAATGCTCTAAACCATGCTTCTTGTCAACAATCTGAAAATACAACTATAAATACAAAGTATCAATTATTTTAAAGGGAAAATAAGATAAATAAGCGGATAAAATATACACATTTACGTGTATATCAAATACCCCCACACTTATCTTTTTATTCGTCCTCGAATAAACTAAACTAAGATATGTCACATTTTCGTAGGAAACATGATTGCATTTAGCATATGCAACAAGCTGTTAAACCTCTGGGTGTCCCCAGTAGGACGAGTGTTATCTCGTGAGGGTTTTCAGCCGATACTACCCACAAAATCCAAAGCGTCTTATGTACGCAGATTAATCAAACAATATATTTAAAGTCTTTCACATTCCAAGGATTTCACCTAACTTCAATAATAACGGTTTGGTCCCAAATTGTCCATCCCATTGTTGGTGCAAAAATGAATAAAAAAATTCAAGCTGAATCGTAATTCCTTGATAACACTGTAATTGTCTTGAAGGTTAAGAGCGTGGTGTCAACCAAAGTTCTACACATCGACAATGAGCACCCAATCATTTATTCAACCTTTTTTTTTTTTTTTGAATAATTTTGCACCAGTGTAACTGTAATGTATTGGATATGAGTTATGCATAGATGAAGGAATATTTTTGTAAGTTCTAAAAATATTCTAGATAAGAGGGCAAGTGTATTAGTTGAATTTCAAGCTACAAAAGATAAATTAATACTAAGGCACATATGGACATTTTGTTTCCTTCCATCTCCTCAACTACAATCCTTGCTTCTAAGTACGGTATGATGGATGTGGATGGAATGGAAATGGATGCTTCATAGTCAAGAATGATGAAGACTATTTTATTCAGAGAGACTCTCTCTTTATTTCTTTTTTTTTTCCCTTTTTTTTCTATTCTTTTTTTTTCTTCTTTTTTTTCCTTTTTCTTTTTTTTTTCCTTTTGCATGATGAATGATGAATGGAGATGGAATGATGACGTACATGATTTCATTTGATTCCTCCTCTACTACCAACACTTCATGAAAGGAAAGTTTTGTGCCCTAGTTACTCTACTTCTATAACCTTAATTCAACACACAAGTCTGGATTGATGTTATACGAAAAACTGAAAGGAATGATAAGCAAAGTTTCGTAAGACAGATAACCCATATAAAATAAGATGTGGTATATGGTTATCCTACCTTAAAACAAGTACGGAATGGGTAGTGTAATATTGGTATAAAAAGTGACATTTTTGACCTTTAAACAAAGGTTCTTGAGTATACCAATATAAGATAAACTTGTCGACACATGGATGTAAATTGACTAAAACTTGGGTTTGAATAATGTGGGGTATCGAAGAATAACGCTACAATGAGTCATTTCTCCTTAATTGGGCCAAGTGGATTTTAGAACTTACGATTTTGAAAATTTGAGTGGAAAAGAAAATATTATGCATGAAAACGAACTCAGAAAATCCAACAAATGTAGGTGCAAAATCCTTTTATTTCATGATTTTTTTTTTGATTTTTTTTACTTGCACATTCTAACATGTATAACAAAGGTTGACACGCTTACTCCAGAACACAACTAACGTCTGCACAGTCTCAAGCTAGCATCTTAAAAAGACACATTACGACTCAATGAATAAATAATGTTCATTCCCATCACCCAAAAATTCAACTTATCAAACAAGAACCAAGGTGTTATTTATGAATTTAAGTTAATCCTTGTTCAGTGAATGACCTAGCTTATAAAATTTGATTGCTGATGTAATGTAAATTCCCCCCACACTTGAGTGTGACTGTGTCCTCACAGTCGTTAATCAGACATATCTTAGTGAAAGGAAAAATAAAATAAGAGAATATTTACATATGTACAAAAGAGGGTTAGTGCGTATTACCGAATGTAATGTGGCTCATGGAGGACCATGAGCTCTTCCTCTTGGTTGGGTATTGGTTCCAAATAAGGTTTAAGGCATTGACCATTGACCTTAAAGGATGATCCATCAGTTGGATTCTCAATCTCTACCGCACCATACGGAAAAACAGTCCGTACAGTGTAAGGTCCTGTCCATCTAGATTTTAGCTTACCCGGAAATAGATGCAGTTTTGAGTCATACAAGAGAATTTTTTGTCCTAGCATGAAAGTTTTACGTAAAATCGATTTATCATGAAAAACTTTTGTTCTGTCCTTGTAAATTCGTTCATTTTCATAGGCATCATTTCTAATTTCATCAAGTTCATTAAGTTGAAGCTTCCTATGTTCACCTGCTTTCTCTAAATCAAGATTCAAAGTTTTTATTGCCCATAACGCCCTATGTTCTAGTTCAACTGGCAAGTGACATTGTTTACCAAAAATCAACCGATAAGGGGACATACCCAAGTGTGTTTTGAAAGCGGTGCGGTAAGCCCAAAGAGCGTCGGTTAACTTTTGAGACCAATCTTTACGATTTTGATTCACGGTTTTCTCAAGGATTTGTTTAATCTGCCTATTCGATACTTCAACTTGCCTACAAGTTTGAGGGTGATAAGGAGTGGATAACTTGTGGGTTATCGAATACTTTCTCATGAGAGCTTCAAAAGAACGATTACAGAAGTGTGTACCATTATCACTGATTATTGTGCGAGGTGTGCCAAACCTAGAAAAGATGTTTTCTTTCAAGAAGCGCATAACAACCTTGTTATCGTTTGTTTTGCATGGTACAGCTTCGATCCATTTGGAAACATAATCAACAGCTAAGAGAATGTAAAGGTTCCCAAAAGAATTAGGGAAGGGTCCCATGAAGTCTATACCCCACACATCAAAAATTTCGACCTCTAGAATGGGGTTTAGGGGCATCATATTCCGTTTAGAAATTTTCCCCAATAATTGACATCGATCACAAGTTTTGCAAAATTCGTACGCGTCTTTGAAAAGGTTCGGCCAGTAGAAACCCGATTGGAGAACCTTTTCGGTTGTCTTTTTGGGACCGAAGTGACCACCGCATGCTTGGTCATGACAGAAAGAGAGGACACTGTGAATTTCAGTGTCAGGAACACATCTTCGAATGATTTGGTCGGGACAATACTTGAAAAGATAGGGGTCGTCCGAATAAAAATGTTTCACTTGAGAAAAGAATTTGTGTTTATCCTACTTAGACCAAAAAGAAGGGGCTGCTTGGTGACTAAGTAGTTGACAATATCAGCAAACCAAGGATCAGTGGATAGAGAAAACAGCTGTTCATCGGGGAAATTCTCGTTGATCGGAAGAGAAGAAGACGGGGCATTTGGAAGATGAGACAAGTGGTCTGCAATAACGTTGTCGGATCCTTTTTTATCCTTAATGGTAAGGTCAAATTCTTGAAGTAGAAGGATCCAACGAATGAGACGAGCCTTAGCATCCTTTTTAGAGAAAAGGTACCTAAGTGCGGAATGATCGGTATAAACCGTGATGTGTGAGCCAACTAGATAAGGCCTGAATTTTTCTAGAGCAAAAACAACTGCCAAAAGTTCTTTTTCAGTGTTCGTATAATTGATTTGGGCATCGTTCAAAGTCTTACTCGCATATTAAATGATGTGAAGAATCTTATCGATACGTTGTCCTAGGACAGCGCCAACAGCGAAATTCGAGGCATCACACATGATTTCAAAAGGCAGCTTCCAATTAGGAGAGCACATGATCGGGGCAGAGACAAGTTCATTTTTAAGACGCTCAAAAGATGAAATGCAATCAGAATTGAAGTCGAAAGGAACATCCTTACCAAGAAGGTTAGTCAGAGGTCGAGTGATTTTGCTGAAATCCTTTATAAAGCGACGGTAAAAACCAGCATGACCTAAAAAGGATCGGATGTCCTTAACTAATTTGGGAATGGGAAGATTTGAAATAACTTCGACTTTGGCTTTGTCTACCATAATTCCTTTGTTAGAGATGACATGTCCCAAAACAATGCCATGTTTAACCATGAAGTGACACTTTTCCCAATTAAGCGTTAAGTGTTTATCTTTGCAATGATTAAGAACGAGATCAAGATGATGTAAACACTCAGAGTAAGAATCACCAAATATGGAAAAATCATCCATGAACACTTCCAAAAATCGCTCGATCATATCAGAAAAAATGCTAATCATGCACCTCTGAAAGGTTGCAGGTGCATTACAGAGGCCAAAAGGCATACGACGGTACGCAAATGTACCAAATGGACAAGTGAAAGTGGTTTTTTCTTGGTCCTCAGGAGCGATAGGGATTTGATTATATCCTGAGTACCCGTCAAGGAAACAATAGTACTCGTGACCGGCTAGTCGTTCTAACATTTGATCGATAAATGGCAGAGGGAAATGATCCTTACATGTTGCAGCGTTAAGTTTCCTATAGTCAATGCAAACACGCCAACCAGTCTGGGTGCGGGTTGGGATAAGCTCGTTAGCTTCATTTTGGATCACAGTAATCCCTGATTTCTTAGGTACGACATGAATCGGACTAACCCATTGACTATCAGAAATCTGGTAGATGATTCCATTGTCAAGGCATTTAAGGATTTCAGCACGAACTGCTTCTTTCATGATAGGGTTTAATCGACTTTGGGGATCACGAGTGGGTTTGGCATCATCTATAAGGTGGATTCGATGTTGGACTATCGAAGGACTAATCCTCTTAATATCAGCCATGGACCAACAAATTGCCTCCTTATTTTTCTTAAGAATGGGAAGGAGCAATTGTTCCTACTCTAAAGTAAGGTCAGAAGCGATGATAACAGGAAAAGTTTCATTATCTCCTAAGTAAGCGTACTTAAGATGACTGGGCGACACTTTGAGTTCAGATTTTGGGGGCGACTCAACCGAAGAAATTGGTTGAGGGATAGACTCATTTGTGAGAGGCTCGACAGGAATCGAATCAGAGACATTTTCGGGAATATCTTGAAATAAGGTTTCGTAATTCGATTCAATTTCGCTATTCAGATGGTCGAGCTCAGATTCATTATCGTGGACAGCATGGATTTCAGAAAACTGGTCCACATAAGAGTTAGGAGAGTCTTCAGTTCTGAAGATGTTTAGCTCGACAGTCATGTTACCGAAAGAAAGTTTCATAGACCCATTTCTACAGTTGATAAGCGCATTAGAGGTTGTTAAGAAGGGTCGTCCTAGAATCAAAGGGATCTGATTTGCAGGATTGCTAACCTGTTGAGTTTCTAAGACAATGAAATCAACTGGAAAGATGAATTCGCCAATTTTGATCAACACATCCTCGATTTCGCCCACAGGTTTCTTAATTGAACGGTCAGCAAGCTGAAGGGTAACCTTGGTGGGTTTCAATTCTCCTAGCCCTAATTGGCGATAGACGGAATATGGAAGCAAGTTAACACTAGCACCTAAGTCTAGCAGGCATCTATCGATTTTCTTGTCCCCAATAGTACATGATATTGTGGGGCAGCCAGGATCTTTGTATTTCACTGGCATCGATTGGGACAAGACTTCGCTTAGAGTTGCCGCTAGAAACACTTTCTTAGGTACATGTGTATGACGTTTTTGAGTGCACATATCTTTTAGAAATTTTGCGTATTGTGGAACTTGTTGTATAATATCTAAAAGAGGAATGTTCACTTTAACTCGCTTAAATATTTCAAGGATTTTTACTAGCTGATCCGTCTTTTTCCTAGGTTGGAGTCTATGAGGAAATGGAGCAGACAACTCAGTAGGTTGGGCTACTTGAGTTTGAGGATGGTCCTTGTCAGAAATTGGCTCAATGTTTTGATCTGAGTTGGTTGAATTTTCGATAGGGTTTGGAAGATCGTCCGGTAAAGCATTTGGGTTGACCACATGGTTGTCAATCTTTTTGCCGGATCTAAGAGTCGTGACCGCATTCAAGTGACTCACGTTTGAATCTTGAATGACGTGAATTTGGTTGGAGTTAGGATTTTGACGGTTGGGGTTTGGAATGGGTTGACTCGGGAAAGTGCCTCTTTCCCGTTCGCTCACCGAAGTGGCTAACTGACTCATTTGCATTTCAAGTTTAGCGATCGATTGACTCGTGTTTTGCATGTGCGAAGTCAATAAATTTTGAAGATTGGTATTTGATTGGAGATTTTGAGTCGTCGCTTTAGTCAATTCTTCGAGAGTTTTCTCCAGTGATGTCAATCGTTTATCGTCTTGGGGAACAAAAGATTGTTGTGCTTGGTTTTGAAAAGGTGGCGCAGGATGTTGGAATTGAGTTTGTTGAAAGGGAGGTTTCGAAGGATTATTCGAAAATGATTGAAAAGGAGGTCGAACCACACTCAAATTTGCATTGTTTTGGGTCCAAGAGAAGTTAGGATGGTTTCTCCAACCTGGATTGTACGTTGGGGAGAATGGGTCATTCCTAGCTTTGTTAAATGCGTTGAGTTGTTCCAATGAATGTGGGCATTGATCAGCTATGTGGTTAGGATCATTACATTTGTAACATGAAGTCTGAGACGCTTGAGCTTGATTTATTTGCGTTGATGAAAGGACATTATCGAATTTGGATATCATCGCGTCTATTTTTGCTTCTAAGGCTACTGATGATCCTACCGAATGAGCGTTAGAACGGGAATAAATCGATTTCTCATTAGATCTTTCCCATTGAGCTGATTTTTCGGCCAAATTTTCGAGAAATTGCCAAGCGGCATTGTGATCTTGGGCTAGAAAATTTCCTTGGCACATCGATTCGTGCATGGTTCGAGAGTTATTTTCAAGTCCATCGTATAAAATTTGACAAAGAGTCCATTTTTCGAAATTGTGATGTGGACATTTGACTAGAAGCTCTTTAAATCTTTTAAAATATTTTGCAAAGGATTCACCCCCAAATTGACGAAAATTGACGATTTCATTTCGAATTTTGGATGTTTTTTCCAGAGGGTAAAATTTCTTTAGAAAAATGTTTACAAATTCACCCCAAGTTCCAATCGTATTTGAAGGCAAGCTATACAACCATTTCTCAGCATAATCGGTAAGTGCAAATGGAATTAACCTAAGTTTGATTCCATCGTCACTTAATTGTTGAAATTTCATTGTTGCACAAACTTGTTCAAATTTGGTCAAGAAAATATACGGATCATCACATTCTAAATTGCCGAACTTTGGAAGAGTATTTATGTGATTCGAATGAATTTCAAAGTGGTTACCCGTTGGGGCGGGCAATATGATGCAAGAAGGAATAGAAACCCGATCGGGGAAGTATCTATCCATAAGAGATCGAGGGGGATTTTCTTCGGCCATGGTTAAAGAAATGTTTGTTCGAACTAAACGATTATCCGAAGGATCACGAGTCCAATGATGCATGCACTAACGAGAAGAATAAGGGAAGATGAGAAGAAAAAAACAAATTTGAGAAGCGATTTTTTTTTGTTTTTTTTTAGAGAAAAAATAATTAGACACAAAAGAAATTTTTTTTAAATGAACCTAATGCAATTTACAATTTCTAGAATTATATAATGACGGTTTGATTTATTTCAACAAAAGATTTCTCAGCCAGTTAACGGACAGGAGTTATCGGTGCACCAGGAATCACCCTAGCAATGCAGCCGAAAGTTTAAGTACCTTCAGAGGAACAACCGATATAATATTTACGAATCACCGTAATATTTATAAACAGTTATTACTCTGCCGTAGTCTAGACACCGAGAAATAATCCGTTAGAACTAAACCAAATTGTCAAAATATAATGAAGTCCTTAGAAAATAAAAACAAAACTAAGATGAATGCGGATTTTTTTTTTAGTCACAGAATGAACAGTCTCAGAACAGTCAATTGCAGAGATAAATAAAAAAACAGATTTTTTTTCTTTTACAAGCAAGCCGATGCCCTGCAGAAGAGTTTTACAAGCAATGTCTATATATTTTTTTATTTGAAGCAGCGGTCCCTGTAGAGATAGAAAATACTCACCTTGATCGGCAATCCGTCCAGTGCAGTTGAGTCGCGCTAGCACGTTCACACCCCACTTGGTGTGCAACCGCTCGAACCCTGAATTGTCCGCCGCTTTCTGTTGTTGTCGCCTCGTATTATTTGCTCGAACCCTTTTTCTAATTTCCACCATACCTGCTTTTGAAAAAAAAAATCTCCTTTTTTTTAAGAAGATAAAATAAATAACACAGACTAAAAAAACAAAAAAAAATTAACTAGGAACTAAACTAAAAGGAAAAAAAACTAAATAAAATAAATAGCTGAACTAACTTAACTAAAAAAAAAAGGAAAAAGACTAAGCTAAAACAAAAATAAATCAATCAATAAATAAAAACCAGGCAAACTAGACTGAGTCAAAACCAAACAGGTCCGCAGCAAGTGTCAATCGCCCTACCACAACAAATCAGGTCAAACCAGCATTTTTCGCCCCTTATTTTTTATTCTTTTCAAAACAGTAGGTCACGCCACCAAAGGGGGATCAATTTCCCAATCTCGTCAGTTCTAAAACCAAGCCGCTCTTTCTCTTCGTTCCCTGTTTCTTTCTTTAATTTACGGCAATGACGAAACAAAAGTACAAAATCGAATTCTAATTTGTTCCTGGCTTCGCGAATTAATTATTCTTCCGATCAGACTGAATTCAGATCCTCTTTTTTTTCTTTTTTCTTTTGTTCGAATCTATCTTGGATAAGGAAATTTGGGTGAAGTGAAGTAGCTGGTCTGAGGAAGTTTCGGTTTTGGAGTTGTGAACGATGAAGATGTGAAGTCGAATATCTTAACACAGAAGAAAAAGAAATTGCAAAAGGGTATGGCTTTGATGATCGTGCCTGAAAGTGTGGTATGCTATGGTCAGTGCTTGTGATTGGACGCCGGAAAGCTGACGAAGGGGGGTTTGTGTGAGTTGAAGAGGGGCGTTCAGGGTTGGTCTAACAGTTGGACGTATGGAAGTATGGCAGGGTTTGAAAAGTGTTTGTTTGCAGGGTGTAAGTGTAAGGTGGTTATGGTGAAACGTCGAGTTGTATTGAGGAGGTTTGTGTATATTGTTGGCTGTCGGGAGAACGGCAGGAATGTGACCGTTGATGGCCTGGGCGTGGGTACGGGAGGTGATTGACTTGCGATGAAGAGAGGATGTATGATTGTTTTGCCGAGGCTAGGGTATTGCGACTGTGGTTGAATGGTTGAATTAAGGAGGGCTGTGTATGTTGTGTGGGATGGTTGACGGTGATCAGTGAAAAGGGGAGCGGTAGTGTTGCGGTTCCAGGAAGGACAAGAGGATGGATGTGGTATGTTCGAATACTGTGAAGGGGAGATGTGGTAGTCTGAGCGTGAAGGTGATGTTTTGTGGAGTAAGATGGTTGAGAAAGTGGTGGCTGCGGGGCTTCGATTTTCGGATCTGGGCGGTGAGTCGGATCTGTGTATTTTTTTGCTGATGGTTGTTTGGCGATAAAACACAGAAGTACTGCTTGGTGAATGAAGGTGGGATGTAGGGAGGTGGCTTAGTGAAGAGCAGTTCCGGATTTCACGTGGGTATGGTATTGCGTGTGGATGTAAATAACAGTTTCTGGTGTATTGATGAGGAGGGTACGCTGAGAAGTAGTATGATGCTGTTGGATTTGAGTTGAAGTGGGTGTTTTAGAAGGCTTATGGGATTAAAAATTTGGTGGACAGGACTGTGTAATTTGTGGGATTTGTAGGGATGTTTAGATCAGAAAAAGGGAAAGAAATGAGAGAAAAGAGAATCACGGCAGACAAAAAATTTGCAAAGGATTTTTTTTCGTAAAAAATGTAAAAGGGAAAGAGATTGTATACAATTTGGAAAGAAATAAATGACAAAAAGGAAAGAAACTGATGGAAAGAAATTGAAACAAAATCTGGTAAGAATTTTTTTTTCCTATTTGATAGATTACGGTATCAATCGATAATACCAAACCAAATCAATCAAGATTTTTTTTTATTTCTACAAGAAATAAAACAAAAATATTTTTGTGTTTTTTTTATGGAAAAAAAAATAATAAAATAAAAATAATAATATAACACGAAGAATTTACCAATAAAAATTATTTTGGTCCCCGGCAACGGCGCCAAAATTTGTTTGCGAACAAATTATACAATTGTAAACAACTGTAAAATTCGTTCGTCTTTCCTAAACAACAAGGATCGTTGTAGAGGGTGTCGAACTCTGGGACCAAATTATTTTATTAATAAATCCAATCAAGTTATCCCTAACTTTTGATTGGTTGAAAACAAAGAAAATAGCAGAAATTAAATAAAAAGAGAGTTTTAACAATAAGTGAAAGCAATTAGGGGATAATGACATAGATCAGATTCATAATCATCAATAGCCAAAAGATTAACCAGATCTAATACATGTTTCTGTCACAAACATGAATCAACGATAATAGGTTTTTAGAAACAAATATGTAAATAACGACAAGCATAGCCTATGCAGGAGCTTAGCTCTACAACCATAGACTATCAGGACAGATTTACTAATTAATTTCTAAAAACCCTAAAATTAGATCTAGATCTGATAAACGTTAGATCGAACACGAATATATCCTGTGAAGGAGCATAGCTCTTAAACGACACAAAATATGAAGGTTCAGATCTAACCCTTAATTCAGATCCAGATCTACATGTATACAGTCCTCATCTTTTGGCTATGTGATTCATATTGAATCATACTATCAGCGTCATCACCCCCTAATCAAAGGGGATTAGCTAGACATAGCTAAAGAAGAAGAGAAAAAGAAAATAAATAACATGAACATAAATAAAATAAACAAAAAGTAAAAAAGAAAGGGAGAGAATGATTTTATTCCAAGAAGAGAATTACAGAATAAAACCTTATTGTGTTTTTTACAAGACTAAGATACAATGTATTTATAGCTGATATGACAAAGGCTAGCTAGCTAATTACATAATGTGGGACTAAAGAAATAACCCAAATAACACATAAGCCAGTGTGAACGCAGCTTTAGAGTGAGTGGTCTAGCAAATAGGCTAGTGTGAACGCAACATGAGTAAGAGGCCTTCCAAATGAGCTAATGTGAATGCAGTTTGAGTCTTTATTGAGCCAAATCTTCTTAACTGAAATATAATTGCAACCGTTCTTCAAGCTTTAGACTCTTCAAGCTTTAGCAATTTTAAACTTAACTCTTTTTAAGCAAATTCTTCATGCTTTATCCATCAAATGCTCTAAACCATGCTTCTTGTCAACAATCTGAAAATACAGCTATAAATACGAAGTATCAATTATTTTAAAGGGAAAATAAGATAAATAAGCAGATAAAATATACACATTTACGTGTATATCAATCCTTATTCCTCCCATCGCACAACGCTCGAACTCCTCAAATCTTGAATACGAGAAACCATAGCTTCGTGATAACCCTTTCGAGCTTTCCATGAATTCGAAATCGAATTGTTTTTTTTAAAGAGGATCGATTAATTACTGAGGAGGAAACCGCGATTTTAAATTTAGGGGAGTCCGGCCATTTTCAATTTCGAAGCTTCCTATTCGATTTGATGAAATGGAAAACAATGACAGCGGTTTTTTAACAAGAAGGGGTGCGGCCCTTACTAATTTTAGAAGAGGTCAATTTCATTTACAGGTGTATGCGAAAAGGAATCTCGATCTGTATATAATTTATTTAAAAAATTAAAAAGAGGAAGGCATTTCCAATTTCTCGTCTGAGGATCAAAATGGGAAAAGAGAAGAGAGGGTGGACGCGGTTTTATAAACAACGTATACTTGCCCATAAAGGAATTTACACTGTGCAAAGTACACTATATTTAATGTGATTAGATTTTGATTTGACTTCGATTTGATCTCGTATTTAATACGATTCGATATAAAGCGATTTTTATTCTTTTTAAATAGATCTTGATTTGATTAAAGAGATCTTTATTCTTTTAAAACAAATTCTGAATTGATTTTGAATTTTAATTGATATGATTTTAAGAGATTTTTATCCTTTTTAAATGGATATTGATTTGATTTCGAACCTATCCACAATCAAATGTCTTAGGGTCCATTAATTTAAATCACAAACCGCTATCTAGCGTACCGACCGACATTTCAATATATTAACCCTATTTTGAACTCAACAGTAAATATTCTAGATTTTAATTTCAACATATATACCATATTAAATTAATATAAAATAATTTAAATTCAAAAACAAATAAATTTTATGATAATAAAATATTTTTATTATCATCTATATTCAAATACAATTAATACTGATCATCTAAATTGTTTTGATTTGGTTTCTAACTTCAAATTGAATTATTTTGGATTCTTGTATTACGACGATTATATATAATCAAAATAAATCGTATTTCGATTATTAAATAGATAAGTCAATATAAAATATCGTTTATATTATTAACTCAATATTTAAAACCATATTAAATATTTAAAATCAACTGTTTAAAAAATCCGGGTCGTTGCATTCTCCCCTCCCTTAAAAGAATTTCATCCCCGAAATTACTAAGGTAGAAAAAATACTAAAAACCCATTAACTTTTCAAAATTCATTTATGTTGAAACTCAACTTTTCATATTTCTAAGTCCTACCAAAACTTTTGGTTTTCATTCATTTGAATGATTTTCAATCAACATATTTCCATTCAATTCAAATTCATTTAAATTGAGCTTGAACAATTTATTCACTTCGATCCATTTAACTTGTCTAAGTTAAATTTCAATTCCAAAATCCAAATCCTAGGTTTTCATTTCAAATTGCTTCTGAAATCACATAAATATATACATATATTCATTTCCATCTTAAATTCAAAACATTTGAATTTTCCAAAACAACTTGTTTTTCTTTTTCAAACAAATTTCCATCAAAAACCTTTCTAAGGTAGCAAGCCATCACTTAGAAACTCGAAAATGAACACTGATGATGTCGCGATCATCATCAGAATTATTTCCCAGCCACCGAAGTGAGTTCAGTGTTTTACCACTTTCAAAATTCACCCAAAATGATTTTTATTCAAAACTCCTTCCAAAACAAAGCTATATTAATTTAATATACTTTGAAAAATATTTTTCAACTTCCCAGGATTTAAATTCCAAATTCTGGTTTGAATTCAATTCTAATTCTTCTCATTTGTACAAATTATAACTGGTTATACATAACCATTTCAATTTTTTTTTCATCTGATTATAATAATAACATCCAACACATTCATATATTATAATTTCAAAGAATTACTCCTTTGTATATAAAAATAGAATTTTGGGTAAAAAATTTCCATTTACCCACATTAAAACAATACCGTGTCGAAATTTTCTGTTCAAGTATTTAGAAATTCCTATCGACATCATGGCGTCCCATGATTCGATCAGAATTCATAAACCACTCAACAGACTAACCAACACAATATAAAATAATTTTTATATCAATTTACAAATACGCTCTCTCGTATATATACATTCAACTCATACAAGGGTGCTACTGACCCTATCTCTAATGAGCACACTCCACCAAAGCCTAGGTATTCGCTCAACCTAAGCTTTGATACCAATTGTAACAACCCGCAAATCTGTACTATCTGAGTCGACTAATAACACCACACATCCAACCCAAATTGCACAGAAATACGAATCATTATTAGAAAAAACTTAGAGGATGAGAAAAAGAAAGAAAGAAATATTAGAATAGAAGAAAATGAAGATCACAAACTCACAGCGGAATGAATAAAATATATTATATAACATAACTTTTGAAATACAAATCAGTAAGTGGATATACATACCATTATCAGAGCACAACAGTTATTCCTGGAACAGTTATAAACACCTATTTTCAGGTACAACATAGTACACAGTGGAAATATGATAGTTTATAGCTAACCGGTGAAGCCTCCTGCTTCCAGCTTGTAATAACCCGGAAAATCTGGGCCAGTTTAAAATTTTTATTTTGGCAATTATGGCGAATTTTGATTATTTAAAATGAATTATTTTAAATAAAATCGACGAGAAATTTATTTTGAATATAATTCGACGTATATATTATATACGCCGTCGTTAGAATATAAATATTTATATATAATTATAAATAGAATGGAAAATGGCGCGGTAGTTCGATAATTTGATTTCAAACTTCAATGGAATGTACCGGGTGCAAAACAATCCGGATTTTGGTGAAACCAAAAATAATGGGATCTAATTGATAATATCTTTCCAACGAATCTGAAAAATCAAGATTTCATATCAGGAATCAAAAGATATGTCCAGTTGAAAATTCTGAATAGTCGCTATGGAATTCAGGCCCTTAAAAATAGACATTTTGCAAATGACCTCGGATTTCGACGAAACCACTTTTGTTGGATCCGTGATGTCAAGTTATTGCTAGATTCCAAATTTCATAATTTTTCGAATCAATATGTGAGCGTGGCAAAGGAAAACGCGTTTGACCAGTTTCAGTTGATTTTAATCGACTAGAAATTGGCTATTTTTCCAACAGTCTCAGAATTCGACGAAATTAGTTTTGTTAGGACCGTATCGTCAATACGAAGCTAGAAAATATTTTTCTGGAAATTTTCTAGTCAGTATGTGACCCCGGTAATTTAAAATGTGCGTTAAAATTAAATATATATTGATTTATAATTTAAAACTGACGAAAACCTATCGTAAAAGTCGAATGGTGTTACGAAACATATCCCATTGTGTCCGGAATGGGGGTAATTAGCTAGGGGCGACAGTCGTTGGGTTTGATTTCGTGTTTGAATGGAAAGTCAACCTTGTTGGAATTAAAAATAGAATAAAATAATAAATAAATTATAAATTCTCCTTTTAACTCCCCCCCCCTTCCACGTTGGATTTCAGTTAGAAATTAAATAATAAAAAAAACCTAATCACCTAAATCGCGAATCGCGATCTGCACCTCCCCGCAGTCGCCGCCTCCGGCGTGCATGCCCCCAGCCACCACTCCATCCACCTCCCCCTCCAGTCGATCCCGCTCCCCCCTTCCTCTTTCCTCCCTTGCCTCTCGCCGCGTCGAAGACCGCACCCTAACAGCCTGGAGACTCGTCGCCACTCCAGACTTCACCACCGACCTCCAGCCCCTCCGACCTCCCCTAAACCCGCGAGCAACCATTCAGCCTTTCCCCCATTCGAAAATCCGCATCCTTCTCCCAATTTCTAATGTAAGTCTTTTTTTTTTAATTAATTTATTTATTTTTATTTTATATAAATAGAGTAAAAACTGTTTTTTTATAGGTTTTAAAAACTGATTTTATATAGAGTAAAATCTGTTTTTTTATAGGTTTTAAAAACTGATTTTATATAGAGTAAAAACTGTTTTTTTTATAGGTTTTAAAAACTGATTTTATATAGAGTAAAAACTGTTTTTTTATAGGTTTTAAAAACTGATTTTTAATAAAAAGAAAAAAGATTTAAACTTTAAAAAGGAAAAGATTTAGATTTTAAAAAGGAAAGGATTTGAACTTTTAGAAGTAAAAATTCGATTTTTATATATTGAATAGCGAACTAAAAATTCGATTTTTATATATTGAATAACGAAGTCAAAATTCGATTTTTACATAGGTAGTGAAAGCGGACGACGAAGACTACGAAGATTCCTATCAATGAAGTGTCGTGGAGCTAGGATAGCTATAAGTGAGAATTTCTCACCTTTCAATTTCTTTTCTAATTATATATATATACTAGGATGCAGACGGTGCTTAGTAGCACCCGACACAATCGTCCACAGACCATGGACTTGTTTGTTTGGTTGCATAGATTAGTTATATGATTTGATTTGAATTTGGTTGTTTGGTGATTTTGATTGATGTGTGAATGGCGTGGGCCTTCACTAGACCGGGGATAAGGCTAGGCCTTGTCCCGTTTCTAGTATCGTGCCGTTATGCCGCCGAAATTTTCTAAAATATGTTAGAAAATAAAAGTATCATTTTATTGTGTAAATGAATAATAGAAACTCATATGTTAAAATAAAATGTTTTATCGTTAAAAAATTAATTTTTAACGTGAATGTGAATAAAATAAAATATTCATTTACAAACCGGACGGTTTGTTTATGTACACTGATTTGACTGATATTGATTGGGTCGATAAATTTTACACATCGCCCAACTGCACAAATAAAATCTGTGTTTGATTGTTTTGAAACCCCACACGGGTGTTGGGATGAAATTTGAAGTTCACTCATCCTGATTGATTGAATATGTCGATCGATTGATTGACAGGCTGTTATAAGCGTTAGATATTTATATTTGATGCTTATACAGTGTAGTGCACTTTGGTTGATGGTTGATTATTTTTCAATGCTATTATATACATGTGATGTATGAAAACCCATATAATTAACATTATATGGTAATTGATTGTGCCTCATTCCAATTTGAAAAATAAAGAATATTATAAAATAAAGGTTCATGTGTTGACAGTACTCATCCGTTGAGATTAGTCATGTGTTGAACGAAATATTTTAGTAATAAAATTTACATCTTTATAATATAAAATAAAGGTTCATGTGTTGACAGTTTCATCCATTGAGATTGGTCATGTGTTGAACGAAATATTTTAGTAATAAAGTTTACATCTTTATAATATAAAATAAAGGTTCATGTGTTGACAGTACTCATCCATTGAGATTGGTCATGTGTTGAACGAAATATTTTGATAATAACAACTATTTTGAAAAAGAAATATTTGAAATAGAATATTTGAAAATAGAAATTTATGAAGCCGTGTTGATTAGATTGACGCCATTTTGACGTGAACGATATTTATATCGATTTTATTCGATTTCGAAATGAATTGAATATATAACGATTTCGAAATGAATTGAATATATAACGATTTCGAAATGAATTGAATTGAAAACGATTTCGAAAAGAATTGAATCGAAAACGATTTCGAAAAGAATTGAATGGAAAACGATTTCGAAATGAATTGAATTGAAAACAATTTCGAAAAGAATTGAATTGAAAACGATTTCGAAAAGAATTGAATTGAAAACGATTTCGAAATGAATTGAATTGAAAACGATTTCGAAATGAATTGAATCGAAAACGATTTCGAAAAGAATTGAATTGAAAACGATTTCAAATTGAATTAGAAACAAATTGAAATGAATTCAAATTGAATTGAAATTTGAATTGAATAGAAAAGAATTTTAAAGCGAGTTTATAAAGAAGAATTCAATTTTGATTTGAATTGAAATGGAAGTTGAAATCGCCTTTGAAACGAATTTAAAACTATTTATATAATTCGTTTTAAATAGAAATCGACGAAATATATATTATATATATTATATATATAATATAATGGCCTGAATAGAACGCGCCGCGCCGCGGCAGTTCGTGAATTTCGACCATTTATTTCAAACGGACATTACGGGAGATCCGACCGTCGGATTCTCCAGAAACCGGAACCGTTGGGTTCGTATCGAAAAGAGCTTTCTAACGAATATTAGAAATTAGAAATCTAACGGTTGGATTTGGAATTATGTCCAAATCAAATTCGAAAAAGGTCGCTGTAAGTGCAGTTCGATGGCCGTTGATGGAAATCGACTGTACGGGCCTTGATAAAATTATTAAAAATAGTAATAATTTATGTAAAATCATAAGAAATGATTTAGAAAGAATTGGGATGAAAAACTCCATATTTGAAAAGATAAAAATAGATTTTTATCGAAATGAACTAGTTTTGAACTAGAATTACAATTCTATTTATTTTTAAATAAATAAATTGAATATTGAAATGGTTTTGAAAATAACCAGAATTTCCAATAATTGCATTGGAGTGGATTTGAATCGAAATTGTCTTCGGAATATTTCGATGTTGGAATTCGTGATTATACAGATGTTGTTATGGAAATTTGAAAGATATATATTTATATCGTTATTTCCAATACGACATTTGTTAGTCATAGAATTTGATATTGAATATAAGCCGATATATTTTCTATTCAGAGCCTTGTATTGAATATCAAATGTGATTTGGGTTTGTCGTGAACGGTGTCTTCACTAACACTGTTCTTGAACCCAGTTGAGAAAAGATTAAATCTTTGTATTTAGATTTAATGAAGTGTACCAATTCAATAATATTTAATTGAATTGAATTGATATTGATATTGGGTTTATCGTGAACAGTGTTTTAAATAACACTTGTTCTTTAACCCGATAATTAATGGAATGTGATTTTGGGTTTATCGTGAACCGTGTTTTTAAATGACACTGATTCTTTAACCCAGTTAACGATTAAAACTAAGTGGAGTTTTAATGAATCTTTAATTAGATTGAAATGGTCGAGAATGGAGCACTACCAGTTTTGCTCCAGGCGATAGTTAAATCTTTAATTAGATTTGAACGTGAAATGGTAATTGAATTTACCGATAACACTGTGGTGTTAGATATGAAGTATTACCAGTTTTACTTCATGGGATGAATAGGTTGGGATTGGGAAATTAAAATAAATGATTACTTCGGCAAGGTTCGCTAATCCCGACTAGTTTGAATTGATATTCAAAAATAGATTAAAAGAATAAATTCAAGAAATTCATCTTGGATAAAATTAATGGGAACCTTTCCCTATGAATGTGAAATTTAGAAACTAACTGTCGGTTAGCCAAGCAGAATGGTTTTCTGAATATTGATCTGATGTTGGTTTCGGCCTTCGGGGTTAATATTTGGGGAATTATTCTCTTGATTAATTTACGGTTAGTGACTAATGAATTGGAATGAGGCGTGTGTTGTGTTTGTGTAACACTTATTTAAAATATACGCGAGTTATTCGGAAAGACCGGGTTTATCCCATTCTGAATAACTGATACGACGATAAGTCGAAGATGAAGACGATGGTCGAAGACCGGAGGTCTTCACGTCGTTTGGGTAATTACTGATGATCTTGATTGGGTTGTACACCCAAGAAGATGGAAACAGTTGGTGATCGTCCAGACGTACTTGGAGATCGATGGATATGCGGGGTACAAAGTGCCTCCGGTTTCGTTCAGACCCAGAACGGACTTGTAAATGGACTGTGTGTCTGACATTGGATTTTAGTCCGTGTGATTGATCTCTATTAAATATATATCTGCTTGGCGGCGGAGAATTTATTCTCTTGCTTAACGCCCTTCTCTGAGACATACGAGCTCAGGGGTTATATATTGATGGATATCAAACGCATGGAGTGAATTGCCTGTGTGGCATGCCTAAGTGGCAATTGATCGAGGCTTCTGTTGAAAAGCAAAGTCTTGTGGTGATGATCAAAGCACGGCCTTTGTGGCGTAGCTTTGTGTAACGTTTACTTCGCGAGTTTCACACCCGATATGAACCAAAAACGGGAGACGGACCTCAGGGAGGACTTGCGTTTCTTTCTAGTTAGAAGTGGCGTCAGTGGTTTTACACGCCCTGAGGAGTTTGACTTATGCGGTTGTTGCTGTTGCGAGGCGCCTCGGTTATATCGGTTTCGGCCGATGCTTCTGGTCGGCTGACGGACCAGACTTACACCCCATAGGGTGGGGAAGCGTAGTGTTCAGGCATAATAATCCACATCGGTGGACCGGCCCTGTCGCTCCAAGGCTTGCCTGCGCGCTTGCCTGTGGCTCGGGCTAGAGAGTCACGAATCGGTTGAGGACTATCTTTTGCCTCGGTTCATAGATGGAAATCCAACTTCCAAATACGTGACATTTGCGGTTTTAATTGTAGAACTAGTATGGCGACATGATATATGGTACCCATGCCGCCTATGATTGATACTTATGATTTGAAGTTGTTTTATACACTATGCACTTATAATAGTATCAAACGATTTGTTTTTAAACGTATCAAGCATTCTTTGGCTGTTATAAGGGAAAACCCTATCCTCGGCTGCGTTGCATTGTGTGATGGGACCTGGGTCTTATAACAGCTTCATTTTTCTTTATTTAGCATTGCGCTGTTTGTTTTATGCACTGGTATTCTTGGGAGGAAACCCGTTCCGTGTTATACGGCGTGGTCCCTTGATTTACCTAACTTTGAAAATAAAGATTAATAACTGTTTTAGTTCTCACACCAGTCCCATGACTGACCTGGAGTTTATTGTTTTAACCTAAACTCTGGGTGCCCCTATTTTGACACGGGCAGCTAGTAGTTTTGGTTTTGCAGATTTATATTCACAGGAACCTGGTTTACAGCTGGAACGATATCCGGAAAGCTTTGTATCCGTATATCTCTTCTAGTTGTGTATTGTATTATTTTCCGCTGCGATGTATTTAAATGTAATTTAAATCTCTGATATTTCTGTGTAATATTCATTTATACTCTGTATATTCTTGTAATCTGGTGCATTGTTGTAATATACAGTGAAACGTTCTTTTATATGTGTTCTATTGTGGCTTGTTCTCGAACTATCCGATGCTTTCCTTTACGAGGAAGTTGCGGGTCTTTACACGTGGTATCAGAGCTTTGGTTTACAAAGCTCAGAGAACAAGACACATTTGAATCATACGAAAGAATTCATCAGATATTGGATTAGCAACATCCAATGGAATGACTCGTTAGAGATGGGATCAGTAGTATCCTAGAACGAGTGTGAAGAGTATATTTTGAAAATGAAAACAAATTTTTGGTTTTGAAGATTTAAATCAATTATTCGTATTTGATTATCTATTTAGATTGATGTGGACAATCCAGTACATATAGATTTTGCGTATACGTCTGATCCGCGTGTATTCGAAATTTTAATATACTGGATAGATATAGAGTCACACTCTAGTCGTCCGGACATGATTCTGATGATGGCGCACCATCACCAGTATTTATTTTCGTGTTTCGAAGGTGTGATTTCTATATGTTTCCATTAGACTGGTGTGAGAACCAAAATTAGATAGGGCCTATTGTTGTGAATTGGCATCAAAAACATGATTTTTGGTATATGTATCAAATTTATGAATTTGAAACTCTAATTCACTAATTGATTGCTGTTTGTGTTGTTTGTTTATTTGTTTGCTAATTTTGAACCATTATGCCTAATTGAATCAAATATTGAGTTATATTGAAAATTGGTCGCAATTGCTTGCATATACATATACTTACATTGAACAGGTCATAGCAAGGAGGCTAGAGCCGAAGAATAAAATTTGTTTGCCCGACAAATAGGTACATGTTTACTACATAATTTACTGTTTTGTTTGGGTGATGATGATTTTATGAGCCTATTGGCTAGCCGCTTGGCTTTTTTTTTCTTTTTGAGATCTGAAGGACCGGGGAAGCTATTTGAAATTCCCCGATGCTCCCATTGCAGGGGAGGTTATGGCGAAATTTTTCGAAAATTTAGGGTGTTAGCCAAATTTTTGAAATTTTGAAAATTCTCAGAAACTAAAGAGTTGGAGAATGGAAGTTAGACCAAGCGTGGAGCTGATTAATCAAACCACTTTCGACTTTGTTCCTTTTCGGGGACGAAAAGTTTTAAGTGGGGGAGATTGTAATAACCCGGAAAATCTGGGCCAGTTTAAAATTTTTATTTTGGCAATTATGGCGAATTTTGATTATTTAAAATGAATTATTTTAAATAAAATCGACGAGAAATTTATTTTGAATATAATTCGACGTATATACGCCGTCGTTAGAATATAAATATTTATATATAATTATAAATAGAATGGAAAATGGCGCGGTAGTTCGATAATTTGATTTCAAACTTCAATGGAATGTATCGGGTGCAAAACAATCAGGATTTTGGTGAAACCAAAAATAATGGGATCTAATTGATAATATCTTTCCAACGAATCCGAAAAATCAAGATTTCATATCAGGAATCAAAAGATATGTCCAGTTGAAAATTCTGAATAGTCGCTATGGAATTCAGGCCCTTAAAAATAGACATTTTGCAAATGACCTCGGATTTCGACGAAACCACTTTTGTTGGATCCGTGATGTCAAGTTATTGCTAGATTCCAAATTTCATAATTTTTCGAATCAATATGTGAGCGTGGCAAAGGAAAACGCGTTTGACCGGTTTCAGTTGATTTTAATCGACTAGAAATTGGCTATTTTTCCAACAGTCTCAGAATTCGACGAAATTAGTTTTGTTAGGACCGTATCGTCAATACGAAGCTAGAAAATATTTTTCTGGAATTTTTCTAGTCAGTATGTGACCCCGGTAATTTAAAATGTGCATTAAAATTAAATATATACTGATTTATAATTTAAAACTGACGAAAACCTATCGTAACAGTCGAATGGTGTTACGAAACATATCCCATTGTGTCCGGAATGGGGGTAATTAGCTAGGGGCGACAGTCGTTGGGTTTGATTTCGTGTTTGAATGGAAAGTCAACCTTGTTGGAATTAAAAATAGAATAAAATAATAAATAAATTATAAATTCTCCTTTTAACTCCCCCCCCTTCCACGTTGGATTTCAGTTAGAAATTAAATTAAAAAAAAAAACCTAATCACCTAAATCGCGAATCGCGATCTGCACCTCCCCGCAGTCGCCGCCTCCGGCGTGCATGCCCCCAGCCACCACTCCATCCACCTCCCCCTCCAGTCGATCCCGCTCCCCCCTTCCTCTTTCCTCCCTTGCCTCTCGCCGCGTCGAAGACCGCACCCTAACAGCCTGGAGACTCGCCGCCACTCCAGACTTCACCACCGACCTCCAGCCCCTCCGACCTCCCCTAAACCCGCGAGCAACCATTCAGCCTTTCCCCCATTCGAAAATCCGCATCCTTCTCCCAATTTCTAATGTAAGTCTTTTTTTTAATTAATTTATTTATTTTTATTTTATATAAATAGAGTAAAAACTGTTTTTTTATAGGTTTTAAAAACTGATTTTATATAGAGTAAAATCTGTTTTTTTATAGGTTTTAAAAACTGATTTTATATAGAGTAAAAACTGTTTTTTTTTTATAGGTTTTAAAAACTGATTTTATATAGAGTAAAAACTGTTTTTTTATAGGTTTTAAAAACTGATTTTTAATAAAAAGAAAAAAGATTTAAACTTTAAAAAGGAAAAGATTTAGATTTTAAAAAGGAAAGGATTTGAACTTTTAGAAGTAAAAATTCGATTTTTATATATTGAATAGCGAACTAAAAATTCGATTTTTATATATTGAATAACGAAGTCAAAATTCGATTTTTACATAGGTAGTGAAAGCGGACGACGAAGACTACGAAGATTCCTATCAATGAAGTGCCGTGGAGCTAGGATAGCTATAAGTGAGAATTTCTCACCTTTCAATTTCTTTTCTAATTATATATATATACTAGGATGCAGACGGTGCTTAGTAGCACCTGACACAATCGTCCACAGACCATGGACTTGTTTGTTTGGTTGCATAGATTAGTTATATGATTTGATTTGAATTTGGTTGTTTGGTGATTTTGATTGATGTGTGAATGGCGTGGGCCTTCACTAGACCGGGGATAAGGCTAGGCCTTGTCCCGTTTCTAGTATCGTGCCGTTATGCCGCCGAAATTTTCTAAAATATGTTAGAAAATAAAAGTATCATTTTATTGTGTAAATGAATAATAGAAATTCATATGTTAAAATAAAATGTTTTATCGTTAAAAATATAATTTTTAATGTGAATGTGAATAAAATAAAATATTCATTTACAAACCGGACGGTTTGTTTATGTACACTGATTTGACTGATATTGATTGGGTCGATAAATTTTACACATCGCCCAACTGCACAAATAAAATCTGTGTTTGATTGTTTTGAAACCCCACACGGGTGTTGGGATGAAATTTGAAGTTCACTCATCCTGATTGATTGAATATGTCGATCGATTGATTGACAGGCTGTTATAAGCGTTAGATATTTATATTTGATGCTTATACAGTGTAGTGCACTTTGGTTGATGGTTGATTATTTTTCAATGCTATTATATACATGTGATGTATGAAAACCCATATAATTAACATTATATTGTAATTGATTGGGCCTCATTCCAATTTGAAAAATAAAGAATATTATAAAATAAAGGTTCATGTGTTGACAGTACTCATCCGTTGAGATTAGTCATGTGTTGAACGAAATATTTTAGTAATAAAATTTACATCTTTATAATATAAAATAAAGGTTCATGTGTTGACAGTTTCATCCATTGAGATTGGTCATGTGTTGAACGAAATATTTTAGTAATAAAATTTACATCTTTATAATATAAAATAAAGGTTCATGTGTTGACAGTACTCATCCATTGAGATTGGTCATGTGTTGAACGAAATATTTTGATAATAACAACTATTTTGAAAAAGAAATATTTGAAATAGAATATTTGAAAATAGATATTTATGAAGCCGTGTTGATTAGATTGACGCCATTTTGACGGGTCTTTACACAGCTCTTCCAAGTGAATCTGAAAAATCCCAATTACTTGACTGCCCATACAAATTTGGGCACCCAAGAGTTTAGGGAAAACAAAAACAAAATAAATTTTGGGTCAGTCATAGGACTGGTGTGAGTAAACTCCAATCATTTGTTTAACTTGAACAATCCTTTCGAAAGAAATGATAATCGTAAGACTGATCCACACGAAAACACGGATGGTTTTTACCTTACGATAACCCAAAATATTTTAGATATCAAATCCAGTGATATTATAATAATGTCTACATCAAATAAATAGAATATAGCGGAACACTAGCATCTCACGTTCCATATATAATATAAAATCAAAAACCGCATGGCGCTTATTAGAGATTGGATTTCCAAAATGACAAGGCATGGAACCGCCTTTCGATAGTGTATCTCTAGAGAGGAATACACTGGGTTCAACAAGAACATCTTGCAACCATGCCCACACATGACCGACCACTCATTTCGCTTGAGTGTATCGAATGTATATCACCAACGGCTGGGATCAACAACCATTTCCCGAAAAGGGATAGCATCGATAGATTAAAGAATTAAAAGGAATTTCTCTAGATAGTTGATTATACACCCTAATGGGAGCGACCCACATAGTCATGTTGCCTGCCCGATTTTTGTCATTCCCCGGTTGTTGAGCCCTGAGGCTACGATTTCTTATCATTCATTGATAGCACAATCACTTTGAATGCCACATTGTCAGAGCCGTTAACCAATAATTGATTTGCATAAATATATTCTGGATATTACGCTAAGAGAATAAATCCTCCGCCACCATATATATATTTGTATAGAACAACATATGTGATCATTGGAAATACTCTGTTAGACATTCGTCCATACACTTCGTTCTAGGACTAAACGAAACCGAAGGCACAATTTATATTAATAGAAAAAGTCCTTGCACTTTACTTCGTCTTCGATTATTTTCATATAATCGGATTCACAACGCTACTGCCAATACGGAGTGGTTCTCGAATAATAATCTAACCGGTCTCTCCATACTGACAACGATATTGGCAAACACTTCGATAGTTTGCTATTTAACTATTGAAGAAAAACAAACATCCATTCATAGCATCGAACAAATCACTGGGCCATTTAATTGATATTTCATTAATTAAATCACTTCTCCATTTCCTTATCAATATTCGTTGACGTAATATTTTCAATATTCTCCTTGGCCTCTTACGCTATTTGGAAAATATTTCCATATCTCGCCTACTTTTATTTTCTACACTTAGAAAATATTTTCTATTTATAATTGGAGAACATTCCAATTATTTATTTCTTGCTCGACTCAATTAATTCTACTCTTAGGAAATATTTATTTATTATGTTTCCAAAATTCCATTTATTTGGGCTAAAACGAATGTTGTGTAAAACATCATTACAAACAACCAAATATTTCATTCAACTATCTTTTATTCAACCATTGATCTTCGAGACTGAATCTTGCTATTTTTCGGTTAAAAATGAAAACAATCGAGTTGGGGTATAATTACTTCTCAGACCTTGGCTGAAAACATCCTTAACTTCAAAACAGACAAGACCATTATTCCCAAGTAATCAACACCATAAAAACCAATTATTCATTTATAAAACATGTATACGTTTCTATTTCTAATTTTTATCAGATTTAATTATATATTTACTTCTTGTTTATACTATTCTATTTTTTAGTTCATTTCCTTATCGAATTTTATCTATATCGATGCATTGATTTCTAACTATCAAATTTTCTTAAAAATATTCTAACTCCTTAAATTTTCGTAAAATTTCGCCATAACCACCTTTGTACCGGCAAATAGTTCAAACCTCCACTCGCCTCTCTAGGCCCTTTCCATTCAAAAAAAAAAAAAATCAAAAAGCCCAGCGGCTTGCCGATTCGGCACATAAAACCTCATATGGAATTTAAACATGTACCTTTTTGTCGGGCCCACAAATTTTAATCTTCATATACTTCTTTCCATACTTGTCTAACACATATGTGTCCATTTCTAATTTATTTCAACCCAATCCAGTCATTTTAAACTCGATTTGCTAATTAACTCTCTAATTAGTTATTTTACCTACTTCACTTTTATATTTGAACATAACATGTTCAAAAATATTTCAATTCGCTCATAAGCTAATTGAAATCCTAATTTTTATTTACGTTTCATATTCGATTGCGGATATAATTTCATAAATTCCATTTTCCTATATAAGGTTAAACTCATTCTAAAATTCAATTAACTAATCCTTCTTTAACTTAGTTAATTCTATTCAAAAATTAAAAATATGATTTTTGTTTCAAAAATCATTGCATATGCTTCATTTGAGTTCAGATATATTTTATAACTCGAATCTGAATTTTTCTAATGAAGATTCGGATTTCATTTGCTTAAAATCCTTTTATAAATTTAAATAAATCGTTATGGCCTTAAAATGGTTATGGTGCTGTTTTTCTGAAAAATTGATTTTGACATAACTCAAAATCTATTCGATGAAATCCAGATTTTTCTCTTTCATTAGAAAACCATTATCAAATCAGTCTTGACAATTCTTATTTCAAAGAATTCCAACTTATATTGAGTTCTATACACTCAATTGAAGTTCGATTCGCCAATTTACGAACTACCGCACTGCGGCTAGTTCATTTTATTTATATTTTTATATATAAATTTTTAAATTTTGTTCAAAATAAATTCGACTCTATTCTAACATATTTTTACTATATATCAAATCAATTTTTCCAATTCAACATAATATTTCCGATTTTCTAAAATTATCGATTTTTCCTAACTCGGAAATAAATTTATTTATACTTCAATCTTCCATATTAAATTCCAATTCCTTTTACAAATTATAATTCCTTTGGATTTATTTCTATTCTGTTTAAAAATCCACATTCTGAAATATATTTCATCGTTCCCATTTCGAAATGATTTCAACTTTCTATTATCAAGTTCTATTTTCAATTCCATTTGAATTTTGTATATTCAAATTCCATTTGAATTTTCTATATTCAAATTCCATTTGAATTTACTATATTCAAATTCCATTTTTTAAATTCGTATTTGAATTTAAATATTCATATTATCTCTTGATAATTAATTCATTATATTTATAAACACCATTTTATAAATTTCCTTGTTTCATATATTTAAACAAGTCTATTTCGAAATCTATTTAAAATAAAAAACTTATTTTGGAAATTTTTATTTATACTAAATTATATATATAACACCTAATTTATTTTCATATTCAATTAAACTTCTATTTAAATAAATTCGAATTAATCGAATTCAAATCATAAATCCTTACGGATTTATTTTAGTTCAATTTATATTCTGAACATCAGAATAAATTCCATCGTTTATTTCTTTAAAACGATTTCCCCATTTCTATTTTTAAATTCACATTCGAATTTAAATATTCAAATTATCCAAATGATAATTTTTCCATTATATTTATAAACATTGTTTATAAATTTACTTCAATTTCCTGCATTATTCAATTCATAAACATCATTTATAAATTCACCACTTTAATTTTTGTATTATTTAATTTATAAACATCGTTTATAAATTCACCACTTCAATTTCTTGTATTATTCAATTTATAAACATCGTTTATAAATTAAATAATTGTTTTATTTATTCAAAACAAGTAAATATCTTTATAGCCCATTCAAAATTCTATTTCTATTTTTGAAAAGTATATTTTTCATTTTAAATCTCGAATATCTTTTTTATAGTATTTTATAAATTAACATCTAGGGCCCATTGATATTTAAACATTTAAAAACACCCAATTATCAATCACAGGGTTCTAACACATCATATATGATAAGATATATGAAACCAAACAAATAATAATATTTTTGAGGAATCTAGTTGGATTCCTCCAACCTGTTTTCCTGCATCCACAGACGTTAGTCAACATAAATAATACCCATCCTGCTTCAAGGAAGGATATCGCGGTATAGAAGGTCATCCACTATCATAGTGTGGGGCGTATAGGGTCATCCGCTAATGATACTGTGGGCATCCGCTAATGGTACTGCTGGAACTATCCAATCACCAATATATATATATATATATATATATATATATAACCACAAACACCAATCCTAAATAACTAATATAGCCATAGTATAGCCATAATAAAATTTCAACGCATCCAAACAACCAACAAGCAATTATTTTAACGAACAAAATAATTCTAAACAAAAATTTGAGTGAGATTTACTCACCGTGAATTTTATTTTGATCCATTCTGATTCCTAATTTATTTCCAGCTTGTGTAATCTGTAGCTTATGAATTTTTTCGATTGACTCCATTCACTAAAATCTTGAATAAATTAAATTTGACATTCATTTTTATCTATCAAACAAATTAAATGAAATAAAAAATTAATTACTAAAGTAAGTACCTTAATCCAAGCTAAAACCTTTCATCCTCAAATAACAAATTTCAGCCTCACTTGAATCACGTCCTCCCCTTCCTAGGAATAACCAGATATCAATTCCCTCATTATATTCAACGATCCCGATCATTACCAAAAATTCAAAACCTGGATAATTTTCTAGATTTAACACATCTGGCATCGTATTTATGGGTCATAACCCTTACAGGTTTCTAATTGAATTAAATATAATTAATAACTTCATTAAAAATTTATTTACCTTACTTGGTGAATATAATTCATTGTCTAAACCCGCTTTAACTCCAACATATCTCGACTTCCCAAACCAATCCTTCCCCCTTTGTTCAGAAATCACGAGCATGCACTTCCTTACAGCAATATCAATCCATAATTCCATGTAAATCAACCTGTCACCATCCTCACGCATGCTTCGATAACCCAAGATCACCCCTCCTGTAGAACGTGGCTTTACCCCCCCAGCGATTGATCATCGAACTCCCCAAATATCCAAAAGCTCGTTTGAACTCCGCTCACTAAGTATACCAGCATCGAATTTTTTTCTAAAATTGCGACATCCTTGTTCCCCCCATCGCACAACGCTTGAACACCTCAAATCTTGAATACGAGAAACCCTAGCTTCGTGATAACACTGTTGAGCTTTCCATGAATTTGAAATCGAATTATTTTTTGTTAAAGCGGATCGATTTATTACTGAGGAGTTAACCGCGATTTAAATTTAGGGGAATCCGGCCATTTTCAATTTCGAAGCTTCCTATTCGATTTGAGGAAATGGAAATCAATGACTACGGTTTTTTAACAAGAAGGGGTGCGGCCCTTATTAATTTCAGAAGAGGTCGATTTCATTTACAAGTGTATGCAAAAAGGAAGCTCGATCTGTATATAATTTTAAAAATTAAAAAGAGGAAGGCATTTCCAATTTCTCGTCTGAGGATCAAAATGGGAAAAGAGAAGAGAGGGTGGACGCGGTTTTATAAACAACGTATACTTACCCATAAAGGAATTTACACTGTGCAAAGTACACTATATTCAATGTGATAAGATTTTGATTTGACTTCGATTCGATCTCATATTTAATACGATTCGATATAAAGCGATTTTTAATCTTTTTAAATAGATCTTGATTTGATTAAAGAGATCTTTATTCTTTTAAAACAGATTCTGATTTGATTTTTAATCGATTTGATTTTAAGAGATTTTTATCCTTTTTAAAGGGATATCGATTTGATTTCGAACCTATCCACAATAAATATCTCAGGGTCCATTAATTTAAATCACGAACCGCTATTCTAGCGTACCGACCAACATTTCAATATAATAACCCTATTCTGAACTCAACATTAAATATTCTGGATTTTAATTTCAACATATATACCATATTAAGTTAATATAATATAATTTAAATTCAAAAACAAATAAATTTTCTAATAATAAAATATTTTTGTTATCATCTATATTCAAATACAATTAATATTGATCATATAAATTGTTTTGATTTAATTTCTAACTTCGAATTGAATTATTTTAGATTGTCGTATTACGATGATTATATATAATCAAAATAAATCATATTTCGATTATTAAATAGATAACTCAATATAAAATATCGTTTATATTATCAACTCAATATAAAAAACCATATTAAATATTTAAAATCAACTGTTCGAAAAATCCGGGTCGTTACAGGTAACATGAAAGGATTGAAGTAGAGGATAGTACTGAATACCGGTTAGCTCGTATGCGTGGCATTAAATTTGCTGAAGCATGTGTGGCGTGAGTGTAAATAGGCCAGTCTTGGTACATATAGATATACATACATATATATATATATATATATATATATATATATATATATATAAAAACAAAAGAGTAAAGGAACAGAAAGTAGGGGAGAAGAGTGATAAACCTGGAATGGTTAGAAGAACAAAACAGAAACGAAATATACAAGGAAAAGGGGAACTAAGGTAGAAGGAAAGAAAGAAAGTAACATTATAGATAGTAAAGAAGTGAAACGTTGAAAGAAAGGAAGAATGGTTGTTGATAACAGGGGCGCGCAAATTCTATATATTTTTTCCATGAGTTATTGGAGGAGTTTGGGCTTGGCCCATATTTTAAGTAAAAATAAATAATAATAAAGAAAAGAAGAATAAATGTTTAAATCAAAAGTAAATGATATAGATTATATTTTTGGTTCGAGTCAATGCATGGTGTAATTCAATAACATGACGTAAGTTACCAGTTTAAACAAATCGATATAAAATAAATTAATTTAATTAATAATTAAACTGGATTTATCTATAATAATCGTTATAATAAAGAAAACGTAAATTTAGTCATGGGCTGAATTAATGTGCAAACTACCAATCAACCATGATCTGTAAATTCAGTAAATACTGATTTTGTTATTCAATCAATTGATTCATTGCTTTAGTTATGTTTAATTACGTTATCACAATTATATATTGACATTTGTCAGTGAAACACCGTTCCACTATATATTTGATGGACTGAATTGTTTGAACACCCTATTAGCAGAAATGAACACATTTCTGATATTATCTCAGTTTGTTATATATTTTATCACTTAAGAATGTTGTTGAGTTATTAAATTATCAATCGATAATATCGAATTGTATTTACATACTTGTTTATGTGAAGTTGGATTAACTACTTGAATGTCATCTGAACTGTTATATACCGTTGGAGCTGCTAAGTCATTTTTTGTAAAGTAACTCAGAAATATACTAGAGTTTAATAATTGGATTTAAATTGTTTTTAAGAAGCAATTAAACAGATTATTTTAAATTAATTATATTATCAATCTAAAAGGAAAGATTAATTGTAATCATTTTAAACTATCTGTTTTCTTAAATGAACGACGAGAAGTTAATTAGTTTTAATTAACATAATTTGGTAAGATGACGGTGTAATTAAATAGAAATTCAACTTTGGATAAATTGTCCGAGATGATGTGTTTTATCTTAAATTAATCTTTTAATTTAGCTTGTAAAGAGAATTTGATTATTAAAGGATTAAGAAATCGAGTCGATTGCTTGGATTAAATTCCCCGACTTAATATGTAAGTTAACCAAGTTAATTTGATAAATGTTTTCCGAAACAACATTGGTTTGAAATTAGTTAAGATTTAAAAATCAAATGGATTTACCAATTTATGGTTTTATCGAATATTTTGGACATCGAACTTATACGTATCTTGACGATAAGAATGATTTTGACTCAAGGTCTGAGAGGTAATTAAAATACCCCAACTTGATCGTTTTCACTATTTTCCGATAGATCGTATTAGCTTGTATTCAGAATGAGTGTTAGAGTTGAATATCGTCCTTAACTATGAAACAAACATTCGAGAATGAGATTTATCATGTAAGTTTGATAATAAGAATTTATAAATTAATTAATATTTATGTTTTAAAATATATATTTATAAAGATAATATTTAAAGATTATCTAAATAAGGCTTAGCAGATCCAACGGAGTTAAACTTGTTTGTTTTATTTTATATTTGATAGTTAAATCACCAACTATTAAATCTGGACCTTTTCGTTATCGTTTTCGAAGAGACCGGAATCTAAATTCCACTTCGATTCGATATACGTTCAAGTCAGAGATTTAATCAAAGATCATTGAAGACGGAGTTATGCAAGGGTTGTTCTGTGAATCCTAGGTAGAAATTGCCTAAGATGGATTTACAGGATAGTGCCTTCGATTTGTCCAGTCCTAGGACAACTTGTATGGACGAGTGTCTGACAGAGTATGCCTAATAAATTGTGTAAGTTGATCTGTAAATGTATTTACGTTCGGTGTCAGAGGAATTCGTTTCTCTTAGCTTTATATTCGGGGATATTTTTTTGGAAATCAATTTGTGATTTGGCGGGTTTGACGATGTGGCATTCAAAGTGAATGAAGACATATTATATGCAAAGGTAAGATCAGCCTCTAGCCTCACAACCAAGAAATGACAAAAATCGGGCAGGCAGCATGGCTATGTGGGTTTCTCCCATTAGGGTGTATTGTCACCTATCTAGAGAAATTCTTTTTGTTCTTAAATCTTTCGATGCTATCCCTTTCGGGAAACGGTGGGTAGCTCCCAACCATTGGTGACAATATATTCGAAACACTTAAGAGAAATGAGTGGTCGGTCATGTGTGGGCCGGGTTGCAAGATGTTCTTGTTGAACCCAGTGTATTCCCCTCTAAAGATGCACTATCGGAAGGTGGTTCCATACCTTGTCATAGTCGGAATCCAATCTCCAATAAGCACCTGGGGTTTTGATTGTATACTATATATATGTAGAGCGTGAGATGCAAGCGTTCTGCTAGACTGATATTTATTTGTATTTAGACACTATTATAATATCAGAATAAGATATTGATTTCAAAATGTTTTGGGTTATCGTAATGTAAAAACCATCAGTGTTTATGTGTGGATCGGTCTTACGATTATCTTTTCTTTCAAAAGGTTTTTGAAAGTTAAAATCAAACTATCTTTAATTTTTTACTCACACCAGTCCCTTGACTGGTCCATAGTTTATTTTCTATGTTTTCCCTAAACTCTTGGTTTCCCAAATTTGTACGGGCAGTCCAATAATTCAGGATTTTACAGTTTTTTCTAAAGGAATTTGGAGCAGGAGGCTTCACGCTAGACATATAGAGTCTATTCCGCTGTGTTGTATATTTAATGTACTCTGATGATGTATGTAAGTCCAAATACTATTGTATTTCAAAAGTGATTATTTATATATTATATTTTATTCCACTGCGATTGTGAGACTCTATGTTGTTGTTTAGTACAATCTTCTATCTATTTTCTCCTATTCTAATTTTCTATCTTTCTATTTCTCATCCTCTAACTTCTTCCTATTAATGATTCGTTTTTCGTGTGATTTGGGTTGGACGGGAGTTGTATTCAGTCAGCTCAAATAAGTACGGATTCGCAGGTCGTAACAGTTGGTATCAGAGCTGAAGGTTAAGTAGTAACCTTGGCTCTGTGGCATAACTCGATAGAGATGAGATTAGTAATATCCTAGATTGAGTTTGCATGTATATTTGCGAGCGCGTATTTGTTAATTAATATAAGAACTGTTTTATATTGTGAAGATTGGTTTGTCAAGTTGTTTATGGATTCTGGTCGATACAACAACGCAACTGTATCAATAGATGTTTCTAAACTCTTGAACAGAATAATTCGACATAGTATGGTTTTAAAACCTGAGTAAATGAAATAATTTTACTCAAAAATTATATTTTGATATATAAAGAATAATTTTCTGAAATTATTATTATATATGGATGTGTCGATGATTGTTATTGTAATCAAATATAATTATAAAAATTTAAATGGTTATATATTAAACCAAATTGAATTTTGTATATGGATAAGATATATAAGAAAGACAAATTGGAGAATTGTTTGAGAAAACAAAATGTTTTGGAAAAATTCAAGGGTTTTGAATTTAAAATGGATGATTTCAACTTGGTTTGGAATCAAAATCGAAAATTTGGATTCTAAAATTTGAAATTTTAACTGGGGTTAAGAAATTGGAACCTAACTGGATATTCGTTCAGTTAATTGATTTTCTGAGTGTTAATCTGATGTCGATTTCTGTCTTCGGGGTTGATACTTAGAGAATTATTTACTTGAATGATTTACAGTCAGGGACTGATGAATATTGAAGAATAGAAGTAAATGAAAAGGTTTTCCAATTATATAATAGATATTCCTAATTATGAAAATAATTGTGATTGAGAGCTAATTTGAAACGAGCCGAACTTCCCCGGTAAGGAAAGCCCGGATTGCTTTGAGGACAAGACCAATCGGAACGCAGACAGGAGAACATTTCATTGTTAATTACAACAATTCATCAGACTACTATAATATACAGAGTATAAATTACATACTACACATTTACTACGTATCAGAGATTTAAATACATTACTGCAGCGGAAAAATAATACAATACACAACTGAAAGAGATATACGAATACAGAGCTTTCCGGATATCGTTCCATCTGTAAACCAGGTTCCTGTAAATATAAATCTGCAAAACCAAAACTACTAGTTGCCCACGTGGAAAATAGGGGCACCTAGAGTTTAGGTTAAAACAATAAACTCCAGGTCAGTCATGTGACCGATGTCAGAACTAAAACAGTTATTTAAAACTTTATTTTAAAGTTCGGTAAATCAAGGGACCACGCCGTATAACACGGAACGGGTTTCCTCCCAAGAATACCAGTGCATAAAACAACAGTGCAATGCTAAATAAAGAACAATGAAGCTATTATAAGACCCAGGTCCCATCACACAATGCAACGCAAGCCGGAGGATAGGGTTTTTACCTTATAATAGCCAAGAATGCTTGGTACGTTTAAAACAAATTATTTGATACTATTATAAATGCATAGTGTATAAAACAACTTCAAATCATAAGTATCAATCATAGACGGCATAAGCGCCCCCATCCCACTATGTCACCATATATAGGATTACAACTAAAATCGAAACGTCACGTATTGGAAGTTGGATTTCCATCTGTGAACCGAGGCAAAAGATAGTCCTCTACCGAATTCGAGACTGTCTAGCCCGAGCCTCAGGCAAGTACTCAGTCAAACCTTTGGATCGTCAGGGCTGGTCCACTGATGTGGATTAAAATGCCTGAACATTGCGTTTCCCCGCCCTTTGGGGCGTAAATGAGCCAACAAATGACTCCATCGGCTCCACATAGTCACCGATATATCCGAGGCGCCTCGTAACAGCAACAACCACATAAGTCAAACTCGTTAGGGCGTGTAAAACCACTGACACCACTTCTAGCTAGAAGGAAACGCATGCCTTCCCTGATGTCCTCTCCCGTTTCTGGTCCACTACCAGGGTGTGAGTTTCGCGAATCAACGTTACACAAAGCTATGCCACACAGGCCGTGCTTTGATCATCAACCACAAGACTCTGTTTTTCAACGGAAGCCTTGATCATTTGCATCATAGCGTGCCACACAGGCAAACCACTCCATGCAACCAATATCCATCAATCAAACAGAATGATATCCAATGTCAGACACACAGTCCATTTACAAGTCCGTTCTGGGTCTAAACAAAACCGGAGGCACCTTGTACCTCGCATATCCATCGGTCTCCAAGTACGTCTGGACGACCACTAACTGATTCCCTCCTCTTGGGTGTATGACTCAACCAAGATCATCAGTAATCACCCAAATGACGTGAAGACCTTCGGTCTTCGACCACCGTCTTTATCTTCGACTCATCGTCGAATCAGTTATTCAGAATGGGATAAACCCGGTCTTTCTGAATAACTCGCGTATATATTAAAGAAGTGTTACACAAACACAACATACGCCTCATTCCAATTCATCAGTCACTAACCGTAAATTAGCAAGAGAATAATTCCCCAAAACATTAACCCCGAAGGCCGAAACCAACATCAGATCAATACCCAGGAAACCATTCTTCTTAGCTAACCTACAGTTAGTTTCTAAATTTCGCATTCTTAGGGAAAGGTTCCATTAATTTTATCAAAGATAAATTCTTTAAATTTATTATTTTATCTTCCTTTAAATATCACTTCAAACTAGTCGGGATTAACGAACCTTACCGAAGTAATCATTTGTTTTAATTTCCCAGTTCCATCCTATTCATCCCATGAAGTAAAACTGGTAATACTTCATATCTAACACCACAATGTTATCGGTAAATTCCATTACCAATTCACGTTCAAATCTAATTAAAGATTTAACTATCGCCTGGAGAAAAACTGGTGATACTCCATTCTCGATCTTTTCAATCTAATTAAAGATTCACCAAAACTCCACTTAGTTTTAATCTTTAACTGGGTTAAAGAATCAATGTCATTTAAAACACGGTTCACGATAAACCCAAATTCACATTCCATTCATTATCGGGTTAAAGAACAAGTGTTATTTAAAACATCGTTCACGATAAACCAAAAAATCAATTTAAATTCAATTCCAATTAAATACCATTTAATTGGTACACCTCATTAAATCTAAATAAAAAGATTTAATCTTTTTCTCAATTGGGTTTAAGAGCAGTCTTAATGAAGACACCATTCACGACAAACCCAAATCACATTTGATATTAAATACAAGGCTCTGAATAGAAACTATATCGGCTTATATTCAATATCAAATTCTACGACCAACAAATATCGTATTGGAAACAACGATATAAATATATCTTTCAAATTCCCACAACAATATCTGTATCATCACGAAATCCAACATCGAAATATTCCAAAGACAATTTCGATTCAAATACATTCCAATTCAATTATTGGAAATTCGGGTTATTTTCAAAACCATTTCAAATCCACTTTATTTATTTCAAAAATAAATGGTTTTTAATTCTAGTTCAAAACTAGTTCATTTCGATAAAAAAAATATTTTTATCTTTTTAAATAGGGAGTTTTTCATCCCAATTCTTCCCAAATCATTTCTTATGATTTTACACAAATTATTACTATTTTTAATAATTTTATCAAGGCCCGTACAGTCGATTTCCAACAATGGCCATCGAACTACACTTACAGCGACCTTTTCCAAATTTGATTTGGACATAATTCCAAATCCAACCATTAGATTTCAAATTTCCAATATTCTTGGAAAACTCTTTTGGATGCGAACCCAACAGTTCCGGTTTTAGGAGAATCCGATGGTCGGATCTCCCGTAATATCCATTCGAAGTCAATGGTCGAAATTTGCGAACTGCCGCGGCGCGTTCTATTCAGGCCATTATATATATATATATATATATATATATATATATATATATATATATATATATATTTCGTCGATTTCCTTTCAAAACGTATTTTATTAATCGCTTTAAATTCGTTTTCGAAACGATTTCAAACTTCATATTCAATTTCTAATCAAAATTGAACATTCCACTTCATCGATATGCAAATGATAATATTTTCAAAACGTTATATTTTGAAATCACTTTCTTTTCTATATTCATTATAAAAATGAATAAAATCGATATAAATATCGTTCACGTCAAAATGGCGTCCATCTAATCAACACGGCTTTTATTCAACACATGAATATTTTTCAATTCAACACATGAATTTATTTTTCTATTCAACACATGAATATTTTTCAATTCAACACATGAATTTATATTTCTATTCAACACGTGAATATATTTTCTAAATTGGAATGAGGCCCAATCAATTACCTTATAATGTTAATTATATGGATTTTCTACAACACACGTATGTAACAGCAACGATAAATAATCAACCATCATCCAGAGTGCACCACACAACTGCATAAGCAATAAATATAAATAATTAACGCTTATACAGTCTGTCAACCCATCGATTGACATACACCTAAACAATCGAGATTAGTGTACGTCAAATATCATCCCAATACCCGTGCGGGGTTTCAAATCAACAAACACACATTTTATTTGTGCAGTTGGGCGATGCGTAAAATTTATCGTCCCATTCAATATCAGTCAAATCGGTGTATATAAACAAATATCCGATTTGTCTATAAATATTTATTTTATATACACGTTAAAAATTATATTTTTAACTATAAGATATTTTCGACTATAAAATATTTTGTTTCATTTCACCTCACACAATCAAATTTCACAACACTGCAATCAAACAAACAAGTCATCCATGGTCTGTGGACGACGGGTGTTGGGCACTGCTAAGCACCGTCTGCATCCTAGTATATATTTCAAACTAGAAATAAAAATAAAAGCGAGGAGTTCTCACTGACTAGCTAAACGAAACGCCACGACTCTTCATATGTAGGAAATCTTCGTCGTGTTTTCCACGATATCTGTTTCACGCAGTACATGTCAAAAATCACATTTTTAACATCGCTACTTGTATAGAAAAGATTATATTTTACAACGCTATATATATAGAAAAGATTATATTTTTACAAAGCTATATATATAGAAAAGATTATATTTTTATCACGCTAACTTCATAATAAAAATTATATTTTTATATCGCTTCTACATATGTAAAAATCACTCCTTTACACCACTACTTCCATGATAAAAATTATATTTTTATCTTGCTAGTAATATAATAAAAATTATATTTTTATTACTCTACATGAATAAAAATCATATTTTTATTCTTCCTATGATATAAAAATCATATTTTTAATACTCTACCTAAGTAAAAATCATATTTTTATTATTTACATTATATAAGAGTTATATTTTTATCAAAACATAGATCATACCTTTCTTATGTAAATAAAGATCACCACTTTTCTTTTAATTTAAAACTGAATTTAAACCATGTTTTATATAAATTGAAATCAGATTTTAAACTGATTAAACTAAGCTAAATATTTAAAATACATTAAAACAAAACAAAAGAAATAAAAATTAAAGTAAAAAGGAGGACTTACAGCGAAAGAGGGGGGTCAGTTGCGCATCGCGTCGGAGACAGGGGGTTTCGCCGGAGAGGTGTTGCAGGTTGAGGAGTTGCGGTGGGTGTTGAATGCGGTGGATTTGGTTATGGGGTTAGGGCACAGTTTAATGGGGAGAAAGGAGAGGAAGAAGGGGATCGGAGGAGCACGAGAGGAGGAATTGCTGGAGGGGGTGCGCCTGAGGTAGCGACAGCGGGTGGAGGTCCACCAGCGGCGGAGGCGTGCGGTTTTAGTTTTTTTTCTTCTGAAATCGAACTGAAGGAAGAGTGAGAAGGAGAATATGGGGGTTATTATAAATAATATATATTTTATTATTTTAAAATTTTAAAAAACAACTTTTTATTTCGAACTTGAAATCAAACTCACCGCCTGTCGTCCATAGCTAGTCACCCCCATTTCGAACACAATGGGATATGCATCGTAGGCTGATTCGATCGTTTCGATAAGTTTCCGTCAAAATCAAAACATAAATCTATATATTGATTTTGAATGCGCATTTCAATTTACCAGTGCCACATACTGACCCAATAAAATCGAGAAAAATATTTTCTAGCTTCGAATTGACGATACGGTCCTAATAAAACTAATTTCATCGAATTCTGAGACCATTTGAAAAATGGTCATTTTCCAGTCGATTAAATTCAACTGAAACTGGTCAAACACGTTTTCCTTTGCCACGCTCACATATTGATTCGAAAAATTACGAATTTTGAAACCTAGCAATAATTTGACATCACGGATCCAACAAAAGTGGTTTCGTCGAAAACCGAGGTCGTTTGCAAAATTTCTATTTTTAAGGGCCAGAATTCCATAGTGACTATTCTGGATTTTCAACTAGACATAACTTTTGATTTCCGCTATGAAATTTCGATTTTTCAGATTCGTTGGAAAGATAATCTCAAATAGATTAAAATATTTTTGGTTTCACTAAAATCCAGTTTATTTTGAATCCTGTACATTTATTTGAACTTTGAAATCAAATTTTCGAACTACCGCGCCATTTTCAATTCCTTTTATAATTAAAATAAAATATTTACATTTTAACGTTGAGCTATATAAATATATATGTTCTAATTCTATTCAAAATAAATTTCTCGTCGTTATTATTTAAAATAATCTATTTTAAATATTCAAAATTCATCAAAATTGCCAAAATAAAAATTTTAAATTGCCTCTGATGTCCAGGTTATTACAATCTCCCCCACTTAAAACTTTTCATCCCCGAAAGGAACGAAGCCGAAAGTTGTTTAACTAATCAACTCAACTTTCATTATTTTCTTTACGGCTTAAGTTCTTCAACTTTCCAGTTTCTAAGAACTTATTTTTTTCAAAAATTTGGTTCACACCCTAAATTTTCGAAAAATTTCGCCATAACCTCCTCTGCATCGGGGACTTCGGGATATTACATATTGCCTCCCATGGCCTCCTTCAATCCAAAAGAAAAAGAAAAAGCCAAGCGGCTAGCCAATCTGCTCACAAAATCTTCCAAACCCAAAGAAATACAATAAATATGTACCTACTTGTCGGGCAAACAATTTTGTTCCTCTTCTCTAGCCTCTTTGCTATGACCTATTCAATGTAAGTACATGTATATGCATGCAAATGCGACCAATTTTCAATACACTCACTATTTGATACAATTTGGCTATAGGATCAACATTTAATTAATCAAACAACACAACCAGCAATCAATTAGTTGATTATCATTTCAAATCCATAACTTTGATATATAGTCAAAAATCACATTTTTGATGCCAAATCACAACAATAAGCCATATCTAATTTTGGTTCTCACACCAGTCTAATGGAAATATATAGATATCACACCTTCGTCACTTAAATATAAATTCTGATGATGATATATCAATCATCAGAACCACCCCTGGGCGACTAGAGTGTAATTCTATATCTATCCAGTATATTAAAACTTCGAATATACGTTTGCAAGGCGTATATGTAAAATCTTTATATACTCGATTGTTCAAATCAATATAAATAAATATTCAAATACGAATAATTCGATTTAAATTTTCCAAACAACTATTGTTTTCAATTTAAAAATATACTCTTCACACTCGTTCGAGGATACTAATGATCCTATCTCTAACGAGTCATTCTTATTGGATTTTACTAATCCAATTTCTGATGAATTCTTTCGTTTGGTTCTAATATGCCTTGTTCTCCGAGCTATGTAAACCAAAGCTCTGATACCAAAATGAAACGACCCGAACTTCCCCGGTAAGGAAAGCCCGGATTGCTTTGAGGACAAGACCAATCGGAACGCAGACAGGAGAACATTTCATTGTTAATTACAACAATTCATCAAACTACTAGAATATACAGAGTATAAATTACATACTACACAATTACTACATATCAGAGATTTAAATACATTACTGCAGCGGAAAAATAATACAATACACAACTGAAAGAGATATACGAATACAGAGCTTTCCGGATATCGTTCCAGCTGTAAACCAGGTTCCTGTAAATATAAATTTGTAAAACCAAAACTACTAGTTGCCCGCGCGGAAAATAGGGGCACCCAGAGTTTAGGTTAAAACAATAAACTCCAGGTCAGTCATGTGACCGGTGTCAGAACTAAAACAGTTATTTAAAACTTTATTTTAAAGTTTGGTAAATCAAGGGACCACGCCGTATAACAGGAACGGGTTTCCTCCCAAGAATACCAGTGCATAAAACAACAGCGCAATGCTAAATAAAGAACAATGAAGCTATTATAAGACCCAGGTCCCATCACACAATGCAACGCAAGCCGAAGGATAGGGTTTTTACCTTATAATAGCCGAGAATGCTTGATATGTTTAAAACAAATCATTTGATACTATTATAAGTGCATAGTGTATAAAATAACTTCAAATCATAAGTATCAATCATAGATGGCATAAGCGCCCCATCCCACTATGTCGCCATATATGGGATTAGAACTAAAATCGAAACGTCACGTATTGGAAGTTAGATTTCCATCTGTGAACCGAGGCAAAAGATAGTCCTCTACCGAATTCGAGACTGTCTAGCCCGAGCCTCAGGAAAGTACTCAGTCAAGCCTTTGGATCGTCAGGGCCGGTCCACCGATGTGGATTAAAATGCCTAAACACTGCGTATCCCCGCCCTTTGGGGCGTAAATGAACCAACAAATGTCTCCATCAGCTCTACATAGTCACCGATAAATCCAATGCACCTCGCAACAGCAACAACCACATAAGTCAAACTCGTCAGGGCGTGTAAAACCACTGACGCCACATCTAGCTAGAAGGAAACGCATGCCCTCCCTGATGTCCTCTCCCATTTCTGGTCCACTACCGGGGTGTGAGGCTCGCGAGTCAACGTTACACAAAGCTATGCCACACAGGCCGTGCTTTGATCATCAACCACAAGACTCTGCTTTTCAACAGAAGCCTTGATCATTTGCATCTTAGCATGCCACACAGGCAAACCACTCCATGCCACCGATATCCATCAATCACACAGGATGATATCCAATGTCAGATACACAGTCCATTTACAAGTCCGTTCTGGGTCTGAATGAAACCGGAGGCACCTTGTACCTCGCATATCCATCGATCTCCAAGTACGTCTGGGCGACCACTAACTGATTCCCTCCTCTTCGGTGTACGACCCAATCAAGATCATCAGTAACCACCCAAACGACGTGAAGACCTCCGGTCTTCGACCACCGTCTTCATCTTCGATTCATTATCGAATCAGTTATTCAGAATGGGATAAACCTGGTCTTTCTGAATAACTCGCGTATATAATAAAGAAGTGTTACACAAACACAACATACGCCTCATTCCAATTTATCAGTCACTAACCGTAAATTATCAAGAGAATAATTCCCCAAAACATTAACCCCAAAGGCCGAAACCAACATCAGATCAATACCCAGGAAACCATTCTTCTTAGCTAACCTACAGTTAGTTTCTAAATTTCACATTCTTAGGGAAAGGTTCCCATTAATTTTATCGAAGTTAAATTCTTTAAATTTATTCTTTAATCTTCCTTTGAATATCACTTCAAACTAGTCGGGATTAACGAACCTTACCGAAGTAATCATTTGTTTTAATTTCCCAATCCCAACATATTCATCCCATGAAGTAAAACTGGTAATACTTCATATCTAACACCACGGTGTTATCGGTAAATTCCATTACCATTTCACGTTCAAATCTAATTAAAGATTTAACTTTCGCCTGAAGCAAAACTGGTGATACTCCATTCTTGATCTTTTCAATCTAATTAAAAATTCATTAAAATTCCACTTAGTTTTAATCTTTAACTGGGTTAAAGAATCAATGTCATTTAAAACACGGTTCACAATAAACCCAAATTCACATTCCATTAATTATCGGGTTAAAGAATAAGTGTTATTTAAAACACCGTTCACGATAAACCCAAAAATCTATTCAAATTCAAATTCAATTCCAATTAAATACTATTTAATTGATACACTTCATTAAATCTAAATAAAAAGATTTAATCTTTTTCTCAATTGGGTTTAAGAACAGTGTTAATGAAGACACCATTCACGACAAACCCAAATCACATTTGATATTAAATACAAGGCTCTGAATAGAAACTATATCGGCTTGTATTCAATATCAAATTCTACGACCAACAAATATCGTATTGGAAATAACGATATAAATATATCTTTCAAATTACCACAACAATATCTGTATCATCACGAAATACAACATCGAAATATTCCAAAGACAATTTCGATTCAAATCCATTCCAATTCAATTATTGGAAATTCTGGTTATTTTCAAAACCATTTCAAATCCACTTTATTTATTTCAAAAATAAATGGTTTTAAATTCTAGTTCAAAACTAGTTCATTTCAATAAAAAAACTATTTTTATCTTTTCAAATAGGGATTTTTTCATCCCAATTCTTCCCAAATCATTTCTTATGATTTCACACAAATTATTACTATTTTTAATAATTTTATCAAGGCACGTACGGTTGATTTCCGACAACGGCCATCGAACTGCACTTACAGCGATCTTTTCCAAATTTGATTTGGACATAATTCCAAATCCAACCATTAGATTTCAAATTTCCAATACTCTTGAAAATCTCTTTTCGATACGAACCCAATGGTTCCGGTTTTAGGAGAATCCGACGGTCGGATCACCCATAATATCCATTCGAAGTCAATGGTCGAAATTCGCGAATTGCCACGGCGTGGCGCGTTCTGTTCAGGCCAATATGTATATATAATATATATATTATATATATTTCGTCGATTTCCTTTCAAAACGTATTTTATAAATCGTTTTAAATTCGTTTTCGAAACGATTTCAAACTTCATATTCAATTTCTAATCAAAATTGAACATTCCACTTCATCGATATGCAAATGATAATATTTTCAAAACGTTATATTTTGAAATCACTTTCTTTTCTATATTCATTATAAAATAGAATAAAATCGATATAAATATCGTTCACGTCAAAATGGCGTCCATCTAATCAACACGGCTTTTATTCAACACATGAATATTTTTCAATTGAACACATGAATTTATTTTTCTCTTCAGCACATGAATATTTTTCAATTCAACACATGAATTTATATTTCTATTCAACACATGAATATATTTTCTAAATTGGAATGAGGCCCAATCAATTACCATATAATGTTAATTATGTGGATTTTCTACAACACATGTATGTAACAACAACGATAAATAATCAACCATCATCCAAAGTGCACCGCACAACTGCATAAGCATTAAATATAAATAATTAACGCTTATACAGTCTGTCAACCCATCGATTGACATACAACTAAATAATCGGGATAAGTGTACGTCAAATTCCATCCCAATACCCGTGTGAGGTTTCAAATCAACAAACACACAATTTATTTGTGCAGTTGGGCAATGTGTAAAATTTATCATCCTAATCAATATCAGTCAAATCGGTGTATATAAACAACTCTCCGATTTGTCTATAAATATTTATTTTTATACACGTTAAAAATTATATTTTTAACTATAAAATATTTTCCACCATAAAATATTTTATTTCTTTTCACCTCACACAATCAAATTTCACAACAAAGCAACCAAACAAACAAGTCATCCTTGGTCTGTGGACGACGGGTGTCGGGTGCTGCTAAGCACCGTCTGCATCCTTGTATATATTTCAAACTAGAAATAAAAATAAAAGCAAGGAGTTCTCACCGACTAGCTAAACCAAACGCCACGACTCTTCATATGTAGGAAATCTTCGTCGTGTTTTCCACGCGATCTGTTTCACGCGGTACATGTTAAAAAACACATTTTTAACATCGCTACTTGTATAGAAAAGATTATATTTTTACAACGCTATATATATATAGAAAAGATTATATTTTTACAAAGCCATATATATAGAAAAGATTATATTTTTATCACGCTAACTTCATAATAAAAATTATATTTTTATATCGCTTCTACATATGTAAAAATCACTCCTTTAGACCGCTACTTCCATGATAAAAATTATATTTTTATCTTGCTTGAAATATAATAAAATTTATATTTTTATTACTCTACATGAATAAAAATCATATTTTTATTCTTCCTATGATATAAAAATCATATTTTTAATACTCTACCTAAGTAAAAATCATATTTTTATTATTTACATTATATAAGAATAATATTTTTATCAAAACAAAGATCGTACCTTTCTTATGTAAACAAAGATCACCACTTTTCTATTAATTTAAAACTGAATTTAAACCATGTTTTATATAAATTGAAATCAGATTTTAAACTGATTAAACTAAGCTAAATATTTAAAATACATTAAAACAAAATAAATAAAAATAAAAATAAAAAGGACTTACAGCGAAAGGGGGGTCAGTTGCGCGTCGCGTCAGAGACAGGGGGGTTTGGCCGGAGAGGTGTTGCAGGCGGAGGAGTTGCGGTGGGTGTTGAATGTGGCGGATTTGGTTGTGGAGCTAGGGCACGGTTTAATGGGGGGAGAAGGAGAGGAAGAAGGGGATCAGAGGAGCACGAGAGGAGGGATTGCTGGAGGAGGTGCGTATGAGGTAGCGACGGCGGGTGGAGGTCCTCCGGCGGTGGAGGCGTGCGGTTTTAGTTTTTTTTTCCTTCTAAAATCGAACTAAAGGAAGAGTGAAAAGGAGAATAGGGGGATTATTATAAATAATATATATTTTATTATTTTAAAATTTTAAAAAGCAACTTTTTATTTCGAACTCGAAATCAAACCCACCGCCTGTCGTCCATAGCTAATCATCCCCATTCCGAACACAATGGGATATGTATCGTTGGCTGATTCGATAATTTCGATCAGTTTCCATCAAAATCAAAATATAAATCTATATATTGATTTTGAATGCGCATTTCAATTTACTCGGGGCCACATACTGACTCAATAAATTCCAAAAAAATATTTTCTAGCTTCGAGTTGACGATACGGTCCTAACAAAACTAATTTCATCGAATACTGAGACAGTTTAAAAAATGGCCATTTTCCAGTTGATTAAATTCAACTGAAACTGGTCAAACGCGTTTTCCTCTGCCACGCTCACATATTGATTAGAAAAATTACGAATTATGAAACCCAGCAACAATTTGACATCATGGATCCAACAAAAGTGGTTTCGTCGAAATCCGAGGTCGTTTGCAAAATTTCTATTTTTAAGGGCCAGAATTCCATAGCGACTATTCTGGATTTTCAACTGGACATAATTTTTGATTCCCGCTATGAAATTTCGATTTTTTGGATTCGTTGGAAAGAAATTCTCAAATAGATTCAAATATTTTTGGTTTCACTAAAATCCGGTTTATTTTGAATCCTGTACATTTATTTGAACTTTGAAATTGAATTTTCGAACTACCACGCCATTTTCAATTCCTTTTATAATTAAAATAAAATATTTATATTCTAATGTCGAGCTATATAAATATATACGTTCTAATTCTATTCAAAATAAATTTCTCGTTGTTATTATTTAAAATAATTTATTTTAAATATTCAAAATTCATCAAAATTGCCAAAATAAAAATTTTAAATTGGCTTAGATTTCCGGGTTGTTACATAATTACTAGGTATTAAATATTTTGATTGCTGTGAAATGTTTTGGTAGGTAACCTATGTATTTTGGATGTCTTATTTGTTGTGATTATTAGGGAATGATGCAATGCGTCGTGTATAAGTCTATGAATATAGATATAACTGTAATCTCCTCGACATTCTTTAATTTCGAGGACGAAATTCTTTTAAGAGGGGTAGATTGTAACGTCCCGATTTTTGACTGAATTTGTAATATGGTTTATTATGGGATCAATTTAAATTTAATAAATTATGAATAATAAATTGATGAAATATTCTAAGAGAATATATATACAAAGGAATGTTACTTTAACATTTCTGTTGCATTTAGATAATTGAGAAATAAATTGAATAATCATTTCCATAATTCTTTGGAATATATATGTATATATGTATATATATTGTTATAATCTTAATTAGGCAAATGTAGAAATGTATGTATATAAATCTTTTACAAAATGAATTTTATATATATGTTTACTCATAAAATAAAATAAGTAAAATATCAAGATTTCTTCATACGAAAGGAAGATTACATTAATGTAAGATGTAACCTTGTTGTACATAGGATCAAAAACATTTAAAAGAAAGATTTGACAGATCAAGATAGCTAATATAGGCTGTGTGTGTGTGTGTGCCATTCAGAACATTTAGGACATAGGCATTGAAAATTGGAATGCTTGGCAACAAAGTATTTGCATGTTTAAACTTCATCGCACCTAGCTGTACAAATATGTACACATCAAACCGCACATGACAGTGCCTAGTTATCTCAAACAATAGGATCCTCTTTCCAGTATACACAAAGTTATACACAGTCAAACACAATTTTGCACATGGCTATAGATATGTGCACCATTTAGGTGAGCTACTTCATGCGTTTATTTTCTGAAGCTACTTAGGATCTGCTAACAATAACATGGGTATTCTGTAGATAATATACATCACTATCATTACTATATATGCCTATTTTTGTACTCCTAATTATTGCTGACTGTAATATTGATTTGCCAACTATAGTGTAATGCACCTATTCTTGGATATGTACACTTCAATTAAGATTGCGGCCTTGCATTTTGTATGGGATGATAGGACTTACACCCTTTCAATCAAGAAGATATACACACAGCTATATAAACATAGCCTATCCCTTTCAATCACTCGACATAGCGCAGCTAAAACAGTTCATCACATGTGCATTACATTTCATTTCCCATGTGCTGTAACACCCCACCTCCGCCAGGGTGACTCTTGCAAGCACTCTGACTTTGGAGGAGCGTTTGAATCAGGTAAACATGTATGATGATATATCAAGGCAGAACAAGAACATATGTATGTATGTAAACAGAGTAAATAACGTAGATAAAACAGCGGAAGATTTCAAACCATTTCAAAACAAGTCTGGTACAACATAATGTCAACTTTCCAAATACACAAGTCTAGATAAAAACAACATTGCTGAAAAACTGAAATACATAAGTACTATCCCCAAATAAGTGATAACCATAGCTAGCTTCATGTCAAGACCGTACATGAGCTAAAATCCCACAAGCAAGCGATCAGAAATCCAAGCTAAGCTCCAATATTCCCTCCCTGAGAACCTGGGGGGGAACGGAAGAAAAGAGGCGAAAGAAAACATGTCAGTCGAAAAGACTGAGTAAGCCCTACTACAATCAATGTAAACTGATAAAGTTAAATGTCATGAGAAGCAGGGATGAACATAAGGATAACCATATACTAGCATGATGATTAACTAACAAGGTAGATAAAGGTGTCATCGCATAATCAGGTTTAAGGTTTTGCACCACAGGTGTACTAGCAAACAAACATGACTTGAATAAACAAGCATTGATCCCTTGACCCAAGCTTTGGCCCAATAACATGAAGTGACCCTAACACAAGGTCCAATAACATGAAGTGACCCTAACACAAGGTCCAATAACATGAAGTGACCCTAACACAAGGTCCAACCAAACGGTTTAGTCGATCGGCTCCCTAAGCCTAACTCGTCACGTGTTGGTGTCAATACGGCCCAAACATAATTGTAGTCGAACTGTGCCGGGTCCACCCTTCGGGTATATCAAGCCCTAGGGTGCCAACCCCTGGACACCATAAACATGAGTGCACAGTCTCGATCTACTGGTACCCATGGGTGACTTCTCCAAATACGGACTACGTGCACGACCATAGTCCGTCCGGAACTACATCGGCGTACCACCCGGCCGTCGTTTATTGGGTCGCTTACCTCCAGCCCAGTAATCGTGCCCCCTCCCTAGCCTAGTCCCTAGGGCCTTAATGATACCAATTTTTGGGGATTTACTGTGGAGTGGGCCCCCCATTGCTAGGGTTTTCTAGTGGGTTAAGTACGGTTTAACCCTCTTGCTAATCATGGATTAACTTGGTTAAGTGTAACGATGAGTTCACGACTTAACCCCGATTAATCTACCAAGCCCAAGTTGGTTAAGTATTAAGTGGACCATGACTTAACCCTAATCACGAGGCATTAATTAATTTTAATGCGCCTTAACCTCTCACATTAGACCTTGTTGTGGTTACTAGTTAAGCCGGGCGGGTCCGGGTAGCTTTACACCACAACTTGGTCTAACCTCGGGTTCAAGGTACAACATGGCCAACTTCTCACATTGGGTCCTATTGTTTGTAGCAACTAGTTAAGCCGGTCGGTTCCGGGTAGGTTTACGCTACAAACTCAACCCAACCTCGAGTTGGCCACGCTTATCTTTTCTAAGTGTCATGTCCATCGTGTTTCCAAAACACATTACACGTTTTCAAGCAATTGGGTAGACCTAACTTAATAGGTAAATTCCCAATGGGTAGACCTAACTTAATAGGTAAATTCCCAAGCTAATGTTTTTATGTCTTTTACTTTTACCCAATCCCAAACGCAATCCCATCGCTTACATATCGCTATAGCGCATAAAGGATAGAAAGAGGGAACTTGGCATAATCATGACATAAAAGGTGTTGAAGCCACAAGTTCAACATGGTGGCATATGAAATGTACATATGTTCATATACTTGCATATTACATTTTTAGGCCCCAAAAGCATGCATAAAACCAAACTTGGCATATTGGTGATGCATGGTGCTAAATGACATGTAGAAATGGCCATAAGTTCGCATTTAGCCTCACATGCAAGTTATCATAAAAGATATGATAACTTACATGTTGCCAAAATGCAACCTTTAGCATAAAGCTTGAAGCTTTATGTTCATAAACCCAAGATAAGCTTGCATAACATGATAGCATGAACAAAATGTTCAACCCAAACTTGCATAACATAACTTGCATATCATATGACAAACTTGCATATCAAACTTGCATAACATAACATGATAAACTTGCATATCATAGCATAGTAAACTTGCATATCATAGCATAGCAAACTTGCATATAAACTTGCATATCATAGCATAGCAAACTTGCATATAAACTTGCATATCATAGCATGATAAACTTGCATATCATAGCATAGTAAACTTGCATATAAACTTGCATATCATAGCATAGCAAACTTGCATATCATAGCATAGTAAACTTTCATATAAACTTGCATATCATGACTTAGTAAACTTGCATGTCATACATTTAACTTTAGAGTTTAAGTATGAAAGTAGAATAGGGCTTACAATACTTATGAAGGCACAAAAGATATGACAAATCCCTTATGCAATCAAATAGACCCAAAATGCAAGCTCTAACATAAAAACCCTTGAGCCAAAATGATCAAAACTCTCTCTTTATGATGCAAATATAGAAACTTGACTTGAATGCAAGCTAATGATGCTCATACAAGCTTGAAAACACTTGTATGCATGGAAAATCACTTAGAAATTTATTTAGGAATTTTATGAAGAGAGTGGAGGCCATGAGAGGTAAAATTTTGCCATAGTTTAGTTGTAGGATTGTTTAATGATGATTTAGGGTTAGGTTAGGGGCTTATTTATAGAGATTAGGATTAGTTCTAGCCTTAGGATTAAACCCTAGTTCTAATCTCAGCTCTCAAAATCGAATCTGGCCCCCAAGCTCAACACAAACCCAAAATGGTGCACCAGGCAGGACTACCCGGCTGAGCCAAGTCGACAGGGCTGTCGACTTGGGTACTCTGGCGGGAACTTTCCCGCCTGGCCCAAACTGGCCCAAATTTTCAATTTCAAACTTGAATTTGAAATCTGTTTTTGCTTTGGAATTTTCTGAAAACTTCGTTGGGCCTTAATCGGGTCATACGGACTCCGATTTTCGAAAACTCGGACTCTATTTCGCGTATTTTTCCGAGACGAACGCAATGGCATAGCCCGTTTCCCTTGATTCAGATTTTAGAATTAAATTCTGCCTCGATTTATGTTATAACAGGTTATTGAAAATACGGGTTGTTACATTCTCCCCTCCTTAAAGGATTTCGTCCCCGAAATCTTCAAGTTAGGAAGAACGTATCCTACCATCCAACATCCATCTACTCAAAACATCATCCACGAGCAATCATTGTCCTTACAAGATTCTAAATGTTGTATGAACATATGCAAAGGTGTGTGTATATGTACTTATCTAATGCAAATATCATCAATGCAAATTATGTTAGTGAAATGAATCCATATGTATGCAATTCCTATCATAATGTATAACAACTATATGTGTGCACATAACATACATCCATATGCAACATCCATGTGATAACACAAAAAATTTCATCCATGAATAAGCATAAACACTCATGCATATGCAATATGAGGAGTGTGTGAGCCGATCTAGTGCCTAACGTGTATAATGCATCCACGAGTAATCACTTGCAAACACTTGCAACCACTTGCAACCATCAAGCATAACATGTTTCAAACACATGTTTCATCCAAAGGGTTTCTACCTAAGGTTCTCATGACGAGATTAACACGATAAACTAGATGATCAAGACCAACATGGATAGCAAAAGATATGCTACAAAGAGATCAGGAAGATAAGCAGGATATACTCCTTTCGGATTACAAGAAATCCCTTCCTAACCCAACCCATTTTCTATAAAAGCCCAAAAGGTTTAGTCAACCTAACGGACCCCCTTCAAACCCTGACATGTATTACTGGCCAATAAGTCATACCTCCCGACAGAAATAGGACCGAAATTGGGACCGAGAGGATATACATAAAAAGATAACATGCGAGTAAGTTCCGCAGGAAAACAAGGATCAAGGATATGCTCTTAAAAAGAGATATGATGCGCGTATCTAGCCTTTAGTCTTCTAAGTCACATTTCCTTGAGCTTAACTCCACTGCGCTTTGACCATCTTTTACTTCATGATTTCTTAACTTCTTAACTCTTATTTCCAAATATGAGTTGGAACCCATTTCATTGTCGCCTCTCGTCTTCCTCTTTCACTTACTCTTCTATCATTCTTGGCTTAAACATAACTATGACCTCATGGTTTCATGCAAGCTCTCCAAAATCCACTAGTGAATCCTGGATCTCGTTTACTTACCATAAAGTATTCCATGCAGCAGAACTTTTCTTGAAAATACCAATCCACGTTGCCAATGAACCATCCGCCTGCGAATGATAGGCCGTGCTTAGATTCAGTTGCTTGCCCATGACTTCCCGTAGACTATCCCAAAACTGGCTAGTGAAGATTAAGTCATGGTTACTAACTATACTTTAGGGAACCCCGTGCAACTGCTTTATTTCTTGAAAGTAGACTGTCGCTAGCTAGGATGCAGTCCTTTCGCTCTTTACCGGAGTGAAATGAGCACTCTTCGTGAGTCTACCTACTATGACCCACATGCTCATATTCCCTTTCTTGATCTAGGCAGTCCATCCACGAAATCCTTCGTGACGTTTTTTCCCCTTCCATTGCGGGGACCTCCAATGGATATAACAGCCCACCGGGCTTCTATGACTCGGCCTTTAACCTGTTGGCACAACATGCACCTTGAGACAAACTCGGCCACCTCCTCGGGTGATGTGCATCTTCAAGAACCTTCTTTCTCTCATTGCGTCTTAGCCATCCCTTGTTATCTATAGCGAGGTGTCCTAACATCTCGCCTCGAATCAACTTGTCCATGATCTCGACTAACTGCGGGTCTTCCTTCTGCGAAGTCCCTACTTGATCCAGAAGGGTAGGTCTAAGCTCAAGGGACGCTAACTAACTAAACTGAGAGAACTTCTAACTTCGGTTGCATTCCTTGGAGTCTTCCAATCCTGAACTGCAACTACCTTAGCGGGATCCACCGCTAAGCCTTGCTTAGACACTATATGCCCAAGGAATCTAACTTCCCTTCTCCAAAAGTGACCCTTGGAGAACTTGGCCTTCAACTGATGCGCTCTAAGCGTATCTATCACCTCCACGAGATGCCTTGCATGCTCTTCCTCATCCTTAGAGAAGATCAGAATATCATCTACAAAAACCACGACAAACTTGTTCAAGAACTCCCTGAACACCCTACTCATCAGGTCCACGAAATATGCGGGTGCATTAGTCAAGCCGAACGGCATGACAAGCCATTCGAAGAATCCATCCGGAGTTCTGAATGCAGTCTTGTCTATACTATCCTCAGCTACTCTGAGCTAATGGAATCCAGTAGCAAGATCAAGAGAAAACAGATGTTCCTACAAGCTGATCAAACAAATCATCGATCCTTGGCAATGATTGTCTATTCTCTTCGTTTAACTCACGATAATCGACACAAGGTCGAAGAGAACCATATGCCTTTGTAGTAAATACTACAGACGCTCCCCATTTAGATATACTTCATCTAATGAAGTTCTTCTCAAGCAACTCCTCGACTTGCTTTCTTAACTCTCATCTTGCGGGGCCATGTGCCTTACCGGCCACGAAACTTTTTTGGCATTATCAACCAGATAAATGCAGAAATCTATCTCTCGTTTAGGGGTAACCCCCTTCAATTCACCCAAGATATCAGGATATTCTCGGACCACCCTCACCGATTACAAACCATCGATAGACGAGTTGAGGGATTCAAGATAACACAACATGACGGGACTCATAGGGTTACTAGAAATTTTTAGGGTATTACCGAGGCGAGTCATGAGCCTCACAACCCTATGCTCAAAAATCAAGGATGGCTCCAAAACTGGACAACCCATCCATGCCCAAAATCAACCCATACCCCATGAAACCGAGAATATAAGCATCACACGAGAACTCTATACTCAAGATAGAGATTTTCAAATCCACGTAGATAATAGACAAATGGGCGGAACCCCCAATTGGATTTGAAACACACACGGGATCATTAACTAGACTAGTACTTAGGTGCAAACTTTCAACGAGATCAGACAAGATAAACTATGTGATGCACCACAATCAAACAAGGTACGAACAGGAAAATCAGAAATATATACAAGGCTCTCAACAGAAATACTACCTCAATCGGGAACTGGAGCAGTATTGAGAGCATGAACTTGCCCTCCCGAAGGTCCAGCACGCTGAGTCTGACCCTGGCCTTGCCCTTGCTTCTTCGGGCAATCCCCAGTGAAGTGTCCAAACTCACCACAATGAAAGCATTCGCCATTCTTCCTTTTCTTCTTCTTACATTCCTTAATAAGATGCCCAACTAAACCGCAATAATAGCACTTTCCCTTTTTGTTATTGCCCTTGTTGTTGTTCCCCTTGTTGCCTTGACTCTTGTTCTTGTTCTTATTGCCTTGACTGCTCTGACCGCTTGGATTACCCTGGTTTTCTTTCCACTGGGAATCAGTCTTCTTGGCTTGAGTATTATTCATCTTGATCTCTTTCTTGTCACTCCTATTCTCTTCATTGAGTAGGGCCATATTCACCAAACTTTCGAAAGTTGCCCCCAAAGGTATATGAGTCATGGCTAAACCATGTAATGGCTCGTTTAATCCTAGAGCAAAGGATAGGGCCTTCTTCGGAGCTGTGTTGACCAAGTCTAAACCAACCCGAGCCAGTTGATTAAACTTATCTATGTATTCCCTAATAGTTATGTCCCCTTGCTTCAGTGATAGGAACCTTAGTCCAAACTTTCCCCGAAAGTCATCCCAAGTCTCAATTGGCCTAGTAACGGTGGTGACCACCCACCAACGTGCAGCTTCTTCCTTTAGCAACCATACTGCCAATAAAACCTTCCTACGGTCATCTATATCAAAGAAGGCAAAAAGATCTTCGGTTTCTTTCAACCAATTCCTTGCCTCCACATAAGTCTCGGTTCCAAAGAAATTCTTGCAGCCCATCGCCTTAAAATCTTGGCAAATCTCTGCGAAGTCAGTTTGAGGATGTTGAGGGGAAGGAGGAAGAGGAACCTCAGCGACAGGAGGAGGAGGAACATTAACTACCGGAGGAGGAGGAGGAACATTATCGGGGCCGGCTTCGGTCGCCCTAGCCTCCAAAAGTCTCCTATACCAAAAAGGTACGTGTACTCCCTCCGGAATGGCAAAGTTATTGGCCATACTGAAAACGAAGAAAAAGATAGATTCAGAATGGAGAAAAACGAAGGAATTTTGCTAATGGCTTTTTGGGGAATAGCCTTTAAAATAAACTAGACTTTTCTTTGGAAAATACTTTATACTTGGTTTTGAAAATAGTTTTCCAAAAAGTTTTTTAAAAACCTTTTTTTTTTGTTCCTTCTCGTAAACCATATGCTCTGATACCAAATGTAACACCCCACCTCCGCCAGGGTGACTCTTGCAAGCACTCTGACTTTGGAGGGGCGTTTGAATCAGGTAAACATGTATGATGATATATCAAGGCAGAACAAGAACATATGTATGTATGTAAACAGAGTAAATAACGTAGATAAAACAGCAGAAGATTTCAAACCATTTCAAAACAAGTCTGGTACAACATAATGTCAACTTTCCAAATACACAAGTCTAGATAAAAACAACATTGCTGAAAAACTGAAATACATAAGTACTATCCCCAAATAAGTGATAACCATAGCTAGCTTCATGTCAAGACCGTACATGAGCTAAAATCCCACAAGCAAGCGATCAGAAATCCAAGCTAAGCTCCAATATTCCCTCCCTGAGAACCTGGGGGGAACGGAAGAAAAGAGGCGAAAGAAAACAGGTCAGTCGAAAAGACTGAGTAAGCCCTACTACAATCAATGTAAACTGATAAAGTTAACTGTCATGAGCAGCAGGGATGAACATAAGGATAACCATATACTAGCATGATGATTAACTAACAAGGTAGATAAAGGTGTCATCGCATAATCAGGTTTAAGGTTTTGCACCACAGGTGTACTAGCAAACTAACATGACTTGAATAAACAAGTATTGATCCCTTGGCCCAAGCTTTGGCCCAATAACATGAAGTGACCCTAACACAAGGTCCAATAACATGAAGTGACCCTAACACAAGGTCCAATAACATGAAGTGACCCTAACACAAGGTCCAACCAAACGGTCTAGTCGATCGGCTCCCTAAGCCTAACTCGTCACGTGTTGGTGTCAATACGGCCCAAACATAATTGTAGTCGAACTGTGCCGGGTCCACCCTTCGGGTGTATCAAGCCCTAGGGTGCCAACCCCTGGACACCATAAACATGAGTGCACAGTCTCGATCTACTGGTACCCATGGGTGACTTCTCCAAATACGGACTACGTGCACGACCATAGTCCGTCCGGAACTACATCGGCGTACCACCCGGCCGTCGTTTATTGGGTCGCTTACCTCCAGCCCAGTAATCGTGCCCCCTCCCTAGCCTAGTCCCTAGGGCCTTAATTATACCAATTTTTAGGGATTTACTGCGGAGTGGGCCCCCCATTGCTAGGGTTTTCTAGTGGGTTAAGTACGGTTTAACCCTCTTGCTAATCATGGATTAACTTGGTTAAGTGTAACGATGAGTTCACGACTTAACCCCGATTAATCTACCAAGCCCAAGTTGGTTAAGTATTAAGTGGACCATGACTTAACCCTAATCATGAGGAATTAATTAATTTTAATGCGCCTTAACCTCTCACATTAGACCTTGTTGTGGTTACTAGTTAAGCCAGGCGGGTCCGGGTAGCTTTACACCACAACTTGGTCTAACCTCGGGTTCAAGGTAGAACATGGCCAACTTCTCACATTGGGTCCTATTGTTTGTAGCAACTAATTAAGCCGGTCGGTTCCGGGTAGGTTTACGCTACAAACTCAACCCAACCTCGAGTTGGTCACACTTATCTTTTCTAAGTGTCATGTCCATCGTGTTTCCAAAACACATTACACGTTTTCAAGCAATTGGGTAGACCTAACTTAATAGGTAAATTCCCAATGGGTAGACCTAACTTAATAGGTAAATTCCCAAGCTTATGTTTTTATGTCTTTTACTTTTACCCAACCCCAAACGCAATCCCATCGCTTACATATCGCAATAGCGCATAAAGGATAGAAAGAGGGAACTTGGCATAATCATGACATAAAAGGTGTTGAAGCCACAAGTTCAACATGGTGGCATATGAAATGTACATATGTTCATATACTTGCATATTACATTTTTAGGCCCCAAAATCAAGCATAAAACCAAACTTGGCATATTCGTGATGCATGGTGCTAAATGACATGTAGAAATGGCCATAAGTTCGCATTTAGCCTCACATGCAAGTTATCATAAGAGATATGATAACTTACATGTTGCCAAAATCCAACCTTTAGCATAAAGCTTGAAGCTTTATGTTCATAAACCCAAGATAAGCTTGCATAACATGATAGCATGAACAAAATGTTCAACCCAAACTTGCATAACATAACTTGCATATCATATGACAAACTTGCATATCAAACTTGCATAACATAACATGATAAACTTGCATATCATAGCATAGTAAACTTGCATATAAACTTGCATATCATAGCATAGCAAACTTGCATATAAACTTGCATATCATAGCATAGCAAACTTGCATATCATAGCATGATAAACTTGCATATCATAGCATAGTAAACTTGCATATAAACTTGCATATCATAGCATAGCAAACTTGCATATCATAGCATAGCAAACTTGCATATCATAGCATAGTAAACTTGCATATAAACTTGCATATCATGACTTAGTAAACTTGCATATCATACATTTAACTTTAGAGTTTAAGTATGAAAGTAGAATAGGGCTTACAATACTTATGAAGGCACAAAAGATATGACAAAGCCCTTATGCAATCAAATAGACCCAAAATGCAAGCTCTAACATAAAAACCCTTGAGCCAAAATGATCAAAACTCTCTCTTTATGATGCAAATATAGAAACTTGACTTGAATGCAAGCTAATGATGCTCATACAAGCTTGAAAACACTTGTATGCATGGAAAATCACTTAGAAATTTATTTAGGAATTTTATGAAGAGAGTGGAGGCCATGAGAGGTAAAATTTTGCCATAGTTTAGTTGTAGGATTGTTTAATGATGATTTAGGGTTAGGTTAGGGGCTTATTTATAGAGATTAGGATTAGTTCTAGCCTTTGGATTAAACCCTAGTTCTAATCTCAGTCCTCAAAATCGAATCTGGCCCCCAAGCTCAACACAAACCCAAAATGGTGCACTAGGCAGGACTACCCGGCTGAGCCAAGTCGACAGCCAAGTCGACAGGGCTGTCGACTTGGTCCAACCAAGTCGACTCCCAAGTCGACAGGGCTGTCGACTTGGGTACTCTGGCGGGAACTTTCCCACCTGGCCCAAACTGGCCCAAATTTTCAATTTCAAACTTGAATTTGAAATCTGTTTTTGCTTTGGAATTTTCTGAAAACTTCGTTGGGCCTTAATCGGGTCATACGGACTCCGATTTTCGAAAACTCGGACTCTATTTCGCGTATTTTTCCGAGACGAACGCAATGGCATAGCCCGTTTCCCTTGATTCAGATTTTAGAATTAAATTCTGCCTCGATTTATGTTATAACAGGTTATTGAAAATACGGGTTGTTACATGTGCTGCCAGTATTTTATCAATTCATGCATCTATAAATAAGCTTAGTCCATTGCATACATTAAAAAGGGCAGTCGAACAAAACTAGAATTTAAAATGATAACAAAAGGACAATGGAAGAGAGCCGTGGCAAGATAGTTGAAAAGCTGGGCTAAGTGCATTAGAATAGAGCATATTTAGGTGAGTAAATCTTTCCGCTTCCCTTGTTTATTTATCTGGAAAACATTTATATGCATTAAGGTATATATGAATGGTTTGATGAGTGTAAACTGAAAGCTAAAACTAAAATATATGGGACTGTTTATAACATAGGAGAGCAAACCCTTTTCCCTTCCAAATCTACTGTTTATCTATATATGTATAAGTGTCTTGAATATGGGCTGCTGATTTGTTTAAGTATGTTAAAAATGGAAACCTGAAATAAAGAATAACTGTGAGTTAGTTCCTTTTTCCCCCCTTTAAAAATAGTATTGATTGATATGAATGATAGTATTGACTCATATATATGTGTTAACACTCCTGAATGTCTTTAAATCAATTGAACTAGAGTGAGATGGAACTGTGAGCCTGGAAGCAATAATACAAGCTCAGGACACTGTTTTGTTTTATAAACCAACCCCATGTCTGAGAATAAATAACCAAATTCTAGTGAAATTCATAGATAGTGATCAACATTAAGGATTCAAACATGATTAGCCGGCAACCGTCGTGATCAGTCAAGCAAATAAAGTACTTTGTCCTAGGACCAAGATAATCAATGAAGTTCATTAAAAAAATTATAATAGTTGACAATACCTTTTTTGGATGCTTTTATCAATTAACATTATAAACAGAAACAGAGGTAGATTATTTTTACATATGATGGTACGACTGCGTTATATATAAATGGGTGTCTACATTGCCACGGTCAGAGGTGGTTTTTGTAAACGAGATGTTTGCGTACCGGAATGATTGGTCGTAAGCAATCTCGAGTGGCATTTTGGTTTGCGAGCGGTATCGAATGGCTACCCGGCGATTTGGGTGGCAATGCATATGCACAAGCTCGGCTGTGCATGTTTTGTGCGTTTAGGTAAATTGGCTACTAAGAGACAACTTACTGTTAATATTACAACTATTATTTTTATATAAATAGCAACTTAGATTCTGAATTAAAATAACATATAGATGTTCTGAAAATAAAGTAACATATAGATATTATGAAATTAGAGTAACATATGGACTATTCACAACAAATATGATAGCAACTGTAAGCCACATACTATCAACAAAGTATATCATGCCGCCAAATGAACCATACAGTAATAAACTACAAATAAAAGAGAGGTGGGAAAAATAATTTAAAGCTTTTAACTTTCTGTGATTCCCACGTGTCAAAATGGGTGCCTATGGTATGTATTGTTGGTCAATACTCATGCGCACAAACGGATAGTTAAGGAAAAAAAGAAAAATATTAAACAAAGAAGAACGAAATAGTAAAGGGAGATCGAGAGTGGAGTAGGTCAGTGGTACACGTGCACTAGTGCACCACCATGCACATCTAAAAGAAGAAGATGAAGCAGTGGCCAACTGCAGTAGAAATTGGTAGGATGAAGCCTGTGTGTGCAACCAAAAGAAGGATTGATTTGTGTGATCAATATTGTAACACCCCACCTCCGCTAGGGTCACTCACAAAGGGAATGCACTAGTTTTGGTGGAGCATTATCTAGGTAAACATTCACAAAGATATCACAAGACAGTACATAAATAAAGCAGCGGTAGAAATAAAAAACCCAAATCTTGTTGCTTTCAAGAAAAGAGTCAAAACCTCATGTATCCAAAGTACAAGTTGCCATTATTCCATTACATCAAGTTCTAAATAAAGAAGCATAAACTTAAAAATAACAAAAGTAAATTATTCCCCAAAAATAGCAGACGTGCAGCCATAGCATAGCTCAAGACAAACCGTAAATGAGCTAACGGAAAGCAAGAAGAATCCAAGATAAGTGCTAGAGTTTCCTCCCTGAGAACCTGGGGGGAATACGAAAGAAAAAGAGGCGAAAGAAAACGGGTCAGTCATAAAGACTGGTAAGTCCAAGTGACTTTCAGCATAAAAACAGGTAAAGGTAACATGACATGTATAAACTAAATGTAAACATAAGTACGATGTCAAGATAGACAAGATAGACTAAGATAACGTGATGAATCAAGTATAGGTCAAGTATAGCATCGCATGTTCAAGGTTCGCTGCACCAACTGTGCTAGTAGCCCAACCCATGTCTTATATTAATCATGAAATAATCCCTTGGCCCAAAGTCGTGAATGACCCATTACTGGGTCCAACGGAACGATCCACTAATCGATCGGCTCCCTACAAGTTCTAGCTCGTCGTGTTTCTGTGTCATATGGCCCAATCACGAATGTAGTCACCTGCGCTAGGTCCACCATAGAGTGCATCAAGCCCTATGGTGCCAACCACCGACACAAAACAAGAATGCACAGATAAACCTACTGATGCCCAATGCCTGCTTTTTCTGCTCTGGAGTGTGTGCACGCCCGCACTCCGTTAGAACCTACACTGGCACACCCACACAGCCGTCATTATGGTCGCTTACAATCAGCCCAGTAATCGTGCCCCACCCTTCCTAGTTCCAGGGTACCATGATACATTCATTGGGTTACTGCTGAAACGGACCGCGTAACAAGGGTTTCTGTCTAGTAGGTTAAGTGTTGTCATTTAAATTCGAGACTTAACCCCATCAGTCTAGTATATCAAGTTGGCTAAGTGTTGTCATTTAAGTTCGTGACTTAGCCCTACCATTCACGTGTTAAGTTGGTTAGGTGTTGTCGTTCAAGTTCATGACCTAACCCTACCAATCATATTTCAAGTTGGTTAAGTGTTGTCTTTCATGTTCATGACTTTACCCTATCATGTGGCATTAATTCATTAATGCACCCTAACCTCTCATATTAGATCTGTTGTTGTGGTCATTGGATATGCCGCGCGGTTCCGGGCAGATTTACACCACAACTCAATCTAACCTCGGGTTTCAAGTGCGATATGACCAACTACTCACATTGGATCCTATTGTTTGCAGTAACTAGATTTGCCGGACGGTTCCGGGCAGATTTACACTGCTAACTCAACCCAACCTCGAGTTGGCCATTTTCAAGTTCATTCTAGTGTCATGACCATGTTCAAGTTTCATGTCAAGTTCGTGTCAAGTTTCAAGGATAAGTTTCATGCCCACATCCAGATTCAAGTTATAACAACGTTCATGTTTCAAGTTTTGCCTATTATCAAGTTCATAATTCATGTTCATAACCAATTCATGTTTTTCCTAATCTACCCAAATCGTATTCCCATCACATGTAAACGTTAATCGACCTAAATTACAAGCAAATCTAAATCTAGAGATAAAGGGAATAACATCAAAACTATGATAGGCAGAAGGGACAAGCATAAAGTGATAAAAGAGATTACAAGACCGGCACGATATGACTTGAGATAATCGGTTACAACATCACTGGCATATAGAAATTAACAGGGTTTTCAAATCTAGCAAAATAAGTCGATAGTCCCGATAAAACTTGACATAAAAGAATAGATATGCAAAAGCAAGCCAAATATAAGGATAATGGATCCAATGGTTTTGGTGTACATAATAGCGAATAAACTAAGCAAGTCACACCCTAGGTATGAGATCCAACAAACTGCAAATTCGATGTACAACATGGGTTTCAACTATGGGCATGAACAATCAACTATAATAGTTTCAGGTAATTAACCCCAATAGTCATATTCATGGTCATAGGTAGAAATCTCATAATTAAGAACCATAAGCGATTAATCACAATAGTCATGGTTAATTATCCAAAATAGTTCTAGGCAATAGTCATAGGCAATTAACAGCAATAGTTTCAAAGTCATGGTCATAGATAATAGCCTTATGTTCATAATTATAGGTAATAATTCTCATAGTCAAGAGTCATAGGTGATTAGCCACCATTTTCCTTATCATAGTCATAGGCAATAGTCTTATGTTCATCGTTATAGGCATAGGCATAGTCTTATTAGTCATAGGCAGTCTTATGTTCTCAGTCATAGTCATAGGCATAGTCATATTAGTCATAGGCGGACTTATGTTCTCAATCATAGTCCTTGGCCATTAATAATAATTTCAAGGTCATAGGCATGTTAAGGTTATAGACACGAGAGAGTTTGATTTACAATATGAATAAGTCCAAAGCAATATTCACGAAAGTCAAAATCCAAGACGAACAAGAATAGATACGAATCAATTACCATACATAGATCCAATTCCAATTTACAACATGGATATTAAGTTTATAGCTTTTATCTAAAAGTAACTTGAACTTACAGTGCGTGGATCGAGAATTAGAAAGCAGAATTTGATTGTTGAATCTCTATTTGATTGATCGTGTTCTAACTGAAATCCCCCAATTTGCAAATCTCTAAGCGTAGTCTTGATGGAGAAGAAGCAGTCCCTTTTCTTCCTTTTTATCTTATTATTTTGATTATCTTAGAAGCAGCATAAGGACAGAAAGAAATGGTGTGGAGAGAATGAGGCTAAGGGGCTGCTTATATAGGGTTAGGCAGACGAATCTGGTCACGAAACAAGTCTAAATACATCAGAATGCATCTGCTTCAAGAAGTGGGTTCGGGAGGCAGGCCGACCCACAGGTCAACACTATGGTCGACCTGGTCCCTGGGAGGTCGACACTATGGTCGACCGCCAGGTCGACCTGGTCTTTGGGAGGGAGTTTTCCCGCCGTGCCTGCTGCGGGGTTTGAATTCAAATTTCGAATTCGAAATTCGAGCTGTCTTTGATTTTGAAAATTTCTGAAACTTCTAGAGGTCATAACTTGGTCATATGAACTCCGATTTTCGAAAACTCGGACTCTATTTCATGTAAAATTTCGAGACGAATGCAATGGCGTAACCTGTTTCCCTTGATTCTTATTTTAAAATTTAATTCTGCCTTGATTTATGACTTTAACATGTTATAAAAATTCGGGTTGTTACATTCTCCCCTCCTTAAAGGATTTCGTCCCTGAAATCTTCAAGTTAGGAAGAATATATCCTACCATCCAATCATCCATCTACTCAACCATCACTCACGAGCAATCATTTTCCTTAAAATATTTCTAATGCTATATGAACATATGCAGAAAGTGTGTGTATATGTTCCTTATCTAATGCAAATGATCAGGTCTGTTTGATCTTCCTAATGCAAAATATGTTTAGTGTCATGAATCCAACATGTATGCAGATAATCCTAGTCACATAAACACTATATGTGTGCACAAACATTCATCCATATTCAACATGATAACACATTCAATTTCATCCATAAACAAGTATAAACACTCATGCATATGCAATATGAAAATGTGTCTGAGCCGATCTAGTGCCTAATGTGTGTTATGGAACCACGAGCAACTACTTGCAACCACTTGCAACCATTTGCAAACATCAACCATAACATGTTTCAAATACATGTTTAAATCCATAGGGTTCTACCTAAGGTTCTCAAGATAGGATCGAAAAGATATACAAGATAAAACAAAGCATCAAGGAGGAGGATTTAAAGATGTACCCCCAGAAAGTCCTGCTTGCGGGGTTTGCCCTTGCTTCTTAGGGCAGTTCTTGCTGATATGTCCAATTTCACCACACTAAAAGCATGCTCCCATCTTCATCTTCTTCTTTCTACAATCCTGGACTATATGCCCTTCAATACCGCAGAAGTGGCACTTTCTTTTCTCACATGTCTTGTTGTCATTACTGTTGTTGTTCTTGCCTCCTTTTTCGGAGTCTTTCTTCTTGTTTTGAGAATCATTCGCCTTGACCTCCTTCTTGCCATTCTCGTCTTCTTCGTGAAGTAAGGCCATATCCACCAAGCTCTCAAAGGTCGCCCCCACGGGTACATGAGTAATAACAAGGCTGTGTAGTGGCTCATTCAAACCTCTGACGAAGTGAAGAGGCTTCTTGTGTTGGGTGTTCACTAAATCCAGTCCAAATCTGGCCAGCTGATTAAACTGATTGACGTACTCCCTGACTGTCATGCTTCCTTGCGTAAGAGTTAGGAACTTCTCCATATGCAGGTTTCTTTCAGCTTGGGAGAGAAATTTCATCTCAAATCTCATCCGGAAGTCTTCCCAAGTTTTCACTGGCCTCTCAGCATGGGTAATCTCCCACCAATACGAAGCTTCATCTTTAAGCAACCACAACGCTAGCTATATCTTTTGCCTGTCGTCAACTTCGAAGATGACGAACAAATCTTCGGTCTCCTTCAGCCAGTTCCTCGCTTCCACAAAGGATTCAGTCCCATAGAAGTCCTTTCCACCCATAGCCTTGATGTCTCTACACGTCTTTGCGAAAGCATTTCCACGAGGAGGAGGAGGAGGAATCACTGCAGCTGGAGGAGGAATATCCGCTGGGCCTACATCGTTGGCCCTAGCCTCTAAGTACCTCCTAAACCAGCCAGGTATTGGCACGCCCTCTGGAAAGTTAAGATTCCCAGACATGATGAAAAACGAAAAGATAGAGATTCAAATGAGGAAACAAAGGAAAGTGCTAATGGCTTTTGGGGAATAGCTTTTTCAAAATAAACTTTTCCTGAAAAATGCTTCTTTATAAACGGTTTTGAAAATAGTTTCAGAAGGTTTTTAAAATCTTTTGCCCAGTCTGGTAACCTTCTGCTCTGATACCAAATGTAACACCCCACCTCCGCTAGGGTCACTCACAAAGGGAATGCACTAGTTTTGGTGGAGCATTATCTAGGTAAAAATTCACAGAGATATCACAAGACAGAACATAAATAAAGCAGTGGTAGAAATTAAAAACCCAAATCTTATTACTTTCAAGAAAAGAGTCAAAACCTCATGTACCCAAAGTACAAGCTGCCATTATTCCATTACATCAGGTTTTAAATAAAGAAGCATAAACTTAAAAATAACAAAAGTAAATTATTCCCCAAAAATAGCAGACGTGCAGCCATAGCATAGCACAAGCCCAAACCGTACATGAGCTGACGGAAAGCAAGCAGAATCCAAGCTAAGTGCTAGAGTTTCCTCCCTGAGAACCTGGGGGGAACGAAAGAAAAAGAGGCGAAAGAAAACGGGTCATTCATAAAGACTGGTAAGTCCAAGTGACTTTCAGCATAAAAACAGGTAAAGGTAACATGACATGTATAAATTGAATGTAAACATAAGTACGATGTCAAGATAGACAAGATAGACTAAGATAAGATGATGAATCAAGTATAGGTCAAGTATAGCATCGTATGTTCATGGTTCGCTGGACCAACTGTGCTAGTAGCCCAACCCATGTCTTATATTAATCATGAAATAATCCCTTGGCCCAAAGTCGTGAATGACCCATTACTGAGCCTAACGGAACGATCCACTAATCGATCGGCTCCCTACAAGTTCTAGCTCGTCGTGTTTTTGTGTCAAACGGCCCAATCACGAATGTAGTCACCTGTGCTAGGTCCACCATAGAGTGTATCAAGCCCTATGGTGCCAACCACCGACACGAATCAAGAATGCACAGATAAACCTACTGATGCCCAATGCCTTCTTTTTCTGCTCCGGAGTGTGTGCACGTCCGCACTCCGTTAGAACCTACACTGACGCACCCACACAGCCATCATTCTGGTCGCTTACAATCAGCCCAGTAATCGTGCCCCACCCTGCCTAGTTCCAGGGTACCATGATACATCTAGTGGGTTACTGCTGAAATGGACCGCGTAACTAGGGTTTCCGTCTAGTAGGTTAAGTGTTGTCATTTAAATTCGAGACTTAACCCCATCAGTCTAGTATATCAAGTTGGCTAAGTGTTGTCATTTAAGTTCGGGACTTAGCCCTACCATTCACGTGTTAATTTGGTTAGGTGTTGTCGTTCAAGTTCATGACCTAACCCTACCAATCATATTTCAAGTTGGTTAAGTGTTGTCTTTCATGTTCATGACTTAACCCTATCAAGTGGCATTAATTCATTAATGCACCCTAACCTCTCACATTAGACCTGTTGTTGTGGTCACTGGATATGCCGAGCGGTTCCGGGCAGATTTACACCACAACTCAGTCTAACCTCGGGTTTCAAGCGCGATATGACCAACTACTCACATTGGATCCTATTGTTTGCAGTAACTGGATTTGCCGGGCGGTTCCGGGAAATTTTACACCGCAAACTCAACCCAACCTCAAGTTGGCCATTTTCAAGTTCATTCTAGTGTCATGACCATGTTCAAGTTTCGTGTCAAGTTTCAAGGATAAGTTTCATGCCCACATCCAGATTCAAGTTATAACAACGTTCATGTTTCAAGTTTTGCCTATTATCAAGTTCATAATTCATGTTTTGCCTAATCTACCCAAATCGTATTCCCATCGCATGTAAACGTTAATCGACCTAAATTACAAGCAAATCTAAATCTAGAGATAAAGGGAATAACATCAAAACTATGATAGGCATAAGGGACAAGCATAAAGCGATAAAAGAGATTGCAAGACCGGCACGATATGACTTGAGATAATCGGTTACAACATCACTAGCATATAGAAATTTACAGGGTTTTCAAATCTGGCAAAATAAGGAGATAGTCCTGATAAAACTTGACATAATAGAATAGATATGCGAAAGGAAGCCAAATATAAGGATAATGGATCCAATGGTTTTGGTGTACGTAATAGCGAATAAACTAAGCAAGTCACACCCTAGGTATGAGATCTAACAAACTGCAAATTCGTTGTACAACATGGGTTTCAACTATGGGCATGAACAATCAACTATAATAGTTTCAGGTAATTAACCCCAATAGTCATAGTCATGGTCATAGGTAGAAATCTCATAATTAAGAACCATAAGCGATTAATCACAATAGTCATGGTTAATTATCCAAAATAGTTCTAGGCAATAGTCATAGGCAATTAACAGCAATAGTTTCAAAGTCATGGTCATAGATAATAGCCTTATGTTCATAATTATAGGTAATAATTCTCATAGTCAAGAGTCATAGGTGATTAGCCACCATTGTCCTTATCATAGTCATAGGCAATAGTCTTATGTTCATCGTTATAGGCATAGGCATAGTATTATTAGTCATAGACAGTCTTATGTTCTCAGTCATAGTCATAGGCATAGTCATATTAGTCATAAGAAGTCTTATGTTCTCAGTCATAGTCCTTGGCCATTAACAACAGTTTCAACATCATAGGCATGTTAAGGTTATAGACACGAGAGAGTTTGATTTACAACATGAATAGGTCCAAAGCAATATTCACGAAAGTCAAGATCCAAGACGAACAAGAATAGATACGAATCAATTACCATACATAGATCCAATTTCAATTTACAACATGGATATTAAGTTTACAGCTTTTATCTAAAAGTAACTTGAACTTACAGTGCGTGGATCGAGAATTAGAAAGCAGAATTTGATTGTTGAATCTCTATTTGATTGATCATGTTCTAATTGAAATCCCCCAATTTGCAAATCTCTAAGCGTAGTCTTGATGGAGAAGAAGCAGTCCTTTTTCTTCCTTTTTATCTTATTATTTAATTATCTTAGAAGCAGCATGAGGACAGAAAGAAATGGTGTGGAGAGAATGAGGCTAGGGGGCTGCTTATATAGGGTTAGGCAGACGAATCTAGTCACAAAACAAGTCTAAATACATCAGAATGCATCTGGTTCAAGAAGTGGGTTCAGGAGGCAGGTCGACCCCCAGGTCGACACTATGGTCGACCTGGTCCCTGGGAGGTCGACACTATGGTCGACCCCCAGGTCGACCTGGTCTTTGGGCGGGAGTTTTCCCGCCCTGCCTGCTGCGGGGTTTGAATTCAAATTTCGAATTCGAAATTCGAGCTGTCTTTGATTCTGAAAATTTCTGAAAATTCTAGAGGTCATAAATTGGTCATACGAACTCCAATTTTCGAAAACTCGGACTCTATTTCGTGTAAAATTTCGAGATGAACGCAATGGCGTAACCGGTTTCCCTTGATTCTTATTTTAAAATTAAATTCTTCCCTGATTTATGACTTTAACATGTTATAAAAATTCGGTTTGTTACAAATATGCATATGGACTGGTGAATGATTGGCAAAGAAAAGAAACCAGAAAAGAAAAAAAATATGGAAATAAAGATAAGGCGTTGGGATGGTATGTTTTTGGAGCAGTAAAATACCAAAATGAAGTAGCAGCACCATTTTATATGTGTGTGTGGAGACTAATGTGTGCAGTAAGGATAGATTTACAGGGAAATATGTTTCAACGTCTAACACACCAAGAAGTCAAAATGAAGTCAACTCAACAGCATGTGTAATTCACTTATAAATGTCTGTTCACTCATACATAGATACACTTGTGAGTCATGTGTGTGTGCATATACATTAAGCATCATGCATGCTTTGACTAATTTGGAATGTGGTGATTAAGCTACAAATGAAAGTATCTTCTTTTGATAACAGTGTAAGGTATAACACAAAGAAGGAGAAGAGAGAGCAGGAACGAAAGAAAAGGAGAGAGAACAAAATGTAGAACAGTAAGTGAAGAAAAAATAATAATTCAAGAACTGGTAACATGAAAGGACTGGGAAATAGGGAGAATACTGAATATGGGTTAGCTCGTATGTGTGGCGTGAAATTTGCTGAAGCATGTGTGGCGTGAGGGTAAATGGGCTAGTCTTGGTACATATTTATATATATAAAAAAAACGAAAGAGTGAAGGAACAGAAAGTAGGGGAGAAGAATTATAAAACTGGAATGGTTAGAAGAGCAAAACAGAAACAAAACAGACAAGGAAAAGGGGAACCAAGGTAAAAGGAAAGAAAGAAAATAACATTGTAGATAGTATAGAAGTGAAACATTGAAAGAAAGGAAGAATGGTTGTTGATAACAGGGGCGCGCCAATTCCATAAATATTTTTTCCCGTGAGTTATTGGAGGAGCTTGGGCTTGGCCCATATTTTAAGTAAAAATAAATAATAATAAAGAAAAGAAGAAGAAATGTTTAATCAAAGGTAAATGATATAGATTATGTTTTTGGTTCGTGTCAATACACGGTGTAAATCAATAACTCGACGTAAGTTACCAGTTTAAACAAATCGACATAAAATAAATTAATTTATTTAATAATTAAATTGGATTTATCTATAACAACCGTTATAATAAAGAAAACGTAAATTTAGTCATGGGCTGAATTAACGCGCAAACTACCAATCAACCATAATCTGTAAATTCAGTAAATACTGATTTTGTTATTCAATCAATTGATTCATTACTTTAGCTATGTTTAATTACATTATCACAATTATATATTGACATCTGTCAGTGAAACACCGTTCCATTATATATTTGATGGACTGAATTGTTTGAACACCATATTAGCAGAAATGAACACCTTTCTGATATTATCTCAGTTTGATATATATTTTATCAGTTAAGAAGTGTTGTTGAGTTATTATATTATCAATCGATAATATCGAATTGTATTTACATACTTGTTTATGCAAAGTTGGATTAATGACTTGAATGTCATCTGAACTGTTATATACTGTTGGAGCTGCTAAGTCATTTTCTGTAAAGTAACTCAGAAATATACTCGAGTTTGATAATTTGATTTATATTATTTTTAAGAAGCAATTGAACAGATTATTTCAAATTAATTATATTATCAATCTAAAAGGAAATATTAATTGTAATCATTTTAAACTATCCGTTTTCTTAAATGAACGACGAGAAGTTAGTTAGTTTTAATTAACATAATTTGGTAAGATGATGGTGTAATTAAATAGAAATTAAACTTTGGATAAATTGTCCGAGATGATGTGTTTTATCTTAAATTAATCTTTTAATTTAGCTTGTAAAGAGAATTTGATTATTAAAGGATTAAGAAATCAAGTCGATTGCTTGGATTAAATTCCCCGATTTAATATGTAAGTTAATTTGATAAAAAATTTCTAGAACAACGTTGGTTTGAAATTAGTTAAGATTTGGAAATCAAATGGATTTATCGATTTATGGTTTTAACGAATATTTTGAACATCGAACTTTTACGTATCTTGACGATAAGAATGATTTCGACTCAAGTTCTGAGAGGTGATTAAAATACCCCAACTTGATCGTTTTCACTATTATCCGATAGATCATATTAGTTTGTATTCAGAATGAGTGTTAGAGTTGAATATCGTCCTTAACTATGAAACGAACATTGAGAATGAGATTTATCATGCAAGTTTGATAATAAGAATTTATAAGTTAATTAATACTTATGTTTTAAAATATATATTTATAAAGTTAATATTTAAAAATTATTTAAATAAGGCTTAGCAGATCCAACGGAGTTAAACTGTTTTATTTTATTTTTGGTAGTTAAATCACCAACTATCAAATCTGGACCTTTTCATTATCGTTTTCGAAGAGACCGGAATCTAAATTCCACTTCGATTCGATATACGTTCAAGTCAGAGATTTAATAAAAGATCATTGAAGATAGAGTTATGCAACGACTGTTCTGTGAATCCTAGGTAGAAATTGCCTAAGATGGATTTACAGGATAGTGCCTTCGGTTTGTCCAGTCCTAGGACAACTTGTATGGACGAGTGTCTGACAGAGTATACCTAATAAATTGCGTAAGTTGATCTCTTCAAACGTATTTACGTTTAGTGGCGGAGGAATTCGTTTCTCTTAGCTTTATACCCAGGATATTTTTGTGGAAATCAATTTGTGATTTGGCGGGTTTGACGATGTGGCGTTCAAAGTGAATGAAGACATATTATATGCAAAGGTAAGATCAACCTCAAGCCTCACAACCGGGAAATGACAAAAATTAGGCAGGCAGCATGGCTATGTGGGTCGCTCCCATTAGGGTGTATTGTCACCTATCTAGAGAAATTCTTTTTGTTCTTAAATATTTCGATGTTGTCCCTTTCGGGAAATAGTTGGTAGCTCCCAATCGTTGGTGACAATATATTCGATACACTCAAGAGAAATGAGTGGTCGGTCATGTGTGGGCCAGGTTGCAAGACGTTCTTGTTGAACCCAGTGTATTCCCCTCTAGAGATACACTATCGGAAGGTGGTTCCATAACTTGTCATAGTCGGAATCCTATCTCCAATAAGCACCCGGGGTTTTGATTGTATACTATATAAATGTAGAGCATGAGATGCAAGCGTTCTGCTAGATTGATATTTATTTGTATTTAGACACTATTATAATATCAGAATAAGATATTGATTTCAAAATGTTTTGGGTTATCGTAAGGTAAAAATCATCCGTATTTATGTATGGATCGGTTTTACGATTATCTTTTCTTTCAACAGGTTTTTGAAAGTTAAAATCAAACTATCTTTAATCGTTTACTCACACCAGTCCCATGACTGATCCAGAGTTTATTTTCTATATTTTCCCTGAACTCTTGGGTGCCCAAATTTGTACAGGCGGTCCGATAGTTCAGGATTTTACAGATTTTTCTAAAGAAGCTTGGAACAGGAGGCTTAACTCTAGACATATAGAGTCTATTCTGCTGTGTTGTATATTTAATGTACTCTAATGATGTATGTAAGTCCAAATACTGTTATATTTCAAAAGTGATTACTTATATATTATATTTTATTCCACTGCGATTGTGAGACTCTGTGTTGTTGTTCAATACAATCTTCTATCTATTTTCTCATATTCTAATTTTCTATCTTTCTATTTCTCATCCTCTAACTTCTTCCTATTAATGATTTGTTTTTCGTGCGATTTGGGTTGGACGGGAGTTGTATTCAGTCAGCTCAAATAAGTACAGATTCGCAGGTCGTTACATATATTCATATATATATATATATATCAATGATTTCGAGGTGTGAGATTATTTGAGGATAGATTTTAACATAACCAACACTATTAAAACACCAAATAATCGACCTCTAATCTTAGATACCATATGTAGCTCTTTGTACCTCTTTAAACTAATAAATATCTTCTTTTTGTCAATCACAGCTTATATCTTTGTCAGAAAGCAAAACTCCATAATCTCTTGACTCAACATTCTTCACCTTTTTGATTGATGACAACATAGTTCTGAATCTCCCCCTGTATATAATCTCCCCTTGAGATTGTGCCTGTATATGAACATGAACTATATATCCTTGCAAAACACTGTTAGTACCAATCTTTCTCCCCCTTTTTGATTAATGACAACATAGTTCTAAATCTCTCTCTATATATGATCTCCCTCTGAGATTGTGCCTGTATATGAACATGAACTATATATCCCTGCATAACACTGTTAGTACCAATCTCTCCCCCTTTGTCATCAACAAAAAGGAGTAAATAAGTGAAGATATAAATGATACTATCAGAATATTTAAGCAACACAAATGAGTAACATAGATCATGCTAAGAGTGTCAAAATAACGTTATACACAACCAAAAGTTTAGTATGACTAAAACACGGCACCTTATTGATACAAGTTCCAAATCAAGTTTTAAAGCAAAAGATAAACATAGGTACGTAGCAAGAGAAAACTAGGAAGTGAACTAAGAAGACTCGGAATGCTACTCCATTTCATCTTCCTCCTTTTCCTCTTCCTCTTCAACAACCTGTGTTTTTCCACGATCATGTCCATGACTAGTTCCCGATCTTGTAGCCTCCTCCGATGATGTCCAAGAAAAAGTAAGAGGAGCTGGACGTTTGCCGGGGTCTTGAGCTTGCATGGGTGATGATCCACCACACGACATTGCTTCCCATAATGTTCCGAAGAAAGACTTAATCTTGTTGAATCATTTGTTGATCTTTGTATCCATACGCTTAAGTCTTGCTTCAAGTAAAAATTGGTTGCGAGCAATGGTGTCTACCGATTCCTTTGTCGAGGAAGACGATCCTAGAAGTTTGACTTCCTCAGGTTGTGGCTGAGATGATCGTTTTGAAGCTCTTTGATGTCCATGTTCTTGCCATTGCTCAAAAGGAATAATAGTGAATCATGGATCGGGGAGTTTCATTCGTTTAACTGTTGCTTTGTTAAAGACTTTGGGCTTTGAAACAGGGGACTTGGGGTGTGCGATGTCACAGTCGAGCAATAGGCGCATGATATATTCATCATACAACAAATGTGGTCTAGTGCAATCGTTTACTTGCAAAATCTCATCAAAAATCATACCAATCCAATTGATATGAACATCCCTATATATTGCATATAATGCCTTGAATTTCTCTTTATAAACGGCATCAAAATTACCTAATTTTGGTAGTAGAGAGTGCATTAGAGTGTGATGAATAATCTTTGCAGTGGGTCGTAAACCTTTGGATTTTGTGTTATCCATATCGTCTTCAATGAATTCATGGCTAACATGATCACGGATATGGATATTGCAAAAGTTGTTTGAGAAATTCTCACCACTAAAAGGAACTACAAAAATGCTTGTCATCCTAGAACACGAGATAAACACTTCCTGCCACAGATTACAGACCAAAGACATTGTGCATGATTATCAGGCTTGTACTTCTCCAAATTCAAGTTAGCGTAGAATAATTTGATCACAATATGGTTTATTTCTACATTATTTTGATCAAAGTCAATTAGGGATTTAATATTCTAATTTCTTGCTAAGTTAAGAACGCGATATTTGGAGAAATCGGAGAACTTAATGAATGAACCAAAATGAATCGTGAAGTCTTTCATATCATTCCATCTTTTAACAGTGTTCAGATCAACTAGCCACTTCTTGATTGAGAGATCAATTGGTTGGGGTTTAGAAGTTGAAGCTTTCTTTGATTTCTTCTGAGGAGGAGCCATTTGATTGATATTTCGAAATTGCAAGGAAAAATTGAATTCTAGGGTTTTGGAGTTTTTGGAATAAGGAACGGATGGAGTAGAAGTGAAGAAGTGGAATGAAGAAATGGTCATATATGTATATTTAAAAAACAGGAAAACCCGACACCGGCCGACCTCTAGTTTTTCATTGGTCGACCATTTTTAATCAGAAGCTAAAACAGTTGACCGGTTGAATTTGACATGTCGATTGGTTGGTTTTTGGGCTGTTTTTCCTAGTTTTTACTCCATTTCTGATATTTAACGATCAATATGACATAGAAATTACTCAATATATATTAGTGCATGAGTGGTACAAGAGAATATAACCACGATATAAATCTAATGTGAAGTTGATGAATTGTGATTCGTTTTGTTGTGGAGTTCTGGAAAATGAAGAATTATGATATGTACCTTTCTTTGTACAAAAATATTCAAACTCATTATTTTTGACCTCTCCGCCATGATCACTTCTTATATTTTTAACCTTAAGACCTTTTGATTTTTGAATTCTTTTGACGAAAGATTTGAATTGTTCAAAAGTGCCACTTTTGTTTTTCAGGAAATAGTCCAGGTGTAACGAGAGTAATCATCAACAATTACAAACGCATATCGACTATGGTTTATTGAATGTACCTGAGTTGGTCCGAATAAATACATATGCAGTAACTCGAGTGGTTGTAATGTTGATATGACTTTCTTGGATTTAAAAGATGATTTAGTCAATTTTCCTAATTGACATGCGTCACAAATATTGTCAACTTCAAAGCTTAGTTTGGGTAAACCTCTAACTAGATCGTTTTTGGCTAGCTTGTCGATAATTTACAAGTTTATATGACAGTTGCATTTGTTTCATAGCCATGGATCATTATCATGAACCATAAGACACATATCTGAACTATGATTAATATTCATATTCAGAATATATATGTAATTCTGTCTCTATAACCTTCAAAAACTAAATTATGTTCTGTATCTAAAATACTACACTTATTATTTGAAAAGGAAATTGTAAATCCCTTATCGCATAACTAACTAATGCTCAGTAAATTGTGTGCAACATCCTACAACTTTTACCGTTCTAAAAGTTAAGTGATTAAGAATTAATTTTTACTAGGTGATCAATCGAGTGTCGTATCTATTACTGTTGCGAAGGTCATTCCAAGACGATCAGTTTGATATATAATTTTGATATATTTGAAATTACCATTTACAAGATATTTCTTTTTTTTAGAATGAAAGATACGCACATGAAACCATTAATTTTCAATGTCATAATTTTATGAATAAGAAATGTGTTTGGTGTAGTTGTTAAGTTAGTGGACTTTCGTACATGAAGTCATGAGTTTGATTCCTGTCATTGACATATTTTTGGTTTTTTTGGTAAAACAATCAAATTTATGCATGTTTCAAATATGAGATATTTGTATATAAATAAGAGACACATAAGATAAAGAGTTGCATATAAGGAAAGATTTTATGTGGTTGTATGTAATATGTTACATATATATGGGATGACTATTGTTTCTAGCCTGTAGTACATAGGCTGTAAATTAATTGCACGTTAATTAACATGTTATTTAAATCCTTTTTATGTGTATAAATATATTGCTTGTATATAACTTGATCATGAATAGACTTTCTATGTTATGGGGAAGTAGCAAAGAAAAAAAAGGAAAAATTAAAAATTATATTTGCTTTCCACTTTTGAAAAACAGGTTAGCTATCAGTTGTGCAATTATCAATGACATATTTTATTTATGGATGGTTATGGGGATTATTGCCTATTCTTACAAATCTAAATTTCCCTATATATGTATAAATATGTAAGTGCCATAATTTTATATACTATGGACCAATAACTGAATAATTGCACATGTGAAGATTAAGTAGGCATTGATTGACATGTATGTCAATTAATTTCTCTTACTAGAAATTTGTTCCTAAAGAATAGCAATTAATCACCTTATATAAGTGGCATTTTTTCAATTGGTAAGCAATCCATTTGCATTAGTAGTCAATATATTCCACTTAACATTTGTTGACTTTTCATATTATGTACAGAGGGTTAATTGCTTATTCACTCAATTAATCAGTAAGATTCAAATAATCATATGCATATATATACACACACACAAATGCCTTTCATTTTATAAAGTAAAAAATTAATTTGCATCAATTGACATTGTATTTTAATTATGGATGGTTATGAGGTTTATGCATATTTTGCAGCTATTAGATATTAATCAATATAACTTTGAATTATCATATATTCATGTATATATGTAAATGTTTTGATTAATCGTGCATGTGAGGATTAATTAGGCACTAATTAACATGTAGGAGAATTGGTTTGTTTTTATTAATGGATTATTTCCTTAAGACAATAAATTAATTCTCTTGTATAAACTGTAGCTTTATAATAAGATTTAAAGATACATTTGTTGCTTCTTTTGGTTTATTCAAATCCCTTTTTATCACGGGTTAGATAAAAATAATAAGACATGCCATAAAAAATTACTTCATTTCGAAGTAAATAAGAGAGCGGTTGTGATTTAATTTGAGAATTCCTAGTGTTAATCTAATGTGCTACATCAATCTCTAACTGCTATATAAGTGAGCCAAATTTAACTCTAAGGGGATCTTCTTTTTTTCTTCCTTCTTCCTCCTTGAAAAAATATATATTTAAACACATTCTATTTTATTCTCTAAATTTTCCTAATTATAAATAATAAAAAGGTTGCATGCTGAATTAAAGAATAGTGAATGGATTGAACAAAGAGAAAAAGGAGGAAAGCCTATGCAACTAAATTTGCTACAGCAAAGGAGTAGTGCGTTAGATAAAATGGAGAAGATACATATGTATGGATTATACGAGTTGAAGTTTATTTTCAAAAGCATTGGTATAGTTTTTTTTCTTTAACTAATTGAATTTAAATTATTGTGTTCTCTTAATGCATATTTATGGTTATTAGTTTATGATATTATGTGATATGTTAACAATTGTTTGATATTTGAGACATTTTAGGTGGTTGTGTCAAAAATTATTGCTTATTACGGATTATTGCACTATTAGGATTTTAATTAGTTTCAAAATTGAATATATGAGTTATTCAATAAAAATAAATTCATGAAATTGAGTAATGGCTTTGAAATATGCTAAATAAATGGAAAGTATGATTATCCAAATTTGCATGCATTAATGTGTTTGGAAAATAAAATTAATTAGAGATGTTAAATAAGGTCATTATTTACTGATTCCTAAATAATATCATAAATATTCTAGTTTAATAGAATAAGATTTATAAATGATGACATAGTTTTACTGAAAATTGCACAGTTTTGGAATAAATGGCGATAAAAATGACTTTCTGATATATTAAAAGAATTTAGTATAAAATCACTATTATTTTGGCATAAAATAAAAACAATTATCATAAATTTGATTGAATGGTTGCAATGTATATTTAATAGTTAAGTTCTTTTATTTCATGTTTTGTTTCACTATGATGGTTCACATTAAAAATGAATATGTGATGTTATACTGTTATTACTGCAAACTGATGTGCAGTAAATTATGGTTATTTGATGATGGATGTTTTGTTACTAATATTGATTGAACTAGTACACATTCGATGATGTTGATGACCGTGTTACTATTTTCAAATGCTTAGTATACACTAAACTATTTATACTTACATTGAAGGCGTATTATTATTAGTTATAAATAATAATTGTGTAAGTATATTTGTGTTGTTACCTTCTTATCTTGTAAGTTGGATTTCTCATGGGATATTATAATTGTTTGATGACTACATGTTAACATTATTGTAATAGATAAGCAAAATATTATTTTCTGGTCTTATTTGATTACATTGGTGCAGTGATTGCATTAATTATGTTGACTACAATGTTTACATTGGTATTAAATTACATTGATTGCATTGGTTAAATCGATGTAATGGTTTTAATGCACTAACAAGTATTAGGATGCAGGGGAAGAGAAGGAAATAGAACTACGTGGGCTTGATCCCTCAAAAGGGGTACGTAGGCAGTCTTTTCCTATGCAATAGCCATTGGAACCCTTAAATAGGGCTGGGGTGTGTAGGTTTGGGCACAGTCCAAATATAGTTGATACTCTTTTTTTTCTTTGAATAAATTATCACAGATGACATGTCAGGGAAAGCAAAAGGAAAGGGAAAAAGAACAAATGGGAACTTAGGTATTGTGCAACATCCATATATTGTTTCTTGTTTTATAAATGTAAATATGTAAAGGGGATTGTGATGATATATTTATGTGAATCATTTATTTTATACCATTATGGATTCTTTATTATTGATTGCTTTTGTAAAGCATATAAAAAAAAGTCCATGGCCCACTATTTTTAATAACTAAAATTGGTTGTAAGCACTGTCAGATATCGTTTATAATTGACTTTTTGATTTTAAAAAAGCGGGTTGTTACATTTGGTATCAGAGCTTAGGTTTTGCGAATACTGAGCCTTGGGTAGGTTTAACCGTTATATTGTAATGATTTACACCTTAAGGTTGGTTCAGATATGGGAGAAAATGTTTTGATTTATAATTGCATGCTTTATGTGTATGCATTGTTTGTTTAGTTATTACCTCACTCTACAATGTTGTTTATTCATGAGAAACCTTTTATGGTGGATAACGAAAAAAAGTAAGGCGGGATGAACATTTATGGGGTGAGTTATAACCTGAATGGACATAAACACGGTTATTAGATTGCAGTTGAAACCCAATCTTAGTAAAGTTAAAATCGTTTTTAGATAACAACAATGATCTTGAATTATTTTTTTGTAACATATATCCTTTGTTTAAAAGCTTTTGGTTAATAGAAGATGATCATTTGTGAGTGATTTGCATGTTTATACACTAATTAGGGGATTAAGAGTAATTAGGGTTAATTAGTCCTATTCTACGAACATGAATGTTGTTTTGATCTTTTTGATTGAACCTATATGTTGTTACTGCTGCTTGGTATGTTTTATGATTGTATAGAAAAGTTGGAATGGTTGAAAACGCCATCGTTCGGCGAAAAATAAATAGCTTGCTAAAAATTATGCAAGGACCCAGATCGGATTAGATAAGACGAACCAAACCGAACAAGAACATGGCAAAAAGGAGGGCCACTTGAATAGGGTTGGAGTTGGAGTGAAGCATCGAACCGAACCGAAATGGACGAGCCGAACAAGAATACCAAACCGAACTGAACCGGATTCGAGATTTTACCACTACCATGCAATGATGATCGTGAACTCTTCTGAAGACCAAATCCAATTCGACCAAAACCCGAGATGTAAAGAAAGTCCATGTGAGAAGTTATAACTCAGGATCCAGATGGGAACCAACGAGTTAACTTCATGAGTTGGACTTTGCTGCGGGATGTGTGCAAAGGGGTTATCAATGTCTATAGCTTGACTCGCCACTGGGAGATGAATTATTGGCTATGGATTAGTGCAGTGGAGTTGTTATGACTTCATGGGGGCAAAGTGATCGCAGCATGGCTATGAGCCAGTGCAGTGGAGTTGTCATGACCCCATGGGCAGAGTGGACATAGCAAAGGATTAGAAGCTATGGATCAATGCAATGAGATCATTATGATTCCCAAGGGAAAGTGATCATAGCAAAGGATTTGGTGAACAAAGTGGTAGATATCGTATACTTTACGCACTGAGTGAGTGATGTGAGGATGATTGCTATGTTTGATTTTTTTTCTTATTAGTTCATGTCATGATTGTTTGGACAAATTCTTTTAATTGAATTGATAATTGTTTTCTTATTTGATATGTTTAATTTGCTTGTATGTTATTTGTTTGTTTGTTGTTGTATTAGATAGTAAGCTAGTGTTGAATATTGATTGAATTTACACTCAAGAAACAAAAGGATTGAAGGGTTGACATGACTAGTTTAGGCATAGTGTGAGTATGTTGTTTCCTAAACTAAAGAAGACTAGTATTTGTAATGACTAAAAGTTTAGAAGATATTCCTTGAAGGTGAGAAGGGTAAAATGGAGAATTTTAGTGATTTAAGACTTAATGATTACCACTTGGGAATATGTATGAAAGTTGGAGTGATTCAAAATGCATATTTAAGGTTTTTCAAATAATTACCAGCTTCCATAACTTTTAAAAAAACATTTTGTGAACTTGAGTATTTTTCCAAAGGATTTATATTTTAAACGTAGATGGAAGTTTTGATTTGAATGCAAATTCTTAAATTTTTAAAGGCATATGAGTCACTGCTATCTAGTGGATTCCTCTTCGGTATTTTGGACGGTTTAACTTAATTACCAAATGAAGGAACTTGTTATATATGGATTATCACCACTCCAATGCAACGACGAAGAACTCTTTTGAAGATAAACTCCAATCGATTAAAATCCAAGATGCAAAGGTAGCTCAAGAAGGAAGTTTTCTTTATTGGTCCAAGTGGGGACTAAGGGATTCCAGATGGAATCAAGGGGTTCAAGTGGGAACCAAGGATTCAAGATGGAATCAAGGGGTTGAAGTGGGAACCAATGTGTCAACTTCCAAATTTGGGCTTTGCCACAGGACGTTTGCAAAGGGGCAGTTGGCATTTTAGACTTCGGTGCATCCTTGAGAGGTTGGTACAGGGAAGGTAGGAGACTCCACCATGTAAGGGGTTCCAAATGTCGGTTCCACAATGTTAGGAATTAGTCTATCTGCCGTGTTCTTGGGGGCATTCGCTATATCAAAATTGGGTAGATAGCCGAAAATAGCGAATTGCATATGCCTTACGCGTTGAGTAAGTAAATGTCATAATGAATGATGGACAGTAGTAATAGGAGGAGATGTCGTACTAACCATTATAAAGATTTATAAATTTATGAATGTGCACTTATTATTTTAAAGGAATGACCATAAGTGGGTGCACAAGATATTCTTAAAGAGGAAAGAAAGAAAGGACACATCATTACTACAAATGTGAGGATTTAAGAAATTTCATCACATTAGGATGACTATATAGTTAGCACATTAATGAACATACATGTGTTTATTGTTAGTTTGATGATGTGTTAATTGTTCTTTTGGTTTACTCTTGTGAACGACATTGATTGTTAATTTATGAGTGTTCTTTTCTTTGTATGAGGATGTTATAATAACTATTGTTTGTTGATGGATTTTTAGTTTTACACACCACATATTCCATGGAATGACAAGAAAACAAATATTTTATTATATTGTGTGGTGTGTTGTGATTGGCAAGATACTATGGTTATTACATATGGGAAGTTAACTTATGACGGATGGTCTTATTTTTAAAATCCTAATGAAATATTTATTACTTTGAATGGGTTTTATATTTGGGGAATTGCGAGGGCGCAATTCTTTTGAGGGGGGAAGATTGAAACATCCCACAACTTTTACCGTTCTGAAAGTTAAGTGATTAAGAATTGATTTTTACTATGTAACGACCCGCATTCTACACATCAGGCGATAGTAGGATATTTATTTCTTTCTCATGTAAAGTCATATAGCCATGTAACTTTGGGAGATGACTATTGGGGTCATTTCCCATGTTCATGATTTTTACCGATTTTTAAATGACCGTTTTGCCCCTAGCTGATCTTGTGCCATAACTTTTGATTGGTAAGGAATTTTGACCTGAAACCACTTCTATTAGATCCAGATGATGGTTTACCTTTCCGTAGAGTGGTTAACGGACTCATCGTTCGGGAGATATGGCTGAAACAAGGTTTAGAACGTGAAAAACAACTTAACCGGGCCTAATTAGGGTGATTAGCAAGAGGACCCATAACCCATTTCGGGATTAGGGTTATGGGAGGGCTGAGGTGAGTTAGTAAATCAGTTTTTATTTCATTTCTTAGCCGCCACTTACAACCTATGAAACCTAGCAATGGCCTCACTTGCTAAAACACCCCAAATCACCTTCTAATCGCTAATTAAGCCAAATCTACATCAAATCAAAGCGGATTAGCACAAAAATCGAGGTAGAGCTACTGGAATGTATTGGGATCTGAACCATTTTGTCCAAAAGTTTCAGATTTGAGTTTATTTGTGGCTAAGGTGAGTGATTTGCATTGTTTTACACTAATTACAGTTGATTAGGGGTAATTAGTGTTAATTTGCGAAATTATAACTCATAAAAATCTAGAAAAAATTGTAAAATTCTAAAATATTATTTTAGGGATCTAATAAAAATTTGGGTTAATTTGGATAAGTTTTGTTAATTGTATGCTTAAGCATGATTAAGGGGGATTAAGGGAAAAACAAAGGTTTTTGGGTATGCTTGATCCATTTTAACATATTATATTGTCGTTTTAGTGTTTTGGTTGATTACACATGTTGCTATGACTGTATGGTATGCTTTGCGATTGATTAGAAGAGTTAGATTGGTAGAAAACGCCGTCGAATGGCGTAAAATAGTCGCTGGAAAAGTTGCAGGAAAATGTGCATGGTTCCGGATCGGATAGGAGAACTGGGCAAGGGAATTCGATTCGGATTGGAACTTGGCATCATAGGAGCTTGGCAAGAAGGAAGGCCACCTATATAGAGTTGGAGTTGGGTTGGGGATCTGGGTTTAGCATGGGGATCAGATCGGATGAAGATGAGGGACATGGGATCAGACTGGAACTAAGGAGAGGGATCAGATCAACGCGAGAGGGCTGGAGTAACTGGATCGGTTCGACGTAGCCGAACCGAACCGGATGGAGACGACTAAACCAAACCATCATGAAGTGGAGCACCAAACCGAATGGGAAGCCTGGGGACGATGTATTCGAACCGAACCGACTGAAGCAGATTGGACCGAATCGAATTGAACTTCCATTACTATTACGTGATGACTCTTCTGAAGACCAACTCCAATTCAACCAAAACCCGAGATGCAAAGGTAGTCCAAATGGGAAGTAGAACTCAGGATCCATTTGGGAACCAATGAGTTAACTTCATGAGCTAGGCTTTGCTGCAGGACGTGTGCTAAGGAGTTGTCGACGTCCATAGCTTTGATTCACCACCGAGAGACGATTGTTAGGCTACGGATCAGTGCAGTGGGGTAGTTATTACTCCATGGAGCAGTGTGATCGTAGAATGGCTATGAGCCAGTGCAATGGAGTCGTTATGACTTCATGGGCTAGAGTGGACATAGCAAGGACTAGTGGCTATGGATCAGTGCAGTGGAGTCGCCATGACTCCATGGGGCAGAGTGATCATAGCAAGGATATGGGTGATCAAAGCGGTTGATATCGTATGCTTTACGCACTAAGTGAGAGATGTGAGGATGGTTGCTATGCTTGATTGTTTGACATCACTATGACATGCACACCCCCTCCCCCGTATCTTTACACCATATGTTAGTGTCACCTTAGAGTATTGTACATCTTGTTGTGCTAACTCTTTGGTTGTAGGTTCAGGTTCAGGTATGGTTTAGTATATCTGTTATTGTTCTGTTTTGCTACTTATCGCTCATACCAGGCTTTTGTCTGACCCAGAGTTTTATGTCTCTTCTTATTACTCTGGGTGCTCTTAAATGGGCAGACTATTGACAGGTTAGCTGGTTGTGCACGAGTAGCCGTACAGAGACGAGCAGGAGGCTTACACGTACTATTCTCTATATATTCTCCTTGTGTCGCTGCTGGTCACTACTTTGGGCATCAGTAGTGTACCTTTCCTTTCTTTTGTTTTAGAGACAGTTTAAAGTTGTAATAATGATAAAGTGAAACATAATCTGTATTTGGATTTTCGCTGCTACGATGTTTAGTTTTCAGCTTATGCAATGTCTCGCTTGTTTATATGTCAAAGTATGTTATTATTATATTTTATTCCATGCACTGTGAGATATGCTACAGGTTCTTTGTTAGTCCACTGTTAAGTTTCCTTTCCTTTCTTTGGCATCGTCCCGTGCTAGTTGGACACTGGCACAACGCAATTTCTTTGGAAATGTCGAATGGTGCGGGGCGGGTCATCACATTTGGTATCAAAGCTCTAGATTGCGTAGCTAACCTAGGGAAGATACCAGAGAAAGATAGTACGTATATGAGAGCGTGTATTTGTTATAGTTTGGTTTTCAAAAGTTATATATATACTATTAGTATATTTAAGGATGAAGTCGCACTGCACCGGCACCACTGAAGAGATGGTTAATCGTTTTCTCCTTGCAGATTGAACGATGAGCCGATATACTAGGGGTACTGGTAGAGGAGCTAATAATGGGAATGCTCTTGATATGAGGACGATGTTCACTGACTTCATGAGAGAGATTCTTAAAAATGTGCAAGGAGCAGTTCCCAATGCTGCAAATGGTGGTGGTGTAGCGGTGCAGGCGCCTAGGACCGATTTCGCCAAGCTTTGCAAGGATTACCCTAGTCTTGGTGGGAAGCTATTCCACGGAACAGAATCGGCTAAAGAAGTTCAGGATTGGCTCAATAGTTGTGAGCGCATCTTCGAGGACTTAGGGATCGATGATGCGATGAAAAGGAAGCTAGCATCCCGTCAGCTGCAAGGACGGGATATGAATTGGTGGAATGCTATTAGGGCAGCTACCCCTGAGGATCAAGTTACTTGGGATCAGTTCAAGGCCCGATTCAGTGATAAGTTTATTCCAGCTGCTCAGACATCAGAATTGTTTAGGAAGTTCTTAGAGCTTAAGCGGAATGGTAGGGCAGTCTCGGAGTATATTGCTGCATTCGATACTTTATCGAAGTATGGATTATCCCTTATTGACACTCCCGAGAAGAAGAATGAGAAGTTCATAACAGGCTTAGATCAGTACTTGGGGGAAAGGTTTATAAACCATATTGATGAGACTTCTGAATCGATTGTTGGGAAAGCATTGAGATCAGAGAACCTTTATCCTAAACCCAAGACTGAAGTCACTGTTGCATCTACAAGAGAGCCAAAACAGCAAGCAAACGGTGGCGGCAAGAATAATTCTTAGAATAAAAGGAAGCAGAACCAAGCTAAGGATGGTCAGAGAAAGAAAGACAAGAAAGATGTTGAGTGCTTTAGCTGTGGCAAGAAGGGCCACTATGCCAAAGAATATCGAGCAAAACCAATGGACAGGAAGTGCTTCAACTGTGGCCAAGTGGGACATCACAAGGATAAGTGTCTACAACCCCCTAAAGAAAAGCAGATTATGAAAGTATACACTATCAATGATATTCCTTCTTCGTCGAATGCCCCAACTACGGGGGAGAAAGGAAAGAATGTCGTTATCCAAGGTATGCTTTCCGTTTATGATGTTCCGGTTAGAGTGTTGTTTGATATTGGGGCTTCCTGTTCCTTCATATCTAGTGACCTAGTATATAAGTTGGGATTAGAGCCCGAGATAGTCGATAAACCTTTAGGGGTGACGAACCCGATTGGTGGTTCGACTGGCCTTAGCATGATTTGTCGTAATGTGGTCTTATCGAGTCATGGATGTATGTTTTCTTGTAATTGCTTTGTCTTGGGCTTTACTGGGTTTGGCATTATTTTGGGAGTCGATTGGCTCCAAAGGTACGGGGTGGTGGTAGACTGTGAGGGCTTTTTGGTGACAGTTAGAGCGGATGATGGGCGGAGGGTAGTGTTTGGTGGTCTACATAATGATGGGATAATGGCTAGTTTTCTAAATTCCCTCAACATCCCGCATAATGAGTTGTCAGATGTGCATGTGGCTGGCCAATATCCGGACGTCTTCGAGGAAGTGACCGGACTTCCACCACACCGAGAGATTGAGTTCCGTATTGATTTAGTGAAAGATGTCAGACCTATAGTGATGCGACTTCGTCGTATGGCACCAAGGGAGCAGCGAGAGCTCGAGGTGCGAGTAAGCAATCTGTTGAAGAAGAGACTTACCAGAAGAAGTGTTTCTGAGTGGGGAGCACCAGTTGTGTTTGCTACCAAGGCAGATGGTTCCCTTTGATTGTGTGTGGGCTACCGTGAGTTGAATAAGGTGACAAGGAAGAATAAGTATCCTCTACCACGGATAGATGATTTGTTTGATCAGTTGAGTGGTGCGAGAGTGTTCTCCCAATTGGATCTCACGATAGGTTTTCATCAGCTTAGGGTGGAAGATGAGAGTATAGCTAAAACGGCCTTTCGGACGCCGTCTGGATTCTATGAGTGCTTGGTCATGCCATTCGGGTTGACCAATGCACAAGCATATTTTGTGGATCTTATGAATAGGGTATTCAGGGATCAATTGAATAAGTTTGTTATTGTGTTCGTGGATGATATCTTAGTTTATTCGAGGACAGAGGAAGAACACAAAGAACATTTGAGGATAGTTATGGAGGTGTTGAGAAAACATCAATTGAAAGCAATGTTTTCTAAGTGTCACTTCTGGAAGAGGGAAGTGAGATTCTTGGGCCATGCTGTTTCAGAAAATGGTATTGCCGTGGACCCTTTGAAGGTGGCTACAGTACAAGATTGGTCTATGCACAAGAATGCAACAGACATAAAAAGTTTCTTGGGTTTAGCTAGATATTACCGTAAGTTTATCCAGGACTTCTCCATGATAGAGGCACCGTTGACTCAGTTAACCAAGAAGAATCAAGCTTTTGTTTGGGACGAAAAGTGTGAGGTTGCATTTAAGAGTCTAAAGGAAAAGTTGATGTGCGCGCCAGTGTTAGTCATTCCTAAAGGGAATGAAGAGATAACGGTATACACAGATGCATGTGGTACCGGGCTAGGTGTTGTATTGATGCAAGGAGGTAGGGTTGTAGCTTACGCTAGTCGACAACTGAAATCGCATGATAAAAGATACCCTACCCACGATTTGGAATTAGCAGTGATCGTGTTCGCGTTGAAGATGTGGAGACATTATCTCTTGGGAGAAAGATTCGAGTTGTTTACTGATCATAAATCGTTGAAGTACCTTTTCTCTCAGAAGGATCTAAATCTCCGACAGAAGAGATGGTTAGAATTCTTAGCTTCCTATGATTTCGATATCGCATATATACCAGGAAAGGGCAATGCGGTAGCTGATGCATTGAGAGGAGACATGGCAGTTTAAGGGATATGTTTCTAGAATGGAAGCAACTGGAGTACATCGCTGGGTATGATTCAGGCCAAAGTGCGAATTGGATCCAGAAGTATTAGCAAGTTTGATGATCAGACCCACTTTGATTGAGCGGATTGGTTTTAGTCAGAGGTACAATCCTAACTTATTGGAAATCATCTCCAAGTTAGAGATGGGTATCGATATGGAGATGGGCGAGTACAGGCTTGATCGAGATGGATGGCTTAGAAAGAACGGAAGACTAGTTGTGCCCAATGTCAATGGATTGAGAGATGAAGTTCTTAGAGAATGTCATCACTCAAAACTAACCATACATCCCGGTGGTAACAAAATGTATCGAGACAAGAGGCATACCTACTACTAGGAAGGGATGAAAAGAGACGTTTGGAAGTTTATGTCCAAATGCATGAATTGCCAGCTAATTAAAGCTGAGCAAAAGAAGCCTAGTGGTTTGTTGCAACCATTAGAAATCCCTAAATGGAAATGGGAACAAGTCTCAATGGATTTCATTGATGGGTTACTAAGGAGTAGATCGGGTCATGATAGCATTTGGGTGATTGTGGACCGATTGACCAAGAGTGCAAGGTTTATACCCGTCAAGTCGAACAGAATGGCAGCTAAGTTAGCAGAACTGTATATAAAGTGGTTAGTGAGATTTCATGGAGTACCTAAAGGCATTGTAAGTGACTGAGATCCATTGTTCACTAGTGGATTTTGGAAGAGCTTACAAGAGGCTTTAGGATCAGAACTACATCTCAGTACCACGTACTTCCTCAAACCAACGGTCAGACGGAGATGGTGAACCGTATATTAGAAGATCTCTTAAGAGCTTGTGTATTGGATGTTGGTAGATCATGGGATGACCATTTGCATCTAGTAGAGTTTGCATATAATAACAGTTATCAATCCAGTATTGGTATGGCTCCATTTGAAGGTTTGTACGGAAGACTATGCAACTCACCGTCATGTTGGTTAGAAACTGGTGAGAAGTTTGTGCTTGGACCAGATGTGATAAGAGAAACTTTAGATAAGATTAAGATCATTCAACAGCAAATGAAGGCTGCCTAAGATAGGCAGAAGAGTTATGCTGATAAGAGGCGAAAGGATTTGATGTTCTCCATTGGCGACTTGGTTTTTGTCAAGATTTCTCCGTTAAAGAGAGTGATTCGATTTGGCAGGAGAGGGAAATTAGCATCAAGATTTGTTGGACCATTCCCAGTTCTCGAGCAAGTTGGGAATTTGGCATATAAAGTCGAAATACCAGAGAAGATGGCGGGAGTTCATAACGTATTTCATGTTTTCTAGTTAAGGAAATTCGTGCACGACCTCGATATGACTATTTCACTTGATCAGTTGGATGATATCGAAGTAGAACCCGAGGCGGTTGGGAACCGCAAGCCGATTCGTATTAACGAGCACAATACGAAGCAACTTCGAAGGAAAGCGGTGGATCTAGTCAAAGTTCAGTGGGGCGAGGATGAGAATGACTGTACTTGGGAGACAGAGGAGAGCATTAGGAAGACGTATTCAGAACTCTTTACCTGGTAAGATTTTAATTGCGACTTAGTTTTCCGGATGCTAGGATAGAGTTGTTTGTTTGTTTTGTATGTTTGATTGTTGTATATGGCTGATAGGTATGCGGTATCCATTGTTTGTTTCTTAGTTAAGGAATTTCGGGGGCGAAATTTCTTAAGGGGGGAAGAATGTAACGACCCGCATTGTACGCATCAGGGGATCGTAGGATATTTATTTCTTTCTCATGAAAAGTCATATATCCATGTAACTTTGGGAGACGACTATTGGGGTCATTTCCCTTGTTAATGATTTTTGCCAATTTTTAAATGACCGTTTTGCCCCTAGCTGATCTTGTTTGTCCATAAATTTTGATTGGTAAGGAATTTTGACCTAAAACCACTTCCATTAGATCTGGATGATGGTTTACCTTTCCGTAGAGTGGTCACATTAGCCAAACGGACTCACCGTTTGGGAGATATGGCTGAAACAAGGTTTAGAAGGTGAAAAACAGCTTAACCGGGCCTAATTAGGGTGATTACCAAGAGGGCCCATAACCCATTTCGGGATTAGGGTTATTGGAGGGCTGAGATGAGTTTGTAAATTTGTTTTTATTTCATTTCTTAGCCGCCACTTACAACATTTGAACCCTAGCAATGGCCTCCACTTGCTAAAACACCCCAAATCACCTTCTAATCGCTAATTAAGCCAAATATACATCAAATTAAACTGGATTAGCACAAAAATCGAGGTAGAGCTGCTGGAGTGTATTGGGATCCGAACCATTTTGTCCAAAAGTTTCGGATCTGAGTTTATTTGTGGCTAAGGTGAGTGATTTGCATTGTTTTACACTAATTACGGTTGATTAGGGGTAATTAGTGTTAATTAGCGAAATTATAACTCAGAAAAATCTGGAAAAATTTGTAAAATTCTAAAATATTATTTTAGGGCTCTGATAAAAATTTGGGTTAATTTGGATAATTTTTGCTAATTGTATGCTTAAACATGATTAAGGGGGATTAAGGGAAAAACAAAGATTTTGGGTATGTTTGATCCATTTTAACATAACATATTGTTGTATTAGTGTTTGTGGTTGATTATACATGTTGCTATGACTGTATGGTATGCTTTGCGATTGATTAGAAGAGTTAGATTGGTCGAAAACGCCGTCGAATGGCGTAAAACAGTCGCTGGAAAATTGTAGGAAAATGTGCAGGGTTTCGGATCGGATCAAATATAGGGCTCGGATCGGATAGGAGAACTGGGCAAGGGAATTCGATTCGGATTGATACTTGGTATCATAGGAGGCTTGGCAAGAAGGAATGCCACCTACATAGAGTTGGAGTTGGGTTGGGGATCAGGTCGGGGTTTAGCATGGGGATCGGATCGGATGAAGACGAGGGACGTGGGATCAGACTGGAACTAAGGATAGGGATCGGATCAACGCGAGAGGGATGGAGTTACTGGATCGGTTCGACGTAGCCAAACTGAACCGGATGGAGACGACTAAACCGAACCATCATGAAGTGGAGCACCGAACTGAACGGAAGCCTGTGGACGATGTATTCGAACCGAACCGACTGAAGCAGATTGGACCGAACCGAATTGAACTTGCATTACTACTACGTGATGACTCTTCTTTTGTTTTAGAGACAGTTTAAAGTTGTAATAATGATAAAGTGGAACATAAGTTGTATTTGGATTTTCTGCTGCTACGATGTTTAGTTTTTAGCTTATGCACTGTCTCGCCTGTTTCTATGTCAAAGTATGTTATTATTACATTTTATTCCATGCGCCGTGAGATATGCTATAGGTTCTTTGTTAGTCCACTGTTAAGTTTCCTTTCCTTTCTTTTCTTTGGCGACCGTTCCTTGCTAGTTGGACATTGGCACAGCGCACTTTCATTGGAAATGTCGAATGGTGTGTGGCGGGTCATCACATACTAGGTGATCAACCGGGTGTCGTATCTATTACCGTTGCGAAGGTCATTCCAAGACGACCTGTTGATGTATAATTTTAATATATTTGTAATTATCATTTACAAGATATTTCTTTTTTTAGAATGAAAGATACGCACATGAAACCATTAATTTTCAATGTCATAATTTTATGAATAAGAAATGTGTTTGGTGTAGTTGTTAAGTTAGTGGACTTTCATACATGAAGTCATGAGTTTGACTCCCATTATTGGTTTTTAGGTAAAACAATCAAATTTATGCATGTTTCAAATATGAGATATTTGTATATAAATAAGATACACATAAGATAAAAAGTTGCATATAAGGAAAGATTTTATGTTGTTGTATGTAATATGTTACATATATATGGGATGACTATTGTTTCTAGATTATAGTACATAGGCTGTAAATTGATTGCACGTTATTAACATGATATTTGAATCGTTTTTGTGTGTACAAATATATATGCATGTATATAACTTGATCATGCATAAACTTTCTATGTTATGGGGAAGTAGCAAAGAAAAAAAAAGGAAAAATTAAAATTATATTTGCTTTCCATTTTTGAAAAACAGTTTAGCTATCAGTTGTGCAATTATCAATGACATATTTTATTTATGGATGGTTATAGGGTTTATTGCCTATTCTTACAAATCTAAATTTCCCTATATATGTATAAATATGTAAATGCCAAATTTTATATACTATGGACCAGTAACTGATTAATTGCACATGTGAAGATTAAGTAGGCATTGATTGACATGTATGTCAATTAATTTCTCTTACTAGAAATTTGTTCCTAAAGAATAGCAATTAATCCCCTTATATAAGTGGTTTTTTTTTAACTGGTAAGCAATCCATTTGTATTATTTGTCAATATATTCACTTATTAGACATTTGTTGACTTTTTATATTATGGACGGAGGGTTAATTGCATATTCATGCAATTAATTAGTGAGATCCAAATCATCCTATGCATATATATATATATATATATATATATATATATATATATATATACGTACACACACAAATGTCTTTCATTTTATAAAGTAAATAATTAATTTGCATCAACTGACATTGTATTTTAATTACGGATGGTTGTGAGGTTTATGCATATTTTGCAGCTATTAGATATTAATCAATATAACTTTGAATTATCATATATTCATGTATATATGTAAATGTTTTGATTAATCATGCATGTGAGGATTAATTAGGCACTAATTGACATGTAGGAGAATTGATTTGTTTTTATTAAAGGTTTATTTCCTTAATACAATAAATTAATTCTCTTGTATAAACGGTAACTTTTTAATAAAATTTAAAGATACATTCACTTGTTGCTTCTTTTGGTTTATTCAAATCCCTTTTTATCATGGGTTAGATAAAAATAATAAGATATTCCACAAAAAAATACTTCATTTTGAAGTAAATAAGAGAGCGATTGTGATTTAATTTGAGAATTCCTAGTGTTAATCTAATGTACTACATCAATCTCTAACTGCTATATAAGTGAGCCAAATTTAACCCTAAGGGGATCTTCTTTTTCTCTTCCTTCTTCCTCCTTGAACAATTTTTTTTTAAACACATTCTTTTTTCTTCACTAAATTTTCCTAATTAAAAATAATGAAAAGGTTACATGCTGAATTAAAGAATAGTGAATGGATATAACAAAGAGAAAAAGGAGGAAAGCCTATGCAACTAAATTTGCTACAGCAAAGGAGAAGTGTGTTAGATAAAATGGAGAAGATACACATGTATGGATTGTATGAGTTGAAGATTATTTGCAAAAGCATTGGTACCGTTTTTTCTCTCTTAACTAATTGAATTTAAATTAGTGTGTTCTCTTAATGCATATTTATGATTATTAGTTTATGATATGATGTGATATGTTAACAATTGTTTGATATTTGAGACATTTTAGGTGGTTGTGTCAAAAATTATTGCTTATTACTGATTATTGCACTATTAGGATTTTAATTAGTTTCAGAATTGAATATATGAGTTATTCAATAAAAATAAATTCATGAAATTGAGTAATGACATTGAAATATGCTAAATAAATGGAAAGTAAGATTATCCATATTTGCATGCATTAATGGTGTTTGGAAAAAAATTAAATTAATTAGAGATGTTAAATAAGGTCATTATTTACTGATTCCTGAATAATATCATAAATATTCTTGTTCAACAAAATAAGATTTATAAATGATTACATAGTTTTACTGAAAATTGCACAGTTTTGGAATAAATGGCGATAAAAATGACTTTCTGATGTATTAAAAGAATTTAATATAAAATCACTATTATTTTGGCATAAAATAAAAACAATTATCGTAAATCTGATTGAATGGTTGCAATGCATGTTTAATAGTTAAGTTCTTTTATTTCATGTTTTGTTTCACGATGATGGTTCGCATTAAAAATGAATATGCGATGTTATACCATAATTACTGCAAACTGATGTGTAGTAAATTATGGTTATTGGATGATGGATGTTTTGTTACTAATATTGATTGAACTAGTACATGTTTGATGATGTTGATGACCGTGTTACTATTTCCGAATGTTTAGTATACACTGAAGTGTTTATACTTACATTGAAGGCGTATTATTATTAGTTATAAATAATAATTGTGTAAGTATATTTGTGTTGTTACCTTCTTATCTTGTGAGTTGGATTTCTCATGGGATATTATAAGTGTTTGATGACTACATGTTAACATTATTGTGATAGATGAGAAAAATATTATTTTCTGATCTTATTTGATTACATTGGTGCAGTGATTGCATTAATTATGTTGACTACAATATTTACATTGGTATTAAATTACATTGATTGCATTGGTTAAATGGATGTAATGGTTTTAATGCACTAACAAGTATTTGGATGCAGGAGAAGAGAAGGAAACAGAACTACGTGGGCTTGATCCCACAAAAGGGGCACGTAGGCTGTCTTTTTCTATGTAGTAGCCACTGGAACCCTTAAATTGGGCTGGGGTGTATAGGGTTGGGCGCAGTCCAAATATAGTTGATACTCTTTTTTTTTTGAATAAATTATCACAAATGACGTGTCAGGGGAAGCAAAAGGAAAGGGAAAAAGAACAAATGGGAGCTTAGGTATTGTGCAACATTCACATATTGTTTCTTGTTTTATAAATGTAAATATATAAAGGGGATTGTGATGATATATTTATGTGAATCATTTATTTTATACCATTGTGGCTTCTTTATTATTGGTTGCTTTTGTAAAGTATGTAAAAAAAAGTCCATGGCCCACTATTTTTAATAACTAAAATCGGTTGTAAGCGCTGTTAGATATCATTTATAATTGACTTTTTGATTTTAAAAATAGTGGGTTGTTACATTATTTTCCAGATTCCTAACTAGCATGACATTGGTAATAAGAGGTAAGTTAGATGTACCACAATTGCTCACATCGCCTTTGCTGATGATATAGCCTTTTGAATTATCTCTAAAGTGATGGAGCCACCATCTGAGTATGTAATATCTATCAATAAGCTCTTGTCTCCAGTCATGTGCTTCGAGCAACCACTGTCCAATATCCACTTTCCTCTTTTCTTAAGTGGGACCTACAAAGAATAAGATTAAGTCCATGGTACCCACTTTTTCATAGGGTCCTAAAAGTTAGGTCTTAGGAGTCCAAACCTTATGGGTCCGGTATCCCCTTTATATAAATAATTAGAATTAAGATGCACAATATTCATGAAATGCCATATATATTTGTTCCTAATCAAATAGTTATTTGTTTTAAGAACCCATATCTTGACAGTCTTGACATTTTCCTTTTGAAATTTCACAACTAGTTTTGGCTTGGAATATAATAAACTAAGATTTTTCTTAGCTTCATTTTTTTGTACTACTACATCTTTTTTCTTCCTTTTATAACCGATATGTTTCTTGGTTTCTTGTTTCTTATATCCCAAACCTTGTTTATTTGAAGCAGATTGTGAAGTCTCAATGATTTTTGTCAAATTTTCTCGACCTTTGTTGAAGTTAGAAACATTTTGAGTAATATTATCTAACTTAATTTGTAAACTAGCTTTTTCTAGGTCTAGAATTTTGATCTTTGCCTTAAGCTCATGATTTTCAGTAGTAAGAGCATCATTTTTCTTTTTTGTGTTTCAATTTCTTGACTCAAAAGAGATAATTGAGAATCAATATTAGATGATAATTCTTGATTTTTTTTTCATTTTCTTCTTTTAATATTTTCTTCTCGTCTTTTAACATATCCCGTTCAAACTCTGCTCTACTCAAATCAGCTTTGGCTTTTTGATTAACTATCAATTCCGCATTAATATCAAGTACTTCATCAAATGTAGGAATTTGTACCTCATCTTCTACTGCCATGAAACAAACTTTTGCTTAATCATTTTCTGTATCATTTTCACTTTCCAATGAAGATGAGTCTAAATCATCCTATGTCACTGAGAATGCTCATTTCTTAGATTTGTCCCTTTTGTATTTGAATTTGTCATTTTCTGACATCTTCTTTTGCTTTGGACAATCATTGTGCGTGTGCCCCTTTTTGTGGCAGTTGAAACTTTCTACAGTGGATGATGATGTTTTGATTGATCTAGTTTTCTTTTTGTTATAACGACTGGCTTTTCGTTGTTTCAGGAATTTTTTGAAACCTTTTGCAATGAATGCCAGATCTTCATCTTCAGAATCTGACTCATCTTCATCTTTTTCAGCATGGAATGCCACATTTTTCTTTTCTTCTTTTTGTTCCTTTCTAGCCTACAAATTAGCTTCATAGGACATTAGATTTCCTATCAATTCATCTGGCTTCATGACGGAAAGGTCATTAGCTTCTTTAATTGCTAATAATTTTCCTTCTCATTCACTAGTTAAAGAATGTAGGACTGTTGAAACAACATCAAAATCATAATATTTTTGTCCTAATCCGATAAGAGCATGGTGAATAGTTTTAAATCGTGAATGCATATCATTGATTGTCTCATTTGGCTTCATCTTGAAATTTTGAAACTGACTTTTCGGCATGGCTATTTTGGCTTGTTTTACCTTGTTAGTACCTTCATGAATGGCTTTCAATGTTTGCCAAATTTGATATGTGGTGGTAGAGATACTAACATGGTTATATTCGTTTTGATCTAATGCACAAAACAACATGTTTATTACTTATGCATTTGTAGCTGCTGCAGTTTTCTCAGCCGGTGTCCATTCTGAATAATCAGTTGTTGGATTCACTATTTCTTTTTGGGTCGCATTCCAGGCATCATAGCTATTTGACTGCATAAAGAATGACATACGTATTGCCCAATAGCTATAGTTGGGACCATTGAAGAATGGAGGTCTTTGTGTCGATTGACCTTCCATGTAAGTGGTGTTTTAAGTGATAGTGCTGGTGCTTGCATTATTTGCCATATTAGTAGAATATACAAATAACTGTGTTACGGTTATATGATGACCATGCTCTGATACCAAATGAAGATTGCGTACGAACTAATATAGTACACACAGATCATGTAATATGGTGTATGTAACACCCCAAATTTTTAATGACATTAAAGAAAATAAATTAAATAATAATTAATTTAATGTTCAGAATTTGAGGGAACGGACTACACCATTGCGTCCATCTCGAAATTCTGGCCAAGATAGACATTTGGTTTGCGTAAAACGGACACCGTATGAAGAAGTTATGAAGGTTTTAAGTTTATATACCCGCAGAAATATTTTATATATATGCATGAGTCAGAGGTGATCCATTGACGAGTCAGAATCCTATCCAGAGGATTCAAATTCAAAAAATTCCTCTGAGCGGCAAAATTCCCGCACTAGGGGGTCGACCCTCTAGAAGGGTGTTGACCTAGGGGTCGACCCACCCACAGGGTCAGGGGGTCTGGCAGCTATATATATGTGTCATATTTCTCATATTCTCTTCATTGGGAGTCATGGAGCATGTTACTGGAGTGCGAACTGAACCGTTGCCACAACAACATATTCTAAAAATCCAATTCAGAAATTCTGGATCCGTTCTGCCTAAATTCTCTAAACCTAACGCTGTGAGTTTCTTGATTACTTTTAGGTTTAGATAATAGAAGTATACTTTGAAAGACTATGAAGTGGATATGTTATGATTCTGTGTTAATGTGAAATTCTATACTATATCATGACAGATCTATTTTCCTAGATCTAATAAAATTGTGTTGATTCCATTATGATGCTTATGTGGATCTTGACTTGTAACCATGTTATGGTGGATGTACATCTATTAATTTGGACAATTGTAACATCACTTGGATCTAGATCTTTATGTTAATCACCTTTCACCTGTTATATTGTGATCCATTGAGATATGTTGTAAACTTGACATGTGAACCCACCTTAAGATCTAAACATTTTATTATGTCACCCTAACTATAGTGGATCTAAGTAATTGGACACCTAATGTTTAATCTAGATCTCATTATGCTTACTTGAACATCATAGTGATTGCCACAAGTTACCAGTTTGATGTCCACTTTATTATGATGTTAATCACATGTCCATTCACTTTGTTATTATGCAAGTTTATGTTCATGTTTATGCCAAGACATGTTATAACTATCAACCTTGTCATACTCCCTTTTATTGTTATAGCTAGGCTACTTTATAGCCTAGATGCCGTCAAAATACGTACAAATACGCTAGAGAGGAAGCGGGGAAAAAGGGATTATAATTGGCATGAATTATGTAATGTTTATATGAAATGGGGCATGTAATTCAAATGGGGAAAACATAGAAATAGTTACCTATAATGACATAGGTAGAATTGGATTAAATTGGAATGTTTAGTAATTTACAATTAGGAATTGTTAATTGTACTTATGACACGAGGTTAGGTTACATTAGTGGTGGAAGTTTGTCTGGACCGGACCGACATATCCAGCAGCCATTAATGTTGAACCTAATGTCGGAGGTCTAAGTACGCAAATACGAATCAGGCTAAGACACGAGGTTAGGCCCAACTGTGGAATAAGATTGCCCGGGCCCGACCGACATATCCAGCATCCACACGTTGTAGGCCTAATGTGGGAGGTCTAGCCCATTATAACCATAATTGGACATGGTAATGAAATAGACTACTTAACCTAATTTGATATATGGACTTAATTTAGGGTTAAGTAAAATTGGATGGGTAGTGGTAGGTTAAGTAAATTAGATGGGGTGGGTAATATGTACATATAGGCCCACGAACTTAACCCAATAAGGTTATGTAATTAAAGACACCTAGTGGTATACATAACCAATAGATAATGTAGTAGGGTTATTTAATTAAAGACACCTAGTGGTATACATAACCGATAGATAATGTATTGAAGTTATGTAACTAAAGACACCCTTTAGGGTAAGCATAACTATTATAGGGAAATGTAATTAAAGACACCTAAGGGTATACATAGTCAGTGGAAAACCTAGTGGGGGATTCAAGACAAGGGGGGGAGCTTGTATCATATTGTGTGGGACACATTTCAGTTAGTAACCCAGAGTTGGTATCAAGTAAAGACCTCCGTACTAGGCGTAGAATGGTCACTCTTACTGATTGATTGTAAGAGATCCAAACGAGGCGGATGGTGTGGGAAGCGCAAACCGACCGGGGACATGTGCATGCATGGGCCGGGCAGAGGGGGCTAAGGCGACCGTGACACTAGTAGATATGGTTGTGCACACCTGTGTTTCCACTTTAGGAAGTGATACCTCCTACTGTAGGGCCAACACAAGATATCTACGGAGTAGGGAGCCAATCGATTAGGGTAAGAGTTAGGGTATACTTGGACGTATGACATATGCCTGCCAACTTATAGTGGAAGGGATCATCTCATTTCAGTTATACTAGTAATAGTGCAGAGTAATCATTTGTGAGGCACATACAGCTTAACTTGCTTACCTTGTCCCACCTGCCATCTATGTAATGATCTCTCTTATCCACTTTATATGCCTATCATGTTACTTTTATTTATCTACTGGCTAAAAGTAACTAGACTCGCCAGACTTTATGTATGACCCTGCTGTTTCTCCTTCTTTCTTCCGTCCCCCCTCCCCCCCACAGGTGCTGAGGGAGGAACACTCGAGACTTAATCCGGAATCAGATATCATCTTTCCACTACTATGGCTTAACTATTTTTATTTGGGGAATAATGCTTTTTATTTACTTATGCACTCTGATGGTGCAAGACAGAAGTTATTTTATTGTAACAGTTTTTGTGACTTATGAAATTGTGGACCACGGTATTATGACTTATTTTTGAAATAAAAGTTTAAATTTTCCGCTCCTGCCCTGTTTATATTTGTCTTGTAATTATTCTGTGTCTGTTTACCTATAGCACTTCACGAAACTTAATGCATTCCCATAGTGAGTGACATTAATGGACGTGGGGTGTCACACTTGGTATCAGAGTTGAAGGTTACTAAATTAGATGAAAGTTTTTGAAATTATTTTCCAAAAGGTTTTAAAAGGAAAGCATTTTCAAAAAGAAATGTCTTTTTTGAAAAACATTCCCCAAAAATCTATATGTAGTATCCTTCGGTCCTTTATATAAATTTCTTCCTTTTCCCTTTTTCCGCATGTCTAGGAAACAAAACATCCCTAATCTCACGGGGGCGTCACAATCGCCGGATGGTTCCAGAGGTATTTGGTGGCCATAGAGCCGGCCCAAGGCCAATGAGACGTTCCTCCCCCAGTTGCACCAGTCATTCCTCCTACCCCCCCCCCTCCAAAAGCTGACAACTTTTCCTAAATCTGCAAAGACTTCCGTGCTATGGGAGGAAGGCCATTCCATGGGAACGAGACATTCGTAGAAGTTAGGAATTGGCTTAAGGAGAAAGGGGACGTATTCGTAATCTTTGAAGTGGAGGACCGAAGGAAAATTCAATTACCTGCTTGGCTGTTAAAGGACGAAGCCTCATTTTGGTGGGAAGTTACCCAAGTTAGACGTCTAGTAGAAACTTGGGAAGACTTTAGACAGAAGTTCGAAATGAAATTTATTTCCTAAGCGGAGAGAAGCATACAGATGGAGAGGTTCTTAACACTCAAACAAGGAAATTTGACGGTGAAGGAGTATGTGAACAAGTTCAACCAGCTGGCAAGGTTCGGGCTAGAATTGGTAGAGACACCGCACAAAAGGGCTTTACGGTTTGCTAAGGGGCCGAATGAGCCTCTGCACGGTTTAGCTATGTCCCATCTGCCAATGGGGGCCACCTTTGAAAAGCTTGTTGATATGGCCCTAATGCATGAGGAGAACAAGGGAGAAAAGAAGGAAACAAAAGCTGAGGGGACATCGCAGAATAAGAAGGTATAGCCCAAGAAAGGGCAGTAACAGCAGCAACAAATGAAGAAAGGGGGGAAAGATGATAAAGGAAAGGATAAGAGAAAATGTCACAATTGTGGAAAGGAGGGCCACCTAATCAAAGATTGTAAGAGAAGAAAGACCAGTTGCCTTAATTGCGGAGAGATCGGACATTTCTCTAAAGAGTGCTCAAAGAAACATGGATCGCAGGGACAAGGGAAAAGAGCAGGGACTTCTGGAGGGCAGGTGCATGCTCTCGCGATCAATGCTCCTGAAAGAGGTAGAAAAATTTCCGTAGAAAATTTAGTTTCTCTTTCAAACCATCCAGTTAGAACACTTTTTGAATTGGATGCTTCGCACTCGTTTATATCTAGTTCTGTGGTTGAATCTCTGTACTTAATTATGAGTATGGTAGTAAATCCCATATTTACTTCAAACCCCATTGGTGGCTCGGCTCATTTATCGATGATTAGTTGGGATTTGAAAATATCTGTGTTAGGCGTCGAATTTGAATGCGACATGTATGTGCTCGGGTTTATGGGCTATGGGCTGATTCTAGGAATGGATTGGCTTACCACTATGGGGCCATTTTAGATTGTGAGAGGATGGTTGTTAGACTCCCAACTTGTCATGGGAAGACCCTCGAAGTTTCTTGTGACCCCTAAGGGTCTGTTATGCTTAGCTTCTTAGAGTCTCTAGATAAATCCATAAATGATTTGCAATCTGTTCTAGTGGTTCGAGATTATTCAGGTGTTTTTGATGAGGTACGGGGTTTACCTCCAAGACGCGAAATTGACTTCCGCATATATCTTGTGGACAATGCAAAGCCAGTTGCATTACCAGTACGCTACATGGCTCCAAAGGAAAGGAGGGAAATGAGTAAGCAAGTAGGGGAGCTACTTGAAAAAGGGTTTATCAGACAAAGCATATCTGAGTGGGGTGCTCTAGTAGTTTTCGCAACTAAAGCAGATGGTTCGCTTCGTTTTTGTGTTGACTATAGAGAGTTAAATAAGGTCACCAAGAAGAATAAGCACCCGCTTCCAAGGATTGATGATTTATTTGATCAGCTTATTGGTGCCTCGGTATTTTTCAGTTGGACTTGGCTACGAGGTTCCATCAGTTGAGGGTGGCTGAGGACAACATAGATAAGACTGCTTTCAGAACTCCAGACGGTTTCTTTGAATGTCTAGTTATGCCTTTTAGGTTGACAAATGCACCCGCCTATTTTGTTGATTTGATGAGTAGGATGTTTCGGGGGTTCCTAAACAAATTCGTTGTAGTCTTCGTTGATGATATTTTGATCTTCTCCAGGAGTGAAGAAGAGCATGCCCAACATTTGGGAGAAGTTTTGAACACTCTCCGTGACCACCAGCTAAAAGCAAATTTCTCCAAATGTCATTTCTGGAGAAAGGAGGTGAGATTCTTGGGGCATGTAGTCTCCAAAGAAGGGATCCCGCAAAGGTGGTTGTAGTACAAGATTGGCAGATTCCTAAAAATGCAATAGGGGTGAGAAGCTTTCTTTGGTTGGCAGGTTATTATAGGAAGTTCATCAAGGACTTCGCAAACATATCAGCCCCTCTCACCAGGCTAACAAAGAAGAATTTGGCATTTTCATGGACATACACTGTGACTTTGTGTTCCAACGACTGAAGAGGACTCTGACAACAGCCCCGGTCTTGACCCTGCCTAATGGAAGTAAAGTGTTTACTGTTTACACTAATGCGTGCGGTATAGGGCTTGGTGAGGTTCTGATGCAAGAAGGGAAAGTAATATGTTATGGGGGTAGACAGTTGAGAGTTCATGAGAAGAATTACCCCACCCATGATCTAGAGCTAGCTGCCATAGTATTCGCGTTAAAGGCGTGGTATCATTATTTACTTGGAGAAAGGTTCGAGTTATACAACAATCATAAATCTCTCAAGTATCTATTCTCACAGAAGGATCTAAACTTAAGGCAACAACGGTGGATGGAGTTCTTAGCTTCATATGATTTTGAGATTGCTTATACCCCCAGCAATGGTAATGAGGTGGCAGACACAATAAGTAGGCAGAGGGTGGCCCTGAGTCCTCTATTTGTGGAAAGAAAGAACTTGGAGTTCATACCAGCTTTTGATATTAGACCCTCCATCGAGGTTTTGCCTGATTTATTTGTGTCCTAAGAGATACGACCGACTCTTGTGGATCATATAGGAGCTTCACAACAAGAAGACCCACAGATTCTAGACATCATAGATAAGATCAGAAGAGGGGAGACTTCTAGTCACCTCAGTAAATATGTCGTAGATGAAAAGGGGTGGTTGCGACGAGATGGAAGGCTTTGTGTTCCTCAAACTGGAAGCTTGATAAAGGCAATCCTAGAAGAAGCCAACCATTCTAAGTTGACCATTCATTCAGGCGGTGACAAGATGTACAGGGATATGAAGAGGGTTTTCTTTTAGGCTGGGATGAAGAAGGATGTGGCCGAATTTGTTTCTTAATGTTTGGTTTTCCAACAAGTCAAAGCTGAGAAAAAGAAGCCCGATGGATTGCTTCATCCATTAGAGGTTCCGCTGTGGAAATGGGAGAGCGTCTCTATGTATTTCATAGATGGTTTGTCTAGATCAAAGAAAAGTAATACCAGTATTTGGGTGATAGTGGACAGACTCACTAAGAGCGCTCACTTTATTCCAGTTAAAAATAAGTGGACGACATCATGGTTGGCAGCAACTTATGTTCGTGAGATAGTTCGTCTCCACGGAGTTTCTTCCAGCACCGTGAGCGATCGCGACCCCATCTTTACCAGCGAATTTTGGAGGAGCATGCAAAAATCATTAGGTATGCATTTGTGTTTGAGCACCTTTATCATCCTCAGACCGATAGGCAGACGGAGAGGGTGAAGAGAATTCTAGAAGATCTTTTAAGGCTGTGCATCCTTGACTTCGGAGGGACTTGGGAAGAGCATCTTCCTTTAGTAGAATTTGCCTATAATAACAGCTATCAGGCTAGCAGCGGTATGACACCCTTCGAAGCATTGTACGGACAACCCTATAGATCGCCAACTTATTAGTGGGAATCTATAGAAAGATTATTACTTGGACCAGATATGGTTAAGGAAACGTCCAAAAAGATTGACCTTCTTCGACGGCGAATGAAGACCGCTCAAGATAAGCAAAAGTCCTATGCAGACAAGAGAAGGACTGGCATCGAGTTCGACGTGGGAGACTTAGTTTTTATCACAGTATCACTTCTGAGGAATGTGGTTCTCTCTGGATCAGTAGGGAAGTTGGCACCTAGGTTCGTGGGACCATTCCCAATAACCGAAAGGATTGGCCAAATGGCCTACGGAGTAAAGCTCCCAGAAAATCTATTCGGTGTTCATGACGTTTTCCATGTCTCTCATCTACGAAAGTGCCTTCATGACACCGCGGAAGTTGTTGAGCCGAGCATGTTGGAAGAAGTTGAAGTGGAACAGGAGGCGACAGTCAGACGAGAGGTTAAGAAGGTGTGCAATAACGAAACCAAGTTGCTAAAATTTCAATGGGGAGATAACCGAGAAGATGCAACTTGGGAGATCGAAGACAAGATTCGTGCTTCGTACCCACCCACAGGGGTGTCGACACCCCTAGGACTGAGGTGGCACTCGGTTTCAAGGGGTCTAACAGCTATGTATATGTGTCATATTTCTCATATTCTCTTCATTGGGAGTCATGGAGGCCATATGCTGCTGGAGTGCGAACTGAACCGTTTCTACAACAATATATTCTACAAATCCAATTCAAAAATTCTAGATCCGTTCTTCATAAATTCTCTAAACCTAATGCTGTGAGTTTCTAGATTACTTTTAGGTTTAGATAAATAAAAGTATACTTTGAAAGACTATGAATTGGATATGTTATGATTCTGTGTTAATGTGAAATTCTATACTATGTTATGACAGATCTATTTTCTTAGATCTAATAAAATTGTGTTCATTTGATTATGATGATTATGTGGATCTTGACTTGTAACCATGTTATGGTGGATGTACATCTATTAATTTGGATAATTTTGACATCACTTGGATCTAGATCTTTATGTTAATCACCTTTCACCTGTCATATTGTGATCCATTGAGATATGTTGTAAACTTAACATGTGAACCCACCATTAGATCTAAACATTTTTTTATGTCACCCTAACTATGCTAGATCTAAGTAATTGGACACCTAATGTTTAATCAAGATCTCATTATGCTTACTTGAACATCATTGTGATTGACATAAGTTACCAGTTTGATGTTCACTTTATTATGATGTTAATCACATGTCCATTCACTTTGTTATTATTGGCAGTTTATGTTCATGTTTATGCCAAGACATGATGAAATTATCACCCTTGTCATACTCCCTTTTATTGTTATAGCTAGGCTACTTTATAGCCTAGATGCCGTCAAAATACAAACGAATAAGTTAGAGAGGAAACATGGAAAAAGGGATTATAATTAGCATTAATTATGTAATGTTTATATGAAGAGGGACATGTAACTCAGATGGGGAAAACATAGAAATAGTTACCTATAATAATATAGGTAGACTTGGATTAAATTGGAATTTTTAGTAATTTACAGTTAGGAATTGTAAATTGTACTTATGACACGAGGTTAGGTTACATTAGAGGTTGAAGTTTGCCCGGACCCGACCGGCATATCCAGTAGCCACTAATGTTGAACCTAATGTCGGAGGTCTAAGTACGCAAATACGAATCGGGCTAAGACACGACGTTATGCACAACTGTATAATAAGACTACCCGGACTCGACCGTCATATCCAGCATCCACACGTTGTAGGCCTAAAGTGGGAGGTCTAGCCCATTATAACCACAATTGGACATGGTAATGAAATAGACTACTTAACCTAATTTAATATATGCACTTAAGTTAGGGTTAAGTAAAATTGAATGGATAGTGGCGGGTTAAGTAAATTAGATGTGGTGGGTAATATATATAGGCCCACGAACTTAACCCAATAAGGTTATGTAATTAAAGACACCTAGTGGTATACATAACCAGTAGATAATGTAATAGGGTTATGTAATTAAAGACACCTAGTGGTATACATAACTGATAGATAATGTAATGAAGTTCTGTAATTAAAGACACCCTTTAGGGTAAGCATAACTATTATAGGGCAATGTAATTAAAGACACCTAAGGGTATACATAGTCAGTGGAAAACCTAGTGGGGATACAAGACAAGGGGCAAAGATTGTATCATATTGTGTGGTACCCATTTCAGTCAGTAACCCGGAGTTGGTATCAAGTAAAGACCTCCGTACTAGGCGGATAAGGGGTACGCTTACCGGTTGATTGTAAGAGATCCAAACGAGGCGAATGGTGTAGGAGGCGCAAACCAACCGGGGACATGTGCGTGCATGGGCCGGGCAGAGGGGGCTAAGACGACCGCGACACCAGTAGATATGGTTGTGCACACCATGGGTTTCCACTTTAGGAAGTGATACCTCCTACTGTGGGGCCAACACCGGATATCTACGGAGTAGGGAGCTGATCGATTAGCGTAGGAGTTAGGGTATACTTGGATGTATGACCTAAGCCTACCAACTTATAGTGGAAGGGATCATCTCATTTCGGTTATACTAGTAATAGTGCAGAGTAATCCTTAGTGAGGCACATACACCTTAACTTGCTTACCTTGTCCCACCTGCCATTTATGTAGTGATCTCTCTTATCCACTTTATATGCCTATCATGTTGATTTTATTTATCTACTGGCTAAAAGTAACTAGACTCACCAGACTTTATGTTTGACCCTGTTGTTTCTCCTTCTGTCTTCCGTTCCCCCCAGGTGCTCAGGGAGGAAACACTCAGACTTAATCTGGAATCATATATCATCTTGCTAGGAGCTACATCTGAAGTATGGCTCAAGTTCTTGTTTCTACTATGGATTAACTCTTTTTATTTGAGGAATAATGCTTTTTATTTACTTATGCACTCTGATGGTGCAAGACAGAAGTTATCTTATTGTAATAGTTTTTGTGACTTATGAAATTTTTGAAACACCCCATGTTCAGTAATGTCACCCACAAAGGGAATGCATTAATTTCAGTGAAGCGTTATAGGTAAGAGATCCAGATAAATTACAAGACAGACAAAAAAGCAGCGGAAAATAAAGTCATTTTATAAGCAACGTAGTTCAGTCAAGCTTTTACAACAATTGACTCAATCATACTTAAAAGTATTACATAAAACTTCTGTCTTGATTCAAAAACTTCCAAGTATATAAGAAGTGCAAAACATAGCAAAGTAGCATAAGTCCCCAAATTAAAGTGCAATCACAGCTTGTAACGACCCGGAAAATCTGAACCAATTTAAATTTTTAAATTGGCTATTTTAGTGGATTTTAAATATTTAAAATAAATATTTTAAATAATAACGATGAAAAGTAAGTTTGAATCGACCTTGAAAATAAATATAATTACTTTGAAATATAAACAAGGCCTGAAATGGCGTGGTAGTTTCAAAATTTGAATTCAAACTTCAACTGATCGTACCGGGTGCAAAACAAAACGGATTTGACTGAAACCAAAAATATTTAAATCTGTTAGTGAATATCTTTCTAACGAATCTGAATAATCAAAGTTTCATAGCGGGAAGCAAAAGTTATGGCCAAATGAATTTTCTGAAAGGTCGCCATGGAGTTTATATAGCCCGTGAAAATGACCATTTTGCAAACGACCTCGGAATTCGACGAAACCACTTTTGTTGGATCCGGGATGTTAAACTATTGCTAAGTTTCAAATTTCATAATTTTTGAAGCTAGTATGTGAGTGTGGCAAAGGAAAATGTGTTTGGTCGATTTCTATTAAATTGGGTCGACCAGAAAATGACCATTTTGCAAACGATCTCAGAATTCGACGAAACTAGTTTTGTTGGGACCGTATCGTCAAAACGTAGCTAGATTTATTTTTCTGGAATTTTTTGAGTCAGTTTGTGGCCTTGGCAAATTGAAATGTACGTTCGAAATTGAATATTAAATGTTTTATACTTTAATTTGAAAAATAACTGACTGTAACAGTCGAATTGGCCAACGAAACATATCCCATTGTGTCCGGCATAGGGGTATTTAGCTAGGGGCGACAGTCGTTGGGTTGAAATTGGTGTTTGTTTGTTCAAAAGGATATTTTTGGAATTTAAAATAAAATATATGGGTCAACCCCCCCCCCCCCTCTTTTCTCTCACTTCACGTTGACCGGTCAAACTCGAGTAAACCCCACCCCCCCCCCCCTCGCGAACGACGGAAGTGCTCCAACCTTCCCGACGATTTTCCCGCTGCCTCAGCCACTTTCAGCGCCACCTCTAGTTAAGTTTTCCTTTCATCTTTCCCTCCTCTATAAATCCATACAACCCTCGTCGGTTATAGTGGGGTATTGGCGTCGAATTTCCTCGAGGAAGACACCGCCTTTGAAGCTCCGCGGCGCCCTGGACTCGCTACCGAACTAAGCGCCACCACCTGGCGTTTGAAGCCTGTTCCGAGCACGTCGAAGTGGTATAAGCTGATCGGGACGAAGCGCAATGGATTGAGCGCAAATCGCAACCCTAGTTTTGAGCATTCAAAGAGAGGTAACGACCTATTTTAAATAAACTATATTATAGCTGTTTTAAGCGCTACGGTTTTTGATTTCACTGTAAAAATCATATCTTTTTCGTTTCTTAACGAAATTCAGTGAAACAAGAGACAATGGACTCGTGTGGACGTCTTCCACATTCTAGAAGGGACTGCGTATTTTTCTGAGCCTTCTGCTATTTTTGGTGGAGTGGAACCCAATGTGAGATTTTTAAATTATAAACGATATGGAAAACGACGATGTATATATTATATAGTCGATGTATGAGTTATATAAGCGTTGTATACCTCATGTGTAAGTGTTGTATAAGTTTTACGGTTGATGTATAAATTATATATGCATTGTAAAAATTATATATGTGTTGAATGGAAGTGAAATATACTTATATATATATATACGCCCCTCGTCCACAAACCATGGACGATATTTATTTATTGTGATTGGTGTGAAAATTGATTGATAGTGAATGGTTGATTGGAATTGTTTGTGGTTGAAATTGATTGATGATGGTTGAAAAATACCCGTTTTTGGTTTAGAATTATTTGGTTAAAACCTCATAGGATTAGTTTGTGGAAATGAAAAAAAATATACATGCCGCCTGCGTGCGAACTAGATGCATGAAATCCCATTGTCAAAAGCTGTGAGGCTTTAAGGAAGAGCGAGGAGTCGTACTAGGGACGGCCCCGGTTTTAACTACCCTGCCGTTATGCTGCCGAAATTTTGAATAATATTCATGTGTTAGAATTATTTTCATGTGTTGAAACTATATTCGTGTGTAGAATAGAAAACCTTCATGTGTTGAATAGAAATTCATTCGTTGAATAGAAATTCATGTGTTGAATGGTATTCGTGTTTTAAAATAAATTGTTTTATAATAAAAACCATATTTTTAACATCTATATGAACTATATAACATAGTCGTGTTTTGAAATAAATTGATTTACAATAAAAATCACATTTTTACTATATATATACAAACAATAGAAAACCTTCATGTGTTGAATAGAAATTCATTCGTTGAATAAAAATTCATGTGTTGAATGATATTCGTGTTTTAAAATAAATTGTTTTATAATAAAAATCATATTTTTAACATCTATATGAACTATATAAAATAGACGTGTTTTGAAATAAATTTTTTTGCACACATTTTTATCATATATATGAATTGTTAAAAATAGTGATGTGTTGAAATAGAAGTCAGTTGGATAAAAATAACATTTTTATCAAAGATATGAAAAGAATATGGTTTTGAAATCGAAGAATCGATTATATTTATATATATATATATAAATATAATTAAAATGAATCGAATAACGAAGCTGCAGTTCGTATTTTGAAACCGTGATTTCAAACGATTAGTGCGGGAGATCCGACCATCGGATTTTCCCGAAACCGTTGGGTTCGCTTTGGAAATATCTTTCCAACGACACCAACTTTGTAAAGATCCAACGATTGGATTGTCTGGAATGTTTAATTCAAATATGAAGAAAAACAGCGCCAGAATCGATTATATTTATATATAAATATCAGTATAATTAAATTAAATCGAATAACGACGCTGCATTTCGTATTTTGAAATCGAAACTTCAAACGAGTGTACCGGGAGATCTGACCGTCGGATTTTCCCAAAACTGGAACCATTGGATTCGTTTTGAAAAGATCTTTCTAATGATGTAAAATGTGTGAAGATCCAACGGTTAGATTTTCAGATATGTATAAATCAAATCTGAAGAAAAATAACGCCACGGCCGCGTTATAGCCCGAAGCGTCGTTTGAATGAATTGGGTATAAATAAATAAAAATAGCGATGAACCATTGTAAAATATTATAAACGATATGGAATGTGAAATTTAGAAACTAACTGAAGGTTAGCTAAGTCGAATGGTTTCCTGGGTTTTGATCTGATGTTGGTTTCGTCCTTCGGGGTTAATATTTGGGAAATCGTTCTCTTACTGATTTACGGTTAGTGACTAATGAATTGGAATGATGCATATGTTGTTTGTGTTTGTGTAGCACATGTTTATTATATACACGAGTTGCTCAGAAAGACCGGGTTTATCCCATTCTGAATAACTGAATCGACGATAAGAAATCGAAGATGAAGATGGTGGTCGAAGACCGGAGATATTCACCTCATTTGGATGGTAACTGATGTCCTAATTGGGAGGCATCCCGAAATATGGATAATGAGTGGTGATCGTCCAGACGTACGTGGAGATCGATGGGTATGCGAGGTATATAGTGCCTCCGATATCGTTCAGACCCAGAACGGACTTGTAAAAGGACTGTGTGTCTAACATTGGAATTCATTCTGTGTGATTGATAGCCATCAGTTGCATGGTGTGAATTGCATGTGTGGCATGCTAAGATGCAGTGAACAAGGCTTCTGTTTAAAAGCAAAGTCTTGAGGTATGAGCAAAGCACCGCCTGTGTGGCGTAGCTTTGTGTATAACGTGAATTCTCGAGCCTCACACCCCGTTATGAACCAGAAACGGGAGAGGACCTCAGGGAGGGCATGCGTTTCCTTCTAGCTAGAGGTGGTGTCGGTGCTTGAACTGGCTGACATTTATATTACTTTCACCTATGTGGTTGTTGCTGTTGCGAGGCGCCTCAGATATATCGGTGACTATGTGAAGCCGTTTGAGTCATTCATTGGCTCATTTACGCCCCAAAGGGCAGGGAAATGTACTGTTCAGGAATTTTAATCCACATCGGTGGATCGGCCCTGATGATCCAAGGGTCGATGCGCTCTGACCCTGAGACATAGGCTAGATTGTCTCGAAGTCGGTAAGGACTATCTTTTGCCTTGGTTCATGACAGAAATCCAATTTCCAAATATGTGACTGTGCTGTTTTGATTGTATACCTATATATGGCGACTTGATATATGGTACCCATGCCATCTATGATTGATAGTTATGATTGAAATTGTTTTGAAACCTATAAACACTAGTAATAATATCAAATTCTTTTGTTTTATTCGTACCAAGCATAATTTGGCCATTATAAGGTAAAACTCTATCCTCCGGTTTGCGTAGCATTGTGTGATGGGAACTAAGTCTTATAAGGGCTTCATTTTTATAAAGAGCATTGCGATGTTTAAAAGAATTATTTGTTTTAAAGCACTGGCAATCCAATGGAGTAAACCCGTTCCACGAAAGCGGCGTGGTCCTGTGATTAACCAATTGTATAATGTGTTAAGTAGATTTCTCATACCAGTCCCATGACTCGTAGTTTGTTTCACTTGCAAACTCGGGTGCTTTATTTCTACACGGGCAGCCTTGTCTTCAGGTTTAGAAAGATCTTTCTGGATAGCTGGAGCAGAAGATGGATTCTATCATTTATCTTTTTATGCTGTTCAGCTCCTATTGTACATATTATGTTTGTTTTCCGCTGTAGACATTTATGTATAGCTGAACTGTATTTGTACTAAGTATGATCCTGTATACTGTGCAACTCTGATGTTTATGTTTATCCAGTGTGTTATTTGTACATTATCTGGTGTATTTATTTATTTATGTTCTGCTATTATCTGTTTATATGTTATACCCTTGCCACCGTCAGTATGGGGTTTGGGGTCGTCTCACAGCTATAGCCAAAGATAAGAGGTTCCAAGCCATACATCACAGAATTTCCGAGCTTGGAAAGAGAAACGGTCCAAACCAAGCTGAGCTATTCCCTCCTTGACTACCTGGGGGAGGGGGACCGGAAGAAAAGAAGACGAAAGAAAATAGGTCTAACATAAGTCTGGTAAGTCCAGTGATTTTTCAGCATGTAAACAAGATAAAGGATCATGACATGAATAAACTGAAAATAGGGCAATACCATAAAACAAGATTACTTAAGACAAGATAAGGCAAGGTAAACTGAATGCGCTTCTACTCATTCTCTGCTTCGCTACTACCCTGTTATCCTGATTTCTATATCTCTGCACCGCCTAACTAGTATCCCAACTAGTAATCTGTATAAAATGATAATATTACAACATCATCCAATCCCCGCAATTGTGGTAGCCTTCAGGTGTACATCTAGTATGAGGATCTTACCTCAATCAGCCTAATTTCCATGAAGATGTTAGACGTACCCTTACTACCCTATCGATCGGCTCCCTACTTGTATTAATTTTCCATGTGTCTATGTCGATCGGCCATCGCTTGCGTGTAGATACCCTGTGTTGGTCCCACTATAAGGTGTATCAATCTTTATGATAGCAACTCGACATGATTCAAGATGCACAGTGTGTAACTACTGGTACCCAGTACCTGGTTTTTTCCCACTTCGGAGTATTTGCACGCCCGTAAACCATCGGAACCTACATTGACGTACCACCTGCCGCTATTTTGACCGCTTATAATCAGCCCAGTAATCGTGCCCCATCCTCCCTAGCTCAGGGTACCATGATACATCTATGTGGGTTACTGCTAAAATGGGTCCTGGTTACTAGGGTTTCCTACTGGTTAAGTTTGTGGGCCTATATATACTAATATTACCCACCTACACGAGATGTACTTAACCCTCCCACAGATTCAAGCATGTTTATTTAACGATTAAGTTTGTGGGCCTATATATACTAATATTACCCACCTACACGAGATGTACTTAACCCTCCCACTAATCAAGTCAATAAGTATTATTGGTTAAGCTTGCCTTAACCCTATCCACTTCGTTCATGTAATATTGGTTAAGTGTTGTCCATTCATGTTAACTTAACCCACCCACACATCATGTTGTATTGGTTAAGTGTTTTCTATTAACTTAACCCCACTCGTTCACCATGTTATATTCGTTAAGTGTTGCCTTCTTGTGTTACTTAACCCTATCATACATCATGTTATATATATCAGTTAAGTGTTGCCTTCTTGTGTTACTTAACCCTACCATACATCATGTTATATCGCTTAAGTGTTGCCTAAGTTAACTTAACCCTAAAATTTGTTTAATTAACATGTTGTGTTGGTTAAGTGTTGCCTTAGTTAACTTAACCCTACCATTTGTTTAATTAACATGTTGTGCTGGTTAAGTGTTGCCTTAGTTAACTTAAACCTACCATTTGGTTAATTAACACATTGTACTGGTTAAGTGTTGCCTTAGTTAACTTAACCCTAACATTTGGTTAATTAACACGTTGTACTGGTTAAGTGTTGCCTTAGTTAACTTAACCCTACCATTTATTTAATTAACATATTGTACTGGTTAAGTGTTGCCTTAGTTAACTTAACCCTACCATTCTTAGCCTGCCTGTTTCTTAGCTTTAATTCATTCATTAAAGCACCAACCATTCACATTAGATATTTATTTTTGCGGTCGCTGGATGTGTCGGGCGGTTTCGGGCAGCCTTACACCGCAACTCAATCTAACCTCGGGTTTTTCGGGCTTAATGCGCTAACCTCTCACATTAGATCTATATTGTTACGATTGCTGGATGTGCCAGGTGGTTCCGGGCAGTCTTACACCGTAACTCAATCTAACCTCGGGTTAGGCACAATCATCTTTTGATTAATTTACATATTTACTATTTAAGTTTATATGTAAATTATCAACCAATGTTGTCAACTCAAGTCATGTCCCATTTACCCTTCTAAATTTTGTCCATAATTTTTAGGTATACAAATTATACCTTTTCATGCCATTAATCATTTACAAGATTATGAGCCAACCTATGCAAATAGCATATAGAACGTTAGGCTCGCAAATTAGCCTAACTCATAAACAAAGAGGGGAAAAGAAAGGGGACATGTAACATTCCAACGACATAAAACAGTTTAGATCAGCTAACAATGTGTAATATAAATTTTGTATAGTACTACACAAATTTAATTAAGCATGTAAATGTGAAAATGCATTTTAGTTGGATCAAATTAACATAGATCTAAACATCTTAGACATATAAGCACATATGAATATGACTTAGCTTATGATCTTGCATATAACATAACATAAGGAATCACCAAATTTATATACAACATGATAGGTTCATTGCCAAATTATTATACAACATGATAGGTTCATCACCAATTTAACATACAACATGATAAGTCCATCACCAGTTTAATATACAACATGATAAGTCCATCACCATTTTAATATACAACATGATTGGTTCATCACCAAATTTATATACAACATAATAGGTTGTGTAAATCACAATAGTCACGTAGGCATAGGTAATTTCAGAATTTCAACATGAATCAGAATACGATTATCTTACAACTAGGCACAGTTCTAGTTTCTCTTCATTACAAGTCATGACTTTTATTTGTTCAAATTTAATGAATAACTGAACTTATAAACAAAAGAACAAATCGTGTTTTCTGGTATCTGATTTCTGAAACTGAAAAGCTATGCTTTGAGTAGACTACTGATTCTATAGTTTTGATTTGATTTGGGACTTCCTAACTTGACTTGTAGTTTAGAGAAAAATGGAGGCTGCGCTAGTTCGGCCATGGACAGCATGACGGCTTCAGAGAACAATTTTATTTGGTTTTAGGGTTGGGGTTTTTTTATATAGAAGTTTAGATTAATGGGAGCCGTTAGATCATCCTACGAGAAATCAGAGCCATCCATACCAAATAGAGCCAATCGGAAGTCGCCACATATGACCTAATGACTCAGAAAACGTCACTGGACAAAACAGTCCAGATCTGGCCAAGGGGGTCGACCCCTACAGGGGGGTCGACACCCTAGTCCACACCCCTCTTCGGGGGTCGACACCTATGTCGACCCCCCCCCCCCCGGGGGGAGTCGACCACTATGGGTGGGAATTTTCCCGCCCAGCCGCTTCTCTCGGAATTTTGATTTTGAACTGTTTTTTAATTAAATTATTATTTATATTCAATTTCCGTTTAAACATGAAATCTTCTGAACTCCATAACTTCTTCATACGGAGCCCGATTCACGCAAACTCGGACTCTATCTCAAGCAGAATTCCGAGACGAACACAATAGCAAAAACCTTTTCCCCAAATTTTCAATTTTAAAATTAAGCATTCTTTAATTTTTTACTTTAATGTTCATAGAAAATACGGGGTGTTACATTCTCCCCTCCTTAAAGGATTTCGTTCCCGAAATCTTCAAGTAAGAAGAATGTATATCCTACCATCCAACATCCATCTACTTAACCATTTAATCACAGGCATCCATTGTCCTTAAAAGGTATCTAATGCTTTTCATGTACATATGCATAGTGTTATGTCCTTATCTAATGCAAAATTAGGTGGTCTACTGATTCAGTTGACCTCCTTAATGCAAATCATGATAATGCCATGAGTCCATTATGTATGCAATTTATTCCTAATCATTCTTTCTACATGAGTGCACAATCATTCATACAAATGCAACGTCCATATGGTAACACATCAATTTTCAATCCATATACAAATACATATATGCATATGCAATATGAAAGTGACTGAGCCGATCTAGTACCTAATGTGTGTGTATATGCATCCACGAGCAATCACTAGCAACCACTTGCAACCAAAAATCATAACATGTTTTGAATACATGTTTACATCCATTGGTTTCTACCTAAGGGTCAGGAATAAGACCGAGGAGATATACTTAAAAGATAGATATAAGCATGCATAAACTTATGGAAAAGAGATCAAGGATGTACCCTCAAAAAGAAAAGGGTAGGGTGCGCGTATCTTGTCCTCAGTCTCCCAAGTCGCGTCTTCTTCAGCGTTACTCCATTGAACTTTAACAAGCTTGACTTCACGGTTGCGAAGCTTTTTGACTTATATCCCTAAGATACGAGTTGGAACTCTCCTCACCGTCGCTTCTTGCTCCACTTCTATTTCCTCTAGTATGCTTGGCTCCACAACTTCTTCCGACTCATGTAAGCACTTTCGTAGATGAGAGACATAGAAAACATTATGAACTCCAGCCAATCTTTCGGGCAGCTCTACTTTATAAGCCATCTTCCTAATCCTTTTCACATAAAGAGGACTTGAAGTCAACCTTTTTCTTCTTAAGGCATCCGCTACGATCTTACCCTTACATCATAATGGCGCCTAGTCCCGTGCCGCATGCATCCGTATATACCATAAGACTTTTACTACCGTAAGATAAAAGTCAAAACTGGGGCCATTGAAAGAGCCCTCTCCGATTGTTGGAAAGCGACATCACAACCAATATCCTGAGCAAAGGTTAGATTCTTCTTCGTTAATCCAGTAGGTGGGGCTAATACCTTCGCAAAGTTCTTAATGAACTTCCTATATTAGCCCGCTGGTCCAAGAAAGCTGCTTACTTCTGTTGCATTCCTTGGGACCTTTCAGTCTTGCACCGCAACTACTTTTGCGGGATTTACTGCTATCCCTTCTTTGGACACCACATGTCCAAGAAACCTTACTTCTTCTCTCCAAAAATGGCATTTTTGGAGAACTTCGCCTTAAGTTGATGCGGTTGGAGGGTATCCGAGACTTCCCTTAGAAGCAAAGCATGCTCTTCCTCATTCCAAAATATCATCTATGCACAAGCGAAGTGAAGCATCCGCCTTTGTAATGAAAACGACTGGAGCACCCCATTCAGAAACACTTCGCCTTATGAACCCTTTTTCAAGCAACTCTTTAACTTGCTTACTGAGATCTTTCCTTTCTCTTCAGAGGTAAACCCTTTACCTCTTCAAAGACATCCGAGTATTCATAGACTACTCTAACAAATTTTAGGTTTTCAACAGACGCATCAAGAGATTCTAGGTAGCTAAGAATAACAGAGTTCATAGGATTACAAGAGATTTAGAGAGTGTTACCGAGGTGACTCATAAGTCTAACCACTCTCTTTTCACAGTCAAGGACGGCACCATTACTAGATAGCCAATCCATGCCTAGAATCAACCCATAGCCTGTGAAGCCCAAAACATAGGCATTACATCTAAACCCAACGCTTAGTATAGAAATTTCCAAATCCAAACAAATCATTGATAAATAAGCCGAACCCCCAATTGGATTTGAAATAACCAAGGGATCCTCTACTATACTGGTGTCTAGGTGCAGAGATTCAACTAAAGCAGTAGATATAAAAGAGTGCGATGCACCAGAATCAAAGAGAGTACGAACATGATGATCAAAAAGATAAACTAAACTCTCAACAGAAACATTTCTACATCTTTCTTGCGGATGTGTTATGAGAGCGTGAACCTGCCCTCCAGAAAATCTTATCCTTTGTTCTTGCCCTTGTCCTAAATTATATGACCCGTCATACCATAATAACGACACTTCCTCTTATCCTAGATTTTTCTATTCTTTCCTCCTTTGTGAACCAAGTCCATATCCATGAGTTTCTCATCCTTGGGTTATGCTCCTTAGCCAAACTCCCTCATTTTCATCTTTGCCATCCTTGTGTGGCTTGTTGACAAGTCTCTTGAAAGCTGCCTCCATCGCACGGAAAACCCTACAAAGCTTGAAAGAAAATTAGCCGCAGGCGAAACTACAGCGGCTATATGGAACTTGGGCACTTATTCGCCCATTGACAGGTGTCGTAGTCTCATCAAGCCTACGGAACCAGGTCGCGATGAGGTTACCCCCCAGAAAGCCAGGAGCCCAGAGACTTAGTAAAGAAGGAAAATAAGGATTCAAACAGAGGATCAAAAGTTGGTGCATATGGTTTTAGGGAATATGCCTTTAAAACAAAACTTTTCTTTAGAAAATGCATCTTTTAAAATCATCTTTAAAATATTTTTTCAAATCTTTTATCTGATCCGGTAACCTTCAGCTCTGATACCAAGTGAAACACCCCACGTTCATTAGTGTCACTCACAAAGGGAATGCATTAATTTCAGTGAAGCTTTATAGGTAAGAGATGCAGATAAATTACAAGATAGACAAATAAAGCAGCGGAAAATAAAGTCATTTTATAAGCAACGTAGTTCAGTCAAGCTTTTACAACAACTGACTCAATCATACTTAAAAGTATTACATAAAACTTTTGTCTTGATTCAAAAACTTCCAAGTATATAAGAAGCATAAAACATAGCAAAGTAGCATAAGTCCCCAAATTAAAGTGCAATCACAGCCATAGCCAAAGATAAGAGGTTCCAAGCCATACATCACAGAATCTCCGAGCTTGGAAAGAGAAACAGTACAAACTAAGCTGAGCTATTCCCTCCCTGACTACATGGGGGAGAGGAGAAACGGAAGAAAAGAAGACGAAAGAAAACAGGTCAGACATAAGTCTAGTAAGTCCAGTGATTTTTCAGCATGTAAACAAGATAAAGGATCATGGCATGAATAAACTAAAAATAGGGCAATACCATAAAACAAGATAACTTAAGACAAGATAAGGCAAGGTAAACTGAATGCGCTTCTACTCTTTCTCTGCTTCGCTACTACCCTGTTATCCTGATTTCTATATCTTTGCACAGCCTAACTAGTGTCCCAACTACTAATCTGTATAAAGTGATAATATTACAACACGATCCCAATCCCCGCAATTGTGGTAGCCTTCAGGTGTACATCTAGTATGAGGATCTTACCTCAATCAGCCTAATTGCCATGAAGATGTTAGATGTACCCTTACTACCCTATCGATCAGCTCCCTACTTGTATTAATGTTCCATGTGTCTGTGCCGATCGGCCATCTCTTGCGTGTAGATACCATGTGCTGGTCCCACCATAAGGTGTATCAATCCTTATGATAGCAACTCGACATGATTCAAGATGCACAGTGTGTAACTACTGGTACCCAGTGCCTGATTTTTTCCCACTTCGGAGTATGTGCACGCCCGTAAACCGTCGGAACCTACACTGACCTACCATCTGCCGCTATTTTGACCGCTTATAATCAGCCCAGTAATCGTGCCCCATCCTCCAGGGTTCCATGATACATTTATGCGGGTTACTGCTGAAATGGGTCCCGGTTACTAGGGTTTCCTACTGGTTAAGTTTGTGGGCCTACATATAATAATATTACCGACAACACGAGATGTACTTAACTCTCCTACCGATTCAAGCATGTTTATTTAACGGTTAAGTTTTTAGGCCAATATATAGTAATATTACCCACCTACACGAGATGTACTTAACCCTCCCACTGATCAAGTCAATAAGTATTATTGGTTAAGCTTGCCTTAACCCTATACGCTTCGTTCATGTAATATTGGTTAAGTGTTGTCCATTCATGTTAACTTAACCCACCCACACATCATGTTGTATTGGTTAAGTGTTTTCTATTAGCTTAACCCAACTCGTTCATCATGTTATACTGGTTAAGTGTTGCCCTCTTGTGTTACTTAACTCTATCATACATCATGTTATATATATTTGTTAAGTGTTGCCTTCTTGTGTTACTTAACCCTACCATACATCATGTTATATCGGTTAAGCCTTAATTAACTTAACCCTACATTTGTTTAATTAACATGTTGTGCTGGTTAAGTGTTGCCTTAGTTAACTTAACCCTACTATTTGGTTAATTAACATGTTGTACTGGTTAAGTGTTTCCTTAGTTAACTTAACCCTACCATTTGGTTAATTAACATGTTGTACTGGTTAAGTGTTGCCTTAGTTAACTTAACCCTACCATTTGTTTAATTAACATGTTGTACTGGTTAAGTGTTGCCTTAGTTAACTTAACCCTACCATTCTTAGCATGCCTGTTTCTTAGCTCTAATTCATTCATTAAAGCACTAACCACTCACACTAGATATGTATTGTTGCGGTCGCTGGATATGCCGGGCGGTTCCGGGCAGTCTTACACCGCAACTCAATCTAACCTCGGGTTTTTCGGGCTTAATACTCTAACCTCTCACATTAGATCTATATTGTTACGGTTGCTGGATATGCCGGGCGGTTCTGGGCAGTCATACACCGTAACTCAATCTTACATCGGGTTAGGCACAATCATCTTTTGATTAATTTACATATTTACTATTTATGTTTATATGTAAATTATCCACCAATGTTGTCAACTCAAGTCATGTCCTATTTACCCTTCTAAATTTTGTCCATAATTCTTAGGTATACAAATTATACCTTTTCATGCCATTAATCATTTACATGATTATGAGCCAACCTATGCCAATAGCATATAATTTAATATATTTCCCAACGTATCCCCCGTTATTTGTTCGCATAAATTACATAGAACGTTAGGCTCACAAATTAGTCTAACTCATAAACAAAGAGGGAAAATGAAAAGGGACATGTAACATTCCAACGGCATAAAACAGTTTAGATCAACTAAGCATGTGTAATATAAATTTGGCATAGTACTACACAAATTTTAATTAAGCATGTAAATGTGAACTTGCATTTGAGTTAGATAAAATTAACATGGATCTAAACATCTTAGACATATAAGCACATATGAACATGACTTAGCTTATGATCTTGCATATAACATAACATAAGGAATCATCAAATTTATATACAACATGATAGTTTCATTGCCAAATTATTATACAACATGATAGGTTCATCACCAATTTAACATACAACATGATAAGTCCATCACTGGTTTAATATACAACATGATAAGTCCATCACCAATTTAATATACAACATGATTGGTTCATTACCAAATTTATATACAACATAATAGGTTGTATAAATCACAATAGTCATGTAGGCATAGGTAATTCCAGAATTTCAACATGAATCAGAATACGATTATCTTACAACTAGGCACAGTTCTAGTTTCTCTTCATTACAAGTCATAATTTTTATTTATTCAAATCTAAAGAATAACTGAACTTACAAACAAAAGAACAAATGTTGTTTTCTGGGATATGATTTCTGATACTGAAAAGCTATCCTTTGATGTTGACGACTTATTCTCTAGTTTTGATTTGATTTGGGACTTCCTAACTTGATTTGTAGTTTAGAGAAAAATGGAGGCTACGCTAGTTTGGCCATGGACAACATGATGGCTTCAGAGAGCAATTTTATGTGGTTTTAGGGTTGAGGGTTGGGGTTGTTTATATAGAAGTTTAGATTAGTGAGAGCCGTTAAATCATCCTAGGAGAAATCAGAGTCATCCAGACCAAACAGAGCCAACCGGAAGTCGCCACATATGCCCTAATGACTCAGAAAACGTCACTGGACAAAACAGTCCAGATCTGGCCGAGGGGTTCGACCCCTACAAGGGGGTTGACACCCCTCTTGTGGGGTCGACTCCCTGCAGGGGGGTCGACATAGGTTTTTTTCCGACCCCCCTACAGGGAGTCGACCCCTATGGGCGGGAATTTTCCCGCCCAGCCGCTTCTCTCGGAATTTTGATTTTTAACTGTTTTTTAATTAAATTATTATTTATATTCAATTTCCGTTTAAATTTGAAATCTTCTGAACTCCATAACTTCTTCATACAGAGTCCGATTCATGCAAACTCGGACTCTATCTCAAACATAATTCCGAGACGAACTTCTCCATACAGTGTCCGATTCACGCAAACTCGGACTCTATCTCAAACAGAATTCCGACCCCCTGCAGGGAGTCGACCCCTTGGGCGGGAATTTTCCCGCCCAACCTCTTCTCTCGGAATTTTGATTTTGAACTATTTTTTAATTAAATTATTATTTATATTCAATTTCCGTTTAAACTTGAAATCTTCTGAACTCCATAACTTCTTCATACAGAGTCCGATTCAAGCAAACTCGGACTCTATCTCAAACAAAATTCAGAGACGAACTTCTTCATACAGAGTCCGATTCACGCAAACTCAGACTCTATCTCAAACAGAATTTCGAGGTGAACGCAATAGCGAAACCCATTTCCCTAAATTTTCAATTTTAAAATTAAGTATTCTTTAATTCGTTCCTTTAATTTTCACAGAAAATACGGGGTGTTACAATTGTGGACCACGGTATTATGACTTATGCTTGAAATAAAATTTTAAAATTTTCACTACTGCCTTGTTTATATCTCTCTTGTACTGTGTCTGTTTACCTATAGCACCTCAAGAAACTTAATGCATTCCCTTAGTGAGTGACATTAACGGACGTGGGGTGTCACAGTGTATAACTCACAAATATACAATAGCTATGAAGGCAAATATAAAATGATACAAATATCAGCTAATCATAGATATGCAACAATAAATGTAGTAAAATAGAAAAATCACAATGGGGATTTTTATACTGGTTCGAAGCACGATCCTACGTCCAGTCCCAGACTTCTATCTGGATTTTCACTAACAACCACATCGCTTCACCCGGAGGAACAGGTTTACAACACCCGAGCAGACGAACGGGATTTCATGCCTCTAACAACACCGAGAACTTCAACATGTTCCTCTTACAACATCGAGGACTTCAACTAAGACAAATACAATTGTTGTTGACAGTATATGTTCCTGATAACACGAATTGTCACTTGTAGTACAACCTTCCTATAATCTTATCCTCAAATAGAATATTTGTGTATATGAAGATTTTGAAGTGGATATCATATTGAATCAAAAGAATATCAAGTAGATTCTAAGAATCAAAATGATAGATTATTGAATATGAGCAATTGAGCGCTCAAGAATATAGAAATGAGATCAAGAAATTAGAGATAGTAATCAAGTTAAAATTCGTTTAGATTAGTTAAATGAAACGATGATCTCATGGTGTTTATATAGAGAATAAATAGTTGTAACCCTTTGTGAAGAGTAACGAACAATAGCCATGATTATTGGTGAAGAGAAGGAGATGCAACCCTTGATTGAAAGGAAGTGTCTTTTTGAAAGGTTGTTTTCTAAAAGAAAACGGTCGACAGGTTAAAAAGAACTAGAAGACAGGAATGTGAATATATATATATATATATACACACACACGTTATATTCATATGTACACGTTTATTGTGCATTCTGGGTAGAAACGATCGACAGGTCAAAATATGGGCTGTCGACTGGTTTTACCTAGGTTGCACAATCAATGTGTACATATATATATATATATATATATATATATATTCGTATATATATCGATAATTTCGAGGTATGAGATCATTTGAGGATAGATTTTAACATAACCAACACTATTAAATCACCAAATAATCAACCTCTAATCTAGAATACCATATGTAGCTCTTTGTACCTCTTCAAACCAATAAATATCCTCTTTTTGTCGATCACGGCTTATTTCTTTGTCAGAAAGCAAAACTCCATAATCTCTTGACTCAACAACATGTAGCAAGTATTTGGCCGTCTTAATATTTGTATTAAAGGTTTATGTAATATATATAGCTATTACTAAAATACATTTTTTTATTGTTATCTTTTTGTATACTCACTTCATAATTTATATTTATATTATAACTATATAACATGTCATCAATCAAGATAAGGTAAGTGAAATATTTGATAATTTTTGTATTTGTAGTAAAAAGAAAAAACTATGGTATTTCAAGTAATTACAAATAATAGTAACCTATGAAAAATATTTCGCATTCTTCATTTCTTTGTACGCTTTTAACTTTTTGTAGAATCTATTTGAATCTATTATGAACTTAAATCAGATATACAAACTATTTTCATAAGCTTCACTTATATATATAGACATACATACAGGTGTAGGATAACGCGTGTTCCTTAGGACCTAAATTAGAGTGATGTGAGGTGGTTTGGTAGTAAAACATAGCTCAAAAATTTAGTATAACAACATATAAAATGTAACAACCCAAATTTTAATAAACAGTAAATTAATTGATTAATTAATTAAATAAATAATAAGTTAGAAAATAATAGGAATTGGGCAATGTGGTTTGAGCCATTGGGTCCGTTACGATTTTATGGTTCATATGGTTTGCGTAAAATGGACTAAAAAGAAGTTATGACTATTAGAAGTTTGAAATTAAAATTTGAAATTAAAAATAAACAAAATGGATAAATATAATTAATAACCTTGGAACTGGGACGACCAAGTCTTAGACAGGGTCGACCCAGGTATAACAATCGAAATTTAACGAATAATAATAAATTGATTAATTAAAGTATAAGTAAAAAAAATAATGGGAACTGGGCAATGGGGTTTGCGCCATTAGGCCCGCTATGACTTTTTGGTTTTGTTAGATTTTTGATTTGCGTAAAACGGACTTAAAACAAATAAGTTATGACCAATTAAGTTTGAAATTCAAATCAAAATTTAAAATAAACAAAATGAATTATAATAATTACTCAAACTTAATTAACATTATTACTGGGACGACCCAGTCCCAGCTGGGTCGACAAAAGCCCTAAGTCATATGGTTTGTTGATAAGAATGTCGTTAGTTTTTTGTTCCTTCTTCCTACTTGTTTTCTCCAGCAGCTTGGATTCTTTGTCAATGTCTTCATCGGTAGCAATTTTTTTACCCTTTCTTGCCGCAGATATCTTCTGATCGGAAGTAGTAGAAGAAGTGTAGCTGCTGATGTCTTCTTGTTTTATTTGAACAGTCACTTCGGAGCTTTCCTGTTTCACCAACACAATCTTTGCAGCAGTTAAGTTTTCCTTTTTACTAGAAATGTCATAATCGATTGTTCTTATTTCTATCGCCGCTTGTGCACCGCATAGTGAGTCGAAGATTTTATCAACCTATCCATCACCAAGTCCAACCATGTAGTCAACCAGTGGTTAAACAATCCTTCAGCCTCTTTTTTCGAAAGCAACTGTTGGAAATAAACTTGGTTTTTACTAGGAAACATTAATTATGTGACATATTTAATTATTGTATTTAGGAAAGGCCAAGATAAATAGAAATAAATTATAGACTTATCAAAATAAGATTAGAGAAGAATCTAGACTAAACAAATATGTAAAAAGAAGAAAAGTCTAGAAAAAAAAGTCTGGAGATTCTCTCTTATATAAATTAGGATGTAATCACTCATATGTATGAAGCAATGTATTAAACTGATTGGTATCAGAGCTACAAAAATTCCATAACATTGGTATCAGATCCTAGTTAAATAATCAAGGAAGATGACAAATGAAACATCATTTTGTCAAATTCCATTATTCAAGAAAGATAATTATGGCACTTGGAGCATCCGCATGAAGAAGCTGCTTGAATCGCAAGGCTTGTGGGATATCATAGAAAATGGGTATGAAGAACCTGTCTTTGTCACCGCTTTATCCCAAATTAAAAGGGATAAATTGAAGAGTTTGAAGAAGACAGACTTACAAGCATTAGTCATCATTCACAAGGCTTAGGTGATGATATGTTCGAAAAGATAATGGATGCATCTACGAGCAAGGAAGCATGGGAGATCTTGGAGAATGACTTCATTGGAATTAATAAAATGAAGAAAATTCGATTGCATGGATATTCCAAGGATGTAAAATCCATGAATATTGGTCAATTTTTGAAGATTCTTCAAGTTTTTGAAGAAAGAATAAATAAGGAAGTTGAAGAGAAGACTGATCATGTTAAAGAAACATGTACTGTAACAACCCGTATTTTTGAATAACATGTTATAACATAAATCAAGGCAGAATTAAACTGTATAATCTGAATCAAGGGAAACGGGCTGTGCCATTGCGTTCGTCTCGGAAAAATACGCGAAATAGAGTCCGAGTTTTCGAAAATCGGAGTCCGTATGACCAAGTTATGGCCCGTCAAAGTTTTCAGAAAATTTCAAGTTCAAAAACAGTTCAAATTTGAATTTAGATTTCAAATTCAGCCAAAACAGACTGGGCGGGAAAATTCCCGCCCAGACAGGTCGACAGGGGGGTCGACACTAGAGTCGACCTCCCCCCCAACCAGGTCGACACTAGAGTCGACCTGGGGGTCGACCTCCCTAGTCGGCCAGGTCGGCCTGGTGCACTTAATTGGGCTGTTTGGACCTGTTTTGTTGGCTAGTGACGTGATTTGATGGCTCAGATTTGATTTAGGGTTAATCCTAGGGCTAAAACTAATCCTAAACTCTATAAAAAGACCCTAATGCCTAGCCTAAATCATCATAAATCAATCCTATAACTAAACTATGCCAAACTGTTTCTTGATCATGGCCTCTATCTTCATATCATGGCCTCCATCCTCTTCATGAAAATTTAAGTGTCCTAAGCTAGTAAAAGAGCCATCTTTCTTAAGTAAAAGAGCCTCCTTTCTTTGTCTTTGGGGTTATTACTTCTTGTTTCAAGGCGTTTAAGTGAGCTTATTATTTTATTTGCGGATTTTGCTTGTGGCTTCGTCTCAATCTTTATATATATTGATCTAGATCACATAACCGCTCATTGTAAGCCTTATACTACTCTTAGATTCTAACTATGAAGTTAAATGTGACATGTTGCAAGTTGATTTTGGGCCTAAGTATGATATATGCTTTGATCTTATCATGTTTGTTTGTAAACCTATGATCTTATCATGTTATGCATGAATATATTCTATGCATGCTTGTAAACCTATCACCTTGACCTTGTGGGCTAAAAGCTATAAGCTTTATGTTGAAATGTTGCATTATATAACATGAGAATTCTTATAACCTTTATGATAACTTGCATATAATGTTATATGCGAACTTCTAGCCATCATCCTATGTCATTCATAATCATGTTTCACCTATTTGCTTAAGTTGATATTATGCATGTTTTGAGGCCTATGATGTAATATGCAAGCTTATGAACCTATTTATGCCTCATATGCCACCATGTTTAACTTGTGGCCAACCTTATTACCTTATGCCCCTTTTTGTCATGCTTTTGCCAAGTTCCCTCTTTTGATCTATGTTATGCGAAACGTACATGCAATGGGAATGCGTTGGGTTTGGGTAATATTAATGACATGAAAACATGATTTTAAAATATGACATGAACATTGACTTGTGATTATGTTTGTAAACATAATGGTGGACATGACACTTAGAAAATATGAATGTGGCCAACTCGAGGTTGGGTTGAGTTTGTAGCATAAATCTACCCGGAACCGACCGGCTTAACTAGTGGCTACAAGCAATAGGACCCAATGTGAGTAGTTGGTCATGTTGCACTAGAAACCTGAGGTTAGACCAAGTTGTGGTGTAAAGCTACCCGGACCCGCCCGGCTTAACTAGTAACCACAACAAAGTCTAATGTGAGAGGTTGGGTGCATTAAAATAACTAATGCCACATGATAGGGTTAAGTCATGGACCACTTGAATACTTAACCAATTAAACATGATGGGTTGACGCGGTTAAGTCATGAACCTTGGGAACACTTAACCAACTTGATACTTGATTGGGTAGGGTTAACCACATTTAACCCGCTAGAAACCCTAGTTACGTGGTCCTTTTCACCAGTAACCCTCTTGATTGTATCATGATACCCTAGGGACTAGGCTAGGGTGGGGTACGTTTACTGGGTTGACATGTAAGCGGGCAAAACGACGGTTGAGTAGGTGCGCCGGTGTAGGTTCAGGCGGACTATGGTCGTGTACATGGTCCGGAGTTGAAAAAGCAGACACGGGCACCCGTAGGTTTAGACTGTGTGTGCTTGATCTGTGTCCGTGGTTGACACCCTAGGGCTTGATACACCCTAGGGTCGACCTAGCACAGTTTGACTACACTTCGTGATTGGGTCGTATGACACTGATACACGATGAGTTAGGCTTATAGGGAGCCGATCGACTAGACCGAATAGTTGGACCTCGATTTAGGCCATTACATGATGTGGGCCCGCTTTGGGCCAAGGGATCATTTCTTGATTATGCTTGACATGGATTGGAATACTAGTACACTCCTGGTGCAACTTAACCTTGTATATGCGATGCCACACTTGATCTATCTTGTTAACTTTCCACCATGCCATTTATCACCCTACATCTCATCTACATGTTCAGTTAACTTTATTAGTTTTTATACTAATAGTAGATAGGACTTACCAGTCTTTTTGACTGACCCGTTTTCTTTCGCCTCTTTTCTTCCGTCCCCCCCCCCCCCGGTTTGCAGGGTGGGAACACTGTTACCTACCTGGATCTTTTGCTGCTTTTTTGGATAGCTCACGTATGGTTTGAGCATGCTATGGCCTTATGCTACTTTGGGGATAGTTACTTTATGTTTCTTTTTCAGTTTTCAGTTTATGTTCTAGACTTTGTTTTATGGGAAAATAATGAACAAGTTCTTTGATGTAACTTGACTATGGTTTTGAAATGCTAATTTTGTCCGCTGCTTTATTTACTCTGTTTTTACTTATATGTTCTGTCTTGTGATATCTGCATGCATGTTTACCTTGTTTAACGCCCCTCCAAAGTTAGTGTCCTTGCAAGAGTGGCACTGGCGGAGGTGGGGTGTTACATTTGGTATCAGAGCATAAGGTTTACAAGATCTGAGCAAAAGGTTTTTAAAACTTACCTTTTGAAAAAAAAAACTATTTTCAAAACAAATTAAGTATTTTCCAAGAAAAGTCTAGTTATTTTGAAAGGCTATTCCCCAAAGGCCATTAGCACTATCCTTCGTTTCTTCGTTCTGAATCTATCCATTTTTTTCCTTCGTTTCAGTGTGGCCGATAATTTTGCCATCCCGGAGGGTGTACCAGTACCTATTTGGTTTAGAAGGTACATGGAGGCAACGGCGAATGAAGCCGGCCCTGCGGATATTCCTCCTCCCCCTCAGCATACACAAGCGCATTTCGCGGAGCTTTGCAAAGACTTTAAGGCGATGGGATGCAAGAATTTTGTCGGAACGGAGACTTCTGTAGAGGCAAGAAACTGGTTAAAGGAAACTGAAGACCTCTTTGCTATCTTTGATGTGGAAGATCATAGGAAAGTTCTGTTGGCAGTATGGCTATTGAAAGGGGAAGCTGCTTATTGGTGGGTAGTCACCACCACTACTAGACCAATTGAGACTTGGGATGACTTTAGGAGAAGATTTGGACTAAAGTTTCTATCATCGACAGAAGAGAACCTTCAGATGGAGAGGTTCCTATCTCTAAAGCAAGGGGACATGACTGTTAGGGAATACGTGGATAAGTTTAATCAACTTGCTCAGTTCGGTCTAGAATTGGTAAACACAGCTCGGAAGAAGGCCCTACACTTTGCTCTAGGATTGAATGAGCCATTGCGCGGTTTGGCCATGTCTCATATACCCCTGGGGGCGACCTTCGAGAGTTTGGTGAATATGGCCCTACTTCAAGAGGAAGATAAGAGTGGCAAGAAGGAGTTCAAGGCAAATGAGTCCCAAGGCAAGAAGGAAGATACCGAGAAAAGAGACAAGGACAACAAGAAGGGGAACAAGGGCAACAACAATCGCAATGACAACAAGACCAGGGAAACAAGGAAGTGCAAGTTCTGTCCGATCGTTGGGCACATAGCCAAAGATTGCAGGAAGAAGAAGAGGAAGTTAGGCGAGTGTTTTCATTGCGGAGAATCTGGACATTTTAGCAAGGATTGCCCCAAGAAGCAAGGACAAGGGCAAGGACAAACTCAGCAAGTAGGACCCTCTGGAGGGCAGTTGCAGGCTCTCCTCACTCTTCCAGCTTTTGATCGAGGTAGTGTTTCTGTAAAAAGTCATGTTACATTTCTGATTTCCCTGTTCATACCTCATTTGATTCTGGTGCATCGCATAGTTTAATTTCTGATCTTGTTGAAAGTTTGCACCTAAGTACTAGTCTAGTTGAGGTCCCGTTAGTGTTTCAAATCCAATTGAGGGTTCCGCCCATCTACCTGTGATTTGTATGGATTTGAAAATCTCTATCTTGAGCATAGAATTCATGTGTAATTCTTAGGTTCTCGGGTTTATGGGATACAGGTTGATTTTGGGTGTGGATTGGTTGTCCAGTTATGGAGCCATTCTTGACTGTGAGCATAGGGTAGTGAGGCTCATGACTCGCCTCGGTAATACCCTAGAAATTTCTTGTAATCCTAGAGGTCCCGTCATGTTATGTTATCTTGAATCTCTTGACTCGTCCATCGATGATCTGCAACCTGTAAGGGTGGTCCGAGACTATCGTGATGTCTTTGAAGAAGTTAAGGGGGTTACCCCCTAAGCGGGGGATAGATTTCCGCATTTATCTGGTTGATAATGCCAAGCCAGTTACATTTCCCGTTAGGCACATGGACCCACGAGAAAGAAGAGAGCTTGGTAAGCAAATCAAGGAGTAGCTTGAGAAAAAATTCATAGGGCGAAGCATTTCAGAATGGGGTGCTCCGGTGGTATTCGCTACTAAGGCGGATAGTCCATTTCACTTAAGCATGGGTTAGAGAAATCACCCTAGTAAGTACATTTGGCAACGTGGATTGGCACTTGTTTTCAAGAGATAGTTTTCTGCGTGGGATACCGTATAGTACGTAAACGAGATCCAAGATTCATTGACGAATTTTTGAAAGCTTGCATGAAACCATGAGTACACAGTTGGGTGGAAGCCAAGTATTTTAGGCTAAGAACAAGTGGAAATGGAACGAGAGGCAACAGTGAAATGAGTTCTAACTCATATTTTTGAAATAAGAATTAAGAACTACGGAATTGTGAAGTTAAAAGACGGTCAAGGCACGATGGGATTAAGCACAAGAAAATGCGGCTTAGAAGATGGAATACTAGATACGCGCATTAAACCTCTTTCTAAGAGTATATCCTTGATCCCTATTGTTCCGTAGAGCTTACTCGCATGCTATCTTTTAAGTATATCCTCTCGGTCCTATCCTCAATCTTAGTTCTGTTGCAAACCCCATAAGGAGTATAACTCGCCTATTTGTGATATATGGTTGAGGTGAAGATGTTCGTCACCAAACTATTTGGGCTTTATGGGATATGGGTAATAACTGATAGACTTACAAAGAGAGCCCCTTTCATTCCGGTGAAAAGCAAGAGGACCGTATCATGGCTAGCATCTGTTTATCTTCGAGAGATAGTGCGGTTGCATGGAGTTCCTTCTAGCATAGTTAGCGATCGTGATCCAATTTTCACTAGCCAGTTCTGAAATGGTTTGCAAGAAGCGATGGGTACGCGATTGAATCTGAGTACAGCCTATCACCCCAGACGGATGGCCAAACCGAAAGGGTGAATAGAGTGCTAGAAGATCTTTTGAGACTTTGTGTTCTTGACTTTGGTGGTACTAGGGAAGACCGCCTTCCTCTTGTAGAGTTTGCTTATAATAACAGCTACCAAGCAAGCATAGGAATGACACCATTCGAAGCTTCGTATGGGAGGTCGTGCAAGCCACCAACATGTTGGTGGGAAGACGACGGATAAGCTTATAACTGAGCCCGACATGATAAGGGACACATCCGAGAGGGTTGAATTGATTCGAAGGCGGATGAAAACGGCCCAAGACAGACAGAAATCCTATGCAGACAAGCGAAGGACAGACTTAGAATTTAAAGTTGGAGATATGGTCTTTGTGAAGATTTCTCCTTTGCGAAATATGGTTCATTTTGGGCGGCTGACACCAAGGATCGTAGGACCCTTCCCTACTATAGAAAGAGTTGGGAAGATGACTTATAAGGCGGAATTGCCCGAGGAGCCGGCCGGAGTGCATAATGTCTTTCATGTCTCGCATCTCCGGAAGTGTTTACACAGATCCGCCGAAGTGGTTGAACCAAGTATTCTTGAAGACATGGAGGTAGAGGAAGAGGCAACCCTGAGACGAGCTCCGATTCGTATCATGGAAACGGAGACAAAGAAGCTAAGAAGCAAAGAAATTAAGCTTGTTAAGGCGCAATGGAGTGAAACAGAGGAAGACGCAACTTGGGAAACCAAGGAGAAGATGCGTGGGCTTTATCCATTTCTTTTTGAGGATACATTTTCGATATCTTTTCCTAGTTGGCATATCTTTCTTTTGCTATCCATGTTTATCTAGTTTATCTTGTTTCGTAAATCTTGTCATGAGAACCTTAGGTAGAAACCCTTGGTTGAAACATGTATTTGAAACATGTTATGCTTGATGTTTGCAAGTGGTTGCAAGTGTTTGCAAGTGGATACTCGTGGATGCATGATACACGTTAGGCACTAAGATCGGCTCACACACTTTCATACCGCATATGCATGAGTGTTTATGCTTATTCATGGATGAAACTTGTATGCTATCACGTGGATGTTGCATATGGATGAATGTTAAGTGCACTCATGTAGAAATTATAAATTATGTCAGGAATTTGCATACATATGGACTCATTTCACTAACATGTTTTGCATTAAGGGGGTTTACTGAATCAGTAACCTCCTGATTTTCGCATTAGATAAGTACATATACACACACCTTTGCATATGATCATACAGCATTTAGAATCCTTTAAGGACAATGACTGCACGTGGATGATGTTTTGAGTAGATGGATGACGGATGGTAGGATATGTTCTTCCTAACTTGGAGATTTCGGGGACGAAATCCTTTAAGGAGGGGAGAATGTAACAACCCGTATTTTTGAATAACATGTTATAACATAAATCAAGGCAGAATTAAACTGTAAAATCTGAATCAAGGGAAACGGGCTGTGCCATTGCGTTCGTCTCGGAAAAATACGCGAAATAGAGTCCGAGTTTTCGAAAATCGGAGTCCGTATGACCAAGTTATGGCCCGTCAAAGTTTTCAGAAAATTTCAAGTTCAAAAACAGTTCAAATTTGAATTTAGAATTCAAATTCAGCCAAAACAGACTGGGCGGGAAAATTCCCGCCCAGACAGGTCGACAGGGGGATCGACACTAGAGTCGACCTCCCCCGCAACCAGGTCGACACTAGAGTCGACCTGCGGGTCGACCTCCCTGGTCGGCCAGGTCGGCCTGATGCACTTAATTGGGCTGTTTGGACCTGTTTTGTTGGCTAGTGACGTGATTTGATGGCTCAGATTTGATTTAGGGTTAATCCTAGGGCTAAAACTAATCCTAAACTCTATAAAAAGACCCTAATGCCTAGCCTAAATCATCATAAATCAATCCTATAACTAAACTATGCCAAAATGTTTCTTGATCATGGCCTCCATCTTCATATCATGGCCTCCATCCTCTTCATGAAAATTTAAGTGTCCTAAGCTAGTAAAAGAGCCATCTTTCTTAAGTAAAAGAGCCTCCTTTCTTTGTCTTTGGGGTTATTACTTCTTGTTTCAAGGCGTTTAAGTGGAGCTTACTATTTTCTTTGCGGATTTTGCTTGTGGCTTCGTCTCAATCTTTATTGAACTAGATCGCATAACCGCTCATTGTAAGCCCTATACTACTCTTAGATTCTAACTATGAAGTTAAATGTGACATGTTGCAAGTTGAGTTTGGGCCTAAGTATGATATATGCTTTGATCTTATCATGTTTGTTTGTAAACCTATGATCTTATCATGTTATGCATGAATATATTCTATGCATGCTTGTAAACCTATCACCTTGACCTTGTGGGCTAAAAGCTATAAGCTTTATGTTGAAATGTTGCATTATATAACATGAGAATTCTTATGACCTTTATGATAACTTGCATATAATGTTATATGCGAACTTCTAGCCATCATCCTATGTCATTCATAATCATGTTTCACCTATTTGCTTAAGTTGATATTATGCATGTTTTGAGGCCTATGATGTAATATGCAAGCTTATGAACCTATTTATGCCTCATATGCCACCATGTTTAACTTGTGGCCAACCTTATTACCTTATGCCCCTTTTTGTCATGCTTTTGCCAAGTTCCCTCTTTTGATCTATGTTATGCGAAACGTACATGCGATGGGAATGCGTTGGGTTTGGGTAATATTAATGACATGAAAACATGATTTTAAAATATGACATGAACATTGACTTGTGATTATGTTTGTAAACATAATGGTGGACATGACACTTAGAAAATATGAATGTGGCCAACTCGAGGTTGGGTTGAGTTTGTAGCATAAATCTACCCGGAACCGACCGGCTTAACTAGTGGCTACAAGCAATAGGACCCAATGTGAGTAGTTGGTCATGTTGCACTAGAAACCCGAGGTTAGACCAAGTTGTGGTGTAAAGCTACCCGGACCCGCCCGGCTTAACTAGTAACCACAACAAAGTCTAATGTGAGAGGTTGGGTGCATTAAAATAACTAATGCCACATGATAGGGTTAAGTCATGGACCACTTGAATACTTAACCAATTAAACATGATGGGTTGACGCGGTTAAGTCATGAACCTTGGGAACACTTAACCAACTTGATACTTGATTGGGTAGGGTTAACCACATTTAACTCGCTAGAAACCCTAGTTACGTGGTCCTTTTCACCAGTAACCCTCTTAATTGTATCATGATACCCTAGGGACTAGGCTAGGGTGGGGCACGATTACTGGGTTGACATGTAAACGACCAAAACGACGGTTGAGTAGGTGCGCCGGTGTAGGTTCAGGCGGACTATGGTCGTGCACATGGTCCGGAGTTGAAAAAGCAGACACGGGCACCCGTAGGTTTAGACTGTGCGTGCTTGATCTGTGTCCGTGGTTGACACCCTAGGGCTTGATACACCCTAGGGTGGACCTAGCACAGTTTGACTACACTTCGTGATTGGGCCGTATGACACCGATACACGACGAGTTAGGCTTATAGGGAGCCGATCGACTAGACCGAATAGTTGGACCTCGATTTAGGTCATTTCATGATGTGGGCCAGCTTTGGGCCAAGGGATCATTTCTTGGTTATACTTGACATGGATTGGAATACTAGTACACTCCTGGTGCAACTTAACCTTGTATATGCGATGCCACACTTGATCTATCTTGTTAACTTTCCACCATGCCAGTTATCACCCTACATCTCATCTACATGTTCAGTTAACTTTATTAGTTTTTATACTAATAGTAGATAGGACTTACCAGTCTTTTTGACTGACCCGTTTTCTTTCGCCTCTTTTCTTCCGTCCCCCCCCCCCCCGGTTTGCAGGGTGGGAACACTGTTACCTACCTGGATATTTTGCTGCTTTTCTGGATAGCTCACGTATGGTTTGAGCATGCTATGGCCTTATGCTACTTTGGGGATAGTTACTTTATGTTTCTTTTTCAGTTTTCAGTTTATGTTCTAGACTTTGTTTTATGGGAAAATAATGAACAAGTACTTTGATGTAACTTGACTATGGTTTTGAAATGCTAATTTTGTCCGCTGCTTTATTTACTCTGTTTTTACTTATATGTTCTGTCTTGTGATATCTGCATGCATGTTTACCTTGTTTAACGCCCCTCCAAAGTTAGTGTCCTTGCAAGAGTGGCACTGGCGGAGGTGGGGTGTTACATGTACAGAAAATAGTGCACCGCTACCAGCTTACAAAGAAAATGAAGAAGAGAAAGACGAGAAAGATAGCATTAAGGAAGAAATTCATGGAGCATCTAAGAATGTGGAGCGGGACATAAATAAAGTTTGCAAGGGTGTTGATGTTGACAAAGCATCCGGTGAGGAAAATATGAAAAGCACAAAGAAAAAGGTGTATCTAAAGGCATGATTGTTGAAGAGAAGAAATCAAAGAAGTAGAAAGAAGGGGTAATGAAAGCAATTTGAAATGCGAGGATGTTGTTGACAAGCGAAAAGAAGAAAAAATAGATATTGAAGAAGGAATTGATACTGAAGATGCGGAAAAAGCTAACAAGACAGAGGAGGAAAGAAGTGGGGAAGAATTGCAAAATGATGTTGATGAAAGCAAAATGAAAATGGATGAAAGCAAAAAGAAAGTGAAAGGGTCTAGTTATGAATTTTTCGAAGATAAGAATGAAACGGTGAGCAAAGATTATAACATTCCTTTTTCAAAGAACTTTATTTTCCAATGAATATTTTCTAAAATGTCATGCAAAAGTCATATTTGGGAAGTATGCAAAGGAGTGAAATTATGAAAGTATGGAAAGATGACATATATGACTCTTTCAAAGTTTATGACACCAGAATAAGATGGAAGCTAGAGCACACATTTTTTGGAACATCTTGTGCGAATGGAGGAGGACAAAATGAATGGTGCATCGTTGAAGAAATTGTATCGAAGATCTTCATATTGGGAAAGAGGAAGAAACAAACAAAGAAAATTTGGATAATTTCTTTAGTCCTTCCAAAACATGTAAAATACAAAGAATCAAAAATCTTGCATTAATTTGCAAAACCAAGTTTACGAGGGGATGTTGGAAATAAACTTGGTTTTTATTAGGAATTATGTGACATATTTAATTATTGTATTTAGGAAAATCCAAGATATATGGAAATAAACTATAAACTTATCAAAATAATATTAGAGAAGAATCTAAACTAAACAAATATGTAAAAAGAAGAAAAGTCTAGAAAAAAGAAAAGTCTAGAGATTCTCTCTTATATAAATTAGGATGTAATCACTCATTTGTATGAAGCAATGTATTAAACTGATTGGTATCAGTGATACTAAAATTTCCTACCAGCAATAACAGTTATTGAAGCAATGCTGTCGAAAATGTCCATTGCTAATAGAAAACGATTAGTAGGAGAATTTATTGTTTTACAACTTTTTGGGCAGAAAAAATGTTTATCCACATCCTTTAGCATTTTCTTGCAGTTTGGACATGAAAGATAGAACCATCCTGTTGTGATATTTACATTCATTATTGTTGCTGCAAATGAATATCTTGCAGCCATGTAATTAAATGATAACTTAAGAAAAGGAAAATAAATAATGAAATAGTAAGCGAATATAATAAGTTATATACAGGTGAGGTTGGGTTTCTTATGGCATGAAGAGCTTCTGATATGGTTTGGCGGGCAGGAGCAATAGTTGAAGAAGAAGAAATGCATTGCATATTGTTGTTCTCCAGTCTAGAGGTGAGTTTCCTGCATTTTTTTCATTTGTAATGAGGATATGTTACCAAGTTGAAACGGCGAGGATATAATAAAGAAAAGTACTACAATGTGAGCAGCTCCTTGCTTCGTGGCTCATCAATGTTTATGTAAACCATTGTAGCATTAGTCGAGTTGAATAAGAACTCACCTATAGAAAAAAAATGCCATATTTAAGATCAAGGATGTAAGAAGAAATTGTATCGCAAACGTGATACCTCAATATAATTTAGTGACAGTCGATGTAACCACAATGGTAATAGGTTGGTCCTTTATGTCTGTCACGGATTCATTAATTAATTTAGCTTTATCTGACCATAAAGTTGCGACAATCAACGTACCATGTCCAACAAAGCTGCACAAGTTTGGGTTAGAGATGCGGTAGAGTAGCACAATGTACAATAAAGTAAGGTTACCTCCCACTAAGTATCTACAAATCTCTTTTGATGGTAGGAAAACCTTTATTAGTAGTCAAATGAGTTATGTTTGAGATACCTCGAAGAATACACAATATATCTTGTATCAGAGCAAGGAGTAACTAAAAATAGGAGATAATAATTTATTGTATGTGCATTATATTGAATTTTTTACTGCATACAGGTCAGGTGACCTGTTTTACCGACTCTACTTGCTAGTATATCTTCATTGTCCAATGGCGGATCCATAAAAAATTTCAATGGGGTACTATACTAAATAATAATAATAATAAATCAATGCAAAATTCAAAATTTCGGTGGGGTTCTGGCCCCCCATTGATTATGAACTGGATCTTCCCCTGTTCATTGACTATAGAGAATTGGTATCGTGGAATTGAAACATCAGGTTGTTCTATTTCCCTAACAATTGTACCAGAGCAGACGAACACAGTTAAGTAGTCTTCGTCCATAGGCCCGGCCCTGGCCCAAGGCGACCAAGGCGGCCGCCTAGGGCCTTCGGTTGAGAGGGGCCTCAACTTTTTTGTTTTTTTCTATATATAATATAGGTTGCAGAGAAAAAAATAAAGAGGTAAGCAGCTCAGTGGTTGAGTGTCTTGGTTTCCAAACAAAAGGAGGGGAGTTCGAGTCCTTGCTGGTGCATGATTTACTCATTGCCATACTAAATTTTTGCTTGCGGTATGATGTCTTTATTTTTCCCACCTTAGTCCTCTATCACCTCAGGGTCAACCTTGCGTCCACTGCACGGTAGTTGATATCCGAGTTGATGGCGTTGAACATTTCTATTTCATACAAATGGTGTTCAGTGAAGATTTGCTCATATTTTTGCATCAGTGGTTTTCAAACCAAAGCTAGCTTCTGGTTTCCCTGTACAATGTTAATGCAACATATATGTATATGTGATTAGGTCGCAAATGAACAAATGCTAGCATACAGTGGAGAGAAATTACAACCTAAGCATCCAAAAGCTGTAAGTTGAGACCGTATGCTTCATTGCTTTCCTGCTTGATTGAATGCTATATGTGTCCAACCCAAACTTTGATGCAAACTATGTTAGCCTTATTTTTAAAGTTTATAATGCAAACAGACTTGTTTGAAAAGTAATTACAGGAATAGACCTGTTTTAAATTAATGAAAGTGCCTTTCTGAGACTCGCACAAAGGCGAGTTTTCAAAAATCTCCTGTATAATTTGTGGTTTTAAATTCCATAGCGACTTTCTTGAAATTTGATTTGGACATAACTCAATATTTATAATATGAAATTTCCATTTTTCTATTCCATTATTAAAATATAGTTCTATATATTCGAACGTTTTGTGTTTCAATGAAATCCGACATATAATGATTCCTATATATTCAAATGAAGTTTTAAACATTAAACTACGAACTACCACGACATTTAAATAGTATATATAGCTTAACCAAACAATATAAAACAAATACCAAATTCTAATATTCAAATATAAGAGAGATACATAGTCCGTTTAAAGACAGATAAGTTCGAAACATAAGAAATACAGATACACGAAATGCAACACACTGACATCGCATCAACAAACATACATCTCCATTTTAGGCTACTAAAGTACACCGCTTTCTGTTATGGCCCTGCGATCCATATTTGCTGCACCTGTTTGTTTTGGGTGTTTGATGCTCGTCCATAACATTTTTGAATCTCGTTGATTTTGGTCGTCCGACTAGTCTTCTTACAGATGGAGGCAATATTCGTGGACTGTTGTACGGGTCCCAGCATTTCTTATCGTGTATATGATTAAACTCTGGATCATATGTAGTTCTATAACATTGGATGGAGTACCATTCAGAAGCAAAATCGTGATGTGCTCTATTACTACCAAAATCATGTGCTGAACAAGCTTCCATCACATTAACACACGGTTTCTTCTATAGCAGTGGGATGTTGCATGTACAGGTGACATGAGAACCGTCGATCACAACATCATATTCATCTCCATAACTATGAATCACTTGCCATTTATATCGACCAAATCGAACAAGCCTACAACGCCGTGCTTCAATAGCACGAGCTTCAATTTTAGCTTCCCATTTAGAAGTTTTGTATTCAGACCCTTCCCTTTTTCCTGCCTCTTATAGAAATACTCAACTAATCGAAAGAACGTTCTTGCAACTAACGCCTTTATAGGTAAGGATCTAACGCCTTTTAGTACACCATTAAAACTTTCAGATACGTTGGTCGTCATAATATGGAAGTGGCCACCGTTATCTCTGCAAAGAGCCCAGTTTTCTTTGCAATTCCCTATACTTCGTTCAATCCAGGTATGTGCTTCCGGCTTAGTTGCCTTGATTTCTTCTCTAAGTTTAGTGTATTCAACCACTTCTGAAGCACATGCAGCAGTATAAAACAAGCCTACAAGTCGCTTATCTCAAAGACCTGCAGCTTGAAAATTTTCTTTCAGATGCCTTGTGTAGAATCTATGCTTGTGCGCTTCTCGCCATCTATTTTGCAAAGCGCTTGGTATCCCTTTCATTTTGTCAGATATAAATGTAATGTGTCGATTTCGTACGCTATAAATGAACTCACGCATGCATGGAAAGAACCAAGCCTAACTATCATATGATTCAGATTCAATCACCCTATAAGCTAATGGGAAAAGGCAGTCGTCGGCATCTACAGCGGTAGCAACTAGCAGTATTCCTTTATACTTACCATATGAATGTGTCCCGTTAATAGAGAGCACTGGACGACAATGTACAAAACCTGCAATGGAAGGATCAATGCCCAAAAAGCATGCTCAAATACCCCAACATTGTCGTGCACTATATGTCCTATTGAACCTGGATTGCATCTTTTTATTTCCGCAAAATACTGAGGCAAGTACGAATACAATTCAACTCAGTTACCATATATTTTTTTCCAATGCTTTATTCAACGTTCGCCAAGCTTGCATGTAACTGTTTTTGATGAAGAGTTGCTCGTCGACAAGCACTTGCACCATCCCAGCTGAAATATCCAAATTGGCCTTCACAAAAGCCATGATTTTGGATACAAGAAACCCAGAAGTGGCTTGCTTGTGGTTGGAATTAAGCGTAGGGTTGACACAGTTATGTTTGTGTGTCAGCTTTCCGATTTCCTACCATCCACTTTGTGATTTCTTCGACTTTATAGCATGTATTCGCCATGGACAAGTAGCATCAACATTACATACAGCGGTATATATTGTTTTATTTGACTTGAATGGTTTTGTACGAAACACCGTTCAGAATAAACCATTCCATAAGTTGGTGGAGAAACTGTTCTTTTCTTTGGAATACCATTCCAACAGCAAAACCATTTTGTATGCACGCAGCCAAGAATTTTTCACCAGAAAACTCTAGATTAGCCACTATGGATCTGGCCATCATTTGCGCAGTGCAGAGATCATCGTCCATTAGTACTTCCATTTGAACCTCATCACCATCTTCTTCAGGATCTATTATGTTCGGAAAGTCATATTTTAGTGGTTCATTGTTGACTTCGGTCTAGCATGTATCATCAACAGTTGTCATGGAAACCACCATGCTATCAATATGTTCGGCCTGTTGTGAAGGGCCTGCACCCCTGTCTCCTTCGAGTTCTATAGTCAATCTGTTAATAAATGCATTTCAGTTAAATCTTACATTTTATGACTAGCTATAAAACTAAATCGATGTGCAACACATACCTTTCGCTCATATCAAACAGTTATGACTGATCAATTTGTTGTTCTTGTTGTTGCTGCTTTTACTCGTCCATATATGGTGGAAAATACGGATTGGTGTACAAAGGAGAACTAAAGATGAGTGAAGGATCATGAGTTTGCAGCATTTCTGTGAAATAACCTAAACTGCTGCTCACGATAGGAGATGTGATGATTTCTTCCACGACATGTTCCATAATTTCTTTTGTTATTTTTCCAACAAACAACACAATCGATTTCTTAGCAGCGAAAACATTACTTGTACATCTGCATCTTCTGAAAGTGCTATGGCTCTCGTCCCTGAATAAATAACCGACAACTCGATATCATATTTGAGAAGGTTAATTTTGGTTGCGTGGAAGACTGTTTCTTTCAAAGCATCAAGTGTGTAACCCCTTCGAACTCTTCCTGGTTTGCAGAATCCTCCCACATAACTTCCATTTTGGTGCTCATCCACAACCAACTCACCGTTGTAGTAGTAAAATGTTGGAATAAAAGTAGGCATTGGTTTTATTGAAGTTATTTGAAGATAGGATTGAAGTGTATGAGAAAATGTAATGTGCTAAAGAGCTATGAAATAGGGAAACCATCTAAGCAAAGTCACTGTCAAATCAACTTTAAATAACTCAGTATGGTCGTTGTTAAGTCAGCATTAGCAGAGTTTTAATCATATCATCGATTTCAAAATAAAGTAGAATCAATTGTCCTATGCTCGTCCTGATCACAAAAAACAAGCCTTGATTCAAAATTGAAAGAGATTTAATCATATCATCAATTTCAAAATAAAGCATTGTCATTTGTCCTTATCACTATTGGATTAAATTTGGCAGATTTATCACAATGGACAAACATTGGGTCAGATTTGGCAGATGCTAGTCAAATTAACTATTTCGAAATAGTGGACCAACTTTATCCATGCCTAGTCAAATCGCCTGATTTGCGGCAGATCGAACTGTACATAAACAAACTGGCCCAGCTTTAATTTATGGCAGCTAGTTATCAATTCATATTTATGTCATAATGTGTACTGTACGAACTAGCAAACATACAAATCTTTAATTCAGACTTCAAAAACATAAAATAATTTACTGGAAAACACAAAATACAGTACTTCATATTAATCTTCCAAGCCCTACAAACACATAAACAATAATTCAAACTAAACTTCAACAACTTACAACGACTATGGATAATAGAATAACTCACACTAAATTTCAGAAACCCACAACGATTAGTTATAATAGAAACACTAGTGGTTACGGTTAAATTGCAAGTCCTCTAGGATTTTTTCGAGATGTCTAATTTTTTGCTCTAGCTCTTTCGCATATGCTATGCCCCTTGAACAAAGTGGTTTGTCAATGCATTCTGAAAAATTGCATCCGTGGAGATAATTGGAACAAAGAAGACTTCGACGACCAACATTATCGCCATCATCTGATACAACAACTTTAGCCATATATCCACGGTGGCAGCAAACTGGGAACGAGTTAACCTCTTGATCCACCATTGTATGAGAAGTCATTTTGAAAATATACAGAGTTGAGAAGATGTGGTTGAGCATGAATCAGAATTATGAAAGAACTAGTGGGTACATATAAAGTTTGGGAATGGACCAAAATACACATGCGAGTTTCCAAAACGCGCCAATATCCGTCCCCGAACAAAACATGCATGTATTTGCTATTATTTCTGAAACATGGCTAATCATGTAATACTTTCACCAAACAAGCCTACGATTGTGAATTTTCCATGTATTAATGTTGACAGTGGTTGATAAATTTCACCAATGAATTATTACTTGGAAGGGAAAAAGTAGGAAGAGAGTAGCGAGAGTTTTGACGTGGAATGATGGAGCGGGCCATCAACTATTATAGTGTATTTATAGGAGTGGATAACGCTGTAACTTCCCGCATAACTACTGCCTCCAAATGAAATAAAATAAAACTGTTAATTTGAAGTTGTAACTTGTTTGACCAAGAAAATAGAGGAAATAGTTTTTTTTTATATGAACTTACGGTCTCGTATTGGAGGGAGGGGGGAGGGGGAGGGAGGGAGAGGGGGTAGTTAAAGGATATATCGTTTAAAATTGATTATGCAAAGATGGATGAAACAATTGTATCGTATGTTGGTTTGGGTGCATGCAGAAATATTGCATACACTGATTTATATATTTATTTAGGCATTAAATAGTGGACTGCACATGGACAAAAGACTTTAAAAATTGGAAAAACAAACCGTGTTATCAGAATTTATCAGTAAAGGCAGCACTGTTATAGCATACAGATCGGAAAAAAAATCACGTGTGTGTGTATATATATATATATAAGTGTGTGTGCGCGCGCGTGTATCCGAAAAGGAAAAGGAAAAAAAGATAGATTGTTTGTTTGTGGAACAAAACTGAGTATTGAGTAGTGATCAATGCAGTTGGACCATCGCACATATATAAGGTGGTATAAATGAGACAAGATTTGATTATGATACCAATTTTGCTTGCTGAAAGTAATACATGCTAATGTTAAGTTGCAATTTTATCAAATACTTCAATGTTACGTGTCTTCATGCATTTACTTTAATATTCAATATGTTTTGGAGTAGTTGTAGTATATGTATATATATTTTTTGTATGTTATTCCAATGGAAAATACCATTAAATAAAGCAGAGATCTCAAAAGGATTAGTTCATTAGGCTGAGTGGCTATAGGTTGTATATAGTTCAAAAATGGAAGAGAAAGCCAGGAGCATACGTTGGCCAGGCTATTTATTTAAAATCTCTCTATGCTCCAACCGTGTTGTGCTTAGTGTCCTATATTTAACCCCAAACAAAACAAAACAAAAAGGGAGTTGAACATTACATCCTAGTAATAACCTGGTGCAAGCGTGATTGATAGTAGAGTTGTTACGGTTGAACCGTTCAACCATCAAACCGTATAAACTGTTTAACCGGTTACTGTTTACTATGGTAACGGTGACAGTAGCAGTTGTGAATTTTGATATCCAAAGTAAAACGTACCAACCGTAGATGTTTTTTTTTTGCGGTATTTCATATAAAATAATATTTTTTTTAATACATTTAGCTCGAAAAATAAAATATGTATAAATTATTTGCATTTTTATTTATAGACAACATTCACACAGTTGGTTTAATTAATAGATCAACAAACTAATTCTTAAGTAAAAAGCTTGAACTTTAACTATTTACGGATAACAATGTAAATTTACGGTAATGGTTGTGGGAATGGTTAGATGGTAACAGTAACGGCTATAAAATTTGTTAACCGCCAACAATGGTTATGGTTACAGTTGAAGGAAAAGTTGACGATTGCCGTAATGGTAACACCCCTAATTGATAGTACATGATAGCCGTTTTACATTACCCTGAACCAAGGAAAAGGAAGCCTTCGACATGTTAGAAAATTTTGTAGCTCTGATATCACTGTTAGGAATTTGAAGAAGAAGGAATTTTTGAGAGAATATATTTTTAACGAGGAAGAAATAATTTTTATTGCTTGCCTTTTGATTACAAACTTTGATTTCTTCATATATTGCTTGATTCAACTTCATGCCACAAATGAGATAGTACATCTCTTTTTATAACATAGCAAGCTTCTAAACGTTTCTTTTCTAGATTTTTCTTGCATTCCCTATTTTCAATATTTCCCTTTACAAAACATTCTCTAGAATTTTCTAATTTGAAGGCCCAAAATTTGTTACTGCTTAATTTTGACTTTCCTAAATACAAACATTAAATTTGTTGCATAATTAGTATTTCCTTACATAACAAAGTTTATTTCCAACATCCCCCCATAAACTTGGTTTTGTAAATTAATGCAAGATTTTTTATTCTTTATATTTTATGTGCTTTGGAAAGGACAAAGAAATTGTCAAAACTTCCTTTTTTCTTTTCTTCTTCATCATCATTATCACGGTCTTTGATGCAACTTCAAAAATCTGTGTTGCAGTGCTCCATTCATCTTGCTTTCTTTCATTGTTATGGAATATTCCAAAAATTATGTGCTTTAACTTCCATTTTGTTCCCATGTCATGAATTTTGAATGGGCCATATATGGCGTCTTTGAATTCTTTCAAAAATTCACTCTTACAATCATTGAGCAATTCAATTTCCTCATTATTTTCCAAATTTCTTCAAAATTTTGCTTGTGCTTCAAATTTTCACCATGCTCTTCATTTCCTCCTTGTTTCATCTGTTCTTCATTTTCTTTAGCTTTCTCACGCTCTTCGTCGGCTAGTTGAGGATCGAAGTATTCCTGTTGTTCTAGCTCTTTCTTTGCTCTCTTTGCATCACTCATCTTTCTCAATGTCTCTGGATTACAATGTTCTATCAATGCTTTCTCAAATGTATCTATGGTTGGATCAAAATCATTCAAAGTCTTTGCAAGTTTCACCAATGCGCTTCCTTTTCTTATCAGCGCTCTTGCTAACAACTTGAAGTCAGAACGAAGCTCTTTCCTCCTCTTCTCTGCTTTGTCACAGTCTTTGATGTACTCTTCATACTTTCTCATCTCCAGGTAAACAGGTGCATGGTTATTCAAGAAGGAAATATCCTCATCATCAAGCTCCAAAGCTTTGCCATAACACTCAACTGCAGCATTCCCAACTTCCTTTTACTTCTGCGCCTCCTTTTTCCTCTCCTTCTTCTCCTTCTTTGTCTCACCCATCATCTCTTCTTCCATAGGCTCTGGCACGGTCTCTTCTTTCTTCTTCTCTTGCTCCTTCTCGTTCACACCCTCGCTATCCTTCTTTTCATGTTTCTCATCAATCAACTTATCTAAATTAATTATTTTTGCATCATCTTTTCCATATACCTTTTTCAAAAGATTCCATGAATCTTTTGCACACCTTTCTCCAAAAATGAGATCCGAAGCTTTCTCATCGACGTTCTCAGCAATCACTTAAAGAGCACATTAATTATTCTGTTTTAATTTCGTAAAGGTTTTCTTGCCCATTTGCGACATGCACTCGAAGTCATTACGTCATTCATAGCCATTTTCAATAATCTCCCACAAACCTCTGGAGATTAGCTCCTCTCTTTTCTTTTCTTTTACTTCTCCATTCCTCATAATTCTCTTTTGTGAGAACAACTGATGAAGAAAATAGAAATCCAATGATTTCAACCTTGCTCTTGTTGAAAAGATCTTCTAGCTCTGATACCACTGTTAGAAAATTTTGTAGCGCTGATACCACTGTTAGGAATTTTAAGAAGAAATAATTTTTGAGAGAATATATTTTTAATGAGGAGGAAATAATTTGTATTGCTTGCCTTTTGATTAGAAACTTTGATTGCTTCATATATTTATTGATTCAACTTCATGCCACAAATGAGATAATGCATCTCTTTTTATAACATAACAAGCTTCTACACGTTTCTTTTCTAGATTTTTCTTGCATTTCCTAATTTTCAATGTTTCCCTTTACAAAACATTCTCTAGAATTTTCTAATTTGAAGGCCTAGAATTTGTTACTACTTAATTTTGACTTTTCTAAATACAAACATTAAATTTGTTGCATAATTAGTATTTCCTTACAAAACCAAGTTTATTTCCAACACGACAAACATATTCACATAAGTATTGACATATAAATATTGTGATTACGTTAAAAAAAAGAGGTATTTCAGTGCAGGAAAAATTGATTTTATTATATGATGATATAGATAATACAATGTACACTGACTTAAAATAATATTAACTAATTCATGTGCATTTCTCAGCTAATCAGCTATGAGCTATGTATTTTTTGCATGGACAAAGTACGTTAAAGAACTATAAATGAACAGTTCCTATAATAATCAATGTGACATGCCTGTATAGATATTGGTTAAAAACTCAACATTATATCATAAACAAACATCTCAACCAGTGTCATTTTCATATTTGGTTCAAATTATCCGTTTAACAAATAATCATCTTCCCTCCAACAAATAATCATGGTTTATGATATTGAAGATGCATACAAGATGGGATAGAAAATACATACAAGAATCATTTACAAATAATCATGCATGCTGAATATTAGTTTTGTGATTCACATTCAATTATAATTAGTTGCTACAATCCAAAGCTAGATGTATTGTTATTATATTTACACATAGCCAAAGAGGAGGGTATGGACTACAGAGGAGGAAATTAAAAAAAAAAAAAAAAAAAAAAAAAAAAAAAAAAAAAAAAAAAACTGTTGAACTAAATAAAACATGTATCACATTTCATGGCATTCAATTCTTGCAGTCTTTTGTGCCTACATCTAACAGACAACATAAACACGATTACAACAACAATGAACAAAATCATTTAAGTAGCCATTTGACACGTTTTTGAACCAGTCTGCATAAATCAATTTATTTGCTTATTTGCTGAGCCAGGAATCTCATATTGGTTTAGATAGTCTTCTTTTGCAAAAGCACCAGGTTAATATTAGGCCAAACACCGCCATGTGCAATGCTTGTAATGTTAAAATTTGCCATTAGATCGCAAATATGCATTGTATAAAGGCTTCTTTACTACAATACATGCTTACATATTAAATTAGTTCAGACAAATTATAAAGATCACACATATGCAGTGCGTTGTAACATATTGCAAATCACTTGTTCACAGAGGACATCATGATAATATAATATAATTTCCGTTTACAAGCATGTATACATGAACAATTACATTATACCTTAGCCATAAAGTTAAAAAAAATTAATTAGCATGTATACATAAACAATTACATGTACAATTGGGTGGTCAAGCGTTGCTTGTTCAATATGAAATAGAACAAATTAGGTCGCACTTGACCATGAAATAGAATTGTGAATTCACATTATTTAACAAATTACTTTCATGATATGACCAAAAGGGTTAAGCTAATATAAACTAAAAAAGGTTTGTATACATGAACACATTTGAAAGTATGGCCGTAGTTTGGTCTTAAACCCAGAATAATCACTCATCATTTACAAAAATGAGTAAACTTCTCATATTAAAGTTCTTTCAAAGCTGGTGCCTGCTAGTTATTCAGATAAAGATGGTATAGTTTGAATCATTTACACCATTATTTTTTATACTCAGTTTGAAGATGGCCTACGCGTGTATTCAACCCTACTTCATTGCTATTCTCCTTCCCATTTTTCTCACCCCCACCTTCTCTCAACACGACTCATTCTTCTATAAGGGCTTCAATTCGCCAGCAGTAAATGTGAACTTTGGAAGAATTGAAAGATGCCAAAGAAGAGAAACTCAATCTTTCGAAAGATTGAAAGAATTGATATATGCGGAGGCCATGAGAGGTGCATTCAATATACAGGTCTTGATTAATGATGCCAAAGAAGAGGAGCTCCTCTTCCTGTGCTTCGAAAGATGCCACTCTGACTAGATCTGGCTAGCATTTCAAAGCCCCTAATTTTGTTAGCGTCTTAAGGTTGCCTTGTTCACCTATGTTCCCGTGGTTTTTCCAAACGATCAAGGCCCTCCTCTATGTCTTCGATTCTTCCGATATCGCCAGTTTTGCAGATCCAGGTAAATCCCATGTATATAATGCTTCACGAGATAGGTTTGTTATTTGCTCCTTAAGTTACTTGATCGAATTCGAATCCCCAGATGCCTTCAGGTGAGCATATGATTTTGCCACAATTTGCAGTGTCAAATATTGAAAATAGATGGGTGAGTACCAATGTGATTTTGGGTTCATAACTTGTCAAGGATCCTACTTCTTGCTCGGGCCTTAAAGGGGGTCTACGAGATGTTTTTTGTGCTAGGAAAGAGACTATTTTGCCTTGCAATGGTGGTATAGCTCTTAGTTGTACATATAAAATTGTGGGTTCCACGGTAGTACCTTCTATTCCAATTCTTTCGAAGCTTAGATTTGTTGCAAGAAAATGGAAAATGGGAAGAAGAATAGGGAAGAGGGGGACTAAAATGCATGAAGCAGGTATAGCGTTATCTGGGATGCCACATTTGCCAAAAACTTCTTTTTATAACTGTCGTTATCTGAGATAATGCCAATAAAAAAGATGGTCTATTTCTATAATTAATTTGAAAAGTGGTCTATTTCTGTTATAAGTTTTCAAAGCTGGTCCAAATGAAAAAAAAAAAATCCTAAAAATAATAAAGCTTTGTTAATGGGAAACAGGTTTATTCATCAAGCTTTATAGGGCAAGAAAAATAATGAAAGTCCATGTATGATAATTCAAAATAATGGAATTGGATATATCCTGTTGAAAAGATAGTCATATAAAAATACGTTTTCTTTTGAAGTTATGTTAAAGATAGCTTCAACTAACGTTGTGTTTTTTTTTTAGTTAGAAAATCAACTTTTAAAAGAGAAAAAGCATGACTTGCTAACTTATAAAGTGAAATATGAACAAAACAATGTAATATACAAAATAGTCAAGGCTAACATAGAAGACAGTGATAACGGAATTGCTTCTAGGAGCCAGCACGTTAGATTTTAAAACCAGTGTAGTCTGAAACGACAAAATATGCATGCATAAGTTCATTGTTTTAAACACTTGGTCATAGCATTAATATTGATACACAAAAACATGAAATTTGCACTATACCTTAAGTAAAATTGCAATGAGCATGAGAAGGATAAAATACATTATCATTACCTCGGTAGTGTCTGAGGCCTGGTTTCATCAAGGACCATGCAGTTAAAACATTATTCATAGTACTCACAGATTTATGAAATTTAAAAATCAACTGAAAAGAATTTGGTGTAAATAACATTTTAATTTGTCAGTTGATTTTTATATTATGACATTCAAGGTATTAATTTTTTCAAAGTTTATAGACAAATTGAGAACTGTAATAATTACCACGACATTGGAGGTCAGCCAAGGACAATATATTAGTTTTATCGCAAAGTGTCAAATTATTTTGTGGAGTACGCCAATTCGGATTTTTATTTATTTGGCTTAACATGGCTTGCATAAATAATTAAGGGAAAGTCTATTTAGACACAAAATGTTGACACAAATTTAGACAAAAGCAATCTCATCCACAAGATCTCCCCTTGAATTCCACCTCGCACATAAAGACAAACAAATCCTACGGTCCAGTTTTGTGTCTTTGATTCTGTGTTTAATTTTGTGTCCCAATAGCCACTCCGATAAATTAATAATAATGAAAAAAGTGATATAAGTTTCTAACTACAAACAAAACTTGCAATATCTAACTACTTTTTTCTAAGAAAACAGTTATACTGCCCAAAATTACAAAAACCTTTTAAAGCAATGGGATTTGAGAAAAGAAGATCGTTATGCATAAGATATAATTAGTGAGAATTATATATATTTTTATAGTTATCGTAGAACAATAATAGTACTAAATCCTAAAATTATACCAAATTATGAATATTTTTACCTACTAAAAGCACATGATTCATTTAAGACTTTTTTATCTATTTAAATTGAGAAATGAATCTAAAGTGTATTATGCTTCCATGCTTGTTTGTTTCATAACTCAGAATACAATAGCATGTTCAATATTTCTACTAGCTACTTTCCTACAAATTCATTCATTTATCAAGACATTGTATTACCATAAACACTTAAATAAATAAAAATTTAGTTGGAAGCTCAACAAATATCCAAGAAAATTTGATTTGACCAAATATTATTGCGTGGCAAGGTTTTTGCCGTCATAGTCAACACGCATTGATCTATGAACAAAAAAATATAATAACATTAATTTCAATTCAGTTGAGATTACAGTTTTAAGTTTTTTTTTGTTTGTTGTTTATGAAAGAGTCTCCATATATTCGGAAAAAAATTACTGATGTTATTTAAGATCTTACAAAAAGAGACATGGAAACATTATAGGTTTTTCTCGGTTATTGCATCGATCTTAGAGGGTACATTTAGACCCCAGAATGAAATTTAAGAATATTTATTTATTTTTCAATTTTATTTAGTCGAAAAAATGAATATGTAAAGCAATTGACTTGGGAAGTTACAGCGTAATATTATGATTTCCATAATCTACTCTTAATTCAAAATCCTTGGAAGTAAATATGATTAACTAACATAATTTGATTATCAGTTCAAGGTTATTGTTGTATTGTATTATTGTTGAAATATGATATGTCATGCTTGCTTACTGAATTTAACAAATATATTTAAGTTACATGTTATACATTTAAAGCCTAATTATGCAAAGCACCAAATTATCCGTAGTTAAAAGGATTCTGTTTGAGCTACCAAATCTTTCATTCAGCCAAATGAAAGCTTCTCTTATAATCTATATATTAGAAGAAAAAAGCATGTACCGAAAATAAAGGTGTAACTTTATATTGTTAAATTTCATGCCTCTAAATATTATAACTTTAAACCGTCATCCAATGCAAATTGTTTGTATTCTTAGTCTTCAAATGGAAGAAAAAAAAAGTTTAGTTTAGGATCATAAAAAATGTTTAACAACATGTAAGTTGGAAAAAAAATTAATTTGTTAACCCATGAAAACTAATCCAAATCAAAGAAATCATATTAAAATCCAAACTGTTGTGATTTGTGATACGACACATACGTTCACGAAGACTGGTTTGATTAATTGATTAACCGATTGATTTGATTAATTGGCTAATTGATCGATTGATTGACTGATTGATTGATTGATTGATTGATTGACTGATTGATTGTATCATAGAAGGAATGAAATGAATAATTTTATTCTGGATATTTCTGAGAGGCAAATTGGGTATTTTCCTAGGCCTTCTATTCTCCTATATTAGCAACATCTAGGGTTGGATTAAGAGCATGGGATTGAGACCGAAATAGCTAATTCAAAGGTTGTCGTTGTTCTTCGTTGTTCTCCTTCTCCAACAAAAGTTATAGTCATCTAGAATTATTTACCTATCTCAATAAGGTTACTGATTCTTGTAATTTTGTTTACTTTTTGTTGTAAAACCATTGTATGTAAACAAAATTTATATTGTTGAATCAATAAAGAGGGTGGTTGCGTGGAATATCTTGTTTGCGCATGTGATTTCATGTCTGTATTGTTTTTCGTACTAATCATCTTGAAGTATTTGGGTGAATAAGATCCTAGTCGCTTCCGCGAAGGCGCTTTTTTCCTAACAATTGGTATCATAGTTAGATCATCGCAAAGCTTAGAGTGATTTCGGATTGAAAAAAAATCATTTTTTTTTTATGTCGGATACGATGGCGTTTCCGAAGATGCAATTTTAGATGGAAAAAATTTGGGGATCTGGGAGCCTAAGATGGAGGATGTGCTTTACCTCAATGGTATTCATAATTCGATTGATGGAGATGGGATGAAGCCCTCGCGTATGGATAAGGGAACGTGGAAGAAGATGGATAAGAAGGCGACTGCCTTGATTCGGCAGTACCTTGATGATTCGGTATTCCATCATGTGGCTAGTTGTTAATCCGCGAAAGATTTGTAGGACAAGTCGGTACCTATGTATGAGTCCAGGAGTGCTACAAGTAAGGCTTTTCTGGTTCGAAAGCTTGTTCAACTGAGATTGGATGAGGAGAAGTCTGTTGTAGGGGACCTGAATGAATTTCAAGATGTGATTAATCAATTGACAAATCTGAAGGTCAATTTTGATAATGAGTTGCAGGAGCTTTTGCTGATGAGTTTGCTTTCAGAAAGTTGGGAAACTTTGGTTGTTTCATTGAGTAACTCTAATGCTAGTGGAGCTATCTCTTTGAAAACGGTACGAAGCAGCCTTTTGAATGAAGAACTAAGGAGAAAGGGTCAGGTTTGAAATCAGTTCGAGGTGAGGCTATGGTAGCAAAGGACTCGGGGAAAGATACAAGGAGGAAGAAGAAAGGGACTAATGGCAGAGGTGCCATCACTTGTTACAATTGTAATAAGCAAGGTCGCATATGCAAAGACTGCCATGCTTATCAGAGGGATAAGAAGAAGGTTGCGGATGGTGATTGTAATGTCCCAGAAATATTGGACAGTTTGAAATGGAATTAATCAAAGATTTAACTGTTACTAATCAATTTTATATTGATATTGAGGTTAGAAACCTAAAATCATATATATTGTTTTGAGTTGAAGTGAATTCAATATTTAATTTATTATGGTTGATTAAGAATCAAATATTTGATGTTGAATATTTGGATTGAATTTAGGGGAACATTCGCATTGAATTTGAAATAGGATGGAAAAATATAAGTGATTGAATTTAAAAATAAACGTAATTAGCGTTAAATGAATTGAAGAAATTTTATTAGCTTGGACATGTGTGTATTGGTGTATATAATAAAATTAGATTTTAACATCTCAAATCTCGTATCGAACAAGGGTTGTTTCATAGATGAACGGAACCGAACCGGTGAACCTATTAATAATTTAGAAATAAAAATAACGTTGTACACAGATGGAGCCGGATCACAACCAAGCTAATCTTATTAGATTCGGAATACGGAAATGAAAAAGTACATATAATTTCTGTCTTGTTTAAAGGTTGTGTTGACAGTGCAAATATTGAGAATTCCGTGGAAATTTGTTGTAGGAATTTATACTTGATTATACTAAATAGGATTTTTTTTCGATTTGGCCACCTTTCAAAAACTTATAACACATTTAGCCTAGTTTGAAAACTTATTACGGCCGTAGCCTGGTTTATGTCAAATCAGCTGAAAACGGTTAATTAACAAAGCGTTATTTCAAATAACGCGAGTAGCGTTATTCCAGAAGACGCGCTATGGTTTTATATTTAAAACCTGTCCTCCTTTCTTGAAAATACGAGCGTTATCTTTAATAACGCTAGTTGCGTTATCTTAAATAACGCATATGTTGAAATTTAATGATAACTGGATGAACACATTGCGTTATTTTGAATAACACTTTATTGCGTTATTCTAAATAAAGCAGGTATAGGGTGATGGTGTATAAAATGTTGTTTCTGCGTTATTTTAAATAACATTGTGCGCGTTATTTTAAAAGACGCATTGTCGTGATATACTGAGAGCTTCTGCTTTCTGCCTCCTCAATTTATCACTTTCTCTATTTTGAAAAAAAAATCAATACCTTAAATCAACTTCTAGAATTAAATCCTTCGTTAATTCTAGCGCCGATCCATCAGCAATTCCACATTTGTGTCAACTGGACGCTATTCTCCGTCGTTTGATTCATTAAAAGGTTTGAATTTCAAAACCCTAAATCTGTGTTTTTCTGAATCTTTAACTTTTGGTAATACGTTCCTTTTTGTTGTTGTAAATTAGAATGGCTCCTAAGTTTATTGCTATTTTATGCTATTACGATGGTGAGTTGGTTATTGATGATCGAAAGTGTGGCAAATACGATGGTGGGTCTTTCAAAGCTGTAAAAGTTCTCAAAGGTTGTAACTTGATGCAATTAAAAACCTCGATATTCAAGTCAACAATGATTAATAAAGAGCAATTTGATATTGAGGTAGTTTGCAACTGGCCGACTGATTCTGGTTCTAAGGCAATTAAAATTGTTGACGATGGTGATGTGGAGTTAATGTTTTATGCCGCTTGTAAGACTATAGAGTTATTTGTTGTGAAAACTACAAAGTTAGTGGTAGAAGCACCTACTGCCTCAAGACCCGTTCGAGCGGCACCGATCCGTCCAACTCCTGTAATGCCATCACCAAATAGTATTCCTCCTTATAACGTTTCAGAGTACGGACAACATCAAATGTTCTATGCGTACCCTCCGCATATGAATTATACACAGAATCCGCATTTTAGCTTTCCATATCCCATGCAGGAAAGTATTGGATGCGCAACGCAGAGGTAAGCCCAACTTATAATGTTTTCTAAACATGTTATATTTTGGTTCTCCCAATTGTTGTTAATGACCGTCATTTGTTGTATAGTTATGATCCTTACTACCAGCAGACACAAAATAATGTTGGACCGTCTTCACAAGTAGCAGAACCATTGCAGCCAACGCCATCTGAGTTATATCATTTGAGTCAGAAGTAAGTATTCTTTGAATTGAATTGTTATTTGAGTAATGCGTAATTGGTTGATCAAGGTGTAATATTTTCATGATGCAGCTGTCCGCAGGATTTCATGGAAGAGCAATCGCCCTTCGAAGAGAATGCATGCGATGATGCTAGTCAAGTAGATGGAAATCTAGACCTACAAATGAACCCTGGACCTGCTTTGGATAGCATGACCGTTGCTTCGATTCCCGATAACAATCACGCATGGTTTGACAACATGCAAGTAAATAATGATTCGTTGAACTTTGACTTCGAAGCTGAAGAGATTTATGATGAGGATGATGAAGAAGATGAGAGTAATGACGAACCTGCAATGGAGATTCCCCTTGATGAGGACATGTGTACCGCCCAAATGTTAGCCAGATCCGTTGTCGCTGACTTGCAAAGTAAGGGAGAATTATTCTCGTCCTCCTGCGTTCAAAGTGGCTTTAAACCTGGTCTTGTATTTGAGAGCAAAGCTAAATTTCTGCAACAACTAAGTGAGTGGTCCATTTTACATGCTGTTTCTTTTAAGCCCATTAGGTCGAACAAAGAAATGTATACTGCCATTTGCAATATCGACGATACATGCCAGTGGAGAATTCATGCAATTGATTCCAAAAAATCGCAGACTGGGTTGTGGGTTGTTAAGAAGTATAGAGCGGAGCATACTTGCGTTAATCCAACGGTCAATTCAAGTAATCGCCAAGCGACATCAACATTTCTGGTTTCGAAGATCATGCCTTTTGTGAAGTCTGATTTAAACATAACAGCTAGAACAGTTCAAGTGTTGGTCGAAGAACAATTTTTTATTAAGATTGGTTATATGAAAGCTTGGAGATCTATGAGCAAGGCAATTGTTATGGTTTACGGGGATTGGGCGGAGTCATATTCATTGTTACAGGCATATTTCGATGAAATTAGAAGATCAAATCCCGGTAGTGTGAGCCATATATTAACAGATGAAGCTAGTGTATTTCGACGTGCATTTTGGGCATTTGGCCCTTCCATTGAAGGATTTCTACATTGTCGTCCATTGCTTTGTATCGATGGCACCCATTTGTATGGAAAATATAAAGGTACACTACTCGTAGTCACTGCAATATATGCAAATGATCAACTCTATCCTTTGGCGTATACCATTGTTGAGGCCGAATCGGCTGACTCTTGGGCTTGGTTTTTTTCCTGCATGAGACAGTTTATACATAGTGTAAACAATCGCCGTATTACTTTCATATCTGATAGAATGAAAGGAATTCCTATCGCGTTGCAGGAAAGATGGGTAGAGCCACATACACAGATTTTGCGCAAGGCATCAAAAAGCAAATTTTCATAAAGCCGGCTTTAGAGATCAACGTTTGACTGGTTTATTTTATGCGGCGGCATGCGCATCAGAAGAGGTTGAGTATCGTAAGCTTCGGGAGGAAATTAAGACTACCAACATAAGAGCTCATAATTGGATTGAGAGAAGTTTGGGGGGAAAGGAGGAAAATTGGGCTTTGTTTAAAGACGATGGTGGAAGGTTTCATGTAATGACGACAAATACTTCTGAAAGCTTCAACGGTGTGAAAGCAAATAAGCATACGAAAATAGAGTACCTGTATCAAAGAAGGACAACCTCCCATATAAGGGCTCTCATTCAAAATGGTCCTGGTAAGTTCTGTATATGTGTATGCTAATGTCGCACTGCCCCAAAAATATTGACGACAGGTATCAAAATCCTCAATAAAATGCAACCATCTAAGCCACACCCGAGTATTAGAGTGATCGCAGATCAACCGCTGTGTAATGATCCAGAGTATGATAGCTCTAGCACGCTGTTCTATCTGCTCCTGCGTGGCATTCTGTGGAATGTCATGTACGAACTGCGATTTGTACCAAACAGTAATTATTTGCTCATTCCCCATCCACTGGTCCGCGGCATGTATTATACCTAAAAGCCACTGGCACATCTCCATGTAATCTCTGCCCTCTGGATTCCTCAAAGGAGCTCCATCAATCGGCAAGCCCAGCAAGACCGCCACATCACCCAAAGTGATGGTCATCTCTCCAACTCTAAGATGGAATGTCGATGTCTCTGGTCTCCATCTATCGACTAAAGCTGTGATGAGATAACGGTCGAGTTGAACTGTGACGGCCCGCCCCGCACCAACCGACATTTACTCCAAAAGTGATGTCCACTTAGCACGGAACGGGTCGTCAGAAGGAAAAAGGAAGAAGGAAATGAACATACAAAGAACCTGTAGAATGTCTCACAGCGCATAGAATAAAATATAATAATAACATACTTGACATAAAACAGGTGAGACAGTGCAGAAGCTGAAACAACTAACATAGCAGCGGAAAATATAAGTACAGCTTATGATCCAAAGTTAAACATTATTACAACTTTTCAAACTGTCTCACAGCAAAAGCAAGATAAAGGAGGTACACTACTAATGCCCAAGTAGCGACCACCAACGACACAGGGAGAATATCTATATATCATACGTGGAAGCCTCCTGCTCGCCTCCGAATCAGCTACTCGCGCATCACCAGCTAACCATAACCTGTCTCTAGTCTGCTCGTGTGAGCACCCAGAGTAATAAGAGGAGACATAAAACTCTGGGTCAGACATAAAGCCTGGTATGAGCGATAAGCATCTAAACAGAATAATAACAGGTATAATCCAATCATACCTGAACCTGGACCTGCAACCAAAGAGTTAGCACTACATACTGTACAATACTCTAAGGTGCCCTATCAAATGGTGTAACGATAATGGGGGTGGGGTTGTACATGTCTTAGTGATATCAAACAATCAAGCATAGCAACCATCCTCACGTCTCTCACTCAGTGCATAAAGCATACGATATCCACTACTTTGGTCACCTAATACTTTGGGCCATGACGGAATCCAATCCCGTGTAACTATCACTACAAGCCCACCATCCATCTCTCAGTGGTGAACCAAAGTTATGAATACCGACAACCCCTTTGCACATGTCCCGCAGCAAAGCCCAATCATGAAGTGAACTCATTGGTTCCCATCTGGATCCTGAGCTCTAACTTCCATTTGGACTACCTTTGCGTCTCGGGTTTTGGTCAGCATCTCCTCCGGATCGGTCTTCAATTCACCTTGCTTCGGATCGTGGTCATCACTTCAAGTCCAAGAATCTCGGATCGGGTCGGTCGTGCTCCCTCCATCGGATCGCATCGCGCCATACGGATCGGGCCGTCATCACCCCTGGCGGATCGGGTCGGGGTCTTCAGCTTGCCACGGTTCGAATCAGGTGCTCTTTCGTGGTGCCTTCAACTCGTGGGTGAGCATTCAGGTCGGAGCATTCAAGTACAAGTGGATCGTGGATGCTGTCTTTCTCTGGTCGGATCGGGGTGCGAAGCGCGAGCGGATCGGTGCTTCTGGATCGTGGAAGGCGGTTCGGATCGGAGTATTCAGCTCGTGCAACTTGAGAAGAAGCGGTTCGTCTCATGGAAAAAGAGGCGATCCGATCCGGGTCCTTTATATTTCCTGCAACTCTTCCAGCGACTGTTTTACGCCATACGACGGCGTTTTCGACCATTCTAACTTTTCTAATCAATCACAAAGCATAACATACAGTCATAGCAACATGTATAATCAACCACAAACAACAATATGATAGGTTAAAATGGATTAAACATAGCCAAAACCCCATATTTTCCCTTAAGCATGTTTGGGTGAAACTTATGATATGATTAGCAAAACTTAACCAAATTATCCCAAATTCACATCAGAGGTCTAAAACAATATTTCATAATTTATGAATATTTTTCCAGATTTTTAACATGCATAAATTCACTAATTTCCACTAATCACCCTTTAATCCCCTAAATTCCGGGATTTGCAAAATTAGTCGAAATTAACCCAAATTCATATCAGAGGCATAAAATGATGTTTTAGAATTTTAAGAATTTTTCTGAGCCATAATTTCGCTAATCTTCGCTAATTACCATAATTAGCCGTAATTAGTGAAAAAACAATGCAAATCACTCACCTTTGCCACAAACAAACTTTAGATCTGAAATAATATCTGATTTGGATCCAATCCCTATGTGTTCCAGCAGCTCTCTCTCTGATTTGGTGCTACCCTCGCTTGATTTGATGTAGTTTTGCTTAATCTTCGATTAGAAGGTGATTAGAGACGATTTGGGATGAAATTAGAAGGTGGAGGCCATTACTAGGGTTTCAAGAGAGAAAGTGGCGGCTCAAAACTGAAATGAAAATGATTCTCTAACTCATTTCAGCCTCCCCATAACCCTAACCCCGAAATGGGTTATGGGCCTAGCTGTTAACTACCCGGTTTAGCCCAATTAAGCTGTTTTTCACCTTCTAAACCTTGTTTCAGCCATATCTCCCAAATGGTAAGTCCGTTTGGCTAATGTAACCACTCTACGGAAAGAGAAAACATCATTCGAAGCCAATGGAAGTGGTTTCAGGTCAAAACTCCTTTCCAGACAAAAGTTATGGTCAAAACAGTACCAACTAGGGGTAAAACGGTCATTTAAAAATCGACAAAAATCATGAACATGGGAAATGACTCTAATGGTTGTTTCCCAAAGTTACGTGACCATACGACTTCATATGAGAAAGAAATAAATATTCTACGATCTTTCGATGCGTAGAATGCGGGTTGTTACATTCTCCCCCCCTTAAGAAATTTCGCCCCCGAAATTCCCTAACCAGAACACACAAAGGGTCCCGCATGCCTATCAACCATAAAACAACAATCAACATGCAAAACAAGTCTGACCTAGCATGCGGTTTACTAACAAGGGAAGGAACTATCACTACCAAAACCTTACTAGGCAAAGAGTTCTGGATACTTCTTCCTTATATCCTCCTCTGTTTCCCAAGTACAGTCTTTTTCATTCTCACCCCACTGGACTTTGACTAGTTTCACCGCCTTCCTACGAAGTTGCTTCGTATCGTTCCCAACGATACGCATGGACTTGCGGTTCTCAACCGCCTCGAGTTCAACCTCGCTATCATCCAACTGATCTGGTGAAATAGCCACATTAGGTTCTTGCACAACTTCCTTAACTGGGAAACATGAAATACGTTGTGAACTCCTGCCATCTTGTCAGGTAGCTCTACTTCATACGCCAAATTCCCAACTTGCTCGAGGACTGGGAATGGGCCAACAAATCTTGGTGCTAACTTACCTCTCCAACCAATCCGAATCACATTCTCTATGGAGAGATCTCGACGAACACCAAGTCGTTAACGAAGAATTCCAACTCTCTTCGTTTCTTACCGAGATAAGCCTTCTGCCTATCTTTATCCCTTCCCAGTAGTAGATCTGCTCTATGTCTCAATACATCTAGCTACCACTGGGATGTACAGTCAATTTCGAGTGATGATATGCTCTAAGCACTTCACCTCTCAGTTCATCTACGTTGGGTACAACTAGTCCCTTATTCTTTCGAAGCCACCCTTCTCGATCAAATCCTTATTTGATCCTTCTCTTTCCATCGATACCCATCTCTACCCTAGAGATGGTTTCCAATAGATTAGGATCGTCCTTCTAACTGGAACCAATCCACTCAATCAAAATCGATCTAATCGTCAAGCTTACTAGTGTTTCTGAATCCAATTCACTCTTGGGCCTGAAATCATATCATGTGATATACTCTAGTTGCTTCCATCCTAGAAACAAAACCCCTAAACTTGCATGTTTCCTACTCAATGCAACTATTACCGCACCCAAATCATTTACTATGATCGCTCTGCCCCATGGAGTCATGGCGACTCCACTGCACTGATCCATAGCCACTAGTCCTTTGCTATGTCCACTCTGCCCCATGAAGTCATAACAACTCCACTGCACTGGCTCATAGCTTTACTAATTATTTCCTATGTCCACTTTGCCCCTCGAGTCATGACGACTCTACTGCACTGGCTCATAGTTCTACTACAATCACTTTGTTCCCCATCGCTGGAACCCTACAGGTGATAGTCTACTCAAGGGAAGAAAAATAGGAACAACATAGCAACCATAACATCCATCAAACAAGTCCTACCTATCACCTGCTAAATTCATAAACACATCGACACCTACATGACTGGTCTAACCAATCCCAATTTGTCGATTCTAGTATGTCTGGTCCAACCAACATCAATAACTAATGGAAGCTCAGCCTCCATACATACACCGATGCCTACTTGACTGGTCCAACCAATCCCAGGCCAATGGAAGCCCCGCCTCCCTACGGACTACCGTACGTCCAACGTACGTTTATCCTCCAAGGATAATTAAACTAATGGAAGCCCATCCTCCAATCGGACTACCGTACGTCCAACGTACGTTTATCCTCCAAGGATAACTAGATCACGTCCAACGGATCCAAGGTAACGGGCGTCCCCAGATACCCCTGCTTTTAGTCCTCCTAAAATACTTGAGTCCAACCCAAGTCTATCCATTATCTTGCTGCCCTCTCGAGTCCAACTCGAGCTGAATCCAATTCCTTGCAGCCTTCTCGAGTCCAACTCGAGTCAATATATAACTCAGACCCAGTCTTGAGTATTCATTAGTGACAAACTCTAGTCCAACGTGAGTCGTCTCCCTATTCGTTGCATCTCCAAGATCAACGAACACTCATTTTCTTTTACGAGTTCAAGTCCAACTTGAATCGCCCTAATCCTCATTGTATCTTCCATGATCAACAAACACATCCCATTCCTTCAAAGTTCTACTATCCAATAGAGAACATCAACATAGGGTCCTAAACAATCCATTACTTTGCATCTTTCTCGAGTCCCACTCGAGCAATCTCATAACCCTATCGAGTCTAACTCTGGGCAGTCTTTACCATTGAACAGTCTCATCATGTTCCGTCTGCCCATCACTCCTCGAGTAAACCAAGATATCATCCAATGAAAAATCACAACAACTATTTACCCCTCATGCAACCCATCCTAGTCGAAATCGACATTCCCCAAGCACAAGCCCCAAAGGCCTAAACCAATATCAGATAAGCACCCAAGGAACATCTCCTTCGAGTTCGGACAATCCACATGAGGTGATACTAGCAAAACAATCTAGCACTGGAGTACTCATTTGCCTCCCAGAGACAACTAAAACTTATTACAACGATAACCTCTTAGCTTCCTTAACTCCAGTTACTATCGCCATCACTAGGTAGGTACCTAATACCACCCTATTCCTTTGGAGTAAATCGACTTCCCAAAATAATGCTAAATCCAATAAAGCCCAAAACAAAGCAATCACAAGGAAACATACATCCATGACTCGATAAGACCACATTAACAAATCATGCCAAATCTAGTCGAACCACCAATCGGGTTCGTCACTACAAAAGGTCTATCGACTAACTCAGGTTTGTCAAACAAAACCCAATCAAAACATCTTAAATAGAAAGCATACCTCGAATAACGACACCTTTTTCCTTCTGCGCCGCAATTGGGGCATTTGACGAAGAAGGAATAGCGTTGATAGCATAGGCTTTCACAGTCTGCTTCTCCCTAGGAGGTTGTGGGCAATCATCCTTGTGATGTCCCTCCTGGCCGCAGTTAAAGCACTGCCTTTCCCCAGGCTTTTCTCGACAATCTCTGGCGTAATGGCCCTTCTTGCCACAACTAAAGCATTCGCCATCTTTCTTATTTTTCTTATTCTGACCATCCTTGGTCGGGTTCTGCTTCCTCTTGCTCTGAGAATTCTTCTTGCCTTCACCGCCTGCTTGCGGCTTTGGCTCCTCTGCAGATGCCGTAGCAACCTCAGTCTTCGACTTAGGGAAAAGGCTCTCTGACCTTAATGCCTTTCCTACAATAGACTCGAACGTCTCATCGATATGGTTTATAAGTCTTTCCCCCAAGTACCCATCCAAGCCAGTTATGAACTTCTCGTTCTTCTTTTCGACTGTATCGATAAGGGACCATCCATATTTCGATAAAGTGTCGAATTCAGCGATATACTCCGAGACTGCTCTACCTTTCTGCTTAAGCTCCAAGAACTTCTTGAACAGTTCTGATTTATGAGCAGCTAGAATAAACTTATCACAAAAGCGAGTCTTAAACTGATTCCAAGTAACTTGATCTTCTGGAGTAGCTGTCCTAATGGTATTCCACCAATTCATCGCTCGTCCTTGCAGCTGACGAGACGCTAGCCTTCTCTTCATCGCATCCTCAAGACCCAGGTCGTCGAAGATACAATCACATCTATCCAACCAATCCTGAACATTTGTGGCTGACTCCGTTCCGTGGAACGGCTTCCCACCAAGGTTAGTGTAATCCTTGCACAACTTGGCGAAATCGACCCTAGGCGCCTGCACTACTGGACCACCACCATTTCCGGGATTGGGAACTGCTCCCTGAACATCTCTAAGCATGTCTCTCACGAAGTTAGTAAACATCGCCCTCATGTCAGCAGCATTCCCATGGTTGGTCCCTCTACCAGCACCTCTAGGATATCGGCTCATCGTTAATCTGTAAAAGGGGAAACGATTAACGATCCCATAGTGGTGCTAGTGCAGTATGACTTCATTCTTATACTACCAATAGTATATATATGGCTTTTAAAAACCAAAGTAATCACAAATACGCGCTCTCGTATACGTACTATCTCTCCCTAGGTTAACTACGCAACCTAGTGCTCTGATACCAAATGTGACAGCCCGCCCCGCACCAACCGACATTTACTCCAAAAGTGCGATGTACTCATGTCCAGTTAGCACGGAACGGGTCGTCAGAAGGAAAAAGGAAGAAGGAAATGAACATACAAAGAACCTGTAGAAAGTCTCACAGCGCATAGAATAAAATATAATAATAACATACTTGACATAAAACAGGTGAGACGGTGCATAAGCTGAAACAACTAACATAGCAGCGGAAAATATAAGTACAGCTTATGATCCAAAGTTAAATATTATTACAACTTTTCAAACTGTCTCACAGCAAAAGCAAGATAAAGGAGGTACACTACTAATGCCCAAGTAGCGACCACCAACGACACAGGGAGAATATCTATATATCATACGTGGAAGCCTCCTGCTCGCCTCCGAATCAGCTACTCGCGCATCACCAGCTAACCATAACCTGTCTCTAGTCTGCTCGTGTGAGCACCCAGAGTAATAAGAGGAGACATAAAACTCTGGGTCAAACATAAAGCCTGGTATGAGCGATAAGCATCTAAACAGAATAATAACAGGTATAATCCAATCATACCTGAACCTAGACCTGCAACCAAAGAGTTAGCACTACACACTGTACAATACTCTAAGGTGCCCTATCAAATGGTGTAAAGATAACGGGGGTGGGGGTGTGCATGTCTTAGTGATATCAAACAATCAAGCATAGCAACCATCCTCACGTCTCTCACTTAGTGCATAAAGCGTACGATATCCACTACTTTGGTCACCTAATACTTTGGGCCATGACGGAATCCAATCCCGTGTAACTATCACTACAAGCCCACCATCCATCTCTCAGTGGTGAACCAAAGTTATGAATACCGACAACCCCTTTGCACACGTCCCGCAGCAAAGCCCAATCTTGAAGTGAACTCATTGGTTCCCATCTGGATCCTGAGCTCTAACTTCCATTTGAACTACCTTTGCGTCTCGGGTTTTGGTCAGCATCTCCTTCGGATCGGTCTTCACTTCAGCTTACTTCGGATCGTGGTCATCACTTCAAGTCCAAGCATCTCGGATCGGGTCGGTCGTGCTCCCTCCATCGGATCGCATCGCGCCATACGGATCGGGCCGTCATCACCCCTGGCGGATCGGGTCGGGGTCTTCAGCTTGCCACAGTTCGAATCGGGTGCTCTTTCGTGGTGCCTTCAACTCGTGGTTGAGCATTCAGGTCGGAGCGTTCAAGTACAAGTGGATCGTGGATGCTGTCTTTCTCTGGTCGGATCGGGGTGCGAAGCGCTAGCGGATCGGTGCTTCTGGATCGTGGAAGGCGGTTCGGATCGGAGTATTCAGCTCGTGCAACTTGAGAAGAAGCGGTTCGTCTCATGGAAAAAGAGGCGATCCGATCCGGGTCCTTCATATTTCCTGCAACTCTTCCAGCGACTGTTTTACGCCATACGACGGCGTTTTCGACCATTCTAACTTTTCTAATCAATCACAAAGCATAACATACAGTCATAGCAACATGTATAATCAACCACAAACACCAAAACAACAATATGATAGGTTAAAATGGATCAAACATAGCCAAAACCCCATATTTTCCCTTAAGCATGTTTGGGTGAAACTTATTATATGATTAGCAAAACTTAACCAAATTATCCCAAATTCACATCAGAGGTCTAAAACAATATTTCATAATTTATGAATATTTTTCCAGATTTTTAACATGCAAAAATTCGCTAATTTCCACTAATCACCCCTTAATCCCCTAAATTCCGGGATTTGCAAAATTAGTCGAAATTAACCCAAATTCATATCAGAGGCATAAAATGATGTTTTAGAATTTTAGGAATTTTTCTAGATTTTTCTGAGCCATAATTTCGCTAATCTTCGCTAATTACCATAATTGGTCGTAATTAGTGAAAAAAACAATGCAAATCACTCACCTTAGCCATAAACAAACTTTAGATCTGAAATAATATTTGATTTGGATCCAATCCCTATGTGTTCCAGCGGCTCTCTCTCTGATTTGGTGCTACCCTCGCTTGATTTGATGTAGTTTTGCTCAATCTTCGATTAGAAAGTGATTAGAGACGATTTGGAATGAAATTAGAAGGTGGAGGCCATTACTAGGGTTTCAAGAGGGAAAGTGGCGGCTCAAAACTGAATTGAAAATGATTCTCTAACTCATTTCAGTCTCCCCATAACCCTAACCCCGAAATGGGTTATGGGCCTAGCTGTTAACTACCCGGTTTAGCCCAATTAAGCTGTTTTTCACCTTCTAAACCTTGTTTCAGCCATATCTCCTAAACGGTAAGTCCGTTTGGCTAATGTAACCACTCTACGGAAAGAGAAACCATCATTCGAAGCCAATGGAAGTGGTTTCAAGTCAAAACTCCTTTCCAGACAAAAGTTATGGTCAAAACAGTACCAACTAGGGGTAAAACGGTCATTTAAAAATCGACAAAAATCATGAACATGGGAAATGACTCTAATGGTTGTTTCCCAAAGTTACGTGACCATATGACTTCATATGAGAAAGAAATAAATATTCTACGATCCTTCGATGCGTAGAATGCGGGTTGTTACATGAACGTATTCCAACCGTTGTACTAGTCCGAATCCAGCACGCTCAAGCAAGGCCAATACGCCTGGATGACTGGAGGTCACCGTGCCAACAGAAACCGTGTGGTCTATAATCCGAACAGGGTCTTTTCCCTGTAAATAAAAATTAACATACAACGTAAGATATACATACAAAAAAAATTCAAGTAACACGATTTGGCCAACATACAATCACCGTATAGACATACCGCCATCAAAGCATTATCGTTCGACCGATGTTTGTCTTGCAAGTATAGGACAGTAGCATCTACGGGGCCGGATTCCATCTCAACAATCTCTACACAAATATAGCAAAAAAAACCACAATCAATGTTGAAACCTATATAATTTCAACTACATTGAACCCATTAAAGCACATACAAGTTTATTCACAAGTTTCCTCAATCGTGGACAAAACCTAAATTTTTGAAAAAATCAGCAAAATTAGGAATTATTTACCTTCTTGGGTTGATGAGCTTGCCATGGGGATGAATTTAGATCAAAAAAGCCTAAAATTTGATGTTGTGGTGACGAAATAGGGTTTGGCTCTATGGGTTTTCGTTTTTGATAAAGTGGAGGCTAAAGAAAAGTGAGGAAGAAGAAAGCCTCGGCTGACTGTATAGCCCGATGGTGCGTTATTTTAAATAACGCGTGGAGCGTTATTTAAAATAACGCAGACAAGAAACAATTACGTAGCGTTATTTAAGATAACGCACGGAAAATAAATGTACTATTCTAACACTTGCGTTATTCAGAATAACGCACATGAATTTCATTGGTGACAAAACACATAGTTTGATATCAATTGCTTCTGCGTTATTTAGGAAAACGCGTGAAGCGTTATTAAAGATAACGTTGGTGTGGAGAACAGATTTAAATATAAAACCATAACGCGTCTTCTGGAATAACGCTATTCGCGTTATTTGAAATAACGCTTTGTTAATTAACCGTTTTCAGCTGATTTGACATAAATCAGGCTACGACCGTAATAAGTTTTCAAACTAGGCTAAATGTGTTATAAGTTTATGAAAGGTGGCCAAATCGAAAAAAAGTCCTACTAAATATCACCTATCTCAAATAAGAATTTCACACCTATCTTCTGGAGAATTCGCTCTACTTCTACTAATTGATGTTGTCCTGATTTCCACCATTTTTCTTCTATAAAAATATCGCACCCCTTTCATTATCCTCAGCAAAAATCCCTATCTTCCCCAAAATTCCTTCAGAAAAATCATTCCCTTCCTCTTTTAATTCAATAGCCACCAAAATCCAATTTCTCCAAATCAAATTGGTCCACGTTCCTCCTCCAATCCACGTCGACGAACCAGCTCCGCTCTGAGCCGCCGCCACCATGAAGACCGCAAGCAACCCTCAGCAAATCCGAAGCGTCTCCTCTTCCAGCAAATCTCAAGTCGCAGCAGCTTTTTGAGTATCCATCAGAGCCACTATTCTCCACATCGAAGCCTCAAAATTCATAATTTTCTTCTGGTTTGCTAGCGACATCTTGTTGTCGCCGTGGTTGTCGCAAAGCTCGGAAATGGCCAGCGAACACTGTAGCTGCCTTTTTTCCTTTCGGTCAGCACTTTGTTGCTACACTGTTTAAGGTAAGCTTCGGCTTACGATCAACTAATTCCAAATAGTTTAACTTTGATAGGAGCTTAATTAAAATAGTTAGCTTAGTTTTGTTGTTGGATGTTGAACCTTGTTTGAGTTGGTATTTGCTGAATTGTTTTACTGCAAAAATGAAGGAACAAAAATGGATATTTGGTAATTAGAAAGTGGTGAGTTTGAGACATAGTATACCACCGGTAACCAAAATTACAAAACTACAAAAGACATTCTGATGCTAGGAAATTAAGCATGCTAGGATTAATGATGTAGCATATACCCAAATTAATAATTGATAATCACTCGATTAGGCTGAAATTCACAGTGGTATAGATTTTTGAATTAATAATTTGTAATTTTGGGCCTATATCATTAATCCTAGCAATTTCAAGTTGGTTTAATTACCAATTTGAAGTTGGTTTAATTACCTGATGTAGACTATATATATATATATATATATATATATATATATATATATATATATATATATATATATACATACATACTTTCATTTTCTTGTGACCATTTGACCTTATCCTGTTTCCCACATGAATTGACGGTTACATGTTGCCTTGTCTAATTAAACGCATGCGGCCATATCCTGTGTTTCTGCCTCTTTCGGTCAAATTAAATTCCACTATTTTGGAACTTGTATGTTTGGCTACCGCCACCCGTACACGTCTATTCTTGGACATATGACATTGATCATTCGAAATAGGTTGAATGCATATTTTGTTTCACAAAATGAATGGGCCTGGGTTTTTTAGAAATTGTTGTAAATTGTCTTGCTGTTCCCTGAAGCTGATACACGTACAGGGTCCCTAATTTCAGTTAGTCGTTTTGCTGTGCGACATAAGTCATTGCTTTATCACATTCATAAGCCTATAGTATGAATTATACGGTATTGAAACTATACCAGAGCTACCTTGATTATTGATTTCTTCACTAGCAAATGTATGGTCGGTCCTGCTTGTGTTCACGGGATGCTGGGGCAATATACGTGTGTGTACATATACACATACATGTATATGCAAGCTCGTGGAATTACCTATATCATTATTTATATTTGGTTAAGGAAGTTGAGGCGGTGTACACGTGTATATTATATACACGTGTACACTCGCAAACGCCCAATACCGTTCGTCCTTGAAAATAGATAGAACATATATAAACAAATACTGCAGCTATTTATTTTATGACATCGATGTTAGGATTAACTATTTTATGTTCAGTTTCTATTGAAGTTAATTTACTTGAACTATGATTTAATCCTAACTCGAGTGTTTTATGTTTTTGCATGTAATGCTTGGGTCAGACCCGAGCAGTATAGATTGTAAAGATCACAGTTTAGGATTCGAAGATTGGGAAAGCTGGGATTTCGAAGACGGCGCACTCTGCATATTTCTAACGTATTTAAACCGTATTTTTAGTTCCGCTGTATACAAGTATCTTGTATTCAAAATTTTGATTAATAAATAAAAGTTTGTTTTGCTGTTCAATATTGTGTCATCTATTTACTATTCTGTATTTCAGTGTTGATTCTGTTTTTAAACTTTGTAAGCTAAACAACGATCCATCGATTTGAGCGTTTTAAGTTGGTTTAATTACCAATTTGAAGTGGTCAAAGAGGCGAGACGTTACAGTGATAGTAGTTGTGATGAGGCACTGGCATGTCTTGTTGTAGGTTCCTTTAGTGATGTTTCTTGTGATGTCATGTTTAGCGAAGTTAATCCGTGGAAGATGAATTCGAGAGCTAGTTTTTACATTTTTATGGATGTGAAGTATTTTTCTTCTTATGAGAAGAATGTTGACGTGATAAGAATAACCAATGGAGTAGAGCTACTAGTTTGTGGTATTGAATCTATCTGTTTTCGTATGCATGATGGCATGGTGAGAGAAGTCTCTGGTGTTAGACATGTACCCGCAAGTTCGCATAACCTCTTTTCTCTCGGGCAGTTGGATCACCATGGTTGCACTTATAATACTCAAGGTAGAGTTTTTAGAGTGAATAAGGGTGGTCGCGTTGTTATGGGAGGTGTCCTGGAGGAAGGGAACCTGTATAGATTGGTTGGTTTTGTGGTCAACTGTGGAAGGCGAGTGACGGTTGAAGAACCTAGTCCATAGCAAGGTGGAGAGGTTAATTTGGTCACTAATAATGGTATAGACAGGGGTCTTCATGCTGAAGATGCTCGAGGGATCCAGAGTGATCAAGGAATGGGATCAGATCAAGTGATAAACGGGTGTCGATGTGGAAAATCCACAAGGTGGAGATCCTTGTGGTATTACAAGCGTTTTAGACTGGTAGTATTGCGTGGTGCATCTCGAAGGGAAGATTCATTTTTTGGAAGGCGGTGGGTTGTGTTTGTAATGGTTTAATTGAGAGTAGCCATCGTTAAAAGAGCTAGATGACTTGTGTGTTGGAAGTTTGTTTTATGTGATGTGATTTCATATCAAGGTGGAGTGTTGTGATTTGTCACATGAAATCACATATTCTAATGAAGAATGATTTGATTAATTGATTTATTTGATAGATTGATTAATTAATTGACTAATTGATTTGATTGATTGGTTGATTGTTTAATAGAAGGAAAGAAATGAATAATTTTATTTTGGATATATTTCTAAGGGGCAAATTAGATATTTGCCTAGACCTTCTATTCTCCTATATTAGCAGCATCTAAGATTGGATCAAGAGCATGGGATTGAGACCGAAATAGTTAATCCAAAGTTTATTGTTGTTCTTCATTGTTCTCCTTCTCAAACAAAAGTTATAGTCGTCTAGAATTCTTTCTCTATCTCAGTAAGGTTATTGATTCTTGTAATTTTGTTTATTTTTTGTTGTAGATCCATTGTATGTAAACAAAATTTGTATTGTTGAATCAATAAAGAGGGTGATTGTTGAAATATCTTGTTTATGTGTGTGATTTCGTACTTTTGTTGTTTTTCATAGTAATCAGCTTTAAGTATTTGGGTGAATCAGGTCCTGGTCGCTTCCGCAAAGGCGTAATTTTCCTAGCACAAACTACTATTATAAGATGTAATTCTGTTTAATAATGAAAACCAAAATCAAATGGTATTGCATCTAATTGTAAAATTGTGCAAATGTTCAAATATATGGCGATGGACAATGAAGTCACAGGAATATAAATCAGTTTGAGCTTGGATTTAGGCGTACATTTGATATCTTGGGTTCCTAGAAAAATTTTAGAATTCAAAAGAATAAAAGCTTGAAGTTTATATTCATAAAAGGAAACCTGAACCGCAATGGAAAAAAGAATAACTAATGTTACTTGAATTTCAAAAATATAGCAATGGAGAAATAGAAAGAAAAGAACAGTGTAAAAATAAAAGTAGAAAAGAGTTGCTAAGTCAAAGGTAAAAATGTTTGACAAAACTGTCAATTAGATGTATATGCCCATCAAAAATATTTTGAGCTCATTAATGCAAATTGTTAAAACAAACTGTACTTGTAGATTCAGCAAGAGAGTTCATCTGCATTTACAGTTAGGTAGTTGAAGTCAAAGTTTGGCAGAAGCACACAATGTATATTATATATGCTCACTTTACCATGACTCCATATTACAGGCAATGAAAATTGGAAGTGGGAAATTCTAGTTAAAAATAAAATATGAAACATTCAATTTTGGAATTTAAGAAACAATAGTGATCTCGGCAGTAAAGGGAAAAAGAATGAAATTGAAGTATCCTAATCAAGATAATTAATTTTCCTAGTGGAATTGAATAAAATACATGAAAAGGGAATGTGTTTAAATTTCTAAATGGAGAAATGATAAGATCAATTATAGTAGTTAAATTATAATAAAGGAAGATAAATCAATTATCCTTGAATTATGGCAAGAAATAGAATTTCTAAATAAGTTAACTCTGGGACGCAATGTTAACTTACCAGATTTATTCTATTACTTTTAAGTAATTGCAAGACTTAACAATAACTTTAGAGTGATGCAAGAAAGTGTAAAAAAAAAGGTTAGCAAATGTTGAGGATAAATAACGGATGCCAAATACTGATAATAATTAAATTCTCATATGGTTTGAATTTATTTTACAACCATTTTATCCATATTCTTGAAGGAACGCACTGCAATTGATAAGGATCATCTGGTTAATAATCATTCGGCAATAATGTTATGAATCCAATTTATGAATGCAATCAACTTACTGGAATCATAATTGACTCCAATTTTTTATTCAACTTGTCATGACATTGAATGCCTCCAACCTTAAAGGTTTAAATGGTAGAATATTCATTCTTTATTGGTCCATTCATTGTTTTCTTGAATTTTTGTATGCATAATTAAGGTTTAAATGGTAGAAACCAAAGAATTTTTGTAATACATTTTTCAGTTTAGTGAATGGCTGATTGTTCAAGGTAAAATGGTGAATGATTTAGCATAGATTGAAATGGAAACAAAGGATAACCAGTTATATTTGGAAAACCATGGTCACAAAAATAATAGTTCAGGATTAACTTCATAAGGGTTCCAGAAAATATCCTTTTTTCCATATTTACTCACACAAAAGAAATATGTAAAATTATCCAATATGCATAATGCAGAAAAGGTACACTTCTAGAGATCTAATGGAATGGTTAATTACATTGCTTAGTTTGTCTCCCATACTCTTCTTTACACAAAAATGTTTTTATACAGTGGCTTAGAGCTCAAATAGAATGTATGTGATGTACTGCTGGTAGGAATGTATTAAATTTTAAAACACAATCCCAAACGATTACAACATAATTTATCATTGTCATTTATATGATGATGAGCATGTAGTTTGCTAAATTGAATAGTTTGTAAGTTCAGAAAATATTTGCTCTTTATTTTACTTTTTTCTTGTGCTTCGGATAAGTTTAATAGTTGCAAGATGGATGAATGCATAGAAAATTAGTTCAAGATATCCATTACGTACTTGCAGTCGATCAGCCATATGCAATCTTGTGATGGAGATATCTCAGCTATTGATCTGTTTGTTATCCGCTTAGGAAACATATTAAATGCACTTCTATATTTAATCAACAATTACTGAATCAAGAACGAATACTATATTGAATATAGATATATAATTTCAAACTATCTTCATGATGACAGGACGAAGACAAAGAAAATGCCATTTAATGAAAATTTTGTAAATAAAACTGCTAAATTTTTTATATAGAATGTGTAACACTGATAAAATTTATAGTGCAAAGTGTGGATGTTAAGGCAGTCAAGGGCTAAGCTAATTTTGTTCTATGCATGAATTTAGCATGCCAATTGCATATTGGACTTGCTCCATCAATTGGTTCTAATGAATCTTAAATCTCTAAAAAAAAAAAAAAAAAAAACACTTTTTTTTAACATGAAACAGCTTTTTTGGGAACCTCCTAATATATTAGCTTGGACGATGCTAAACTGCGTTGTAGTAGACAAGTTAATCTAAAGATATGCTAAATTAATAGTAGCACTCTTGATTAAATTTCACTCCACTCAGTTTGAATTTAGTTCCCCAATGGTTTAAGGTTGCACTTTATCATTTTAGTTCAATTAATTGTTTTGCTACTGTTTTTCCAATGTTGTCCACTGTCAGTTAAGCAAACTTATTTTGTTTTTTTCTTATAGTATAGTTCAACATATGTACAATAAATCATTTCCTCTTCATATAATGTTACAACAGTTGTCAGGCTTTTTGAGCAATCGCAAAAAGCTATACCCAGGCATAAACATAGAAGTAACACTATATTGAAATTTAATCAGGAAAAATGCATTATGAGGTTACTTTCCTTCTATAAACATTTTACTCAAATCCATAGTGGTTCAAATCTGAGCCTTACAAAAATTAATATTAGATAAAGTACATTCTTTTTCTCTAAATTATATATGTCAACAGTAAAATGAATGCTGAAATTCCATTCTTTGAACTATAAGTCAAATTGTGGATAACAAATAAGAAGTGGCGAGATATGGAGTGTCACAATCAAATAATGTTATCTTGCTGTAGTAATGTTGATGAAAAAACTAAAACTCCAATATCCCAAAATTACCTGTTGGATGAAATAGTCAACTAACGGTAACAAACGTGCTATTGAAGTACATCCACATCGCGTCGGAGATCCAAGATATTATATCTGCAATTACGTTGATAATCAATTTGAGCAAGGGTCATGACTGCTGATTATCACAACAAATTTGATATAAGTCTTCTGATATTATAAAATTTGATGTAAAAATAAAAGAAATTTGTGTGTACTCATTATACAGTCATACACTATTTTTATTTTCAAATATTTGTAGATTCAGCCTATTTGATATACATGGTTAGGAATCCAGGTTGTTTGTTTAGATAACTTACCATTTCACAAAACACGCACTTCAATGATATCACGTAAGCTTACACTGAAATTGACTATGCAGAACTTTTCCTTCTAGCATAAGAAATCGTTATAAATATTAGTTGCATGTAATGCAACTCATAGGTTTAATAACAATTGCTTATTGTTTGCTATACATATCAATCAATGGGTTAAACATCTCTTTGTAAACAATATTTTGCGTGTGACCTTCTTGTGCAGCATCTGAATTGGTTATTAACAATTTTAGACCTTTGTATGATGATGTCCTAAAGATGGCTCAGTATAGCTGACCATGCGCAAATACCGGTTGTGATAGGTATACCCCAACACTTTGTAATTTATAACCATGACTTTTGTTAATTGTCATTGCAAAACAAACTTTGATGGAAAATTGTCTCCTTCGGAGAACAAACTGCCATTTCATGCCAACGGATGTCAGTATTATTCACGGAATAAAAACCTTCCTCCCAGTATTATTACCTGTTATAATTTAGGTTTCAATAACTCGATTGTCAAGCTGCGTAACAACCAATCTAGTGCCGTTGCAAAGGCCTAAACCTTGATGAAGATTTCTTAAAAGCATAATCAGTGCACCTACCTTTAACTGCAACTTATGATTGGGCACACCGGATACTTTCAAGCTGTTTAAAAATTCAGTAGGATATAAAAGGTTTTGATCTTCAGATCCATCTGTTAACAGACTTATAGAATCCACACTTAAATAAGTTGTGACATTTCCTTGTAAGTTGGAGAGTACAAAAGAGTTAATAACTTCTACCGCTTTATTTGTAGGAGTGACAATGCAGCGGTCATGAAGATAATTTTTTTCCAGCATTCTTTTTTCCAAATCAGTATACACACACTGTGTAATATTTTAATATCATCATTGCCCTGTGGTATCATAAATTCGTTACATATTTGGATCCATGATGGTTCTTCATTTGGCTGTGCTGAAACCATTTCAACATTTCCTTTCCCTACATCTAGTACCCATTTGCAGAATTGTGCAATTTTCTTTCATCCATATTCACACCAACCGATTTTAAGCGCATATTTTCCTTAGGTTCAAACATAGTGCACCTACTCCACAAGCTAGAATGATTTATTGTTGCTTGAACAATCATTTGCCTTGTTCCTTGTGGAATGACAGGCAATGTTTGTCGGAAATATCCACCTAACAAAACAGTTTTCCCACCAAAATTTTTACTAACAAAATTATTAGCTGTTGCCATTATATCTATCATGGTTTTTTCAAATGCTTCCAAAGCTTTTCTATGCACCTTGGGAGCCTCATCCCAAATTATTTAGTATGTTTGTCACAACCGCTCCGCTAACGAAGAATGCTTTGATATGTTACAAATGGAATTATCCTCCACAGTAGTTGGTATTTTAAACTTGGAATGAGTTGTTCTACAACCTGGAAGAAGCAACGATGCTATGCAAAGGAAGCAATTGCAAGAACAAAATTTCTTTTCGATCTCAAACTATTTATTATGGTTTTCCACAAGAAAGTTTTCTCTGTGCCACCACTACCGTAGACAAAATAAAACCCACCATCTCCACTTTCAATGGCATGCTATATCACATCATAAACTTTGTGTTGCTCCAAATCCAACAATGGTATAATTTGTTGCAATTGTTCATCTATTTTGTTAATATCATAACTCTGCTCTTCTCGTAATAAGCTGTTATCAGTAGAAATTTGAGTAGACAAATTTAATTCAAATGAACACGAAAACTCTTTTAATGATCGATTATTTCTACACAATATTTTCTCTACCTCAGCTAATGCGAAACCTTTCACCTACACCTCTGTTAGCTCTAGTTTGTCAATTTTTGTCAACCGTTTTTCTCTCTATGATTGTCATATGAAAACAATTCCCAATATCTTTCCCATATATCTTCAGATCCGTAATTTCACAAAATATTAACATCATCACAAACATTTCCATGTAAGAAAGAAGCGGAAGACCATTGTCCTGCTTCTATTATTCATCATCCCATTCATTATCATCGTCTAAAAGACCATGTGCTGAACATTCATTTTTAAATGTTTCAAAAAGAACACCATTTATAGTTCTAATGTCGTCGTAAGTACACGGACCTTTCACAATGTTCAACAACAACCGAAGATAAAATTTTTCACTAGAAGTTAGATAAGCATAATAGATTCTACCTATCGTTATTCACTTTTTCCTAGGAGTCTATTTCTTCAGGTTTTTATTCCACGCCCATCTAGTAGGAAAATCTGCATAAACAAGTTCTTGTGCCTCTGGATATAACTTAAATTGTTTCCATCCACTATGTAAAAATCGTGTGTTCAACATTTGGAGGATTCAACACCTCATGCAAACTATTTCTCACTCCAAAATAAACAATGTGTTCTTCCGGCATATGAAATTGAAGTCCCTACCGTGGGACTGCGATATTGAATTTCAAATTCAAATATTCTCCAACATGCTTCTGCTGCAGATAGATATCTACAATCTAAATTTGTTTTTAACTCATCAGCTTGCTTTACAAGCTTATGATCTGTAACTGTAACGACCTGCCTTTTTGACCGCCTCAAGTCGGTAATTAAACCAACTCGAAACGCTCAAACGACAGATTGTTATTGGCTTATCCAATTTAAAACAGAACAGACACAGAATCACAGAGTACAAATATTGCAGCGGAATAAATTTTATAGAAATATCAGAGTTTACATAAAAGATTTTACACAGCGGAAGAATATTTAAAACATGTACATAAATTTTCAAAAGAACAAAAATTACATTTTTTCGTCGAGCGTTGCGCGAGCGGGCGTCTTTACGTCTCGTCTTCACGTTCCTCTCCTCTTTGTTGCTAGCTGAACTCAAATGCCTGGAACACTTAGGACCTGACCCGAGTGTCCCATGCAAAATACATAAAACACCCGAGTCAGGATTAAACTTATTTCAAGTTAGCACACTTCGATAAACACAAAATACAATCAGTTTAATCCTAATGAATTTATTTGGATAATTCGAGTATATCGATAGATGGAACTGCGTAGCAGTATATACTCATGTCATAATGTGCAAATCATATGTGGGTCAACAATAGCATAAGCAACAATTTCAGATCTAAGATGTAACAAGGTAAAAACCAAGAATGGAAGCAGCATATTTCTAAACTGGAACGAGACTGCAAATGCATATTGATAGCATGGCAAAACGAACGGTATAGGTATATTCCCTTCGTATATGCTCTCAAGGATGTACTACAAAGGCTGTTGCGTTTATAGTGATGAGATCTGGACTAACAGCGAAATGTAAGGACAACATGTATGCATGAGTCGAATTATTCAATATACTAACTAACAAAGAGACCATTACATGCATTGTATAGGTGGAGGGTGTAAGTATAATGAGTCAACTTGGTTGGCATGAGTGAATCACTATACAGCAGCTTTAGTTCTTTTAAAATAAGGTGAGTTTGTAGTAATAGCTAGACAAAGGAAGAGCATGTGTCAAAGGTGCTACAGCAAGCATAAGAGGTCATACATAAATGGGAACAGTGCAGCATGTTATAGTGCTCATTATTGTATGTTATTGCAAGTAACAAGACCCAAAACTTCATAAAGAAACCTATTTTGTATTCTCGCCTGGGCATGCATGCATGTCTAAAAGGTCCAAGATGTGGATTTCGAACATGTGTACAGGGTGACCGTATATGCATGGTTTACAATACCAATATCTTAGTACATAGTTTAATGCAAATGAAAATAACCAACCACTCATTCACCCCATACTAGATTAGCACCGTCCTATTTAAAATTAATAAAAGAGAAGTACCCAACAACACATAATCCATTACAAGTCAGTGATATCACACATTTGATAATTAACCTTTAACACCTGAATTGTTATTAGCTGATAGATTGAAAGTGCCCCATTGTGTAATCTCAGGTTAAAGGGATTAGATCATACTTAACATAGTTATAGACTGCATGTATTCGGACCTTTAGAATTTACAGTTCCTACATGCAACTGAGATCAAAACAACATGGTGATAATGAACAACAAGGTAGCGATGTGGTCAACAGGAACCGACGCAGCACCCAAAATGACAGAATACAGAAACAAGTAGCCTAAACTAATTAAATTCAGCGAAATCGAAATGTAAAAACTTGGAAAAAGTTTGATCGTAAGTTAAACTTACCATCGGACGACGATGAGACAAGAAGTAGGAGCTGCAGCAGGGTAGGAACGGAGCGGCTCCAGTGCAGATCTGAGGTGATGGAGGAAAAGGGTTGCGATGGGGTACAACAGCGATGGTTCGGCTGAGAGTTCACAGGAGAAAAGGCGGAGGACCAGATGGCAAAGGCGGCGACTTGAGTGGCTCGAACGAGCGGAGGCGAGGAACAAGGAGGCGGACTGGACAGCGGCAAAGTTGAAGGCTTTGGAATGGTTCGAATGCCATAAAGAAGAACGGATTTGGGAAGTTCGATTTGCATAACTAATTTGGGGAAAAATGAAATGGCTGATAACAAAATAAAAGAGAGGACGGACCAATAAATAAAGGGGCACGGGGAGAAAAAGGCAACGAACGCGTGTAACAAGCAGGACACGCGGTGAAAAATTCAACTGACACTTGTTCCCAGAATTAAAACGGTGCTTACAAGTGTTAAAATTTCTCCCTAATTTAAACAAGTGGCAACTTAATTAAACAAATATATTTTAAAGAATGAATCCTATTTATAATACAATATTATGAATATACAAACATACTAATCTATTGTACTAAGTACATACAACAAAATGTATTATATTTTTAAAACATTACTAATGTTTATTTATATAAGATTTATATTAAATTTACAAAAGTATTTCCATTACACTCAAAACAATTAAAAGTATTATTTAACCAAACATAAATATTAATTTTTTCCGTCAAATCTAAATTTAATTATATTTTAAATATCGAAAACTCTGGGCCGTTACAATCTCCCCCACTTAGATCTTTTCGTCCTCGAAAAGGAGAGATCGAAAAATGAAAACAAAGTTTGAAATGATTTCTCCGACTCAACATCCCGCTTTTATTTCAAATCATTTGAAATACTACACATTTCTTTCATATAGGGAATAATACTTCACTTCGGGATCTCAAAACCAAAACGCTTTCAAAAACTTCAAACATATTATGATAAAATCAATATCAATGTATATGTTCCATTTCCTCGAGAAGTTTCTCCCCATGACAAGGTTACTCGGGAACGACCTATCGCACGAAATAGTATATATATATGACGTCTCTCCTTTCCCCGGAGCCGACCATCATAAGGACTCAAAAATCCCAAATCACACACACCCTTTCTTTAGTCACGGGTTACCCAATTCCATGGTTCATATCAAATCATTTCATATCCCGAAGGTATAAATCATTTCGCAACAATAATTCGCAAATACTTTCAATCATAATATTGTTGTTTTTCAAAACATTTCAAATATCGGGATTCAAGTCGTCGAAATTTCCTTCTGTTTATAAACCATTTTTATAAACTATATCATATCCAAGTATTTGGAAAACAAGTTCAATCAATACGATTTCTTAATATCTTCTCAAATCAAGTGATCTTTTCAAATTTCCAAACTAAAACTTCACAAATCATTCATAGAAATCATATCAAATTTCATATAATCGAATTATTTTCCTTCCAAAACATTAGTTCCAAAATAATTCAAGACATATCTTGTTTGAAAATTCTTTACACAAATACCAAATCTCGTCTGAAAAGGTTTCATTATTCAATTAGACGGAAAATCTCTCGAAACGGTTTTATACAAAATATCACCACGCTTTCGCTATGCTACTCTGATTTGGCGTATACATATTTCAAGCGAATTTGTTCCGAAGTATTTACTCAAAATATTTGAAGTCCATTGCACCATTTATATTTCAAGATCCAATTTCTATGCGTTGGCTAAATTCTACATTTCAAAACCCATAAATTACCATGTAAAGTCCATTTGTCGATGTTTCATTAACAACACTTCAATATTATTTGCCAAATCACTTTATATTCCGTAGTCATTGAAGACGTCGCACATAAAACATTTTAAATGTTTATACAGCTTTAAGTATTTCTCGACGTCTTAATCAGAAATATATAGTAATCCCATTTTCGAAACTCGAAAATAAGTACTGATGGTGCCATGGTCATCAGTAGAATCATCCTCGAGCGACAAGAATGTGATTTTATATCCATCTAGTATATAATGGACTTCGTATATACGTTCATGACGCGTATATACAAAATCTTTATATACTTGACCGTCCAACCTTGACGTCAAATAAATACTTGCAACCGTTTATTATTCGTTGAGAATCCTTTAAATTTATAACTTTGAATTAACGGTCTTCTTATATAAATCTCATATATATAAGTTGCAAAATATTTTGAATTTCACATTCCAATCTCGAAGTTTTTATTCTTTCAAAACTCTTGTTAAAACCAATTCATTAATCGCTTCTCACTCGATGACTCCGAACTGTTCGCCGCTGGATTTCCGAAGTTCTTATCGCAAAAGCCTTTTTATTTCCGAAAATATCTTCTTCAAATTTTTTTTTTAATTTCAAAATCTCTTTCAAAATAAATTTTCCGAATTCCGCTGATTCTAGCATCAATTCTGCTCAACCGAATAAGCCAAGTTTATATAAACCTGAGCTCTGATACCACTTGTAACGACCTGCCTTTTTGACCGCCTCAAGTCGGTAATTAAACCAACTCGAAACGCTCAAACGACAGATTGTTATTGGCTTATCCAATTTAAAACAGAACAGACACAGAATCACAGAGTACAAATATTGCAGCGGAATAAATTTTATAGAAATATCAGAGTTTACATAAAAGATTTTACACAGCGGAAGAATATTTAAAACATGTACATAAATTTTCAAAAGAACAAAAATTACATTTTTTCGTCGAGCGTTGCGCGAGCGGGCGTCTTTACGTCTCGTCTTCACGTTCCTCTCCTCTTTGTTGCTAGCTGAACTCAAATGCCTGGAACACTTAGGACCTGACCCGAGTGTCCCATGCAAAATACATAAAACACCCGAGTCAGGATTAAACTTATTTCAAGTTAGCACACTTCGATAAACACAAAATACAATCAGTTTAATCCTAATGAATTTATTTGGATAATTCGAGTATATCGATAGATGGAACTGCGTAGCAGTATATACTCATGTCATAATGTGCAAATCATATGTGGGTCAACAATAGCATAAGCAACAATTTCAGATCTAAGATGTAACAAGGTAAAAACCAAGAATGGAAGCAGCATATTTCTAAACTGGAACGAGACTGCAAATGCATATTGATAGCATGGCAAAACGAACGGTATAGGTATATTCCCTTCGTATATGCTCTCAAGGATGTACTACAAAGGCTGTTGCGTTTATAGTGATGAGATCTGGACTAACAGCGAAATGTAAGGACAACATGTATGCATGAGTCGAATTATTCAATATACTAACTAACAAAGAGACCATTACATGCATTGTATAGGTGGAGGGTGTAAGTATAATGAGTCAACTTGGTTGGCATGAGTGAATCACTATACAGCAGCTTTAGTTCTTTTAAAATAAGGTGAGTTTGTAGTAATAGCTAGACAAAGGAAGAGCATGTGTCAAAGGTGCTACAGCAAGCATAAGAGGTCATACATAAATGGGAACAGTGCAGCATGTTATAGTGCTCATTATTGTATGTTATTGCAAGTAACAAGACCCAAAACTTCATAAAGAAACCTATTTTGTATTCTCGCCTGGGCATGCATGCATGTCTAAAAGGTCCAAGATGTGGATTTCGAACATGTGTACAGGGTGACCGTATATGCATGGTTTACAATACCAATATCTTAGTACATAGTTTAATGCAAATGAAAATAACCAACCACTCATTCACCCCATACTAGATTAGCACCGTCCTATTTAAAATTAATAAAAGAGAAGTACCCAACAACACATAATCCATTACAAGTCAGTGATATCACACATTTGATAATTAACCTTTAACACCTGAATTGTTATTAGCTGATAGATTGAAAGTGCCCCATTGTGTAATCTCAGGTTAAAGGGATTAGATCATACTTAACATAGTTATAGACTGCATGTATTCGGACCTTTAGAATTTACAGTTCCTACATGCAACTGAGATCAAAACAACATGGTGATAATGAACAACAAGGTAGCGATGTGGTCAACAGGAACCGACGCAGCACCCAAAATGACAGAATACAGAAACAAGTAGCCTAAACTAATTAAATTCAGCGAAATCGAAATGTAAAAACTTGGAAAAAGTTTGATCGTAAGTTAAACTTACCATCGGACGACGATGAGACAAGAAGTAGGAGCTGCAGCAGGGTAGGAACGGAGCGGCTCCAGTGCAGATCTGAGGTGATGGAGGAAAAGGGTTGCGATGGGGTACAACAGCGATGGTTCGGCTGAGAGTTCACAGGAGAAAAGGCGGAGGACCAGATGGCAAAGGCGGCGACTTGAGTGGCTCGAACGAGCGGAGGCGAGGAACAAGGAGGCGGACTGGACAGCGGCAAAGTTGAAGGCTTTGGAATGGTTCGAATGCCATAAAGAAGAACGGATTTGGGAAGTTCGATTTGCATAACTAATTTGGGGAAAAATGAAATGGCTGATAACAAAATAAAAGAGAGGACGGACCAATAAATAAAGGGGCACGGGGAGAAAAAGGCAACGAACGCGTGTAACAAGCAGGACACGCGGTGAAAAATTCAACTGACACTTGTTCCCAGAATTAAAACGGTGCTTACAAGTGTTAAAATTTCTCCCTAATTTAAACAAGTGGCAACTTAATTAAACAAATATATTTTAAAGAATGGATCCTATTTATAATACAATATTATGAATATACAAACATACTAATCTATTGTACTAAGTACATACAACAAAATGTATTATATTTTTAAAACATTACTAATGTTTATTTATATAAGATTTATATTAAATTTACAAAAGTATTTCCATTACACTCAAAACAATTAAAAGTATTATTTAACCAAACATAAATATTAATTTTTTCCGTCAAATCTAAATTTAATTATATTTTAAATATCGAAAACTCTGGGCCGTTACAGTAACATTATTCTCCTCAATTACCATAGTTGCTCTGTCATTCCCTTTGTTAATATACTTAAACAAATATTTCACAGATCTTACTCTATTACATACTTCAACATTTATGTGTGATTGATACTTTACAGCCAAATCTACATTATGAGGTATCAACCAACCATTATCTAACTGTATATCGTTGCCTGCTCTTACCATATAGCTGTTTTTTCATCTTCTGTATTGCGGAAAGCCAGTTTTGTCGAACGTTGTCTCTTTCAAATAAATTCGCGAAAAGCATTTAGAGCATGTACCTTCAACCCCGCATGGACAACCTGGATTTAGAACAGCACACGAGCCATGAATCATAAATTGAGTCACTGATGCATATGCAACAAGATCCGTCATACCATTTGGAATCTCTGCGCTAACATACTTATCTACATTGGCAACCACTTGTATTTTATCTTTTGGTTGAAGAAATATCAGCAAATGTGCATGTGGCATACCCCTTTTTGAAACTCAATTGTGTACAAAATTGCAAATATGTAATTTGAAATTGTAATCGACAGGAAATGCTATACAATTAAAAGGAAATGCTGGTATAGTAAGTATAAAATACCTGTTTAACGTGTCCCAAAAAGCATTTTTTATATCCTGCAGCAGTTCTAATAGTTTAATATGGAAAACACATGCAACAATATTCGGTCTATCTTCTACCGTTTGCCTTTCTATACTTGACAAGTAATAGTATATTTCCGGCCATTTAGAGTTGTAGGTAAACGTTAGAAAATAGTCTGGACATCTTGCCCAACGACATATTGCCATAGTATCTTAATAATTTTGAACCATGTACCTAGGACTGCTTGTGAATGAGGAAGGAAGAACGGTACATTTTCCTATTGATAACGAACATGTGTCCCCTCCGGTAATTGCATCTTGCAATCCTCGGTAAACTTCAGGTCTAATATGACGTTGATTATTTTAATTCCAACTTAATCTATCCTCTTCCATTGAAGTGTAAGTATCAACCGAAAATTGTTGAAATAAGCAGACTCCTTTCAACAATGTTTGTCCATCACCATATCTAAATTGAATTATATATGCATAGTACTCACACAGTGACCATTGTTCGCTTACATGACTTTTTGACCTTTGACATTACATAAATTATATAAGTTCTATATCCGTCTTCTGCATTTGGAAATAGTATTGGATACTGCATTGCCATGAAACTTGGATGCTTCTCATTAATTCTACGGAGTATCCCACTCTTTTCCTCTACTACAACATCCCTAATGTCCCTAAATGCAAGACTATTTCCACAACCACCAACAGAAAATGCTGCTATCTCCGACGTGGTGGGAAGGTTATATTGTCTACCATCTTTCTCTCTACGTACAAACAATGTAATGGTCACATGATGACGCTTATTCCCCTTAAATCGATCTCTTGCCATTCTGAAAATTTTGGACAACTCGTTACAATCATCAAACATTAGCATCAAATTTTCAACAATTTTGCAATCCAACTTATTTCGATGTTTTTTCCCCATGTACAACAGCTATCCTATTCCTTACCTCATTCTCAGTGTCGTAAAAATAAAGTTAGGCGAATTTAGGATCTTCGTCCACTGGAAGCAAAGAACCAATTTTATGGTGATTTTGCCCGTTCAGTCTAAAAACATAGGGTCCTCGACCATCATTGATGGAGTTATCAACATGCCAACCCATCAAAGTGAATGCAAATATTGAATTATATGCCCGTATGTTATCCTTGAACTTTCGACGTATGCTACCTCCTGTATATTGCAGCAACATATTTAAATACCGTGGACATCATTTGTACATAGGTATTAGGTATTCTAACTTCCTCAGCCTGACAACATATAGAGAACACTAGATTATCAGGATTTGTAGGCTTGCTATTTCTTTCCTCGTGCCACATTAATGCATTACAATTTGGACAAATACAGGTTGGTGGCCCGAAGTTTAATGTTTTAATTAATCTTCCTATTGTGTTGATGTTGTGAATGAGATGCAAAAAGAAACATGGATAACGTAGTAATAAACAAATCATTATGCTACATACTTTGGTTACCGCTAAATTCTGATCCTGCAGCGGGTAGCTGGAAGGATTTTGCCCTTAATGCATGACGTATATCATTCATGTTGCGAATAAAAGACCTCTCACTTCCATTTATTATTTCAGATGAAGAGACTGTTGCAAATTAAGGTTTGTACATGTGATATTAGTGTAGCCGTAAAAAATAGAAACATAAACTTATAACATATTATACAAATTAAACAACTTATTACCATTTTTTCGTCTTTCTTTTTTTCATCTGAACAGCCACTACACGGTGTGCTCGATTACATAGTGTAACTGTTCAAAGCATTTAAACCATTGACATTACAGTTTATGTAGAGAGTAATATCTACCAATATTGCAAATTACTTCTTTTCGAGCAACCGCCGGGATAAATAAATGCCGTTTTGCAGCATGCGGCCGTACATCATAAACTAATGAATTGCAAGTCAAATTTTTTTCTCTCGTCACTCACATTTTCAGGTAAAAAAATTACTTTGCACGACAGTTAGTTTGGTCATGGTTTGCTCTCAACTCCTCAGAATTTTTTGTTTTGTTACTTCTACTCCTACGACAATCAAAAATAATTTGATAAACCAACAATGGTGTATTTTGATCTGTGTGCTAGGTACTGTGATCTGTAAACCCATTTATACTATAAGAATTGAGGTTTGATTACATAGCACGACAACAGTGGACATGAGCATGTTTTTAAGTATCAAATACATTGTCAATCCGTTTTAAAAAAATAAAAAAAGGGAAATTGTGTTATCTTCTGGTAAACAGTGAATTAAGAAAAACTACAAACCTTGTTTTTTAACACATGGTGGGAGATGATCTCCACATTGAGCATCAATCATTCCCAGATCAGCACGTGACAAAGTGCAACTAATATTTTTACGTTTGCATTTTCCTTGATCAACCAGTTGAGCTACAACAGCACGACGATCAATCAGACGTAGCTTTCTTTTCAATTTGGCATATCTTTTCATTAGTCGGTTGTCCATTCCTGTACTAACAACAACTTAACATCCTAATTAAACATTATTACACTTTTGAACTAATGTTATATGCAATCCAACATATATACAACACTATCATCATCAAAAGGTGGAATGTGTTAGCATGCAAATCTAGTATTACTTTATTCAGTAAATTCAAATTAGTGCTAAAATTGGGAGAGAAAAACCTGTCAGCACAAAAATGAAATTTCATTGATATTGTTGATATTACTAATTGAAATTGATTTCACATGAGTTTAAAACACTCAAATTTAAATCTTTATCCATATTTTGCATAGGAATATCACTTGACTTTGTTGATTAAATTGATTACTGCGAAAATAGTACATAATGCTCTTCGATAGTATTGATAGTCAGTAAATTAGCATTACTGCCCTTCAACCCTACTGGCAGTCATACGTGTGCACATTTACTACCAATCAAATGTAATATAATGAACAAAGCATGTATCTGTAATATAGTTTATGCAATATTATATTATCAAGTATCAGCTTAGTGATAAAATTCATTTTCAAACGGTATAGCCCGTTGAGTATATATGGATGTATAATGCACTATTAAATCAATCAGCAAAAATATACATGAACCTCAACTGTAACGGGCCTTTGTGTTCTAATCTAAGTGATGTGTTCAGGTCATTGTTGACCCTTTGTGTTCTGGTCTAAGCCAGTTTTAAAATCAGACGTATGGAAAACAAAACCATTATAACATAGAGTACTGGAAGAACTGAAGGTTCTAAGATGTCATACAACTGTCTGTATATTAACAGACTATATTTACATGATATGTAATATATATACAGTTGGATACAAAATATAATATGTACTTTTCTGCCGTAATGAAATGAAGATTTAACATGGATTGAACTACCTATTGGTGACCGGTTTTATCAAATTCTATGATGTGTATAACAAAATTTACTGAATTATGTTTATATCCAAATGGCCATTGTTATAATATGTTTTTTCCTTAATAGTACTATGATATTTGGAGATCAATGATTTTGACATGAAATTATAGAAATGGCAATGATGTTCAGAAAATTAAGAGTGATGCTTCAAGCCTCTTTGCATCGTCGTTTTTCATGTATCATAGTCGTACTGGTATCAGATGTCAGTGGGCTACATTCAACCTCTTTTTTTTGAATATTGCATTTCTATCTACTCAATCAAAATATAGTAAACCGAACGCCCTCTAGATTTTTGAATGTTGCATTTCTACTAAATGAATAAATGAAGTATACGTTAAAAACCAATTTTTTCCATCAATAAGAAGATTATTTCAATGGAAATTGGGTTTCAGACTTTATGTAATGTAGAAAGGAACATGCATCCCCATGATCCTTCCATTCATTCATGTTGTAGTACTCCGGCTAAGGATAGATCTTAACTAACAAACATCTGAAAATCTTTTCCTCACCAAAATATCAACAGATTACATGCACTGATCACCACCTAAAGGAAACATACGTGATAATCTATAATGATAATAACCGAGCTTTTCTGCTTTGTTCCCTTCTCGATTTATTATCTAGAGTAAATAATGTGATGACGGTTGTTTCTATATTATTTTCCTTATGATCGGTTTTCAATAGTAGTTTGTACTAGTAGGTTGTGTGAAATCAACATTTTAAAATAGAAAATTGTAACGTCCCGGAAAAAGTCGATCTTGGTTATCCGATATACAACACATATCGAACATCCAAGGATCGAAAATGCCAGTAGTTAATGATAGAAATTAGAGGATGAGGATAGATAAGATAGAAACTTAGAATAGAAGAAGAAGAACATACAATATCAGAGTAAACACGAATCTCACAGCGGAACGAATAAATATATTTCATAACATAACTTTGAAATATAAATCTGTACTTGAATATACATATCATTTCCAAAGTGCAGCACTTACAACACAGCGGAAAAACCATAGCTATATAATTCTGAAGCCTCCTGCTCCAGCTCTTCAAGTATATGTAAATCTCGACTACTTGACTGCCCATACAAAAATTGGGCACCCAAGATTTTAGGGAAAACAAAATAAAATAAACTACGAGTCAGTCATGTGACTGGTGTGAGTAAACTCAAATTATTTGGTTTAAATTTCAAAATCCTTTTGAAACAAAGGATAATCATAAGACCGATCCACACATAAACACAGATGGTTTTTACCTTACGATAACCCAAATCATTAGTAAAACAATATTATTCTGATACTATAATAATGTCTAACACATGTAATATCAATCTAGTAGAAACGCTTGCATCTAGCGTTCTACATATATAATATACAATCAAAACCGCGGGCTCTTATTTGGGGAATGGATTTCAACTATGACAAGGTATGGATCCACCTTCCGCTCAGTGTACTCTAAAAGCGATACACTGGAGTTCAACAAGAACATCTTGCAACTCGGCCACACATGACCGACCACTCATTTCGCTTGAGTGTATCAAATATATTGTCACCTTACACTTGGTAAACCAACATAACCATTCCCGGGAGATACATAATTGAAAGAAGTAACAAATATGAATATTCTCTAGATGGTGACAATATACCCTACTTGGTTGCGAACCACTTAGCCATGCTGCCTGCCCGATTTATGTCATTTCCAAGTTGATGAGGCTCGAGGTCAAAATGTATCTTTTAACAGATCACTTCTCCATTTACTTCGTATGCCATATCCTCATACCCGTCAAATCACAAATTGATTTCCCCAAAAATACCACGGGTATAAGCTTAAGAGAAACGAATTCCTCCGCCACCAACGTAAATACGTTTGAAACGATCAACTTACGTGATCTACCAGATATACTCAATCAAACATTCATCAATTCAAGTTGTCTTGGGACTGGACAAACTGAAGGCACTATTCCGTACATCCATCCTAGGCAATCTCTACCTAGGACTTATACAATAGCCCTTGCATTTTACTCCATCTTCAATTTGTCTTCGATCTATTTGATTCGAAACGCTAATGCCCATACGGAGTGGTTCTTTGGATAAGAATCCAACCGGTCTCTCCGTATTGACGGAAAAATGGTCAAAACTTTGATAGTTTGTGATTTAACTATCAAAGAAAAACACGTGTGCAAACAACGATATTATTTCTAGATGGAAATTTTATCGATCAACCATCATTTAACATTTATCTCTTTAGTTCATTAATTTACTTATCTCCTATTTCCATATATTCTAAATTCTTATTTCTATTATCATAAAACATTTCTGATTCCTATTTGGAAAACATTTCCAAAACTCCTTCACTGGATTTGAACTGATGTTTAAATCAAACATCGCCATGCCAACTCAAACCATTTCACTCATTAACTAAATTCACTTAACCATCATTCATTATTAAACCTTACCATTCCTTAGTTAAGAAGGAAGTCAATCAAGTTGGCGTATAATTACCTCTCAGACCTTAACTGAACAACGTTTTGACTTCGAAATAGTCAAAGTTTATCTTTTAAATCTTTAACAAAATTCCTTACGTAACTCTCTTTCGAATAAATCTCTATTCGATAACTCTTTCCTTCGAATAAACTATATTTGATAATCTCTCTTCTTCGAATAACCTATATTCGAATAACTCTATTCACTTAACACTATTCGATTAACTCTAATCGATTTACTCTTATCAGCTAGCTCTATTTGATTAACTCAATTCTATTAACTCTATTTGATTAACTCTATTGGATTAACTCTATTTGTTTTACCCTACTGGATTAACTCTATTCAATTAACTCTAACTAATTTACTCTTATCAATTAACTCCTTTCGAATAAACTATATTCGATTAACTCCTTTCGAATAATTAATATTCAATTAACTCCTTTCGAATAACTAATATTCGATAACTCCTTCCGAATGACTAATATTCGATAACTCCTTTCATATAACTAATATTCGATAACTCCTTTCGAATAACTAATATTCGATAATTTCTTTCAAATAACTCATATTCGATAATTTCTTTCGAATAACTCATATTCGATAATTTCTTTCGAATAACTCATATTCAATACTTTCTTTCGAATAAATAATATTCGATAATTTCTTTCGAATAACTATTATTCGATAATTTCTTTCGAATAACTAATATTCGATAATTTCTTTCTCTATTCGAGTAAACTATATTCGATTAATTCTCTTATTCGAATAACCTTATTCGATAACTCTTTCTTCGAATAAACTATATTCGAATAACTCTAATCCGACTAACTCTAATTCAATTAACTCTATTCGAATAACAAATATTCGACTAACTCTTGTTCGATTAACTCTATTCGAATAACTCCAGTTCGATCTAACTCTAATCGATTAACTCTAACTGATTAACTTTAACTGGTTAACTCTAACTCTAATCGATTATCTCCAACTCTAATCGATTAACTCCTCTAACTCATTTTGATTAACACATTTTGATTAACTCCTTTGATTAACTCTACGTCCATATTCAGTTTCAAATATGGATGTTGAAATCGATTCTTACTTCTCTATATAAGCCCTGGCTTATATATTCTATTTATCCAATGATAAATATTTTATTTTATTTATAAAATATTATTTATAAATTAAACTTCTCAATCTATTGGTTACAACATATTCTATTTTAAATCTCTGCTTTAAATCCATATCATTTTATACCCGTGTGCGAAGCACAGGTCTAAACTTTCCTGATGTAAAATTCTATTCATTTGCCAAATATTTCCTTATATAACATTCTTTTCATTTCCCAATAACTCCCTTTTATAACTCTATTTATTTCCTAAATAAATATTTCCTTTTTATAACTCTATTTATTTTTCTAAATAAGTATTTCCTTTTTAATTCTATTTATTTTTCTAAATAAATATTTCCTTTTTAACTCTATTTGTAAATGTTTTACAAATATCTCCCTTTTAAATCTATTTGTAAATGGTTTACAAATACTCCCTTTTCAATTCCATATATTTATTTTCTAAATAAACATTTCTTTTCCTATTTGTTTCACAATATTTTCCTTTTATATTTGTTTTCACAAATATTTTCCTTTTATAACTTATCCTTCGATTTTATAATTATTTTCTTTTAAAAAGATCCTTTTCCATTTATATATAAAATCCATTGATTTCATAAGGAACCCCTTTTTATTTTCCAACTAATTCCTTTTCTATTTGTTTTACAAATATTTCTTTTTCTATTCTATTTATTTCTAAATAAATCCTTTTATAATATCCTTTGATGTTATAAATATTCTCTTTACAAAATCCTTTGATTTTATAAACATTTCATTTTCAATATACGTTTTTGGAAATTCCCTTTTATCATTCTGGTATTTCTTATGGTATTTAACATACCATATAACAATGATAAATATTATCCAAACACACATAATCTACAACAGATTATATATCACATCATATATCACAATATATGAATAACAGTAAAATAAATGTTGGGGGATCCAGTTGGATCCCTCCAACCGTTTCCCTGCATCACAGATGTTAAACGATATAATTAACATCACTTTCATTTTAGCATGAAATATTCTGATAAATAGAATCAATACATATTTAACGACCTATATATGTATTTATATATATATAATTAATTTCAACCAACTGACTAGCAGTTCATCCAAACAGTCAACACACAACAATCAACCAACATTTGTCAGTTCTAAAAATACGTTATAAAAATATAACTGTTCAGAGTTAGTGAGTTTTACTCACATTGGATGATCATCCTTAAATAACGATAACTGTCTTTGATTCAGATCGAACAATTTATTTTGCTATAAATTGTAACGAGGTTCGATTCACTCCCCGTCAGTTCCACTGTGTAGTCGTCGTCCATACGATCTCGAAGGGTCTTGTTTCATCAAATTCTGGTTTTGCAAGGATAAGTTATAAGCATTATAAGTTATTACATTATTAATTAAACAAACTGAATTTCCTTTTTATAAATGTTTTTGGGCTTAACCTTTCAATCCTCTTCCCGGCCCACTAAGAAAATCACCCGGCCCACTCATCATTCAGCAGACCCGCGTTCCTTTATCCTCAGGCCCGCTCCATCCAATTCCTTCTTCCACGATATACGAACTCCTGCTTTCCTCGAAGGCCATTTCCGACTTCTGCGATCCCTCCTCCTCCTTCATTCTTCCATGAAATTCAAAACCAATAACACCATACAACTCCCCAACTCAAACTCTTCAGCCTCCACACCATCTCATTTCAGTCTGCATCCTTCCATGATTTGCAACTTCCAACCACAAATCCCTACGCACAGACAAATCGTGCGAATTAAACATCACCAAAATCCACGAGCTTTGCCAACAACCTCCATTTCATCCCACGAATCCAAAACCACAATCGAAACTACATCACGATGCCCCCACGAATCTGCAAAGCTTAACCCTAGCTCGCCCAAAACCAACACTGTCTAAAATGGGGTGACAGAAAAATGCGTTGAACCCACAAAAACTCATAAAGTATCGAAGAGAATGATCTTGCGAATCTAAAAATATTAGTTTGGTTATTTTAGGAATTTTCTTTGGATTTTCTTTGATTTGCTTTTGTTGGGAAAACTTGTTGTAAGAACAAGGAGGACGACGGAAGTTTCATTGGCTAGAGGAAGAATGAATTTAGGTTATCCGATGTTTAAGGGTATTTTATAGGAGACAAGGTAGCTTGAAAAGTAAGCTTCACATTTTATATTAATTTATTTTCTTACTGCTCTTTGTATTTGTCTCTAAAAATTCCCATGAAGACATACGATATCTAAAAATTACGAAACTGGACATGCAGCTACAGTTTGACATTACGAACCCAACGAAACTGGTTTCGTCGAATTCCGACTCCGTTTGCTCACACAGCATATTTTTAACTGTCAAAATACTGACTGTTTTTCACATTAAAAATCCGTACGACCACATACTGACTTCAAAAATCATGGAAATTGAAATCAAGCAATAATTTAATATTGCGGATCCAACAAAATTAGTTTCATCAAAAACGGAGGTCGTTTGCAAAATTGGCTATTTTTAAAGCTCTAATAACCCTTTTAAATATATAAATATATTTAAAAATAATTAACTTTAACATTTAAAGGTAAATATTATCGTATATATTCACATTGGATTATCATACAGATCCAATGGAATTTATAACTCGATATTCCAAATCCAGTGTTACATCGATATTCGTTTATATTTAAAAATCTATTTAAAAATATAAATAAATCGATATAAATTATAAAGGAATTCCATAGCGACTTTTCAAAAATTTTATTTGGGCATAAATCAAAATCTACACAATGAAATCCTGATTTTTCTCTTCCACTAGAAAAATATACTTCACCAGCTCCATACATTTCTTGTTTCACAGAAATCCGATTTAAAACGAACCTTGTACATCCAGTTGAAGTTCAAATCGCCAAATAGCGAACTACCACGCCATTTCGAGCTAGATTTTAATTATAATATAATTATACGTTCAAACTTCGTTTATATAATATATTCGTCATTCTAATTCAATTCTAAGCCTAATTAAATACTTTGAATTGTACAGTTCACATTATATTGTCAATTCACTATTTCTGATTATTTCAGAAATTAAATATATTATTCTATTATTTATATTAATTAAATATTCAATGTAATTTAATTAAACAACCATTTTCACTATTTAAAGGATTAAATAAATTAATTATTATCCGTATAAATATGGGTCGTTACAAAAATAGAGGATACATTTGTCCAAATAACTAATTGATAAATCAATCCTTCAAATAATGCAAAATAAAAACTCGTAAGTCGGGATCCTCCTTTTACGCTTTCCTTAAATCTATATGAAACACTTTTGGAATTTGTTTATCATGTTTAGGTTATCAATTCTAATTCTTAAAGACTTTGTGGCCTCCTATTGATTTATAATCCAGCTTCAATTTTTTGTTCTTCTATGTAAGTTGTATTTAAAAATATTACCAACTTTAACCACATTTGAGAAGTTAAAGAGATTCAATGTCTCTTTGTCAGGCATTAAGAAACTCTATATGCTTTAACTTCATTTGTATGATTATTCTTCTAATTTCCTAGTTTGCATAATGCGGCCATGGCCATACTTGCACTCTCTGATGTAGCTAGGACAGATGGAGCAGTTAATGCTGCATATTTCTGTTTTTCTTGAAATTCTCGAGCTTTAGAATACATTATGTGGAAGGGAAATCCCATTGTAAAACATTTTTTTGTGTGAAAATGCATGAGATTGACTTAGTTAAACTTCTGATGCTTAGGTAAACACATACCATTAACTAACACATTTTTACATCGAATAAGATATTGCAAGTAACTTCTTATTTGTTTCAAACTTAGGAACTGAAGACAGAACAAAATGTGATCCATGATGGACATTGTAATTCTATTTAGGTACTTAAAGTTAGTATCTCTACTTAAAAATTGAAGAAAAATTCAATGTTGCAAATTGTTCGATTACTTAGTTTCATATTAAATTATTCGAATCCCTATATTCGGTAGCTTGGCCATTTCACAATGACTTTGGTTATGATTGATAAATTTGTTGTCTAGAAAGAAGTAATGATATGATAATATCTAAAATATAGGGTCCAAAACTCCAAGCATGTATAATGAAACTGAGCTATCTACGACTTAGCAGGTATAGATATGTGCCTTCTGGCTTTACATAGAGATCCTTTAGTGTTAGATGAACGAAGCATCTTTCAGGTTCGAGGTAAACCAATTGTATCAAAATTTTGTTATCAAGCTTATTTCTAAACATAAAGGTTATGAGTACACTGAACATCATCCAAATTTTGTGCATGTTTTTTTTTCCTAAATTTTGTCAACTATCATCAAGAAATTCAAAAC